>JAUMIR010000003.1:210486648-211086648 GCA_030847615.1 Gambelia wislizenii | reverse complement strand
GGGAATTGGGAGCGGCCGCCATGTTGGATTCCCGGCTAGCGAGAGTCCTGTAAGTCCGTGAATAATACATTTATTTATTTTTATTTTATATTGTAAATAGGGAAAACCGACTGTCCGCAAAGCAGGATACTTTTTTTAAAAAAAAGAGTGGTGGGGGATTTTAAACTGCCACTTGGCTTGCTCGCTCCAGCCAGCTTGGGGAAGAGGGAGTCATAGAGAGTTTAGGGGGGTAAAAAATCATGTGGGCGGTTCGTATGCATACGAACGACAGCCTATTCATATTTTTTACCCCCAAAATGGATTTTTTTATGATCGTATAGATGCACCCATAGCTAACAAATAAGAGATAATTTAATAGGTAAGGTAAACAAGGATGCTTGCTGCTACCTAGGGGACGCAAAAAAATAACTGGTTTTGAAATTGAACAAAGCTCAAGCTTTTATGTTTCCCCTCACAACAGTACAATAGCAGAGCTTTAGCAGCGTGCCAGACCTAGGGATGGGGAAGAAGTTTGCATCAATCAAGATATTTTATAAATTTTATCCACTTCATTGCCCATGAGAGTATTGACCAAAATTCACATGTAATTTTTGGTTTCCTATCACTGGGAAGAAACTGCAAGTATCAGAATTATCCTCCCAGCTCTCATGTCATGGAAATTAACTCAGCACAATTTAAAATGCATATATTTGGACAATAGGAAGGAATGTGGTTTTTTCCCTCATTGAGAAAATGCACAAAGAAATGTGTATATGGAGAAAAAAAAACATGAATAAAATACATATTTCCTGCATGTTCCCTGCAGTGCTAGTGACAGCAACAGTGTCATTGTTTCCAAATGGCTAACATGGTTTTATATTCCATCTCTCAGATTTCCTACAGACATTGCACAGGATTCATAGACCTAATTCTAACTATCTCTCCCTCCCTCTTTCTGTTCAACCACTATTCCTTCCCAAGGGCTTGTTGGGAAGTGTAGTCCTCAGATTTCACAGTTTGAATACAGTTTTCCAAACAGAAGCATGGGGAATTTACTCATCTTTCTGGAATTCATGATGTTGCAATAACCTCACCGAAGATGGATAAGAGTTGCATGGAGCACATGAACTGGACTTTGTGATTTTTCATCAAATGCTGTTTACTCAGATCTGAATGATCCAGAGGGCCCCCCCATCTCCAAATACAGAAATCTTCTTTTTATATATATATAGAAAACATTTTAATTGACAAAAGATGTGAACAAAGGGTTGTCAGCTTTCACAAGCCCAGTCTTTAACACCTGAAACTTCAAAGATCATTATGCATATTATGCATATTTTCCCCAAATCCAAAAAGTACCACTTGACTGACAAATCTCAATCCTGGTTCAGAATTTATAATGGTTAGAGAGAGGGAAAAAAATGTATCTGGCATTTTATAATCTGATGGATTTGATTGCCTTGAAATGTCACTATGACACTGGACAAGCAGAACAGTCCAGAACACTGAGCACAGTGCAAGAGGGTACGAATGTTTTTTCAAAAAAATATTCTGGTAAGAACCTCCTGTAACAAACTTGACTTTCCAAACAAAATATCGTAATCTGGAGTGATTCCAAACCATGAGTTTGTTAAACCTCCACTCTCAGCCCGAGCTAAATAACAGCATTTTCATGCTTAGACTCTCTGAAGAGTTCAATAAAGCTCAGATAAGCTTCCATAATTATTGCATTTCAATGAAAGTTAAACCAGTGTCCATCATGTTTGCCACATAAGTTGCTACACCAAAATGCTTTTAGTATTTTGTCCCAGTCTTGGTTGGAAAAACCTGCTGCTACTCTATAGACTTGTTAGAAAATATATGGATTTTCCAGACTTCTTGTGTAATTCTTGAAAGTCTTCCTAAGCCTTCTGTAGGAAAACTTGGATGGGAATGCTTATCATTCTCTGTGCCTGTCTACCATGGATGTGGGAAGAAGAATCTATTAATTCAATTTATATCCTGTGTTTCTCCTGCCAAGGGACCCAAGATGGCTTATACAAGTTTAGCTAAAAGACATGTTAAACAAATGTGTGTGTGTGTTTAAAAAAATCATTTCTATTAAAAACACATAGCTAAAAACAGTTCTGAAGTACATTTAGAACATAATTTAAAACATTCAAAACAAAAACATGAAAAACAAAAACAATTTTAAACTATATTCTTCCATATGATTAAAATATATCAAATGCCATCCTAAATAAAAGGGTCTTAACCTGTTGGTGAAAAGAGAGCAGGGAGGGGGATAACTGGACTCCTATGGGAGGTAGATGTTCCACAGCCTAAGAGAAACCATTGAGAAATCTCTCTCTCTCTCTCTCTCTCTCTCTCTCTCTGTGAGAATGAATGACCTTTGGGCCTGACCTGGGGTTATCCTTTCCCCAAATTCTAAGTCTTGGGGTTGGGGGGAGGGGCTACCATGAGGAGGTCTTCCTGATTAAAACTGGCTGGTTGGCTGATCTTGGTTTGTAGGATTATGGCAGGGCCACAGTACTTTTGCACATACCACTGAGGAGGTGGAAAGAAGTGACCCCTGACTGCAGCTGATTTCTGTACTTTCTAGGCTCCACAGAAGAATGTTGGGTAATGAATTAATAAATTATGACCCTTAATTTACCCCATCACTCTTGTCTGTCTCTTTGTTGCCAGGTGGATACAAGAAGGAGAAACCCTATCGGACCCAAATCTGGAGGAGCTTGGGCCTGATTCCTAACTGGGTTTGAATTTCAAAGTAGAATAATCTGTATCCTGAATTTGCTCCCACCACTAAAATGAAAGCACTGAAACAGATACAAGAAGTGCTGATTCCACAAATGTTGTTGTGGAATTTATAACTGTTTGAACAGTTCCTAGAATCTGATCAATACAAGTCAGTTCAGTCATTTAAGGTCACATTAACAGCATGTGTGTGGAATGGATCAGAGTCCGCATCTGAGGGTGTGGCTTCCAAAGATAAATTTGACCATATTCCACAACATATTCTAATCTCCATAACATATGGTACTTTGTTCAGCTCAGATGACATGTATCGTCCTCAGACCATTACACGTCATAAAACCCATAGAAAGCTGCATGGCTACAAAAAAAAATCACAAATCATACAAATGCCATAGGCATGTGATAACATACACTTTAAAAGCCAGAATCACTCTTAGAGAAGTCATAATCTCTCCTATATTCGGTTGAAATAAAACCTATTTCAGTCTTATCTACATGCCAAAGCATGGAGTAAGTCACTTCTGTACTTTTATTGTGGGGAGACTGTTTTAAGCAAAGGCTAAAAATAACACAGTTTAAAACTAGTAATACATTGAGAAATCAATAGCCCTCACTTACCAAGGACCCTCAGTTGTGCCCACAGCATAAAGTGTGAGTGGAAGATGAGGGACAGCTACTGTAATGTGGCTAATGGTGGTCTAACTGAGCCATACTGTAACTCAAATTCTTTCCCAAGAGCCAATTGACTGAACTTGCTGGTTCCTCAGAGGGAAAACTTTTCCTTTCTGTTTTGTTCGTTGGCAGTAAACAAAGCTTGCCAAAGTTACATTTTGAACCATAACTCCTGGTAATCACCAGTCAGCATGGCCTATGTCCATGCTGGTTAAGAGATTCGGGGAATTATTATTCTTTCTTTCTTTCTTTCTTTCTTTCTTTTTTTCTTTCTTTCTTCTATAAAGAGACACACTTGCCTAGATTCTCCACTGAAGCTCTTATTTAAGTAAAACTGATTTTTCAACAAATTTGTTTGTTTTGTCTATCCCTATTTTATATTGCTAATGGCATCAGATTGCCCATTTTCCATTTTTTAATTTTTTGAAAGATGATTTCATTTATGAATTATCCCTGTTAACTGCAACATTGAGCTTAACTACAGAGAATAAACTGATGATAAATTCTATATTGCAATTTCCCATTTGGCATGTCCCTCTCCCTGCCACCGAATAAGAACTCAAATTTAAAAAATAAACAAATAAAAGTAAAGTAAAGTAAAGTAACCTGGAAGGAGGAATAATTATCTGTATATCATTATGCACCACAGTTGGATACATGGTTATAGGAAGAAGAAAATCAAGCACACTCTACTTTTAGAGCAAACACATTTTCTTCTGAAAAAAAAATATTTTATTTAGACTCATAGAATCATAGAGTTGTAAGAGACCACAAGGACCATCTAGTCCAACCCCCTGCCAAGCAGGAATACCCAATCAAAGCACTCCCAACAGATGGTCTAGCAGCCTCTGTTTAAAAACCTACAAAGAAGGAGACTCCGCCACACTCTGAGGAAATGTGTTCCACTGCCAAAAAGCTGTTAGGGCTTTTTCAAATGGGGGAAACCTCCCCCGAGGAGGTTGGGAGAAGAACGCCCCCCCCCCGCGCCCACAGTGCCCTGCCTCAAATGATGCCATCCTACTCCCGATCCTCCCCCATCCTTCCTCCATGCTGCGGGTGCCACTTTTTATTGACTGGGTTCTCCATCAATAAAAGCAGTATGTTTCTCACACCTGCAGTACAGAGGAAGGACGGGGCTGCTGCTGAAATACTCCAAAGGCATCAGGTCTCATTTGAAAATGGAAGCTAAGTAGAATAAGCCTTGTTTAGTACTTGGAAGGGAGACCACTGAATTTAAGAGGAAGGCAATGGCAAGCCACATCTGAGCATTCCTGGTCTAAGAAAACACTATGAAATTTATGGGATAACCACAAGTCAACAGGGAACTTGAAGGCACATATAGGACATTTTCAGATCTGATTTTCGGAAGCAAATATCCCAAAACAATTTGGTTGCTGCCGCGCATCAGTGGAGCGGTTTCAGATGATGCCGTCCCTCTGCTGAAACCCTCCATGTCACTTCCATGGCAGAATGGAGGAAACTGCATCATATTTCATTCACGAATGTTGCCCGTGAGTGAAATATGACACGGCTTCCTCCATTCTGTCATGGCGTGACACGAAGGGTTTTGGCAGAGGGACAGCGTCATCTGAAACCGCTTCCCTGCTGCGTGGCAGCAATGGAGCTGTTTTGGGATATTTGTTGCCAAAAATTGCATCTGAAAATGTCCATACACACATAATAATTGCACATTTAGATTGCTCAACTAACCAATATTCTCTGAATAGAATACGGTCAATTAAAAATATAAAGTATACTAACATACACCTATGGGCCTGGATATAACATAAGTTAAAGGAAGTCACAGAAAGAAAGATACTTGTCTTATCTTCCTCCCAACAGAAGCCATCAATAGCCCATCCTAAATTGTACAGGAGCCCATCTCACCCCCTGCATGCCTGGGCAATCTTCTCAGTGAACCTTAGTATTTGTTGGGGAAGGAGATGCCAGGAAATTATGGAAAAGTTCCCTTCAAAGAACCTCCTATGGTTAATTTGAGATTCAAGCCACAGAGAACAATAAACTATTAGAAAAAGTTTAAAATGTTCAGTCTTAAAAGTCTGAGGAAAGTTGAAAGTAGAGTGAGTGGCTCTCCTTGGGAAATAATATTATATTGTGGTAATTTAAGAGGTCTTCTTGTTCAAGTTGACAGAAGTAGTCACTTAAAAGATGGAAAGATGTGATTACACTGCTGCAATCACAATTATGTTTGACTGATCTCAAATGTATTGGAGGTGTTTATCTCAACCAGTAGATTATAAGCATATTTGGGAGACAATTTTAGTGATAACACATTTGATGACCAACCATGGAATAACAAAACCAGCCACAGAGAGTTGGAATAATTTATTCAACTGTTTAACCTGGAAAGGACCAAGAGTGGGGAATAACCTGATGTGGGATCAGCTGAGGCCAGGGGTTACACACTGACAACCTCCTTAGCCTCCCCTTGAACAAAACACCAGAGCCCCAAGAACAATCAGAATAATTGGGTTGCTCCCCAGATGGCTCATAATGAAAGGCAGAGGCAAGGCACCTCCCCACAAGGCCGAGGACTTTATAAATGAGAGCAACCTCCCCCCCACCAGCCCACCTCAAAGGCTGACTCCTTCCCCACCCCACCCTGGGTTCCAGGACCTAAAGAGGCAGTTCCAGAGCAATGCACTTCACCAAAAGGGTGCCAAGGTATACACTGAAACTTTTATATGCTCCCTGACTACCTGCCAAATCACAGCCTGTTTATGGACACCACCCACAGAATCATCAAAATCCCCCAAGGTGTACACTGAAACTCTTATATTCTCCCCGACTACCTGCTAAATCACAGCCTGTTTATAGACACCACCCACAAAATCATCAAAATTCCCCAGATACAGTTGCAGGTAGGCAGAAATTCCCAGGTAAAGGGGAGAAAATTGCTACCTGGCTGGGAGGCAATCTGCAAAGCCCACACTGCACTGGAGGTGGGAGGATGGGCTGCAATGCTGAAGATCCAAAAAAGGATGTGGAGGAGTGAATGGGCCTTATATTGCCTCTGGCTCCCCCACCCCTCATGTACAACATCCTGGCAGTTTGTGCCAGATACAAAGTGTTCTGCCCTCTCCACCATGGATGCTAACAAAGTTGGACCCTCCCCTGAAGTGTCATTCACCACACATGTCTGGGACTATATTTCGGTAACAATTACTTAAAATGAATTAACACAACTGTTCAAGATTGTCTTTACACAACATTCAAAAATAGTTCTATGTGTAAGTCTCTCTCTCTCTCTGGCTTTTCTTCGCAAACGAAGATTCAGGAAGGACTCATCCTGCACTTTCTGCAAGCGCGCTGATGACTAAAAAGGCCAATCCGAGATAAACAAGTCCGGTTGCAAAAAGCACAGCAGAAGGTCTCCTTGGGTGATGTTTTTGGGTTGTGATTCTTTCTGCGTTGTCGTTTCTCTTCAAGACTTGTTCGTCGTGAGTTCTCAAATAAGGCTGCAGCATTGTGGACAGTGCGTCAGGAGTCTTTGTATCGCTTTTTTGGAGCGCCCCTCTTACGCTGACCCGTGGCGAGTTCACCGTAGAGTAGTATTTTTGGGAGGTGATGGTCCTCCATCCTAGAAACGTGCCCTGCCCAGCGCAGCTGTGTTCTCAATATCATGGCCTCAATGCTGGTGATCCCTGCTTGCTCAAGGACAGCAACATTCGTCACATAGTCAGTCCAGTGTATATTTAGGATTGTGCGTAGACAGCGCTGATGAAAGCGCTCGAGGAGTCGTAGGTGGTGGCGATAGGTGAAAGTAAGGTTAAGAAAAAATATAGACAAGTATGGGTTCATTGTTATTAACTGCCATCAAGTTGACTTCAAGTTATGTCAACCCCGATGCATGAGAGACCTCCAAGTCACCCTATCATCAACAGCCCTGCTCAAGTCTTGCAGACTCATATCCATGGCTTCCTTGATTGAGTCTATCCATCTGAAATAATTAATTCACTTGAATGTGGTACAGGAGAAGAGTTCTAGGATATGGTGGACTGTTCAAAAGATAAATAAATGAGTCCTAGAGCAAAACAAGCCTGAACTCTATCTAGAAGCCAAAATTACAAAATGGAGACTGCCATATTTTGGACATATTGTGAGAAGACATGACTCACTAGAAAAGACAATAATGCTTGGTAAGGTAGTAGGAAAAGAGGAAGACCCTTTCTCCTTCTCTGTCTCCATCCTTGCTGGTCCTGGGTTGAAGGGGGTGGGGGCTTCCCCTTGCTGCCACCCCCTGCTTTGCATAGCAGCTGGCTGGCCAGCCGTGCCTGCCTCAGCTGCACCTGACTCACTGCCATCACCTCCACCACCTTTGATTTGTGCTTCTCCATCACCTTGGGCTCTTTCAGCCAAGGAAGGAAATGGACACTCCTTCCTCAGCTAAGAGAGGCATGAAGGCACTGGCTTCATGGAGCCATGTCTCTCTTTTGATGGCAGGCACCACACTCTTATGTGTGAGAACAGCAGCAGTGGCAGCCCAAGCCTGGTCCTCCCTCTTGCCCATATTCACTTTGTCACAAAAGGAAGGAAGGCTGTCTGGTGAGCTGCTTGGTTGCTGCTCCCAAAGTGACCAGATGCACAGGAGGGGGGCAAGCGGGGAGCAGAGGCAGAAGCACTGGTGACAACAGCAGTGCTGCTCCTACACTTCCTTCCTGCCGGGTTTGGGAAGAGGCATTGAGATTAGACAGCACAAACTGGAGGAGCTGGTGGTGATGTGGGCATGACCAAGGCAGACACTGCTGGCTGGCCAGCTGCTGCACAACGAAAAAGGGTGGCACCAGTAACACTTTGTTTTAATACTGGCCAAGAACCAGTCTTTCTATACGTTTTGTATGTCCTTCCTGATGAAGGATCAGAAGCATTAGGATACAACACAAGAATTCACTCTGAAAATCTTTTCCACACCTTCAGTGAATGGAATTAACAGTCTGTTTAAATATATATATATATATATATATATATATATATATTCTCTCTCTCTCTCTGGTGTGTGTGTGTGTGTGTTTAGTAGTAGTAGCAGCAGTAGTATCTGTTGAATAATATAAATCTTACATAATCAGGACCATCGTTGTTGGAAACCTAACATCTGTATTCACTACTCTGTCATGACAACTACCACAACAAAATGTAACCCTCTATATGGATTGTACTAATTCCTGCTTCTTTTCTTCTCCAGTGGTAGAAACATGGAAAATATAAATCTAAAGTTTTCATGGAACAAGGTATTTCACACAGTTCTTGGAAGAATTTCTCTGTGTCTGAAAAGTCCTCCATTTTATAACAGAGTTCTGCTATACTCACAAAAACATGAAAAGCACTGTGCTGCTATGTTGATAGGAAATGTTTTGTTAATAATTCTGAATGGATCAAGATGCCACTAATTCAGTTTTCTGTATACTATAGTGTGTTAACACTAAAGAGGTATATTCAATCACTGAAGCAAAAATGTGGACAAAAAAAAAAAACCTCATTGCTTATTAATAGTCAGGTACTGAACTGTAAAGCATGCAATCCCATCAAAATTAAGCTGGGGAACTTTGATTAAAAATCAGAATGAAGAAAACAAACAGAACTTAATCAAATGAGTCAGGAGTATTCAGATAGCAGTGGACACTAATGAATACCTAAATATAGATATATGTTACTTAATTCAGGCTGTTGAGAGTAGTGGTGGAGGGACCTCTCCAGTGTTGGAGGCCCTGGCTCCTGCTGGGCTCTTACAGGTAGGATAGAAGTATTGATGGTGCTGATTTTAGGTGGTTTTTTTTCAGATGTCTTTAATCTGTTCAATTAAAAAAACCTCCTATTGTGATTCATGGTGGAAAAAAGTTAAAAAGTGTAAGAAGTACAACTCACTGCATAGCAGCAGATGATATGGTCAGCTGAAATGCAGGCCTGTAGGAATTTGGTCCAGCACAGAAATATCTCAAAAGTAAGGAAGAGTAATTTCAGCAATGCTCTTCCTGCTGCAAGAAAGTGTTCAAAAACAACACAATTTTTGAAGACTATTTGAAATTTAGGACTTATTCCGAACAAAATTCACATGTGTTTGTGCTCAGAAAACATTATGTTCTGCATGGAAAATAATATTTTGATGCAGAAAGCTTAATTTATGCACAGAAAATGATGTTTTCTATGCCAATCAATCATGTGCAAATTAAACACAGAATGAAACCCCAATTATAGCATTTTCTGTGAAGAAAACAGCATTTTTTGTGGGCAGGAATTAAGATTTCTGCATTGAAATATTATTTTCCACTGTTTTCTGCTCAACATAATAATGTGCAAATTTTGTGCAGAATAAGTCCTGAACCACATAGATTCTAGTCAGTTCTTGACAGGGTTTCTGAACACTTGAAAAAAGGTATATTTTTTAAATCCTTTTCCAAATATTTTCCATCCGTAGTGCAGAACAAGTTGTGCAGGGGCCTTTCATAGTGTATAGTAATAGTATTGTGACTTGAGTTTAACTGTCATGACTGCATCCTTGGATTTGTTGTTTGGCGAAGTATTAGAGGAGTTTTTGGCTGATAATACCCCTCCTTCAATTGTAAATCCTAGGATTCCATAGAATGTTGCTATGACAATCAAAGTGGAGTTGCAACATGAAGGAGTTAGAGTTGCAACATGAAGGTGTGCTCACAAAATCCTGGTTTCTATATTTTTAGAAGAGGACTGGCACTTCCTGTTTTAGACAACACTCATCACCAGTTAGATAGTTCTGAAAGAGGGTTCTGGAACATAGCATGCAACTAGATGTGACATTGGCAGATTTATGATTGGATCACCTGCCACCAAAACAAAACACAGTAGCACACTGCCCCGCCCACCCATTGTTGAAGCCACATACACATATTACACAGTCCAGTTCCATGGAAAATTCTTTCTGAAGCTGGTAACTGCCCCAGTTTATTGAAAGTGATTTTTTTAAAAAAAAATTGTTAACATATCATGGGGGAATTGATTAAACCTTTTAAAATGGAGATTTTGAATACATTAGGGTAGGTAATATGTGGTCCTCCAGATTTGTTGGACTGCAACTTCCATCAACCCCAGCCAGCACGGCCAAAGGTGAGAGAGGGGGGGGAGTTGAGGTATGAACGCATCAGAAGAACCATAAATTGCTCTATACCTAAAATGCATGTTGTCAAACATATTTTTTTTTAAAAAAAGTCAGGTTTATCAGTATTTCTATATTCAATAGTACCTTGAAAACTAGCTTTCAAAAGGAATGAAAAGATATAAGAGCTGTCCTTCAAGGGTCATATAAACCACTTGTATTTAATGACATACAAGATCTCAATAATGGAATGTGTATTGGTGAAACTGTGCTCACAGCTTATCACAAAAGCAGGATTCCTTTGGCAAAGGCTTCCACTTGCTGACAAAAAAAAACAAAGATTGTTTTCTTTTCTATGTGGAGCATGCCATTAAAAAAAAACCTGGAGTGGGGCACATAGATTGTCAGTGGAAAGCAGAGACTGTAATCTGAATCACAGTGAAGGTCAGCTTTAAACCTAAGCTCCAAAGTCATTCACCAACATCACACTGTATATGCATATAACAATAATTATGGTTTACGTGCCATCAGACAAGCCTCTCCTGTTCTGTAACAGCATGAGACATAGCATTATTTTGACACTTGAAAAGAAAAGAAATTAAAATAAACAATGCTTTCATCAGTTGGATTTCAGTCACTGCCACTACAGAGGAAATCAGGAAATGGGAGGATATAAATAATCACAACATGAAGATATATTATATCCATCAAATAGTCTTTGTTTTATGAATGAGGTTAATCCTATATTCATGTTTGAAGCTATCCTATGTTAGGTCTCAGTTATCTTTGGGGCTGTTTTCATCTTACAATAAAAAATATTGATCTAGTTGTTCTTCCTGGGGTATGTTACCCCAGGAACTCCCTCCCTTCCAATAATTCATTAATTGGCAATATTTCATAATTTTGTATTGACACTTCATGTGGTTAGAAGTAGACCAGGACTTCCACCAAAATTGAGGATGAGTTAAGGTTTGTTCAAAGCCTGAGAGGAGGTCATGGAAAATTCCCAAAACACAGATACACCCACGTAGTAATGATGTGAACCCCCCTCAGACAGTAGTTAGGGTGGGGTGTGCTAATTCTCCTTGATTCACCTGGCACTTAGTCATACTTCCAACACAAACCAGTGACCAGAACACCCATTGGTCTGCAAATGGTTTCCTTCTTACCTTTTTTACATACAAAGCAGAGGTTACCTGAAATCCATCAATTTCAATGCTCTGACTATTAAGAGTAATCAACAGAGCCAGAGCTTCCATTCTCCTACTGTGGGAAACTTGCTCACGTATTGTTTTCCACTAAAAATCACACCTCAGTGGTAAATATTGAGTATAAATATCACCCCCAAACACAGCCAAAGTGTGCTCAGCTTCCCAAAGGCCATCTCTGCTGGTTTGCTATGTCACCAAGCACTTCTTCTCTGAATGAATCTCTGCTTGTCAGACAGGTATAGTATAGCCCATCACCCAAACTCTATTCCTCTGTCCCAATACTTCTACTTCGATAGCCTTGTGTGATTGCTTGAAGCATGAGTGTAAGTGTGAGTGGTTCTGTGATCATTTTTCAATAAAAAAAACATTTTATTTTACTTCCTGGCTTGGAGTCTTGTCAGTGAGTACTGGTATACATAGGTCCAAAGGCCTCATAGTTACCTGCCCTCTCACTGCCATATTTGAGCTAATTAAAATTCCCCATATTAACATTTTGACATGAATGGGTTCCCCACGGACCCCATACAGTTCAAGTAACAGGTAATAAACCCAAGTCTGGGCAGTAGCATTTCATACTGCAGGTGAAGAGTTTGCTTAAAGGAATGAACCTCAATCTTAGAAGAAGAATAGAAGTTCTATATAGAGATCTGGCATGTTATGGGAAAGAACATGCTAAAACCTTTTTTCTCCTGGCAACTATTTCTCTATGAAGTAGGATTTTTGTTATAACTTGTTTATTTATTGGCATGGAAAAACTGTAAGTCTTTAAACCTGAAGGGGGGCAACTCAGACACTTGTTTACCATCTCATTAGAAAGTAGAAATAGGCCACCATCTGCTCTAGAATTCCATTTGGGTTCGAGTGCATCAGAAGATCTTCTGCATTAAGAGGTTTCTCTATTTCCTTTTTCCAGAAGGGGAGATGTAACAAAACACATCATCTTGTTAATAGCAACCTGTATCTTCATGCTGTTGAATTTCAGGCCCAAAGTGGAATTTCATGGCCAGTGTGTGCATCCAACCATGCTGATACCATAGAGAAATGGCATGATATAGCTACCTAAATAGCCACTACAAAGTCTTGTAACAACTGACACACTGCCAATTACTTCCTTTCTAAACTACATCATTGTTACTTAAGCTCTATGCTTAACCTCCATGGTTCTAATGAGGATAAAATGAAGAGACAACACTGATTCAAGGTGCTCAAAATCCTGTTGGTAATATCCACCAGCACAAATTCCCTTACAAATGTAGTTTTACAAGGTTTTTAAGCTTTCTCTTCCAAAGAGTGCTGGTGCCTCACTAAACTAAAAATCCCAGAATTCTATAGGAAGTAGCCAAGACAAATAATCCAGCTTCAAACTGGATTATTTAACTAGTGTGGATTTGGCTTATGTCTTAGATCTGGCACTGGGCTTATGTAGCTTATATTGACATTTGTAGAGTTATGCAGCAGTCGCACTATACATCCTGTTTCCCAGCTGGATTTATCTGTATCAACATCAATTCTTCCCCTGCACAACAGTAAATGTACAGTGAAAAGAGAATAGTAATGGTAATGAAGGCACTGATCAGGCTTTTTCCACAACTTACTTAGGACCCATTGAATCAACTGAAAAAGCTGCTGGACAAAAATAAGCAACCACTTGTTCAATAGTTACACTTGCAAAACTTTGCTTGTGCAGCTGAAAGCTGAAAATGACCCTTATACTACTACTATTACTACTACTACTACTACGAAGAAGAAGAAGAAGAAGAAGAATGCAGCATTTGTAAGGGAATTTGCGCTGGTGGATATTACCAACAGGATTTTGACCACCTTGAATCAGTGAAATCTCTGATGTCAGTGAAACAATGAATCTGCTCCAAAATAGGGTTGGTACCTTGGGATAACTCCTTTTAAAGTTTAGACTAAACCCCAGAACAGACTCACACCCCAAATCAGAAATACCAGCATCCACTGTTCTGAATTCCTTGGAGTAAACATGGTACAGAAATGTAGTGTAAATTTACAGAAACAGTGAAAATTCCTATGTAAGGTCCAGCTTGTTGTAGCTTCTAGAGCAGGACTTCAGCTTCTTCAAAGTTTTGATGACAGCATTGGAGGAGTAGGGGAAGGTGGGCATTATACAGGAGTCAATATTTGGCTTGGAGACCACATTACAATCATAGCAAATTTGGAAAGATGTAATACATACCCATGGTGAAGATCATCCCTATTTTCTTCTCACCAAAATGTTTCCAACTCACAACCTAAAAACTGGGTAGTAAACTGACATTGTAGATCAATATCAATCTTTTCACAACCTTGTTGAGTAACCAGTTTAAACACATCTCTCTGCGTTCTCCTGATTCTGAAAAGAGTTTGTTCTTGTTTGTGTGTATTCCTCCCCCTCCTCCTCCTCTTCTTCATCTTCATCCTTTTTCTTCTTCCAGATTTCCTTGTTGCCCTCTCAAGTTGCATTCATTTCACCAGAGTATTTGCTCCTTTTCCAGCCAAAGTAATCCAGAACTCCAAGATCTAGGGAAATGTTTGTATGAAGATATTTTTTGGAAGTACGTATTCCAATGTAGAGATGTTGAGCCATTGTGGCTTTGTAATATACAAGTGATGACATGTTGGTCCTAATGCATGTTGCACTCAGAAATTGTAGCACAGTTATGAAGAATGAGAATGACCATGCTGCCTCACACATAACATTTTAAGGTGTACTTCCAAGGTGATTTTATTGTACACCAACAGAATTCAAGTAATCAATGCAACAAAATGTTATTTGCTATATCATTCAGTTCATTTGTCAGGGAGCCAGAGCTAGTTGCAACTCCCTGTGGAGAATATGCTTGATGACTGGCAGAGGTCTGCCATGGTGTAATGTGTTTATTAATCCCCATAACCATGCTTCTGTAGTCAGAGTTGGCACTATCATGAGGCAGGATGAGGAACCTGCCTTGTGCAGCGAATGCTAAGGAGACGAGAGCTTGTAAAAATATATTACAAGACAGAGTAACACGTGCCACACAGGTTACCCTTAACTGCATTGGCCAGCCAGCCAGCTGCCCTCAGATGCAGAAGATGATGTTTCACTATTATTGAAGTACAGTCCAAGTGCCAGTCTGGCCAGCTTCTCTATGTAGAAATGCAGGTTGGGATGATGGGAAATGAAGAACATGCCATCTTTCCCATGCCATTTTTAGTCCCACTATAGCAGACCCACTTAATCAATTATTGAGTGGTGACTTAAAGACACAGTTCCAGAGCTTTGCACTTCATCAAAAGGGTGCCAAGGAATACACCAAAACTCTTTTTTTCTCTCCTCCTGCTACCTGCCAAGTGACAGCCTATTTACAGACACAACCCACAGCCAATCATCAAAGTCCCTCTGATATTGTGAAGGGTAGGCAAAGAAAAAAAAGGTAAAGGGGAGGAAATTCCTACCCAGCCCTGGGACAACCAGCAACAATCACACTGCACTGGAGACAGGTGGGTGGGCTGTGATGAAGATCCAAAGAGGGTGCAAGAGGTGGAAGTCAGGATTGATAAAACCACTGGACACCCCTCCCCCATGCACAGTGTCATGATGCCTTGTGTCTAACACAATAATCCCTGGCCGCTCCACTGTGGAGGCCATGATAGCAGGATCCTCTGCTGCAGCATCATGCAGTGTGTGGGTCCGGGATTGCATTGCTCACCAACCATGAAATAACAAGATCAGACACAGAAAGCTGGTTTAAATAAGGGCCACTTTATTTGACCTAGAATCTATTTAAACTGTGTTGAACCTGGGGAGGAGCAAGCGGGGGGAGCAACCTGATGTGGAATCAACTGAAGCCAAGGGTCACAACTGACTGTCTCCTCAACCTTCTCTTAGGCAAAATACCTGAGCACCAAGGGCAATCAAATAAGTGGGTTTCTTCCTACCCAGCCATCTACTGGAAGACAGACCCAAGGCATCATCCTTGCCCAAATCCTTGGACTTAAAGTGAGAATAAAATCACCAGGTCCACCTCAAAGGCTAATGCCTTCCCTACCCCCTGGGCCACAGACCCTAAAGAGGCAGTTCCAGAACCCTACCTTTCACCAAGTTTGCCAAGGTGTACACCAAAACTCTTACTTTATCTCCCCCTCTACTTGCTACGGACAAGGGACAAGCATCTGCTTAGTACCTTTCCCCCACTAGGCTAGTTGATAAGGCTTTCACTCATGATTGCTGATTCCCCAGGAATAATATGTCCGCACCATCAGCCCTGTAGAGCTCTGGCTGCCGAAATACTATGTGGGAGAAAGCAGTCTATGCAATGCATACCATGTCTCCCTGTTTACCCTTCTCTGGACTGGGTCAACACATTGGGAATCCCCCTCATCCCATCAAATTTGGTGAGGCAAAATAGCAGTCCACTCAAGGGTTATTCCTGGTCATCTATTTTGTAGAGCCTGGAGAATAAGGCCTTGCCCTTCAGCAAGCCCATGTCATTCCACTGAGATTAAAGATTAAAACATGTAGAGGGGGCTCAGTGCACTCCACAAATAACAGAAGCTATAAATCATTGAAGTGGAAGTCTCTTCTCCCAAACCACTCCACAGTGGAAAACTCACTGAATCCCAGGTGAGTCCCAAAATGGCATTCTAGGCCTGGCACACTACCCAGTGAACCATAATATGGCCATGTATCAGGACCCACCACCTCTCCAGAGAAAACATAAAATATAGAGGAAAAAACCCCACAACAATTTTAGTAAATAGTAATGTGATTAAAACTTGACAGGATACATGTACCTCTTGATTGACAAAGATCTCCAATGCCTAATAAACTGGATAGGCTGTGGACTTAGGCCCTTGGCAAAAGCTGTAGAGGCAGTCCCAATCCTAAATGAATGGTGGTCAAACTTAACCTCTTGCAGGCTGAAGTGCTGCAAAACCTTGAAGGTTAAGGTCCAAAATTGATATCAGATAAGGGCATGGCAAAATTACAACCCTGGCTTAGCTCCCCTGTTCTGCATGTAACTCTTCAATGCATGTACAGGGCATAATTCTGGATCAAGACACACCCTCAGTGTGACTTTTCTCCCAACCCTTCTCTGGTCCATTTTGGAAGTCCATATCTGCAAAACTGCTTACTGCCCTGACAATGTCAAATCTCACAGTTCAAGTGCTTTACCAGAAATGTCCCCCTTAGATGAGACTACTAGCTCACTAATTTGCAAGGCCCCAAAGAAGGCAGAATAGTTCAGTGTGAAACAAAATTGCCTCAGAACCTAAGACAAAAATGGTTAACCATACATTCCCCCAAACCCTGAGCACCTCAAGGAATAATGACTCACGCCTGTTAGCCACTCTATCCACTCCCAGGAACACCCTTCCAAAGCCTTGCTAACTCTGAAATCAACTGTGTTGTCCTTGTACCTTTCAGCTTGAAACATAAAGGCCAATACTGACAACCTAGCCCTGAAAGACTGTGGAGTCAAGCCCCTGCCCCTCAAGTGAACACAATATTGCAAAATGTGGGAAGTCCATTCTCCAACCTAAAGTGTTAAAACCCCCTAACAGCCATCTTATAAATCTCCCTGGCACTAGGAGTCAAGAAGAGGCTGATATTTCTCACAACCTCACCTCTCCAAGCCTCCATAGGCCTACTGGCATCAGCTCTGGACAGGCCTTTGAACCTAGAGCCAGTTGTCTGAAGTGTGTTCATCTGATGGTCCTGGGGCGGGGGTAGTTTTGGAAATCTCATTGTCCACCCCAGCCACATGAAGCACTGTAAAAAATATTGTAATGAAGACAGTGTAGTGCAAAGGCCCTAATTAAATGCATGACCTGTGGAGCCTAGAGTGGGTTTCTAAATCCTTTCTATCCCCTCTTGCACACTCTTTGGATCTTGATTACAGAGATATATGGATTGTGGAGGAACAGAATGGAGACAAATGGAGCATTGCAGTATGAGTGGAGGACAACCAGAAAGATGGAGGAGGAAAGAAATGTCATGTGTCATAAATGAATTGCTAGTCCTGACTAGAGTAGACCCATTTAATCAATTATTGAAAGGTGAGTCAACAAACATGTGAATTCCTCTGATTCAACAGGTCTATACTAGATGGGATTAACAATAGGATTTAGGACTTTATAAAACTGTTGTATTACTGTATAGGCTTTATTCATTTTCCCCTCTTTCCTTCTAACTTAGGCATCTTAGGTCAGATTGTCTACATTTTACTGATAGTTCTAAGGCTTTATTTAGGAATCCAATGTGTTGTTGTTGTTTGAAAAAAAAAAAGACAGCAAGCAGCATTATCTGACTTTCCATTTGAGCTGCTAATGAGTGAAATATAAATTTGCTACACCTTTACTATGCTAATAGCTCTGATTCCAAGACCATATTTATTTGGGATGTAGAATGCATATGACTGCAATGGAATTTCTTTCTGTGTAAGAATGCTTTTGACCACAGACTAATCTCCGATTGTTGGGAACAAAATAGACAAGACAGCAATGAGCAATGTCTGTTTGATTATATATGTTGAATGTTTTGCTGCCCTCAACAGGACATCTCAGTACATACAATTTTGTATCTCGTTTGTTTTTTTGTTTTTGTTTTTAAAAAACCTTCCGGGAGTAAACTAAAGAAGATATGTTATATAACTCTTAGTATATCACTCAGTGATGGATTTTTCATAACACAGATATCCTTTTTATGTATAGATTGCTTTCAAACACACACACGTACTCATACACACAAAGAGAGGGAGGGAGGGAGGGAAGGAGAGAGAGATGGGGGAGGGATTGGTTCATGATCTCACTATCATAAATACAAGCTTATCTATCAATGTAATAAAGCGAGAAAGTTTTTTAAAAAATATTTTCCAAGTATTCACTTACAATATTTTTTTCATATATTGTAAGTGTAATTTATCATTCTGAGTACTCACTTTAATACAGTACATACATTCAATAGTATGGAAGGCTTTAAGAAATCTAAAAGCAAAATTTATCTAGTTCATAGCCACAAATTATGACCTAGTTTATATAGTCAACCAATGAAACTGGTAAAGGCAGTTGAACTACACTGTTTCAAGCTACTGGTGGGAATTATATGTCTAATTAGCTTTTTATTGTTATTTTAGCATTTTGTAAGCCTTCCTGAGTTCCATGCTGAAAGAACAGTGGGAAATATAATATAATATAATATAATATAATATAATATAATATAATACAACAATTTTCCTAATTTCTTTCTTTTTTTTTTAATGTATGCAAATACAAAATTGGTGCATCAAAGGATGATTCAGCCTTGGCTTTACCATGGCACTATATTTTAAGTGCTGGAGAGGTGGGTAAGCATGAAATCCTCAGTTTGGAACATGAAGTGATGCAATGCTGAAAAAAAAAACTTTAGTAATTGATTCTGATGATCATAAACACCAGTTATGTACACAACAATTTTAAGTGAAAATGCCTTCCCCATTATTCAACCCATTTCTAGTCTGGTTTTTTTCAAGGGTGGTGGAGATGAAAGTCATGGAGCTAGAGATTTTTCTACAAACCAACACATTCTAGAGACTCTGGGGTCATCTACACTGGTTGCTTAAATCTGGGGCCAGTCCAGAGCATTATGTCCCAGACTGGCCCCAGAATAATCACAATGGTGGCCACATGCACCAGACTGAATCTGCCCCCTCCCCTGTTTTCAGAGTTGCCGCTGCTGCTTCCTTGCTGGCTATGGAGCTATGTGGAAGCCTTCTCGGTGCACCATTACTTCTGCTGAGGACAGAATGGGCTCCCAGACATATGATCAAGAAAGAGGTGGTCACTCTATCCCCTCCTCAATGATTGCACAGGTGCCCCATATCTGAGTTAATTAAAATGCCCCATTCTGATCTCAACAGAAGCAATGGCGTACGAGGTAGGCCTTCCACAGAGATCCTTGGCAGGTGAGGAAGTGGCGGTGGCAGCTCTGGTGGGGATCCATCCCTTCCCTGCACTGCTTAGCACAAGGTAATGGAGATGGTGCTGCATTTGTGTGTGGACAACTGGATCAGGCTGAATCGGACCCACTCCTGCTGTCTAGGCAGCAAAAGAAACCAAGGTCTTTCTGGAGTTTCTGGGAAACCCTGGGGCTTTCATAGAATCATAGAATCATAGAATTGCAGAGTTGGAAGAGACCACGAGGGCCATCCAGTCCAACCCCCTGCCATGCAGGAAATCACGATCAAAGCATCCCCGACAGATGGCCATCCAGCCTCTGTTTAAAAACCTCTAAGGAATGAGACCCCACCACGCTCCGAGGGAGTGTGTTCCACTGCCAGACAGCTCTTACTTTTAGAAAGTTCCTCCTAATGTTGAGGTAGAATCTCTGTTCCTGGAACTTGAATCCATTGCTCTGTGTTCCAGTCTCTGGAGCAGCAGAAAACAAGCCTGCTCCATCCTCAATGTGACAGCCCTTCAAATACTTAAACAGGGCTATCATATCGCCTCTTAACTGTCTTTTTTCCAGGCTAAACATACCCAGCTCCCTAAGTCTCTCCTCATAAGGCATGGTTTCCAGACCTTTCACCATTTTAGTTGCCCTTCTCTGGACACGCTCCAATTTGTCAATATCGTTTTTTAATTGTGGTGCCCAGAACTGGACACAGTATTCTAAGTGAGATCTGACCAAGGCAGAATAGAGTGGCACTATTACTTCCCTTGATCTAGACACTATACTTCTATTGATACAGCCCAAAATCGCATTGGCCTTTTTAGCTGCCGCATCGCACTGCTGGCTCATGTTCAACTTGTGGTCTACTAGGACTCCTAGATCCCTTTCGCACGTGGTCTCATTCAGCCAGGTCTCTCCCATCCTATATTTATGCATTTCATTTTTCCGCCCTAAGTGCAGTACTTTACATTTCTCTGTATTGAATTTCATTTTGTTAGCTTTGGCCCAGCTCTCCAGTCTATCCAGGTCATTCTGAATTTTGATCCTGTCCTCTAGGGTATTAGCTGCTCCTCCTAATTTGGTGTCATCTGCAAATTTGATAAGTATGCCCCTAATTCCCTCATCCAAGTCATTGATTTTGACTTTGCTTAGTTGGGAACAAAGTTGGGTTAAGAACAAAAAACTTCAGATCCTCCCCAAAAGTAGCTATATATCATCTGGACTGTCAGCACCAGATTCAGGGTGAATCCACTTTTTTGCCAATGTAGACAAACCCATATTTTTTCCTCCTCTGTAAAGTCCCTAAGACCAATAACATATATTATAATATTATACTGTATCCTTTTCCAGTGGGTGATTCTGGGTTTGACATGACAGTCACTGGAACTAGAGTCACCTCCTCTCTCTCTCTCTCTCTCTCTCTCTCTCTCTCTCTATCTCTATCTCTATCTCTATCTCTATCTCTATCTCTATCTCTCTCTATCTCTATCTCTATCTCAAAGCTCCTAAGAGAATGATGATTTGTTCTTTGATTATGAGAAATGAGTTCTGACTGGGAAATCAGGTGGGTGGGGTACCCTTTTTTCCTCCAAAAGCTCTGGAGACTGACTCATGGTGATAATGAAATATTTCTCTGATGGAAGATTTAGGGATGGAGGAACTCCCATTTCCCCCCTTGTCAGCAGTCCATAACAGTGCAATGCCATGAAGTCATGTAGCATCACTCCTAAGAACTCGGGCAAGTTGAAAGGCACCCTTGTTTCAGTGGTGAATGCAATTACTACTTTTGAAAATTGTCAGGGGAGTGTGGTCAACTTTTTCAGCTTCTCCAACAGCAGAATTCAAACTAAATGCCCTCCTCTGAGAACTTCCAGCTAACTATAAATACAACTCTTAGTTTCCAATCATTCTTTCTCAAGCAGAGGCTGACTTCACCAGATTCTTAGCAGAAGGGCTGTCTACTACACTCTAATTTCATTTTTAGCCAATTTGTAAGAAAAGAAGCATGCATATCAAAGGTGAAAATCATGGAGCCCTCCAAAGATCAATTGACTAAGCTCTCAAAATTCCTCATTACTGGCTAAGGGGTCGTCTATATGAGAAAAAATAATGCAAATACCTGCATATTATAGGGAACTTGCAGCAGCTTTCTTTTGTCTTAATGGAATTTTGGCAAAACTGAGTATATGCGAAGCTCTCCAACTTGATGTTCACATGGCCACAAATCAAGATGGCAGAGATGTTGTTTTGCATGGGGGGGCAATGAAGACAAAAGAGCTCATGGCAGAATCCAAAGCCAATGTGGAAGGTGGACATGGTGAGGAGGAAAAGGAGGAGAGCTGTCTGCCTGGCATCTATCCTGACAGTGGAGGAGGCAGTGGCAGCAGAATCCAGCCATATGGAGGTCAGCCACAGTGAAGAAGAAGAAAGAGCTGTGTGCCCTGCACCTATGCCAGCAGCAACAGCAGCAGCAGTAGCAGTCCCCGGAGACTGCAGTCCAAAGGAAACATAGGAACCACATGGCCAGCCACTAAGAGAAGGAAGAGCAGGCCCACTCCCCACTGCTGTGGCTTCATCTCACCTACCCAAAGGAGCAACCCAGCCCTGGAAGGTGAAATGAAGCCAGAGTGGTGGGGAGTGGCTGGGTGGCTCATCCCTTCCCTTTGGATTGCAGCCTCTGGGGGCCACCACTGCCACTGCCGCTGCAGCCGCCAACATAGGTGCAGGACAGGCAGCTCTCTTCTCCTTGTCCTTTTTGCTATGGCTGACATCCGCACGGCCAGATTGTACAATCGCTGGCACTGCCATGGTCCCTTCTGTGGTTTTTTTTTTTAATGATAGAAAAGCAGACAATTGCGCCTGTGTACCCCTGCCTAATCAAATGGTCTGTTCTGCCCCCTTCAGGCCAGGCAGCAATTCACATGGCTGACTTAATGGTCAGGATTGTGCATTTCCTCCAGAGGGTTTTTATTTTTATTTTTTAACTTCAGGGAAATTCCTAAAGTCTTTAATCAGTCAGATTTGTGGGTTTGGGTCCCCTTCATTCTGAATACCATGATGATTCAAATTCCCATTGAATTTCATGAGGATTATTTTCACCATTTATACAAGCCCTAAGTTGGCTAGGGGTATTGGGTCTTGCAGTGCAGCAACATCTGGAGGACTGCAAGATACCCATTAACATATATGCAGTTAAGTGAAGGCAAAATGGTAGTTTATACTCAGTGGTAAGTAAGAAAGGATCAGGTCTCTGTTCATACCTGTTTTTTGGGAAGGCTACAGTGCATTTGAGATCTGTTTATAAAGGATGCTTTTCACCCTTTTGCCCATGGAAACCAGTGCTTGAATACAAACTGGAAACATCAGTGAGACATTTAGTTGGGAGCAGAATAGCAGCCAGCTTGGTGTAGTGGTTTGAGCATTGAACTATGACTCTTGAGACCAGGGTTCACATCTCTGCTCTGCCATGGAAACCCACTGGGTAACCTTGGGAAAATCACACTCTCTCAGCCTCAGAGGAAAGCAAAGGCAAGCCCACTCTGAATAAATCTTGTCAAGAGACCCTGTGATAGGCTTGCCTTAAGGTTGCCATATGTCAGAAAGTACTTGAAAGCACACAACAGCAACAGTAACAACAAAAACAAGGAAGAATTGTGGCTTCGATGCCTTTGGGGAAATTAATCAATTCTGGGATTTTGTCAGAACATCAACCCAAGATGCTAAACTATACGAGAGAGACTAAAAGTTCAAACTAAAACCCAGAGCAGATTCACTGTCTTACTGACATGGACCTCTGCTGCTGCTATGAGGAAAGAAATATATCTGCAATAAAAAGCCAAAACAAATATGGTCTTACTATATATTAAGGGCACATCCTGTTACAGAGGATAAATATTTTAAACATGGCATAAGATACATGCTAGGGACAAAAACAAAACAAAACACCTTTCTGTTTCTAAGTGCATCAAGCTTGAAACTTCCCCTCCCTGCTGAGTACATCCCACTTACCCAAACCATATCTAGTAGGACTTCCAGACAAATAGATATCTCTAAAATCTAAATAAGAGTATTGTTCAGAAACACCCAGCTTACTAAATCCAGAATAACAACAACAACAACAACAACAACAACAACAACAACCCTGTTTGACTCAGGTCCTGTCTAAACAGTGAAAATAATCCTCAGAGAAATCATGTGGAAGCCAATCTGTCCAAACAGACATTCACATCCACATGTCTCATTCAGAAGGGGGGTAGGCAAATCCACTGTAAAGCTCCAAAGGGAAGCCTTTGGAGCTTTCCCCAGAGTTTTTAAAAAGCTCCGTAGGCAATGTGAATGTCTGATCGTTAGGACATTCACATTCGTGCTGCTGGGATAAGGCAGTGTAAGCTGATTGGCTGGACTAACATAGGGGGTGTGGCTTGCTAACGGGGCAAGCACCCACAGATGCCATTTTTTCCTGCCTGGGACCAGGTAGGGAAAGAGGGATGTCTCATCCTTTTCTCCCTTACCTGGTTCCCCCCACCCCATGCCGTTGTCACCGCTGCCAGGACCAGGAATGGAGAAAAGGATGAGGCAGCCCTCCTCCCTTACCCGCCCCCCCCACCCATGCCATTTTCATTGCCACCGCCACAGGGGTGGGAAGGGAAGAGGGAGAAAAGCCCCCCCCCAGTGTTTACTAAGAGGGCATTCAAAATTTATGGGGGCTGTAAAACCGTTACTTTACTGCAGGGACACTTGGTTTTATGGGGACTCATGTAGATGAGCCCTCAGTTTTATATTTTTGTCTCACTCACTGAACAATATGCTTTATTTAAAAAAAAGAAAGGAAGAAACTGTGCTTAAATCAGCTTGAATGCTGAAGAATGGCAGCATTACTGCTGCTGCCTTAGCCTGATTCTTAGGCATGCTGGCTACCTCAGAAAGGCACTATGTGTGCAACCACAATGCCCTTCACTTATAAAACATTAGGCTGAGGATGTGTCAGCAGACAAGTTGCTAAATTGGTGCAACTCACATGACCTTCAGATACTTAAGAGTATTCCTTCTCTGCATTAAAAATTGTCCTGGGAAACCACAGGGGAAACAGGAAGAAAAGAAAATGGATGTGTTGGCCTGATAGAAACAGGAGTGATTGAAACATCACCATGTTAAAATGGAAGGCAGCAGATATTCCACTTTGAAAGGAGTGTGCCCTGTCCCTCTCAAGGGAGCACAAGTGATCCTTGAGCCACAGGACGGACATTGCTGCTGTAATCGGTTTAAAAATAAGCACTGGAAACATTTGCTGCTTCTTTTTTCTTTCACCTTGTCTACTTCTTTTCACTTAGCCGTCACAGGATTTGCTTGTCAGCCCCTAGAGGATATTCAAGCGAAAGCATCTGGCTTCATGGAGAGCTCTACAGGCATCTGTATAGCTTTTCTTCACTCACCTCTGGGTCTACTATCTAAGCTGCTTTAGTGTTGCTTGTCTCTTATTCCCTCTGCCTAATTTCTTATTCTCTGCACCAATCACAAAGAATCTTCAGCAAACCCATTGTTACATCTTCAGTCTGTCCTGGAATTAGAAAAGAATGTACTTTCAAAAATGACTCTAAGTACATTACATTTACCACTGGTGATGGGTGCTGTCTATCTTTAAATCCACAGATGAAAACCATTTTCAAATAGACTAGGGTTCTACTTGCGATGGAAACCCACTGGGTGACCTTGAGAAAGTCACACTTTCCTAGCCCCAGAGAAAGGCAAGGCCAAATCCCCTCTGCATGAATCCTGCCAAGAAAACCCTATTCACCTTAGGATTGTCATAAGTTAGAAATGGTTTGAAGACACACAACTATAATAAAAGTTCATTGGGTCCCAATTAGCATTAAAGTTACAGATTTTAAAAGTAACTATTTCCCATTTTTGATACTGTACATTCTGGTGTATAAGATAACTGGGCGTATAAGTCAACCCCCCAGTTTTTAAGTTAAAATATAGAGTTTGGGATATACTCGCCGTATAAGACTACCCCTCCCTCTCTTATATGGTGAGTACAGTTGTCCCTTCACATTCACTGGGGGTTGATTCCAGGACCTCCGTGAATACCCAAATCCATGAATACTCAAGTCCCATTATATGCAATGGCATAGCAAAATGGTGTCTCTTATATAAGATGGCAAAATCAAGGTTTGCTTTTTGGATTATTATTTTTTAAAGAATGTTTTCAAGCCGTGAATACTTAAATCCATTAATACTCATATCCCGTTATATGCAATGGCATAGCAAAATGGTGACCCTTATATAAGATGCCAAAATCAAGTTTACTTTTTAGATTATTATTTTTTAAAGAATGTTTTCAAGCCATGAATACTTAAATCAGTTAATACTCAAATCCATTATATGCAGTGGCATAGCAAAATGGTGTCTCTTATATAAGATACCAAAATCAAGGTTTGTTTTTGGATTATTATTTTTTAAATAATATTTTCAAGCTGTGAATACATAAATCCATGAATGCCAAATCCATGGATATGGCAGGAAAACTGTATATCCCAAACTCCCCCCTCCAGTCTCCCCCCTCCAGCCACCACCCATCTACCCTTCACAAAGCAGCATTGGGAACCCTGATCATGGCTTTGGGAAGGGCGGGTGCTGGCTGTAAATCCTCCCTCCTCCAGCCACCACCCATCCACCCTTCCTGAAGGAATCAAGGCGGAGGAGGGGGTGAATGTAGTGGTTTGCCTCACACATTGCCCATCTCCTGCGTCTTTGCTCCCTTTGCAAAGGGAGCAAAGACGCAGGAGACTGGGTAGGGGTGAGGCAAAGAGGGTACATTCATCCCTCTCCTCCACCATCACCCCCTTTGAGGAGGAATCTAAGGCGGAGGAGAAGGGCAAATGTAAGGGTGGCTAGCTGGGGGGTGATCATGGCTTTGGGGAGGGTGGAAGGGTGGCTCAAGGGGGGAGCTCTCCAGCCACCACCACCCTCCCCAAAGCCGCGATCAGGAGCCTGATCATGGCTTCGGGGAAGGTGGAGGGGTGGCTCAAGGGGGGGGGGCTTTCCACCCACCACCCCCTCCCCAAAGCCATGATCGGGAGCCTGATCACAGCTTCAGGGAGGGTGGAAGTGTGGCTTGAGGGGGGGACTTTCCAGCCACCACCCCCTCCCAGAAGCCACGAGGGTGGAAGGGTGACTTGGGGGGGGGTTTCAGCCACCACCACCCTCCCTGAAGCCATGATCAGGAGCCCGATTGTGCCTTTGGGGAGGGTGAAATGGTGGCTTGAAGAGGGGCTTCCCAGCCACCATCACCCTCACCGAAGCCGAGATCAGGAGCCCGATCATGGCTTCAGGGAAGGTAGAAAGGTGGCTTGAGGTTGGGGCTTTCTAACCACCACCACCCTCCCTGTAGACATGATCAGGCTTCCTATCGCAGCTTGGGGCGGTACGGAGGGGTGGCTGGCTGGGCGGGGTGTCATAGGGCTCCTCATCGTGGCTTCAGGTAGGGCGGGTGTTGGCAAGCGTCCCTCCATCCAGCCAGCCACCCATCCTTCCCAAGCCACGATGGGGTACCCTACTCCAGTGTATAAGGTGACCTCCTATTTTTAAAAAGATTTTGAGAAGGTTAAAAAGTTGTCTTATACACCGAAATATATGGTAACTGAAACAAATAATTTCAGTTACTTTAAAAATCTGAATGCTAAAAGTTGCTTGTTTGTGCTAAGTAATAATTAACTGAAGTCTACCTCCATGTTACTTTAACACCCACAGGATAGCATGAGGCAGCAACTGAGTTACAACACAAGCCAAAATGGGTGATAGTCCTCCTCCACTGTTTAGTAAGTTACAATTCCACCTCAAAATGGGGGAAGCTATCCTTTTCAAAGTTACAAATTGTACAGTTGGACCCCCCTATCCACGGGGAATTGGTTCCGGGCCCCACAATGGCTAATGGAATCCATGAATAATAGTGAATGCCACTGAAAATAATGGGACTTTTGTTTTAAAATACCAGAGAGTTGCCTTGGATGACCTAGAAAATGGCTAGAGAGGACACATTTTCTAAGAACTCTGTGGTAGCTGTGTTGAAACTGAAACTGTGGATAATTGAATCAGTGGATAATAGATCAGTGGATATGGGGGTCCTACTGTAATGTAATGAAGTTAGATGTTTGCTATTAGGGACAAAGAAATTACAATTACATTTACATGATTATTTTCAGTAATAATAATGGAATGAACTGAATAGGAATAGTGGACAGAAAGGAAACACAGACAGTGAAAATTCTATTTTATTGAACCCACAGTAAATACCCACACTAAACATCTGTCTTTCCTCAATGAGGTTATGTCTGTCTGTCTGTCTGTCTGTCTGTCTATCTATCTCCTTTCCATCTGGAACATCCAGTTCAGCTCTCAAGAAGGCTGGGGAAAATAAAATAGATCTGAGATGCATCTGGAAACCAAGTAATGATTGTCACGTCTTTGCACTGGTGATATAGACTTGAGTTGATTAATTCAGACTCGAGTTGGATTCAAATCCTTTCAATGGCTTGACTTGGACTTGACTCTGACAAAAATCAAGCACTGACTTGACTCAACTTGAGGCCTGTATTTTTTTTAGGTACTGACTTGCTGGCCTTGGAGGAGGAAGAGCCTTCTAAAGCATTTCCTAGTAGCAGGCAACACTCACCCTGGAGAGCTTGGGAAGTGTTTATTTGATGGGAGCACAGCAAATGAGTTCAGCAACAGACTTGAGGTGGAAGGATCCTCTAAGCTTTCTTTTCCTTAGCAGAAGGCAAGGTCTGCTCAGCAGCCTTGAGGGAAGCATTCCTTAAATTCTGCCAAGCAGGCCCCCGCCTCTGCTTCAAGCCCAACCTCTAGTTTAGTGTTCCCATTTGCTCTCATATCCCTCCTGCTTTTTCCCCAATTCAAATGAAGTTAGTGTCTCCACAACCAGCCTGAAACCATGCTGACTCCTCCTCACCCTTTCCTTTGTCTCACTCTTGCTGATGCTTCTCCAGCTCCCTCTCTGGATTTTGAAGCTGGGCCCCACCCCAATAATTAGCCAGGATGTTCAGTCATTTGCCTAACACTTCCTGTGTTCTGGGAGCAAGTCTTACTGCTCTTAAAAAATAGTATAGAAGGCCCCTCTGATGTGCAGCAGGGAAAGGCTGGCTTCTGAGTAGACCTAAACCCCTGCCACAAGCCCAATGCTTCTAAAGCATTTTCTAAGGGCAGCAGCATGCAAGACTTGCCTCCAGAAGTGTTTCTCTGAGGGGAAAAGCAAACAGCAGGGTGAGGTCAAATCTTGTGGAAAATAAGTTTTGTTTTCTAAAATGCAACCATAATAAATTTGATTAACAGCATAACTTTGTTTAAATAAAGTTGTTAAACTTGCCTCTGATTATTTTTTTAACCTAACTTTGTTCATGTCTTCTTGATTTTCTAGTTATTGAAACTCTACCACCATCACCCAAACATCATACCACCACTTCCTTTTTTTCTGTTAAAGTTGGATCCCAGACTTGAGACTCAACTTCAAACTTGTGTTGAAAGTATCTTGCAAGCAGCTGAGACTCAACTTAAGACTTGAAGGTAGGGACTTGAGACTTGACTTGAGACTTGGGGTAAAAGACTTGAATGCATCACTGTTTTGCACTGTGTGCTGTTATGCTTAGAGCTCCGTTAAAACAAACAAACAAAACTACCTCTGCTCCTTCCAGAGACTAGGTTTCTCTACCCTAACAGTGTCCAAACAACAACTTTTGGACAACTACGTTACATTCATTCTAAGTTACATCTAGTTACTAAATGACAATTATGTGGTCCTTTTTTTCCACAATCTATCTCTGCTTCTGGATGGACTAGAGAATCTTTTTAAAAAATGAAATCTTAGAATCCAGGCCAATTGATCAGAATTCAAAATGACCTTAGCAGATTAGAAAGCTGGGCCAAAACTAACCAAATGAATTTCAACAGGGAGAAATGTAGGCTACTATACTTGGGAAGTAAAAATGAAAAGCATAGATATAGGATGGGTGACACCTGGCTTGATGGCAGTACATGTGAAATGGATCTAAGAGTCTTAGCGGACCACGAGCTCAACATGAGTCAACAGTGTGATGCAGCAGCTTAAAAAGCCAATGTGGTTCTAGGCTGCATCAATAGGAGTATAATGTCTAGCTCAAGGGAAGCAATAGCACCACTCTATTCTGCTTTGGTCAGACCTCACCTGGAATACTGTGTCTAATTCGGGCACCACAATTCAAGAAGGATATGGACAAACTAGAAGTTGTCCAGAGGAGGGTGACCAAAACAATAGGAGGTCTGGAAGCCATGCCTTATGAGGCTTAAGGAGGGGGTATGTTTAGCCTGGGGAACAGAGGGTTAAGAGGGGACATAATAACCATGTTTAAATATTTGAAAGGATATCATACTGAGGATGGACAAGCTTGTTTTCTCAGGCTCCAGAGACTGGGACACGTAGCAATGAACTCAAACTACAGGAAAAGATATTCCAGCTAAACATTAGGAAGAAATTCCTGACAGTAAGAGCTTTTCAGAAGTGGAATACACTGCGTTGTAGTGTGGTGGACTCTCCTTCTTTGGAGATTTTTAAGCAGAGGCTGGATGGCCATTTGTTGGGAATACTTTGATTGTTTATTCCTGTGGGGGAGGGGGTTGGACTGGATGACCCTTGTGGTCTCTTCCGATTCTATGATTTTATGATTCTATGACCTAATCAATACCAGGTAATATTCATAGAATCTGGATTTAATCCAGAAGGTTTCCAATCCCATCACATGGGAACCCTATGGTGTAGCTAAAATTGGGCTCTTTTTTCTTAGAACCCCCAGATTAGCTTCCCTGTAGAGGTAACCCCGAGTAGCCTCACTCCAGGGTGCCCCCTACAGGCCAAAATCACTGCCACCACCCAATGAAGTCTTTATAGCCAACCCATTGGGAGACTGGACCCCAAGGGAACTACCTGCCACTGTGAACCAACCAACTCTTCCCTCCTATCCCCAGAGAGACAGAGAATTGTAGCAAAACCAATAGGTATAGACATGTGCAGAATCAGTGTATAGGAAGATTAAGAAAACTATTTATTCAATCAAGTTCAGTTAGACAATCTTCCATGAGACAGGCTCTTCCCAGGCATGCTTAAAGTTACAGAAAAAAAATGTATTAAAATCAAAGCATTCAGTTATTCTAAGTTACATTCAGTTACTAAATTTAGCTACATCCAACCAAAGTGGCAAAATTAAAATAATTCCCTAACACAACCTAAACAGGCCCTAAAACTCCTACTCACTACTTTGCAGTCTGATTCTTTCAGATGGTATCAGGGAAAGCTGGGAAGTAACCCAGGCACTTGCCTACCAGACATTGTCCAGCCTTTGACTCTCCCATGCTGGAATCTAGAGAGTACCTTTTGTCTGTTGAAAGCCACATAGTATCAGTCTGGCAAAATGGCTTCACACAAAAGCAGATGTATCTTAGAGTTCCTGGATCTAGAGCTGTGATTGGTCATTTCTGGTCTGGTGATGTGATGTCATTGATGATGTCATCTCATTAGCTTCTGTGGAGGTGGTGTTTTAGACCTTCCCTTCCATTAATCCTTTCCTTACTTGATGCCATGTTGGCAAGACAATACTATTTATACATAAAGGGAATTCTAGTTCTCTGGCAGAACGATGGGAGTTGCAATCAACCTTGAGGCAGCATGATGGGAACTCCATCATGATACCTTATAATATGAGCCTTGGATAATGCCCCCCCCAACTCTTGAAAATCTCCACTGGACTCACTATTCTGCAGGGAAGAAAAGATGCAGAAGAAAGAAAACTATAACGCATGTTTGAGGATGAATGAAAAGAAAAAGAGAGAGGGGAGAGGAACCAACACCCCCTTTGAGACCAATTTCTATTTTAGCATGGGTTTTTGTGGATACCAGTCCACTTCCTTGGCCATTGTATCTGAGGAAGTAGATTGATACCCACAAGTGCTCATGCTACAATAGGAATCAGTCTTAAAGTGACTGCTAGATTCCCCTCCCACCCTTCACTTTCCTCTCTCCTTTTCTGTCTTACCCAAGGGAATCCCACGAGAGGGGGATAGAGAGGGAGGAGAATTAATTGGCTTCAGTTGATGCAGGTTGTGAGTGTCTGCTGCTCCATTCCTGTTCCTCACAGCCAATCCCTTCTTCCATTTTATGGCACCTCAGGGAGGGGAATGAGGAGGCATCATTGCATCTCCTTATGTCGTGCACTGATCTGCCAGTGATGTGACGAACTATATGTCTCCTCTAAGAAGGCAAAGAGCAGTTGTGAGGAGGGGGTCAGTAGCAAAATATTAGTTGGCTAAAATTTGAAGAATATGGAGACCTCTATCACTTCATTTTGTTAAGTTTTCAGTGGCTGCTGCCCACTTCTTGGTTTTTATTCTGGTAGCTTTTTTCAAATATTTTTGTGTGCGGACACAAATGATTTTGATTTATTTCAATGGGAAAAAAAACATCTTTAGCAGAACAGTAAGCATTTGATGAAGAAGTATGCAGTGCAAGAAAGGGGTGGTGAAAATGACAGTCCCTTGTATTTTATAGCAGTACCCTGACAAAAAGTTCTGGAAAGCTGAACACATTGCATGCTATTACATGACATTTTTCTTGACCTTAAAGTTTGTTTGTTTTTAACCCTGAGTACTGGACTTTGGAAGATTTTTTTAAAAAAATAATCTCTTTCCAGGATTTCCAGAAAGTAGGATAAAATCTGTACACAGATAAAATTTAACATTTTGCGTCTTTTAAGACTGTCTTAAGGCTCTACCCATTTTTTTATTTTGTCTTGTTTTTCAGAAGGAGAGTTTTGAAATGTCCTTAGAGACACATGCATGCATAGAGTCACATCTCCTGAGGTCTGCTCAGCAAACATCTCTGTGGTTGAGATAGTGCATGGCAATTAAATGTTGCCACTGGGTGCATTAATAGCATGTGCGCACACGCACACGTGCACACAGACACACAAATCTGAAAGGGCTAGATAAATCCTTCCTCTCTCTTCCCCCCCCCCCAAATTGGTCATGAAACATATCAGGATGCGAGAGATGTCTGTGATGAGAACTTAGATGAAGAAAGGTCCAGTAGTGGAAATATCTTGCAAAAATGAGAAATGTCTATTCACTTCTTTGTGGGATTATGAACTTATAGGATTATATCCATCTGCATTCATGATTGCATCTGAAGAGTTATCACAGAGCAAGACTATAGGAGGTTTTTCATGAGGGAAAGCATGATGTAGAATGAAATTATGCAATGACTTCAATTGGTTTCATTAAATAAACTCCTTTGTGTAAATAGCTCCTCCTATTGCTTTTCCCTGGAAAAAAAAAAGAAATAAGAAAAAGAGGCTGAGCACCATAGGAAGGAGCACAACACAAATTTAAAATGTATAAAGGCACAGCAAGTGATTCAACCTAGTAGATAAACTGTATGTTTTCTGTGGAAAAATCATAAATGTTGGAGAGTATGGCTTGTTCAGAACCAGCTTTTATACAGCAATAATAAAGAATAAAGATGCTTTCATTTCCAGCCTGGTCATGAAGGAAAGAATGAGTACCACATCTTGGGATGGGGGTGGGGATCAATCTTATGGATGTTTGCAGTAAATTCCATCAGTGCTTCCTTGCCCCCACCAATGTAGAGAAACAGTAGCATGACAAATGGAGAACATCACTGTGAAGCAAGAAGCTGGGCAGGCCTGAATAGAGCCAGACAGTCACAGCTCACAGAATGCTGTGGGAGATGCACTGTTGAAGAATGGGGTTCCCAGTGCTGTGAGCTGCGCTGTATGAACCCCTTTTGTTGAAGGGCAGGAGAAGGCCAGTAATGCAGCTTCAGTGCCTGCACCATTGCTGTAAAACCAGAGGGCAGAGCCATGGGCTACTTAAGCCCAGGTGCCCTCCGAAATTTCCCCTTTATGTCCTGTGAACTGAATGGTGTGGAAAGGAGTAGTGGCCTCCTCTGGGGCTGGCCTGAGGGATAAACCCTCTCTTTATGTCCTGTGACATAGGGGAGAGACTTTTGGGTCACCTGGCCAACCCTCCCTTGAAAATATATCAGTCAAGGCTTGAGTTATGGCTTTGGCTGAGATACTTCCTAGCACTGTAGCTTCATGCCACTGGGTATAAAAGTCAACACGAGTCAGGGCATATTGTTTTCCCCTTGAAGTTTTGTGAGGGAACAGTTCTAAAACATCCACAGCCACTCTCTGAAATGGAACCTCAATGATAGGAAATGGTTGGAGTGGGGCCTTTGCTTGATCCCTACCTTCTGGCAAACCTCACAGGAATGGATATACTCAGAGACATCCTTGCCCATCCACTCCCCCAAAAAAGACTTCCTATTCTGTCTTTGGTATGATTCACCCCAGTATGTCCACTAGGATGATCGTGAGCCAGATGTAGGAGTTTGGCTCTGTATTTGGTGAGAACCAACATCTGTCTCTTGGGCTGTCGGCCTTCTTTCTGGCCATCCCGCCAAGTCTCTCTGTAAAGCATGTCATTAACAATCACAAATCTGGCCAGCTGGACTCCTGAAGGAGTTTGCTGGTCATCTTTTTCCTTCTGCCACACCACTTGTAGAGTCTGATCATCCTCCTGTTCCTTTTGGAATTGCTGGTTTCCCACCGAACCGAGCTGCTCCATCTGGATTGCAGGCAGGCTTGGTTCAGACGGATGATGTACAAGGCATGTAGATGGGATGTTGTCAGCAGCAACAGCCTCTCCAGCATCTGGTGCTTTGGGTGCCATCACCGGTAGACCTTGGCTGTGCATCTGCATGGTGTGTTGCTGCTGAGTCTTAAGAAATTCTGACACATGGTATGCTAGATCTTCACCCAATACAGCAGGGCAATTATGGTCATTGTAGACTGCAAAAGTCCAGTGGCCCTTCCATCCCTTGTATATCTTCAGTTTGGGCAATATTTAACTCTATTAATGGTAGTAGGCAATCAAATATTAAGAATAAGAATAAGGATAATGGCAGCAACAATGAGGAAAGGAAACAAATCTGGGAAAAAAACAGGGAAAAAAGAAAGATATTTTACATCTAAGGAAAAATGCAATAAGAAAACATGGCACTGACAGAAGACAGCAAGTTGTCTAAACAGTAGTTAGCAATAGTAAAAAATAACACAATAAGGTTCAACAAGGAGAAAAAGACAGATTTAAATGTGTGTGGAAACACAAAAAATGTTTCCAGGATGAATTGCCAGTACAAAAAATCTAAAATGATGGGGAAAAGTCATTGAATGACTTAAAAAGTTACAGTATGTTCACAAGGAGACATGCACAGGCACAAAAATTACATAAGGAAAAAAAAATCAGTTTTATTTATAGACACAAAATTTTCAGCTAGGAATTTAAACATTTAACATGATAAACTGCCTCAGTGAGGAGGAGGGGTAGAATAACATAAATACAGAAAAAGAAAAAAGTATGTTTCCCTCCAAAGATGGAAACATACAGGAAAGGCACTTTGAAGCAAGCGGGGGGGGGGGGAAACTACTCAATTTAAATTAGGTCACCAATATTAAATACTGTTCTGAGTAATATAAAACATAATAATAATAAAAAATAAACAAGAATACAAGAAACAAAAATAAAACCAATGTATAGTATGCAAACAATAATGGCCCAGGTTTTAAATTTTTAATCACTTCCATTGTGGAGAGAGCAAATTCAAACAAGAGGACTTCTTGCAGGTCATTGGTAGCAGAAGTTTTCAACAATAAAGAATTAGGGTGCCAATATAGGTTTCAATGGCATGACGGTATTTTAATGTCTTTATTATGTCACTTATTTTTTAGTATTACATTGTTGGAAGCCTTGGGGGATTCATATTTTTGTCAAGTGCTTTCATTTTAATGTTGCTCTGAATGACTTCCCTTAATCAAACCACAGAAACACTTTTCTACCATGGAAGCTTCATTTTCCCAGTATAATATGACACTCTCGGCTTTGTACCACAGAAATAATTTGTCTATAATTTCTAAATGGTTCTGGGACTTCCAAGGGAACAGTGATCAGGAATCAAGATGGGTGAGCAACAAGCATGACAAAAGCCTGCACCATCACAAGGCCTTAAACAGTCTGTGAAAACAGTACAGTACCACCCCCGCATCCACTGATTCGCCATCTGCTGATTCAATTATCTGTGGATGGTGACGGTGGGGTGGGTGGGTGGGAAGGGGAGGGAGGGAAGAGGTGAGCTCTCCTCCCCCTCCCTTCTCCACAGGGGGTTGGGTTCCAGTACAGCGGGCGGGTGGGAGGAAGGTTCCGGCATGGCAGAACTGGTGGCAGGGGAGGGAAGGAGGTGAATTCGCCTCCCCCTCCCTTCCCCAGGAGAGTTCCAGTGGTGGCAGTGTTGTTATTATCCATGGATTTCACCATCTACGGTGGGGCCTGGAAGCAATCCCCCGTGGATATGGGGGTCCTACTGTACTCCAAGTTGATAGTTTTCCTGAAGAAAACATTAAATTACAGGAAGTCCTAACACTTCACTGACCAAACTGTATCTATATATCTATCTGTGGACAGATCCATCAATAATAGCACCATGTCTTTGTTCCCCATGCTACTTTTGCACTACATAAGACCACTGAAATAATACAGGTCAGCCCTACCCCTTATCCACAGGGGATATGTTTATGGATTTACCATTTATAATTGAAACCATGCATAATAGCAAAACCCTATTAAAATAACAGACTTCTGGTACAAGCATACCATAGAGTTGCATTGGAAGACCTAGTGATTCCTAGTGAGGACACCTCTCTAGGCATTTTCCAGTATGACTATGACATGTGTCCCTATTATTTTAGCCATGGTTAACTGAAACCATGGATGGATATTGGTTCCATGGATACAGGGGGCAATCTGTACATTGAACTGGCTAATGTTTAATATACATAAGGGGGGATCCAGATTTAGGCATGCTTAGGCAACCCCAATGGATTATGGGTTGCCAAGGTGAGCAAAGTGTACCTGCCATAGGCTAAACACAGTTCCCAAATACCAATTTGGGTACCCTTGGGTCCCTCTTGGACTTCCAATGTTCTCCGTGCAAAATAAATAGATGGAGAGGCAAAAAGGCAATTTCCTATAGGTAGGGGAATTTTGCAAGAATGCTTTTCAAGCCCAACCCCCCATCATTCAAAAAACAAAAATAATTCATGTGCTCAAAAATGTTATTAAAAAATGAAATTAGAAGTTGAAACTTTTTACCTCTGACTTTTAACACCACCACCCCATTTTCAGCCCAGGAGCAGCCTATTTTTGGTTCCGGGGGTAAAAGATTGACCTCAAAATGCAGCCCCATGGAAATTAATGAAATAAGATACTAGCAACTAATTTGTGTCTCATTGATATCAGTAGGGCTACTGTAAGTATGACTGAGGAGATTTTCAGACCGCGTTTCAGTGTGCCTAGTGCGGGATGAGCTTTCGGGAGAGGGGCAGCGGTCTTGTGCGGCAGGGGGGCCTTTTCGGACGCCATTGTCCCTCTCCCAAAACCATCCGTGTCACTTCCATGAAGCTTCGGAAGCCGCAGAGCCATATTTTAATCACAGAGATATGGGAGATCCAAGTGCTAGTTAGGAAGAGAGAAACTGATAAGATCTGAATAGAATTTTGGAAGCTGGGGATGTGGAGAGAGTTCATGTTTAATTTATTTATTACATAATAAATCTTCAGTATGATTATTTTCTACAATGTCTAACTGTTTATATCAGTATTTCCCAAACTCTGATCTTCCAGGTGTTTTGGACTTCAGCTACCAGAATCCTTGATCATTGGCCAAGGTGACTGAGACTTCTGGGAGTTGAAGTCTGAAGCACCTGGAGGGCTAGAGTTTAGATACCACTAGTTTACATTTAAGAATTGAAAGGAAGACTGGTCATACTTTAGAACATTGAACCCTCTGATTAATATAGCTAGTTAGGATAGTCCAGGTTAGAGGTTCCTACCACTGTTAATTCAACCTTGCCACCAAAAGTGGGGGCTTCTATATATTCCACCTCTGCCAACAATGTGAGGACCTCCTCCTGTCCCACTGTTATGGCATCAAATGTGGTTCCTGTGAGAAACTTTATTCTCCTTATCTCCCCATTGGATACCACAAGCCTTGAGTAATTTCTTCCACTACATGCACATATTCAGGTTTTCCAACCTGGTGGTGCAGTGGTTAAGTGAAAGTACTGCAAGTCAACACGTTACAAGTTCAATTCCAGCGGGCTCCAAGGTTGACTTAGCCTTCCATCCTTTCGTAGGTCGGTAAAATGAGTACCCAGCCTGTGGGGGCAATTAGCTAACAAACATTGGAAACTGTTTAATGCAGTGTAGATGTATAAATAGCTATTGCTTAAAAACAATTTGTAAGCCGCTCTGATAGTCTTGTGGCTGAAGAACGGGCTATAAATAAATAAATAAATAAATAAATAAAATACTGCAAGTCACCACATTGCAAGTTCGATTCCAGAGGGCTCCAAGGTTCACTCAGCGTCCCATCCTTTCGTAGGTCGGTAAAATGAGTACCTGGCTTGTGGGGGCAATTAGCTAACACAAATTGGAAACTGCTTAATGCAGTGTAGATGTGTAAATTGCTATTGCTTAAAACAATTTGTAAGCTGTCTGGGAGCCATTGTGTCTGAAGAGCGGGGTATAACTAACTAACTAAAAAAAAAATAGTGCTCTCAGAGGCAGAACTGTATAATGCAAAAATAATTTATTAAACAGTTCAAGATACAGTTAACAATTACTTATTTAAAACATCTAAAACCTGAGTGACATTAATCATATCCTGTCTTGACTTTAATCTCTGTCTCTGACTTTGCTAATATCTGTAACTGAATCAAACTTGAACTGTCAAATACATTAGCCGCTTAAAAATTCCATCAAATATTCACCTAATCACCACTCACCCCTAACATTCCATTCTTGCATCCCCTCCCAACAAATCTCACATCTTATTATATTTACTATATGTTACCTACATAAGGTATAACTATGGCTGAACCAAGAGCTCAACCCAAACAAATATTGACCTCAGTCTGACTATCTGAGGTGGCTACACCCATGTGACTAATCCATAAATCATTGGTCTCACTGTGCATTGTTGTGAGGGTTGTCATAAGTGAGAAACAACTTGAAGGCACACAACAACAGATTTTACTCAATTTTTATATAAATTATGTTCCAAGTTATTTATGTTTTGAACCCTCATGTATTAACTTGGTCTTTAGAAATATATGCTTTTAGCCTCTTTCTTTATTTTTATTTTTTACTGTTTCATAATGTTTATAGAATCATAGAATTGCAGAGTTGGAAGAGACCACGAGGGCCATCCAGTCCAACCCCCTGCCATGCAGGAAATCACGATCAATGCATCCCTGACAGATGGCCATCCAGCTTCTGTTTAAAGACCTCCAAGTAAGGAGACCCCATCAGGCTCCGAGGGAGTGTGTTCCACTGCCGAACAGCTCTTATTGTCAAAAAGTTCCTCCTAATGTTGAGGTGGAATCTCTGTTAAATCTCAATTCCAATATTCCATCATATTGGAATTTTCTATAACACTATTTCTACTAAAAATATCATATGCTGACATATATAGAACAATATACAGTATTGATTTAGATTAGTTAAATCATAGAATCATAGAATCACAGAGTTGGAAGAGACCACAAGGGGCATCCAGTCCAACCCCCTGCCATGCAGGAAATCACAGTCAAAGCATCCCTGACAGATGGCCATCCAGACTCTGTTTAAAAACTTCTAAGGAATGAGACCCCACCACGCTCCGAGGGAGTATGTTCCACTGCCAGACAGCTCTTACTTTTAGAAAGTTCCTCCTAATGTTGAGGTGGAATCTCTGTTCCTGGAGCTTGAATCCATTGCTCTGTGTTCCAGTCTCTGGAGCAGCAGAAAACAAGCCTGCTCTATCCTCAACGTGACAGCCCTTCAAATACTTAAACAGGGCTATCATGTCACCCCTCAACCGTCTCTTTTCCAGGCTAAACATACTCAGCTCCCTAAGTCTTTCCTCATAAGGCATGGTTTCCAGACCTTTCACCATTTTAGTCGCCCTCCTCTGGACACGCTCCAATTTGTCAATATCATTTTTGAATTGTGGTGCTCAGAACTGGACACAGTATTCTAGGTGAGGCCTGACCAAGGCAGAAAAGAGTGGAAGTATTACTTCCTTTGATCTAGACACTATACTTCTATTGATGCAGCCAAAAATAGCATTGGCCTTTTTAGCTGCGCATCACACTGTTGAACCATGTTCAACTTGTGGTCTACTAGGACTCCTAGATCCCTTTCACATGTAGTCTCGTTCAGCCAGGTCTCCCCCATCCTGTATCTATGCATTTCGTTTTTCCATCCTAAGTGCAGTACCTTACATTTCTCCATACTGAGAGTTTTGGCCCAGCTCTCCAGTGTATCCAGGTCATTTTGAATTTTGATCCTGTCCTCTAGGGTATTAGCTACTCCTAATATGGTGTCATCTGCAAATTTGATAAGTATGTCCCTAATTCCCTCATCCAAGTCATTGATAAAGATGTTGAATAGCACTGGGCCCAGGACAGAACCCTGGGCACCCCACTGGTCGTATCTTTCCGAGAGGAAGAGGAGACACTGCAGAGCACCCTTTGAGTTCGGCAGTCAACCAATTACAAATCCATTGAACAGATAACTTGTCTAGCCCACATTTTACAAGCTTGTTTGCAAGAATGTCATGGGGAACCTTGTCAAAGGCCTTAATGAAATCAAGGTATGTGATATCCACAGTGTTCCCTTCATCTACCAAGCTGGTAATTTTATCAAAACAAAAAAGAGATCAGATTAGTGTGGCATGACTTGTTTCTCTGAAACCCATGTTGACTTTTTATGATTATGGCACTGCCTTCTAAATATTCACAGACTCTCTGTTTAATGATCTGCTCTAGAATCTTCTCTGGTATTGATGTCAGACTATCTTTTTGATGATGGGGACAATATTTGCCCTCCTCCAGTCTGCTGGGACATCTCCTGTTCTCCAGGAGTTCTCAAAGATTATTGCCAATGGCTCTGAGATTACATTTGCCAGCTCTTTTAATACCCTTAGATGTATTTCATCTGGTGCTGGAGATTTAAATTCATTTAGGACTTTTTCAGACATCTCTTATACAGCGCAAGCAGCCTCGTCACATTGTGAGGCTGCTGCGCTGCAGGGCGTCCCTTTCGGATGATGCTCTCCCCTGCCGGTACTGTTGCAGTACTGCGGGGACATTTGAGCGTTATATTTGGCCGTATTTTAATCACGATCAACTTCCGTGATTAAAATATGGCCAAATATAATGCTCAAATGTCCCCGCGGTATCGCAACAGTACCGGCAGGGGAGAGCGTCATCCGAAAGGGACGCCCTGCAGCGCAGCAGCCTCGCAACGCAACGAGGCTGCTTGTGCTGTATAAGAGATGTCCGAAAAAGTCCTTAGGTTAAGAAGGTATTCCTGTACTACCTCTTTACTTATTCTGTGCTGGTTTCCCCTATTGTGTCCTCTGTTCCATAATCATCATATTGCTCACCTTTTTCCTTTTCTGAAAACACTGAGGCAAAGAAGGTGTTGAGTAATTCTGCCTTTTCTCTGTCCCCTGTTAGCATTTTGCCATCTTCTCCACGTAGCAGCCCTACCATTTCCTTCTTTTTCCTTTTGCTGTGGACATACCCCCCAATAAAACCCCTTTTTATTGTTCTTAACCTCTCTAGTGAGCCTGAGCTCATTCTGCACTTTAGCTTTTCTGACTTTACTTCTACATATGTTTGCTATCTCTTTGAATTCTTCGTTGGTGATTTCTCCCTTTTTCCATTTCCTATACATGTTCCAATTAAAACAGCTCCATTGAAAGTTCTTTAGTCATCCATCCTGGTTTCTTGAGATACCGCCCATTTTTCTTCCTCATTGGTACTGTTTAAAATTGTGCCTTCAGTATCTCCCTTTTGAGAAAGTCCCATCCATCTTGAAGTCCCTTCTCTTTTAGTATTTCTGACCATGGGATCATCCCCAGTATTTCCCTGAGTTTATTGAAATTAGCTCTCCTAAAGTCTAGAATCTGTATCTGACTATGCCTGGCTTCTCCTTTCCATAGTATAACAAACTCCAGGAGAACATGATCATTCTTGCCTAAGGATCCCATCACTTGCATCCCATTAACCAGGTCATCCCTGTTGGTTAAGATCAGATCTAAAATAGCTGACCCCCTTGTTGCCTCTTCCACCTTTTGGACAATGAAATTGTCTTCCAGGCAAGTAAGGAATTTGATAGACCTTGATGTTTTGGTTGAGATAGATTGCCAGAAAATATCAAGATAGTTGAAGTCACCCATCACTACTACATCTCTCCTTTCTGTGTGTGTAGCCATCTGTTCTAGAAAGGCATCATCCAATTCCTGCATCTGACTTGGGGGTCTGTAGTAGAGTCCCACAATAGCATCCCTGTTGCTTCCCTACCCTTTAATTTTTTTCCGGATGCTCTCCACCTGGCTTCCAGTATTGATGTCATGGATCTCTTCACTGGTGTAAATATCCCTGATATATAGTGCTATTCCTCCTCCTTTCCTGTTTGGCCTGTTTCTCTTATAAAGATTATACCCCTCTATTCCTACATTCCAATCATAAGACTCATCCCACCAGGTTTCAATAAAGCCTATTATATCATAATTGATTCGTTGTGCTAGGAGTTCCAGTTCATCTTGCTTATTTCCCATGTTCTGTGCATTAGTATAGAGACATCTAAGACCATGCGTTCCCTTTATTTGCTGCCTGTGCAAGTTTTTTTTGCCTCCCACTGTTGGGTCTTGCACTGTTTGCCTTGTTCCCTCTATGACAGTTTGACTATTTTCTCCAGCCCTTCTGCCTTCCAGACCACTGTCTCCCTCTCCCATATGACTCGGTTTAAAGCCCTCCTGATCAAATTCTTGAGACTGTAGACAAAAATGTTTCTGCCAACTGTCGTTGAGATGCACCCCATCTCTTGCCAGAACTCCCCCTTCATGAAACCGCAGCTCATGATCGAACCATCCAAATCGTTCTCGGTGACACCATCTATGGAGCCAGTTGTTTACATTGGCTATTTTCCTCTCCCTTCATAGACCATGCCCTTCAACTGGCAGAAGAAACGAGATGACAACCTGTGCATCCATTTCTTTCAGCTTCCTCCCCAGGGCCTCATAATCTCTTCTGATCTTCGGAAAGCTCTGCCTTGCAGTATGATTGGTTACCACGTGGACCAAAAGGAAGGGGTAATGATCAGTAGGCTTGACCAGTCTTGTCAGCCTCTCCATCACATCACGGATCTTTACCCCAGGGAGACAACACAGCTCCTGAGACATATTGTCAGGCGCACAAATGACTGCTTCTGTACCCCTCAGCAAGGTATCCCACCACCACCACATGCGTCTGCTGAGGCTTAGTAGCAGCTGTTCCTTGCAGTGTTACTCTCAGAGTCCCCTGCTCTGCCCTTGAAGTCTGTCCATGCTGTTCTTCCTCATTGTCCTTGATAAGGGAGAGAGCTTCAAATCGATTCAGTAGCTGCAAGCTGCCAGAACAATCCCTGGTGTTTCTACTTCTGTGTGTGACATTCTTCCAGCTATCTACCTCTGACCCTCTCTTCCACAGCAACTTCCTCTGTGTGGTCCCCATCCAAGACTGTTTGTTCTGTTCTGTCCAGTAAAACCTCTTGCTCATGAATATGGAGAAGTGTAGCTACCCAGGTCTCCAGCTGCTGGACTTTCTTCTCCAAGAGTGTTACCAACTTGCACTTGGTGCATGTGAAGTTCCCTACATCTGTAGAAAAGAAGACAAACATCCCATAAGTGTTGCAGGTGACTGCAGCAGTTTCAATGCTGAGAAGCCTTAGGTAATCAGCACTGCTTATACTGTACTTTTGCTTGGTTGATAAAATTCACACGCCGGAAGGTGTGCACCTCTGGAAGGAGTTATATAGAGCTAGGCTCCCAGGTCCACCCCCTAGTGACTCACAGATGTGACTCACAGAAGCTCCACCCCCTCAGCAACAAACACAGTCTCCCGAGAGTTTAAAAAAAAATCAAACTCACAGAAGCTCCACCCCTCAGCAACAAGCACGCTCTCACAAGAGTTTTTTTTTAAATCAAACTCACAGAAGCTACACCCTATCAGCAACAAGCACACGCTCCCAAGAGTTTTTTAAAAATTGAAACTCACGGAAGCTCCACCCCCTCAGCAACAAGCATACTCTCCCAAGAGTTTTTTTAAAAAATCAAACTCACCCACTCAAAATGGCTGCCCAGAAGCTGCTGTCCTTCTTCTCCCTGGCAGGAGATCAATTTTATTCTACCGCACCCTGAGATTCCATGTTATAGGGTGGGACATACATATTTCTATAAAATGAATAAATAAATACAGCTTCTTGGGCCCATAAAGTGGAATCTCTACATTCTGACCCAGCCTTTTCTTTCTATCCCATAATTTTTTTGATGAATCAAATGCTTACTTTGCTCAGGTACAGCTTTGAGGAAACCTCTCCTGCTGTAGTCATAGAATTCTAGAATCATAGAGCTGGAAGAGACTACAAGGCCCATCCAGTCTAATCCCCTGCCTTGTAGAAACACACAATCAAAGCAAACTGACAGATGGCCCTCCAGCCCCCGTTGAGAAACCTGCAAAGAAGGAGACTCCACCACACTCTGAGGCAGTGCATTGCACCATTTAACAGCTCTTACGGTCAGGAGGTTCTTCCTAATGTTTAGATGGAATCTCTTTTGCTGTAGTCCATTGTTCTGTGTCCTAGTCTCTGGAGCAGCAGAAAACAAGGTTTCTCCATCCTCAATATGACATCCTTTCAAATAATTGAACATGGCTATCATGTTCCCTCTTAACCCTCTCTTCTCCAGGCTAAACATACCCAGCTCACTAAGCTGCTCCTCATAGGGCATGATTTCCATGTTAAGGAAAATGCAACATGGGACATACAGTGAAAGAAATAAAATATGTATGTGAAAGTCACAATGACTAAGCAAGAGCAATTATGAAGCTACACAGGTGAAACTGCTAATGTAATCTAGAAGTCCTGAGAGCCAAGGACAGAGGTACTGAATGCAGATTGGAAACACCTGAGAATCATTAAGTGTACAAGGTGAAATGTTGAAATACATGGGTTGGTCTTAAGTATGGGTGGAACTACGTGGACCAATCAGAATGGAAGTACACACCCACTGGGTGGAAACTAACTAGTGGGTGGTGATAAACAATGGCTATAAAATTGCAATGTTTGCCAATGTATTGTTGTTGAGTAGAGGTGGAGTAGTTTGGAGATATTGTGGAGTAGTGTGTAGAGATTGTGGTTTGTTTACCATATAGTATATTTATATAGAAGAATAAAGTAGGTTTTATATAAAACTACTGAGTTGCCTGAGTGAATCCTGGAGATGTTTTGGAGACACCTGGAGAAGAGTGAGAAGGCTTGGAGAGTTTGTCAGGATCTTCAGCCTATTCTCTGAAACTCTGCTGCTTTGGAGAAAAGCATTAACCACTGATCTAAGCTGGTCGGCTCTGCTGCATAACAAGGTGGTGAGTTTGAGCCAGAGGTGAAGAGCTACAACTCCCATCATCCCTGACAAGGGTTATGGGTCCAGCTACTAGAGCACCCAGCATCCACAGAAGCTAAAAGTTCCAGAGAGTGGAAGAAAGCTTTGTGGACGATAGATCAGAGCAAGCTGTTTGTGCTGCACTGATAAGCCTCGGAAGTAAATCATTTTGTGTTTTGCTTAAGCCCAGACGGGTCGGCTGTGCATACTCAGAAGGACTGTGTCAAATTGAGTCACTGCACAAATCAAGATGGAAATTCTAAAGTTTAGTAAATTAAATAGAAACAACTACTCTACCTGGAAGATTTATGCCCAATCTCTACTAGTAAAGGAAGGTCTGTGGTCAACAGTTGAAACAGGGCTGGCAGCTGATGCTGATGAAGCCACTCAAGAGAGAGATAGTAAAGCAAAAGCCTGTCTTTATCTCATGCTTGAAGAAGACTTAATTAATGACGTCAGAGATAAAACGTCTGCCAAGGATGTGTGGGATACCTTGCAGAGATTACACACTCCTTCAACTGCTTTTGCAAAAATGCTATGGTCTAAAAGAATATACAGGCAAAAGATGGCTAAAGGGCAGTGTGTGATAGAACATTTAAAAATAATGCAAGATTTGTTTGTGCAAGCTGAACTGAGGGGAGTGCAAATTAGCAAAGAGCAGCAATGCTACATTTTAGTAGAATCGCTAGACTCTTCGTGGGACAACATAACAAACAGCTTGCAGAACCTGCCAGAAGCTGAGCTTAATAGAGACTTAATTGTGGCCAGAATACTGGAAGAGAACCAGAGAAGAATGTCTGAGCAGGGTGACTCAGCAAGCTTAAAGACTGTGCCAAAACAACAAACAACTCCTGACTGGCGAACGCAGGAGGAAGCAGCCTCTACAAGGGAGCAACGGAGGTGCTTTTATTGTAAGAAGATTGGTCATCTTCAGAGACATTGTAAACATTTTGCAGCTGAGAGACGCAAGCAAGCAGAGAGCAGATGGCAGCCGCGGCAGTATCAAAAACAGTCCAGACCTCCATTTTTGAGGGACAGTGGTAATAAAAAGGTGTTTGCAACCATGATTAAGGAAAAACAAAATGCAAATTCTAAATGGCTAGTTGATTCAGGAGCCTCATCTTCGATGTGTAATGATATAAATTTAATAAGTAATAGAAAATCAGCTAATGTAAATACTGTAGTTTTGGCTGACGGGAAAGAGCTAAGTACTGTAAATCAAATGGGTACTGTGTACATTCCAGGGCTAAAAGAGAATTTTAATGATGTCTTACATGTAAAGGAGTTAGAAAATAATTTGTTATCAGTAAGCAGATTAACAGAAAGAGACTACACAGTCATCTTTGAAAAGAACATGTGTAAGATAAAACTGAATGGGGACTTGCGTGGCATAGGTTTGAAAAAGGACAATCTTTATTATTTGGAGGACAATATTGATAGCTACAGGGTTGAAGAAGCTAATAACATAGAAAATATTCCAATCCACAAAGACTGCATACACGAGCTTCACAGAAAATTCGGCCATGCGAGCTTCAAATGTTTAAAGAATTTAATCAGTATGTGTCCAGATTTAAAAGTTGCTGAATGCAAAAACCACTTAGATTGTACGGTATGTCATCAGGTAAAGGTCAGAGCTTTTCCAGTAGCTAAGAAAACAAAAAGAATTGCTCAAAGACCATTTCAGTATGTACATGCAGATGTCGCCCAAGCTAATTGCTTGTCCTTAGGGGGAAGCAAGTATTTCCTAGTAATTGTTGATAGGTATACAAGGTTTGCATTTGTGAGAATAATGAAAAACAAATCTGATGCTGGGCAAAGTTTAAAAGCATGGGTAAGAATGGTGGAAAGACAATTTGATAGCAGAGTAGGCACCATCATTACTGATAGAGGAGGAGAATTTTTAAATAATCAATTGTTTAACTGGTTTCAAAAGGTGGGAATAAGGCATGAAACTACAAACCCTGCTTGTCCTAGTGAGGATGGGTTAGCAGAGAAGAAAATACAAGATATAGAAAGAATTACTGCTTGTATGATGGCAGATGCAGGGGTGAAAGATAGTTTTTGGGCAGAAGCAACTTTGACTGCAATACATATCAGTAACAGATTGTATCATTCAGAAATTGAAGACATTCCCTACAGGGTATTGTATGGGAGAATGCCAAATTACAAGTACTTAAGGGTTTTTGGACAATTTGCTCATGTTTACACACCTGCTTGTTTCAGGAGGAAAGGAGAACCCAAAAGCAAAAGGCTTAGGTTTTTGGGGTATTCTGGAAATAGCTACAAGTTTCATTTGGATGGAAAACAAGTGCAGTATTCTAGGTCTGCAAATTTCGAGAGACATGCTGGTTGGGACAAACTGCATGCCAATAAAGAAGTGTTTTTGAGATTAGGGAGTTCAAATGAGCCAAAAGCACAAACTGAACCAACCTCAGGAAACGGAGGGGTTTCAGTTAAGCAGGAAGCATCACCTAGCAGCAGTGGTAGTTCTTCCGATGATGAGATAGCATCTAGGCCTACTACTACTCGAATGACTGAAGACAAGAGATTTAGTCATAGAACTACAACTCCCAGTAGAGAAAGTGAGGATGAAAGAGACAGAACAGCAGATTTTATTCCCAGGCGTAGTCATAGAGTTAGAAAGCCTCCAGATAGGTTTGTTGTGACAAAGGCAAGAGCTTGTTTAGCAGTAGAAGAGCCTGAAAGTTTTGAAGAGTTGGAAAGTTTTTCTAGAGAAGAACAGGAAAGATGGTTTGATGCAATGGATAATGAGTTTGGTTGCCTGGTAAATAAAGATGTTTTTGAAATTGTTGACAGACCCAAAGACAAGAAAGTAATTGGTTGTAAATGGGTATACAAAAGGAAAGAAATGCCAGATGGAAGTATCAAATATAAAGCTAGGTTAGTGGCTAAGGGTTTTGCGCAACAGCAGTATGAGAACTATGATAAGACATATTCTCCAACTGCAAAGCCAGAAAGTCTGAGAATGTTTCTAGCTGTAGCAGTAAAAAGGAATTTAGTTGTAGAACATTTTGATTTTGAGACAGCTTACTTGAATGCGGTTCTGAATGAAGAAATATTTATGGAGCAGCCACAAGGTTTCGAAGAAAATGGTAGTCAGAGAGTATATAAATTAAAGAAAGCGTTGTATGGTTTAAAACAAAGTGCCAGAGCGTGGAATCTGTGCATCAATGATGAGCTAGTTAAGCTAGGTTACAAGAGGAGCGTTGCAGATGCTTGTGTTTATACAAAAGGAGACATAGTATTAGTGATTTATGTAGATGATTTGTGCGTAGCAGCAAAGTCAAAACAGGAAATTGAGTCAGTAAAAAGAGAATTGTCTAAGAAGTTTGTTTTGAAGGACTTAGGTGTATTGAAGTCTTATTTAGGTATTTGCGTTGAATGGACAGAAGAAGGACATTGTTTATTAAGTCAGAGAAATAAAATTGAAAGACTGATTGAAAAGTGTGGATTACAGAATGCAAAAATAGTAAGAGCTCCAATGACAACTGGTTTTGTGTCTGAGGAAACAACTAGAGCGTTTGAGGACAAGATTCTCTTCAGAAGTATAATAGGATCTTTACAATTCATATCTTGCCACACCAGACCAGACATTTCTTATGCTGTAAATGTATTGTCTAGAAGGGTTAATGATCCAAAAATTGAAGACTGGGCAGCGGTAAAACATTTATTGAGATATTTGAAAGGAACCTTAGATAGGAAATTGATTATAAGAAGCAGTAGTTCAGATCTAGATTGTTATGTAGACAGTTCATTTGCATCAGAATTAGGAGACAAGAAGTCAGTTACAGGAATGATAATTAAATACAGTGAAAGTCCAATAGTTTGGAGAAGTAGAAAACAAACTAATGTAGCGTTAAGCACAACAGAAGCAGAATTTGCTGCTTTGAATGAGATAGTAAATGAGGTACAGTGGATTAAGCAATTGCTAAATGATTTAAATGAAAGTTACAAGATACCAGTGGAAATTCTGGAAGATTCACAGTCATGCATAGCGATGGCTGAAACTGAAAGTCTGAAGAACAGAACAAAATATGTTGGTGTAAGATATCAAAATGTGCGAGACATGGTTCAGAAGGGTGAAATAGAATTGAGATATATAGAAACACAACACAACATAGCAGATTTGTTCACAAAAGCATTGACAGCAGAAAAACATGAAAGGCTGACACAAATGGTTGGAATGACATTGTAAGACACATACAATATTTTATTTCGGAGGGGATTGTTAAGGAAAATGCAACATGGGACATACAGTGAAAGAAATAAAATATGTATGTGAAAGTCACAATGACTAAGCAAGAGCAATTATGAAGCTACACAGGTGAAACTGCTAATGTAATCTAGAATTCCTGAGAGCCAAGGACAGAGGTACTGAATGCAGATTGGAAACACCTGAGAATCATTAAGTGTACAAGGTGAAATGTTGAAATACATGGGTTGGTCTTAAGTATGGGTGGAACTACGTGGACCAATCAGAATGGAAGTACACACCCACTGGGTGGAAACTAACTAGTGGGTGGTGATAAACAATGGCTATAAAATTGCAATGTTTGCCAATGTATTGTTGTTGAGTAGAGGTGGAGTAGTTTGGAGATATTGTGGAGTAGTGTGTAGAGATTGTGGTTTGTTTACCATATAGTATATTTATATAGAAGAATAAAGTAGGTTTTATATAAAACTACTGAGTTGCCTGAGTGAATCCTGGAGACGTTTTGGAGACACCTGGAGAAGAGTGAGAAGGCTTGGAGAGTTTGTCAGGATCTTCAGCCTATTCTCTGAAACTCTGCTGCTTTGAAGGAAAGCATTAACCACTGATCTAAGCTGGTCGGCTCTGCTGCATAACAAGGTGGTGAGTTTGAGCCAGAGGTGAAGAGCTACAACTCCCATCATCCCTGACATTCCAGACCATTCTCTCTGTGTATCCCTGATACTATCCATCATAGCTGCACATCTTCAGAGTCTTAACTATGTTAAAACTTTGCCTAGTAACCCCTTTCCCCTGTTTTTGCCTCACAAACATGCAGTTTGGGGGTCATATTTTAAAATTTCCCAGTACACTGTAGAACAGTGTGGAATAGTGTGAGAAATACAGATACATGAAAATCTATCTATCTATCTATCTACCTATCTGACCTAACCCCAAATTAAGTTACTGCATTGTACACAATGAAAAGATCAGCAATGGCTGGGATGCAAATTTCCACGTGCAACAAAAATGACTCTAGATTAGGGATGGGGAATGTCTGCCCTGTAGACTCAATGAGGTTCCCATAGCTTCCCTATCTAGCCTACTATGACTCAAGTTGGTGTTCCCCTTGAATCCTCAACCTATGCCCTCCTTCATGCCCTGCCCCTTAGAAAAGGGCAATCTGCCAGCAGGGCTTTCATTCATCACTATAATCTAATTTGTCTTCTCTGTACAAAAAAGAAAAGAAGAAGAAGAAGAAGAAGAAGAAGAAGAAGAAGAAGAGCTCCTTTGTCCATATTCAGAGATCAATGCAGCGGCAGCAGAGCACATCCGTGTTGGTAGGGCAATGAATCTGCCTCAGCTTTTGTTTCAGAGCTATCCAAGATGCTGAACTCTTTTTCCCAGATAGGCTCAGCACCTTGGATAGATCTGTTAAAGTCTGGGAATGAATTTGCTCAAGGTTTTTAATCCATGGTACTGAACCCTATCACTCCAAAAGGTTCAACATCTTGGACAGCTCTACAAAGGTTGGACTAAAACCCAGAAGAAAATCACCACCCTACCAATATGGAAGTGACCAACTTATGTGGTGGTGATCTGTCCACAGAGGAAGAGGCTAGGGTGCCGTTTACATAATGAAAATGTAGAGAGAAGAATTCATGTCAAACCCTGGTAGTTTACACGTACATTGGGTTGGTTCTGAGCTTTTAGGAAGGGGGGCCACCTTTTATCCCACAACCAGCGGGACTTTCTGTTCCACTGTTTGTAGTAATTTTTAAAAAAGTCACGGGAGGATTCAGAAAATCGGAAATGTAAACAGCCTGGGACAAGATATCTCAGTACTTGGTATGACTGGAAATTGATGTGACCAGGGGCAGGCTCATAGAGCAGAGGAGGGGTCAGTCACCCGTTCAATAGATTCAGCCTCACCACCTGAAAACAAAGGCTTTCATTCCAGCTGCATGTAGGTTTTTGTGTGTGTGTCTGCACTAAATCACCCTGTTCAATGGATTTGTACACTGCAAAACCTTTAGCTTTAACCTGTCCCTCCCCCGCATGCTGGGAGAGTAAATTTAAAGAGAGAGTAAATTATAAAGAGATCATGGGTTGATGATCGCCCATTCATCCCCCGCCTGCATCCCATCCATGGGTTTAAAGGCACAGTAAAAAATGCCAGCATCTGAGCGGATGATCGCACATTCATCCACCACCCTTCCCGGCAGCTTCCCCTCCACATGGGTTTAAAAGCGCAGTAAAAAATGCCAGCATCTGGTCAGACTATCGCACCAAGGTTTGTCTTTTAAAATGCCTTGTGTGTCCTCCCCATACGATCCCCTGCACTTGACTTGAAAATTCACTCCACAGCTGCCTCTGCTTAGAGGGTTAACATTTTAAAGAGACAGGACAACTGCATGCCTCTGGGCTCCTGACTGGCTCATTCAATCCCTATTGGCTCATTCAATCCCTCCCCGTACAATCCCTGCACTCGGTTTACTGGCTGAAAGCATACTCAGCTTGGGCTTGTGTGTGTGCATACATGCCCAGGGCTCCAGTCTGCTCTGCTTTTGACCTCTCTCACACTCCCAGCACCAACTGAGGTTTTTCTTTTAAAATGGCTTGTGTGTCTGTACTGGCATTCTCCTTTTACATGTATATTAACATTTCTTGGACAGGGTTTTTTTTAATCAAACTGTGCAGAGGGGGGTTGCCTTCGCCCTCCTCCTCTGACCAATGCAGAAGCTTGAACAAACATTTGTGCCAGCCAATAGCATCACTCGTGGTGGGAAGCTCTAAAGGAAGTACGTCACCGAGGTTGTGAAAAAACGAATAATCGCATCCTTGATTGACAGCTAAAAATAAATAAATCCCTGGACCATAAATGCGTGTAAACAAAACAACAACAACAACAAACAAACAAAAAATGGGACAGAATATAGTGGGAAAGGAGACATAACATGGGATGTGATGCTGTGTAAACAATGATCCCGGGATCTCCTGGGATATCCAAATCAGAGACAAAAATTGTGTAAACAACGAGGGATGAATACAGGATCAGGAAGTCCCGGGATCGCTCCATGACAATAACTACAATCTAACTGGCACCTAGGAGTCTTCTAGGGAGATCAGTGTGACCTGGATCTGAATTACCATGTAAATGTACATGCCCCTCCAGATGTACACCTATATAAGAAGACTGCTCTCATGCATCACTCTCCCTTGTTAAATGGCTGTCAGCAAGTTCTAAAGAATGCTGGCATTTTACTGCTAAAGTCTATCGGGTGTGTGTGTGTTTAAAGAGAATAAGAAGATAAAAAAAGTTGAATCAAGGTCTATCACTAGCATCTTTCTTTAAAATATAAAGAGACACAAAAGTGATTGTTCTCAGAGATGGTATGCTTAGAAATACTAACATGGCCCTGCAGAACAAATGGATTTCTATCTTTTGAGCAGTCAAAGCTGTATTTTGGCTTTAGAGAAGAAACAAACAAAAAAGTCTTCACTGTACAAGCAAAACAGCACAACTTTCAACAGGAATTTAATTTTCTTATTTTTTTTCCTGAAAGCAAAGAAGTTTGCATTCATCGTCATTTCCTCTTTATCAACAGAAAAGTATACTGCTTCATTTCTTTATAGGTGCTCATAAAAAGAATCCATTGGAAAAACGGTGCAGTATGGTACATTAACTTTTACAAAGATTTAGGAAATGGCATTTGTTCAAATTTGGATGATTATTCACTTACTATTACTTGCAAGTCTTCTCTGGCTCACATCTTCTGATAAGGAGACTGGAATTTGTTTTATTGTCAGAATTTTCTCCACTTTTATATTGTTGATTTTTTCCAGACAAGTCACAAAGAACAATATGCCCCCCACCCATGTTCCCCTTCTTCTTTTAGGCCTTTCCCCCTAAAGTTATCATCCAGGTAAGTACAGTTTATGCAGAGACAAATGCCATACAGGCAATTTGGAATGTCAAGAAAATGTTTTGACATAGAGAAAAAATCCCTTGGTGCAAGTGGGACTTCAGAAGCCCCATTTCTGAACTCCTCTTTCTCAGAGGACTCTGCAGGACTGAGGAAGCTTCCTTCCCCTTTACACCGGGGTAAGGGCAGCTGAGCAGGGAGGTGGGGTGTGGCCAGGAGTGGCTGGCCTTAAAAGTCACTCCACCACCCCACCCCAGGAACACCTACCAGGGGCCGGGAATGATCTGGGAGCGGGAATTGAGGTTGTGTGGGGGAAGGGAAAGTATGGCGGTAACAGAGTGAAAAATTGTTACAAAAGAAGGCGGGATCGATGTTTAATATCTACCCCGCCTTCAGTTCACTCTGTTTCCCGGAATAAATTGGAGAACGCACCAACCATTCCACAGACCCTTACTCTGCTCCTTTGCAATGCCAGGTCGGTTAAAAACAAGACACATATTATCCATGACCTTTTATTGGATGAGGCTGCCGACCTGGCATGCTTTACGGAGACCTGGCTGGGAGAGGCCAGTGCTGTGACTTGGGCACAGGCACTCCCAGCCGGGTACTCAGTTAGTGAGCAGGTAAGGAAAAGTTGGCGGGGGGGCGGAGTGGCTCTGGTTCATAAAAGCAATCTAACCTTGACCAGGAAGCCTATCCGGAACACAGTCCACATCGAGTGTATGTACCTAAGCCTGAGGTCCAGGGATAGCTTAGGGATTCTGTTAGTGTACCGGCCACCCCATTGTCTAACAGACTCCCTAACCGAGCTAACACAGCTGGTCTCTGAGTTGCTGCTGGAGTCGCCCAGACTTTTAGTTCTTGGTGACTTCAACATCCCACTCGAGACCAGCTTGCTAAATCTAACTGGTGCAGCTCGGGAGTTCATGGAATCCATGACAAACATGGGCCTATCCCAATTGGTTGTCGGGCCTACTCACTGTGCAGGTCATACCCTCGATGCGGCCTTTAGTATGGAACAGGAATATCCGTGGGCGGAGGTTATTAAAACCTCTGCATTGTCATGGACGGATCATTTCCTGGTCAAGATGGAGCTAAGAGCCACTGTCTGCCCCACCGGGCGTGGTGGACCTATTAGAATGGTCCGCCCTCAAAGGCTAATAGAACCAATTGGATTCCAGAAAGCCTTAGAAGGTTTAATGGTTGGTAACGCCGGTGATTCTGTTGAAGCTTTGGTTAATATTTGGAACACCGACCTCACCAAGGCTATCGACACAATCGCTCCCAAACGTCCTTTCCAGCCTGCTCCTAACCGTAAGCCCTGGTATTCAGAGGAGCTTAGGAAGATGAAGCGGGCTGGACAACGACTAGAGCGCACCTGGCGGAAGACTCAACTCTTATCCGACAAGACTCGTCATAGGAATTTCCTTGATTCTTATCGAAAGGCGATACGCTCAGCGCAGAAGTCTTTCTCCTCTGCACGTATTGCGTCTGCAGAGTCTCGTCCAGCAGAACTGTTTAGGGTGGTGGGGGAGCTGACGCGGATTCCCCCTGTGCAGAACCCCTTACTCAACCCGACAACGGCCTGCTGTGATGCGTTTAACATCCACTTTGCAGATAAAATCTCTCGGATAAGAGCCAACTTAGATGCCAGTGTTATGACAGAATCTATAGACGAGGTGTCCAGCAACTCCGTTGATGAAATTTTATTGGATCAGCTTCAATCTGTGAGTACTGATGACGTGGACAAGCTCCTTGGTAGAGTGAGGAAGATGACCTGCCCCCTCAATCCCTGTCCATCTTGGCTGGCCACCCAAGGGGGTGATGCATCGAGAGCACTCCTTAGGGATATTATCAATGCGTCCTTCAGGGAGGGGTCTGTTCCACCCTGTTTGAAGGAAGCGGCGGTTAAGCCGCTCCTGAAAAAGCCTTCACTGGACCCATTGGATAGGAACAACTATAGGCCAATCTCCTTGCTGCTTTTTTTAAGCAAGGTGATTGAAAGGGCGGTCGCTTCCCAACTCCAAGCTGTCTTGGATGAAACCGATTATCTAGATCCATTTCAAACTGGATTTAGGACAGGATATGGAGTGGAGACTGCCATGGTTGCTCTGGCTGACGACCTCCGCTTGAGTATCGACAGGGGTAGTGTGACCCTGTTGGTGCTCCTGGACCTCTTAGCGGCTTTTGATACAATAGATCATTCCATCCTCCTGGATCGCCTGAGGGGGTTAGGAATTGGAGGCACTGCTTTGCAGTGGTTCCATTCCTTCCTCTCGGGCAGATCCCAGAGGGTGAGGCTTGGGGACAGTTGCTCTACTAGAATAGAGCTTAACTGTGGCGTTCCTCAGGGAGCAATCCTGTCCCCGATGCTATTTAACATCTATATGAAGCCGCTGGGAGAGATAATTCGGAGGCATGGAGTGCAGTGTCATCAGTACGCTGATGACACCCAGGTATATTTCTCCATGTCTCGGTCATCAGCTTCGACTTCAGATGGCGTCTCTCCCCTCAATGATTGTCTTAAAGCAGTAATGGACTGGATGAGGAAAAACAAATTGAGACTGAATCCAGACAAAACGGAGGTACTAACAGTTACAGGCCCGAAACCAGGTCTGGGAATACAACTTCCAGTCCTGGATGGAACTACACTCTCCTCCAAGGACTGTGTTCGCAGTCTGGGGGTGCTCCTGGACCCGACGCTCCAGATGTCTAATCAGGTAAATGCGACGGTCAGGAGTGCCTGTTATCAACTTCGGCTGATACGCCAGCTGCGCCCTTGCCTGGAAACTAGAGACCTCGAAACTGTGGTACATGCACTGGTAACCTCCCGTCTGGATTTCTGTAATGCGCTCCACATGGGGCTACCCTTGTGCTTAACTCGGAAACTTCAACTAGTTCAGAACATGGCAGCCAGGTTGATTTCTGGTGCTTCCAGAAGAGAGCATATAACACCTGTGCTAAAAGCTCTCCACTGGCTGCCTATTCGTTTCCGGGCACAGTACAAGGTGTTGGTTATAACCTTTAAAGCCCTACATGGCTTGGGTCCAACTTATATCCGGGACCGCCTCCTTCCGTACGACCCTCCCCGCGCACTTCGGTCCTCTGGGAGGAATCTGTTACAGCCTATGAAAACAAGGCTGTCGGTGACCTCCCTGAGGGCCTTTTCTGCTGCCGCTCCCAGATTATGGAATGGCCTGCCGGACGAGATCCGTCTTATTACCACCTTAGACAGCTTTAAAAAAGCTGTCAAGACGGATCTTTTCCGGCAGGATTTCCCTGAATAACTATCCTGGCCCAAGACTCGGCTGTCCTTTCTAAGCGGCAACTAGATTTTTTAACCATTGTATGTTTTAATTTTTGTCTTTTTAATTTATATATTTTAAATTGTTGTATGTTTTTAATCTTCTATAATTTAATATTATTTTAAGGGGTGGGTGGGTTAGGGTACTGGGACTATGGAATTTTTATATTGTAAGCCGCCCCGATTGCGTTGCAGAGGGGCGGGATAGAAATAAAATTTTATTATTATATTATTATTATTATCATGCCACTATCAAAACCAAGAAAAAAAATGTAAGAAGCCCTTCTAATGCAATGTGAAGATCAGGAGGATTGTTAGCATTTAGTGATGGCTGACAGGTACCTGAGTTAGTCATTAGGTTGTTCCACATAGACATGGCAATGGCAGCCCAGAAGACAGTCACCACCACACTGACATGGAAGTATTCAGCTGCCAATGCCTAATAGTTCCCTTTATCAACAAATCAGAGATGTTTATGTGAAGCAGAAGCATGTGTCTGGCTCTCTTGTATCACCTGATTCCTAAAACAAAAAAGATTTGTGTCTTCTGAAGTATTCCAGCAATTTCATTGTATGCTTGCAATTGCATTTTATAACTATTTATTTATTTATGAGTTTATGAATTTGCATTTCATCTACAGGGCTTCTAGTTGGAATCCCAAGATAATTGACAGATGCAGCCAAGTGCATAATGTACAGAAACAAAGGAACATGGTAACGTATGATCTCTGCTGCTTGAATAACTTTTTCACATGTGCCCTTATACTTCAGTCCTGTGCAGAGAAGAAAAATCTCTGTCATGCTGACCAACCTGCTACCCTAAGCCATTCTGGATTGTGTTGATGTCTATGCTTTTTGAAATAAGATTCAGTGCATAACAAACCATCTAGTACATTGAAATAGAAAGTAAGCCTCTATGCGGTATATTTTCTGCCAATTATTCAGACCTCTATATTCAGGAAGAAAAACTACCTTCCTGAAGAAAATGTTTCCCAGCTCTAGTGTTTGATGAAAGAGGACTATTGTTCAGGTGCAGCAGAGAGAAGGAAAACTTCAGTTTTGAATTCTGAAAGTTATTTTCTCCTCCCCATAAGTACTTACTAGACCAACCCGCAGCCTTGACAGAGGACAGTAGATATAAAATTGTGGTTGAATAGTGCAGTGATACATATCACATATATTTTTAGATATTTTAAATCCTTCATTTCTTTTGGAAGGGGAATATGGGAACATACAACTTCAAAGCCCAAGGAAAACATAGCATTCTGTTACAAGAGAGAGGTGGAGGATAGAAAAGAATATTTTTAAAAGGGCATCACTGGCTGGCTGAAACCCTGAATGGGAGTGTACTACATTATTTTGTTATATGTTCCACAGCCACTGTAAGGTGTAAAGCTGCTTGGGTCTAGCCTTAATGAGGAACTGTATCTCCCTCCTTGACCCTGCCCAGTAGTTTGTCAGAGAAGATCTATATCTTAGTCCTGATCTGCTCAAAGGCATGTTTGGTAAAAACTCAAAAGCCTCCTTGATGGCTGCTATCTGATTGTGGAATTCCCTGGTACTATGGTTTATTCAGGTGGGCTTTTGGCAACCGACTGCTACTGTGGAAGAGACTTTCAATAAGAAAGTTGGTGATGTTGTTCTTTTAACATCGCCCCCTGCCCTACTGCCCCTAATGTGCTTGTACATTGTTTTAAATTGGATTATTTCAGTAAATCATTTCTTCATGTTTTTATATAATGATTTATCATGTTTTAATTGTATTTGCTTCTTAATCATATTCTGGGCCACCTTGATTCCCAATCCTGGTAGAAAGGCAGGAGATCAATAAATGGATTGACAACAACAACAATTCTGTGTCTAGTTATTATCAATTTAGGATAAAACTTCATGAATATGAATGCATAGATTGCAGCCCACAAAAGCTTATCTTATAATAAACTTGTCAATGTTTATGGTGCCACAAGGTACTGTAGTTTCTTGACGTGGCAGAAGCACAGAGAAACCACTCAAACCAAAATAATGAGGCCAGGCAAACAAATCGGATTAATAATTATTTTAACTATTTAACAAGAACTTCTGAACTGCTATTAGCATGCTCTACTACCCCCTCCCTATAATATCTCATAATTGGAAATATTGGACACTTCTAGGGGTTAAGTTGACCAGGATGATCCAAAAAGAGAGAAGGTGGAGGTCATAAGGACCTGGAAAGTGTCTTAGAAATATTTTAGCAAACAAGCCCAAACTAGGATTGTGCAGAAGCCCCTTGGTAAACAAAGCCATCAAGGCTTTGTTCCTTCTTGGGTACCTCAGCAATGAGTCATCCAACCAACCAATCAAGTGACCTTTCCAACCCCAATCCCGAGGAAATCCCACCTTTAAACCCCCTCCTGTCCTGCATTGTGAGGTTGTCATGCAATCTCACCAGTGGGTCTCAAAGCACCCCCACCTCTTAGAGTAACACTGCAACTGGGGGAAGCAACCTAGTGTGGGTCAAACTGAGACTGGTGTCTTAGTACAGATCTCCTCCACAGCAACCCTTGGGCAAAACACCAGGGGCCCCAGGAGCAACCCAATTGCTTACGTTGCTACCTAGGCAGCCTCTCTCCCCTAGAATACTAGCCCCCCCACCATTACATGAATTAAAAGAAAGAATGTGCCCAGGGGTAGCCTCTCTCCCCCTCACAACTCCATAACCATAGTGGTAAATCAGGAGACTTCCCCCTTCACCAAATGGTGCCAGATAGTGCTTACTGGACTACTTAGTCTTTCTCCTACCACTACCTGCAATGGACCTGGGCAAACACTGTTTATCACATTATTACCAATCCCTGGTACTCATGGGGCCTACTCAGCCTCCAAGCCCTCTTGTACCTCCCCCCATCCCCAGACTGGGCAGTATATTTCTGAAAGTCTGCAGGATCCTATCAGGGCCTGCAAATGCTTGGGTTAATTATCTTCTCCCTCAGTGTGGATTTCACACTGGTGGAGAAACTCTTCCAATGCATCTCCAAAAGAGGACACATGCTATACCACCTTCCCTGCAGCTTCCTGGCACCTTCAACCTCACAAAAGGTCAAAATAGCTGCAAGTTTCAACCACTAAAACAGCTAAACTAAACCAGTTAAAGCACTGGCCAATCACTGCTACCTAGACTCCTTCCCTTGGCTTACAATCTCACTGGGGCAATCAAATGGGGCAAAGAGGGCCACGTTAGGACAGCTAGAGCTTAAAAGCCCTCTGGCTCAGCCTTCTCCCTCAGTGCCACACCATCATTGGTGACACTTTACTGTCTAGCCTCTATTCAAATGGGCAGGAAAAGACAGCCCCATCCTGCATGTGTGCACACTCCACAGGACCAGGGCTCGAATTTCCCAATAACCAAAATATGGTATATTTTTATGGAAAGTTTTTAAACTACTGTTAGTCCTTTCTCTTCTAACAAACATTCTACTGAAAGCAACCTCTAACTAAAGAAAAACCCACTGTGATTATAGTTCTGTTCCTTCCTCTATAATTTTAGAAGTCATTTTCATCTGCAATAATTTGATCCCAGAAGCTCATCAGACCTCATCACTATTTGAAGAGGAAAAAGATGCAAAGACAACAGACCTTTGAATACAAGGTATTGAAGACATTACCAAATTACAACCCCCACTGAAAAACAAAATGAAATCCTATTTGTTTGGGTTTTTTTTTCCATTGTGAGAACAGGGGTTATGCCCATCTACATGTATTTTCTTTTTAAAATGAGTAAATTGATATTAGTGAGTTCCATGACTAATCATCATTTACCATCTTTTTGTGTTTTTCTTTTCTCCCTCATTGCCAGCAAACATTACTTCATTTTTATCATTATTAAAACCTTTATTCCATTTTGAAAGTTCCCTAGTATTATTTTGGTGTGACCCAGCATGATTGGGTTGTTTGAGTGTTGGGCTAGGATTCTGGGAGGCCACTGTTCAAATTCCTGCTCAGCTAAGGAAATTCACTGGGTGACCTAGCTGTCTCAACCGAAGAGAAAGCCAATGGCAAATCCCCTCTAAATAAATCTTGACACCCCCCCCAAAAAAAAGCCTATGATGGGATTGCCATAAGTTGGAGTCAACGTGAAGGCACATCACAACAACTATTCCTGGTAGGCAACTAGCATGCTAATTCCCCAGGCTCTGCTCTGAGTGCAGCATGTGGCAGCAGGTATCGGGGAATCCCCAGTCCTTGGCTTTTGGGAGCTGGGTCTAAAGTGAAGCACACAGGAAACATAGGGTCCACAATAATCAACTTCCACCACATCCCATCAAAATCATAAATCAGTCGTATTTTTGGCTTATTCTTAGAAACAGTTATGATATGGTCATCACTTCTAGTCATTCCAGGAGAAATTTTGCAGCCCATGGTAAAATTGGCCCCCACTCCCTCTGCAGTTATCTGACTGTGGTCTAATCCTTCCTTAGTTACAGAGCCCTGCTATACTTGGATTGATCTCTGTTCCACCACCCCGAAGATTCTACCTTTGTAATCCAAAGGAATATTTGAGACTTTCTCCTTACTAAGTTTCCTCTCCATTCTGCATACCCCGCTTTTTGCATGAAGAAAGAGTGGTACCAACTGTTGAACTCAGCTGTGAAAAAAAAAAAAAAAAAAACAGCAACAACGTATGCTCAGTTGGTAGCTGATTTGCAGATATGCACATGACACAGGTCCTCCCCTCTCTGGACACAGACATCATTACAAGTTCTACAAATTGATTTGTGAAAGCAAGGGTGGACAATTAATGTGTGGGCTAGTTTGCATGTGACTGGCCACACCACCATACCTTCACACGAAACAGCTAGCAATATCAAACAATGACACTTCTGTTTCAAAGTCTGGGGGACAGGCATTTTCCAGGGCTTTGAGGTAAGATATAGACAAATTAACCATGCTTTTCCTGTATCTATTTAAAAATGGGGGAAAGGGAGGGGGTATATTTATTGTAATGCTATTGTCTAACCAAGTGTTATAAACAATTTTAACTGCTAACAATGTCAAAAATACTTGCTGCGAAAGCATGTCAGTTATTGTAAAACAAGGATTGCATCTGACTGTACAACACTTACACACAGGAAAAAGAGAATAATTCCCTTTGGTGCAGGACCGACACTACTCACACTTCTGTAGATTTTACCCATTAATCCCCTTTAAGACTTAGATGCACAGAGGATGTATTATACAAGACATTCCACAGTGTTGCTTCATTCTCTTAGGCAATGATAAACAGAGAGAGGACCCCTTTGATTCACCATTTCCTGTTGGACCTGGCCAAATTGCTTCCTATTTCCCAGGCATTCCTGGGAATTATTGTCTTTCCCCATGACTCCTCCCTGTGCCCTTAATCCTCTGTAGATGTTGAGCAAAATTTCTTCTTGAAAGAAGCAATGAATAATTCTATCATTTTTCTTCCCACTGTGAGAAAGTCATTGAAAACCACACTGTTTTTGAATTTGCATGTGATTGTTTTGCATAGAAAACAGCTTTTTCTGGGCAGTAAAGACCATGTTGCCCGAAGAGGTGGGTGGTGCTTTAGAGACCCAGCTGTGATGCCAAAATTTCCTATATTATCTGGGGGGAAATAACTCAAACAGAAGCCTGTGAGAGGAGGATAAATTCGGGTATACACCTATGTATACCAGTACTAACTGTAGAGAGCACACCAGTTAAATTAAAATAAAGTATTTTTATTGAAACTAGCACAGGGGATATGCTAGAATACAAAACATACACTCTTAAGAACTGTACAAAGCTATTGGAAAGAAAGGTGGGGAGTTTGGATAGAGAGCCAGGAAGATAGGCTTATAGTTGCTAGTCTTCAAGAGAAGAGCTCTATGCAGCGAAGATGCTCAGACTGTGCACTGATGGTGGAACAGAGAATCTGGCAGAGTGCTGGTGTCTGTGGCACACTTTACTATTGCTAGGGGACTAATACTTATACCATATTTCATATTCTGAAGGGGTACTCAGGTTATGACAAAGCCTGGATGGCTTTCCCATGGGATAGACAAAATAAACTGAAACTCAACTGATTGACTTAATTGCTGGGAGATAGAAATTGGTGGGTTTGTAACAACCTCACAAGGTTGGACGGAGGGGGTATAGGAGAGATTTCTGTAGCAATAGTATAAGGAATGGTCACTTAATTGCTTGAATGTATCATTGAATCAATTGCCCAGGGTGGGAAGAAAGGATTAGCGCATACCTTCTACTTTGTTTACTAAGGGGCTTTCCACATAATCCTAACTTGGGTTCTCTTGCCATTATATTTCTAGACACATCTGAAGCCATTGTGACCTCCAATTGACCTTTAGTTTGCCCCAGCCAAGCTGACTCCAAAAAGTGTCCAACATTTCCAATTATGAGCTACCATGGGGAGGGGGTAGTAGGGCATAGTAACAGCCATCCTGGTCTGATAAGAATGTTTGCAAATTATTCTATGCAAAAATTGTGTATGACTGTTTAGCCCAGAAAACAGCACTTTTCAATGCAAGAAATAATATTTCTACACAAAACTATTTTTTTGCACAGCAAACAGTGTTTATTTTCTGTACATTTTATTCTGTGCACAATATGCAGTCTGCTTTCTGTGAAACACACACACACACACACAGAGAGAACTGCATGTGTTCCCTTCCCACACACACAGAATAAGTCTCAAATTGGGAAGTGTAGTTGTCAGTATCAGTCCCAGATGTCACTTTTTCCTGGCAAGTTCAGTTTTACTGTGTAACCTTATAGGTAATTAAGTTTGCATTTCTCTGTGCTTGTTAACAAGTGCGTAGTCTAACTGTAGAAGGGAGTGAGGGATCAATGTTCAGAATGGTTTGATAAGCACTGCAGATGGGTTGTCAGCTCTGGAAAAGGGCATTGAAGACTGGTACTGTGAGAAAAGGGAGAGGGAATGATGGATCACCAATGGTAGTGTAGCCTGCCAGATTTGATTGATTGGAATATGATTTTAATGTACTTTTTGTCAGTTAAGTTTCATTCTGAGCAACAACCCTGTAGAGGGGTAGCTTTCTTGATTACTGTGCCAATAAAGTTTTCTATTTTGAACTCTGAAACTGCTGGTCACTGAGTCTGGGAACGCCAGTACATGACAGCAGTTTTCAAAGACTTTCTCACAGAAAGAAGAAAATTGCTAACATAATTTGTTGCTTCCTTCAAGAAGAAAATTAGGCAAGAATTGCATCCCTAAATAAAGTGGACTGCCTGTCTTTATAAAAGCTTAGGTCAATCCAGTAACTTCTCTAGAGAGCACAATGGTCAACAAACTCCATTGAACATACCAGGAACTATTTTTGTGAAGGCTAGATAGCAAAAGTACTGTTTATGAGGATTTTTTACTCTGACACAATCATCCTTTATTTCTATTCTTTCTTTAAAATCAATAAGCTTGAATACTGCTGCATAATTGTATGTGATACTGTATATTGTCTTTCATAGTGAAGGGATGCCTTTTGAGAAGTAGACATAGTATATCAACCCCAAACCCCCTAGATGTATGACACTCTTTTATAGGTGAATTCTCATGCATGTATATAGATCTACAATGGTATTCACCCTGTAGACAGATTGTACATATACAATAAATGAAAAGCTTCAAACAGTCTTTCCAACAAATGGAATATAGTGGCACACCCAATGGCTGGAATAACACGTCCCTCCATATCTTGATTGAATATTTGAGGGACAGTGTGAGAGGAGTACTAATTAATGTTCTAAAAAGTAGTAGTCCAAAATAAAATACCCATAGTGGATTATATAGAAAATAACAAATTTTGTTGGATATAAAGGATATGTACATGCAGTCCACCACTCTCCAGGAAAAATAATTTCCATATTTGATATCTGGAATATACAGTAACACTCAATTGGTTATAACACTAAATATTAAGTACTGAAAGTCAAAAAGTCAATGAATGTCATTGGCTGTCAAATATGAAATGCTGTCAAATCTATCCGTTATCAAATTTAAAATACAATTGGACATCAAGATCGACATTACTAATTTGAAAGTAATTACTTGACAGGTAGTTGAACAGAAATTGAATTCTTGGTTGAGCTTGCCATTCTATTCAGCTTCAATGTAGAATTAAAAATAGTAATTAGGTGTGAATTTTCCTGGAGAAAGGATGCTGCCACTAGATTCACCTATAGACATAGATAGAATCATAGATAGAATCATAAAATCGTAGGACTTCATCAGATGCTCTTAAAAAAAAAAAAAACCAAAGAGGTGTCATGGCCAAGGTGTTAAGGCCATTCGTTTAATTTTGAAAACGGGTAGTGGAGATACCCCAGCGAAGATACCCCAATAGGGCTGATACAGAGGCAGAGACACCAAATTTGGATTTTTTTCACTTTGTATGTAACATTTATTCATAGGATCATACACATAACATTTAGTACCAAGAGAGCTCTCTCATTCTAACCATGCACTCACACATATACTCACATACACACCAAGTGGCTCTTCACTGAAGATTGTTGATCAGGCAGACTTCATGAAGGCCATGGGAGTCCCGTTGGTGCAGAACAGGAACACACCTGCTGGTTAGAAAGTCTCATCTTTTTAAAGTCTTTTCATCGCATCGAACATCATCACCCTTTTGCGTCTGTCCACAAAATCTTCAACCAGCTCTTTCTGGTCTTTTGCTGATATTTCAGAAGCACTCCAAGTCTTGTCAGTTTGTATCCAAACATTTTGGTAGCTTATTACTTGCTGCCCATATTGTATGAAGGATCTGTTCCTTCCTAGATAAACAGGCAGCAGCATCCTGTGTATCCTAGGATACGTCAATGCCACCTCAGCAGTTTAAGACTTCTCGCTTTGCTGCCCGGGTAACTCCCATATCATGCATTGTGGTTCTCCATCTTTTTTTTGTTGTTAAGTTTCTTAGCCAGTCTGCTAGTGCCACTAAAACAGAAAACTCATTCACTCTTCACAGAGGTCGGGAGGAGAATGCCACTGCCCCACTTCCAGTGGCCGATACCACACGCCCCGCCCTCCTCCTGTCCTTCCTTTGTGCTTCTTCCATGCTGGAGCGATGGAAAAGGCACCACTTTTTATTGACAGACACTTCCTCCTCCCGACCTCCCCGGGGTTCTTTATAGAGCATCTAATAAAGCCCATAGAGTTGGAAGAGACTACAAGGGCCATCCAGTTCCCTGCCATGCAGGAATACCCAATCAAAGCATTCCCGACAGATGGCCATCTAGCCTCTGTTTAAAAACCTCCAAAGAAGGAGATTCCACCACACTCTGAGGCAGTGCATTCCATTGTCAAAAAGTTCTTACTGTCAGGAAGTTCTTTCTAATGTTTAGGTGGAATCTCTTTTCCTGTAGTTTGAGTCCATTCCTTCAAGTCCTAGTCTCTAAAGCAACAGAACACAAGCTTGCTCCATCCTCAGTATGACATCCCTTCAAATATTTAAATATGGCTAGCATGTTACCTCTTAAACTTCTCTTATCCAGGCTAAACATACCCAGCTCCCTAAGAAGCTCCACATAGGGGATGGCTTCCAGACTTCCCACAATGTTGGTCACTCTCCTCTGGACACACTCCAGCTTGTCAATATCCTTCATGAATTGTGGTGCCCAGAACCACATTGGTTTTTTTAGCTGCTGCATCACACTGCTGACTCATGTTCAGCTTGTGGCCCACTAAGACTCTTATAACCTTTTCACATGTACTGCCATCAAGCCTGGTGTCACCCATCCTATATCTGTGCTTTTCATTTTTACTGCCCAAGTGTAGTATCCTACATTACTCCCTGTTGAAATTCATTTTGTTAGTTTTGGTCCAGCTTTCTTATCTGTTACGGTCATTTTGAATTCTGATCCTGTCCTCTGGGGAATTAGCTACCCCTCCTAATTTGGTGTCATCTGGAAACTTGATAAGAATGCCCTCTATTCCCTGATCCAAGTCATTGATAAAGATGTTGAATAGCACTAGACCCAGGACAGAACTCTGTGGCACCTTTCTGGTCACTTCTCTCCAGGATGAAGAAAAGCCATTGGTGACTACCCTTTGAGTTCAGTTTGTCAACCAATAACAAATCCACCTAATAGTTGCATTGTCCAGCCCACATGTTACTAACTATTTTGCAAGGATATCATGGGTGACCTTGTCCAAGGCCTTACTGAAATTAAGATACTCTACATCCACACCATTCCCTTCATGTACCAAGTTTATAACTATAAAAAAAGAGAAATTAGCCTGGCATGACTCACTTTTGAGAAACCCTAGTGATCACAGCATTCCTTTCTAATTGCTTACTGACTGTTTGTTTAATGATCTGCTCTAGAATCTTTCCTATTATTGATGTCAGGCTGATTGGGCAGTAATTATTTGGGTCTTCCTTTTTTCCCCCTTTAAAGATGGGGAGAACATTTGCCCTGCTCCAGACTGCTGGGACCTCTCCTGTTCTCCAGGAGAAATAGAGAAATGAACAAGGTCTGAGACATTTAGGACAGACAGCCATGATAAGGTGCCTTACCTAACACAGGAGATATATATATATATATATTTACATACATATACATATACTGAGTAAAACAAAGCTTCTTAGAACCACAGGCTTAATATTTTAAATGAAGAAACCTACAATTCTCACTTCTGTTCTCTCAAGAGTGCACATGATTCTTGTTCAATTTACTATCAGTCTAATTTGTTGTAAATAATTCTTCAGTGAAATAGTCTTATTATGCTAATTACTATTATTTTAAAGTAGCCATTTATCCTTTCACTTTATCTGCAAGTTGATTTGCCTTATAAGAGCTTGTACCACCTGTTTTCCCCCTTTTCTTTAGTAATGCAGCAGATTAAATTAGCATTCCTTCAAAGAAGCTGATTTAATGACAGAATGAAATTCCTTCAGTGCTTGAAGCAGAAACCTCTTAAATGGAGGCATATAAATAGTACAACATGTTAGCACACATTCCACCTAAAATATGACTAAGCTATAACTTCAGGATGTGAACCACAAATTAATTAAAATGCTTCTCTATGATAGATTGGTAATTTAGAAACATGATGTACAGCAGAAATGTGGGTAAAAGCATTCCGGAAGAACACCCATTTTCATATAGAGTTTCCAAGTCTAATCTCTGGTGCATTCAGAACTTGGAACATTATTGATTAAATAAATACATAAATAAATACACTGCTTGTAATTTTAAAAAAGGTAACTTGGGGTGGATTTATTTTTTAATTAGTTGGTTAGGGATTATTATTATTTTACTCTTTGGGATGAGAGAGTAAGGGGAAGAGTTGCTACTTTCCTCAACTATATGAGAGTTTCTTAAGAGTGGTTCTCCACCAGTTTTGTTGTTGCTGTTGTTCTTTAAAATCAGATACACTTGATTACCTAAGCTATTTTTCTGCTGGATCCTTGTCAGCCCTAGCTGTCAGAATATAGCAGCACTCTTTAACCTGACAGTGCAAACTTAGCTGGTTGTCTCACCTCAAGCCAAAAAGGAATGATTCTTGGCTGTACCCAGTTTGGCTCTGGTTATATTTCCTCTGTACTTCCTTCATCTTGACCACACTGGTTTGCAGCTCAGGATTCAGTTAAAATGTAGGTGCTTTAGGGACAATAAATTGATACCATCATCTTATTTTAATAAACATGGAATATTTTAAATGTACATATTGTCTTCTCTTTGTTTGGGAACTAGAGGAGAAATATCTTCTGCATTTTGTGTGTTAGTTTTCAAGCATAGTTATCTGGATGTTTCACTGAACAGACAGGGGCTTATATGAAACAAATATGAGTACTCCAGTCCCATTGAAATCAAATTGCCACTCAGCCCTGTGTTGGCTTCCCAGCTGCAGGGATGGGGCAGGTTGTATGGAGATGACAAAGCATTGCTGTATAGCCAGTGTCAGGAGTGGAACAAAGGCTTATAAGGTTGCTCTGGCCTATTTGTCTCCTCATGCTTGGCCCATCCTCTCACCCTGTAGGTTCAGTGCAGGCATATAGCTCATTGCTTTGGAGCTGCAGAGAACTGTTTGGCCCATGCCAGCTGATTCATGTACTGAACAAAAGGTGGCAGGGAAAAGTTTGCCTACTGTGCACTGAGGGCCTACAGAAACAGTGGGAAAATTGACTAGGATAAGTCATTAATGTCTAGCTGGGTGTAATACAGTTGGGCATAGTTTTATTTGATTTGGTTACATTTTTGGGTAGTATGATAATGGGGGGGGGATGAGATTGGTGAGAACCTATTGGGCACCTTGGGTTGAAAGAGGGTTCTTTCAGCTGCACCTGTGGTTGAATGGAGCTCAGATGCTTGGAGGAGAATGACCTTTGGGGCCAGCCTCTCTGAAAAGTCATGTGACTTGGTTGGTTGCTCAGGGAGGGTCTAGCCAGTCATGAGTGACCAGTTGACCAATGGCAGCTTGTAGCTTATAGTCTGGGACTGAGACTAGAGTACTCATCCTTTTCAGTTGGTAGGGTGTCTCCTAAGTGCCCCCTGCCTTGTTGGAATTCCACACTAGGGACTTTTTCGGACATTAAAAATACAATGCTAGCAGCCTTGCCACGTTGCGAGGCTGCAGCGCTGCAGGGCGTCCCTTTCGGATGACGCTCATCCCTGCTGGTACTGTTGCAGTACCGCAGGGACATTTGAGTGTTATATTTAGCCGATTTTTACTCACGAATGCTGCTTAATCAACCATTAATTAATGTTCAATTATATAATAAAGAAAAGATGAAAACGTAATAATCATTTTGAATAGAATTATAGGTGTAATAATAATGATTAAAATAATGATTAAATGGGCTGTTTCTAACATTAATGGTATCTAGAGTAGAACCAACAAAATCTAAAGGATGGAAGTTAGCATTTTAGAATCAGGTAAGGGACCTCTTTCACTGAGCAATTTCTCCTAAATCTCACAGATCTTGCTAATATCATTCCTAAACTATTTGTCCATCCACATGCTTCCTACTCTAGCTAGGAAATATCTTGGCTTTAGCCAAAGAAAAAATGTACAGACAGACATAGTAATATCATCTCCTGTCTTTGATCAACTGGCAATGAACAAAATACATGCTTGAACAATACACACACACACACACATACACATGAGGGGTGGGGAGAGAGAGAGAGGAGATTATTATACTATATTGTCATAGTGCTATTATTCCACTTTAATTGCTCTGGTTGCCTCCTATAGAATCCTGGGAGTTGCAGTTTAGGGAGGGGCAATTAGAACTTTGCCAACCACTGGTTCATTTATATGCGGTTGGTGACAGCAAGGGAGGTGGACAGGGGAGTGAAGAAGGAGGAGAGCAGGTCACCTCCATCCTCCCTTTCATGCTGGGGTCCAGAGGTGTGGTGGCTGTGGTGGGGGGTTGATAGGGGAAGGAAAAGGAGAGCTAGTCACTTCCATCTTCCCTTCCCTGCTGGGGTCCAGCGGCACAGTGGCTGTGGTGGTGGGGAGTGGAAAGGGGAGGGAGGGGAAGAGAGTAGGTCACCTCCATCCTCCCTTCCCTGCCAGGGTCCAGCCGTGGTGATGGAGGGGGAGCATTTGCTATTATCTGCAGATTTCAGTATCTACAGGGGCCTCTGGAACCAATCCCTCCACAGTTACAGGGGTGCTACTATACATCTATACTGTAGAAATAATGTAGTTTGACCCTGCTTTAAGTGTTGTAGCTCCATCCTATGGAATGCTGGGATTTGTAATTTTACAAGGTGATCCATCAGATAACAAGCCTGAGTAGCTTTAAAAAAGCACTAAAGACGCATCTCTTTCGGCAGGCCTTTCCTAATTAGATCCCGGCCTCAGGGGATCCTGGCTTCTTTTAGTACGTTGGCCATTTATTGTATTTTACTGTATTTATTGTTATTAAATGTGATTTTAGATCAGTTGGTTTTAATTTATAATTGTTTAATATTTTTTTATGGGGGAGGGTGGGGTGGGGGTGTTTGGGGATTTTATCTGTATTGTATTTTAATTTTTGTAAGCCGCCCCGATTGTTTTGACAGAGGGGTGGGGTATAAATAAATATTATTATTATTATTATTATTATTATTATTATGGTCTTTCACCTTCTCTGTCAAAGAGTGTTGGTGCCTCACAAAACTATACATCCCAGGATTCAATATTGCCTACTATGAAGGAGTGGTTGGTGAAACTGATATATTTAGCAGAAACATACAAATAGTCTTGTTGGATTAGAGAAAGGTCATTCGTGACATTTCTGAATGACTGGAAACCCCTTATGGACATTTTGAGTGGTGAGGGGGGGGAATTATTTGGTTTTGAGGAATTGACTGAAAAGAGAAATTGTGTTAGTGTTTGAGAGTGAGGTATGGATAATTCGGTAGTGTGTATAACTTCTGAAAAGACTATCAGAATACATTGGTTTTTTTCTCTTTTTTCTTTGCATTTATTTTTTGTAATATCTTTTAGTGGTAATGTTAAAATCTTTGATAAAAATATTAACACTGCATTTTAAAAAGGAGGGCCTTGGTGGCAGCCCCCTTTTCTAATTCTCACTCTAGCTGCCATTGGAATGTTATGCCTTGTGGATGAATATCATTCATTTAATTAATTAGGCCATGAATAATTATATTGACTAATAAATGAAAAAGCACTTTTTGTACAGTATGTAAAGTCTATCAAAACTGCATTCTTAAAGAAGATTTAGCCCCAAAGGGGGGAAAACAACTAATAAAAGTCAATCTTTTAATACAATTGAGTGGTTTAGCTAGGAATTAAGTCAGAATATGACAGTATTAGATCCCTTAGTGCTTTCAGCAGAAAGAAGATAATACCATTTTTTGGAGGACATCCATATATATATGGGATTTATTAAGTCTCTTTTAGACCTGCCAAATACTTGTCACTTCCTTTGTATGACTAAATTGCAGGTATGCTATTCTGAAAATGTGCAGTTCCTGTTAATAAAGTAAGCTTTATACTAGAGATCACCAAGTATTACTGGCAGCCGTGACAGAGCATCCCAGCTTAGTGAAGATGGGGCCATTGTAGATAGCCAGTGCAAAGTAAGGGATAATACCAGACCAGAAACAGTTGGGATCAAATCCTAAATCACCTATGGGCTAAACCACCACTAAGCTTGGGCTACTCACAACCAGACCTACCAAGAGGTGTCTCCTCAGGCAGAGGTTTAAGGATGCTATGAAAGAAAAGAAAATGGTTATTTATTTAATTTGTTACTCTTGCATTTCTATACTGTCAAGCAATGGGAAGAGGTTGGATTGTCTGCTTCATGTGCCAAAATAACATGGCTAGTTTGGCGAACGTGGAGAAGCAGAAATATCTAGGACCCCACATTAAACAGCAAGATATTTGGGCCTACTTAGGCACTGTCTCTTAACATTATGTTTGCAGGATTGCTGTACAAATTAATGAGTTGCTCAAGCTGCCCTGAACTGTTTGGAAGAATGGTACAATAAAGATTAAACACTTAAATAGGAGAAACTTTACACAGCTCTTGAGCTCTTGGACAGAGGAGGAAAATTATACCATGGGAAATTGTAACAGCAAAATCTTACAGTGTTTGATCCAAGGATGTAAAGTTCACTTATTTAATTTCTGCATGCAAGAACAAACTATATCAGCAATTTTATCTGCTAGAATGTAAGGATTTCTGTACAATTTTCAAGCAGTAGTCATAATTCTGAAGAGCCACTGAGATGTAATGGTATGAGAATTAGGCTTTTACTATGGAAACCAGGCTTCAAATCCCTGTTCAGCCATAGAAACCCATTGAGTGACCTTGGGAAAGTCAGATTCTCTCAGACCCAGAGGAAGGTGAAGGCAACCCCCTCTCTAAACAAATCTTGCTAAGAAAACCCTGTGATAGCTTTGTTTTAATGTCTCCATAAGTAAGAAATGACTTGAAGGCACACAACAACAACAACCCATAATTCTGGATTTAGTTGGAGAAAATTCATTTGGTCAAAAATACCCATGTTTTTCCTGCTCAGAAAATATAGTTTGGGGCTTAAAATGTGTATTTTGTGTGAATGACATTGATTCCTGTGTAAAAGTACTGCTTTTTGTGTGTGTGGTTGTTGTTCCCCCCCCCCAGGGGAAATGCATGTAGGAAAATTAGTAATTTTTTGAGGGGCCAGGCATCTGAGTGTTTACTTAACTTGCATAATTTTTTACATAAATTGCATACAAGTTACGTGTTTTGTGTAAACACATGGATTTCTGTGTTGAAAAACTGGTCATTTTCCCGCATGTGTTATTGTGTGTGTGTGTGGGGGGAATCATGCCAGAATTAGTGTACAGTACTTTGGGCAAAATACACATTGTCTGTCCCCCTCCCAATGTTTCTATCCATAAAAATATTTTTAAAGAAATTAGTTTTCCCCATAAAGTTCAAAAGTGAGAAGAAACTTGAGATTAGTTTCTTCTTCCTCAGTGTTAAGATCCCCCCTTTTTTTAAAAAATCAAGCTACAAATATTAACAGCAATTCTTCATATCCCTAGTTTGATCTTGTTAACAGGAGTCATTCACAGAATTACAAAGGAGGCTGTGGCCACCAGTGCAGTTAATAGTTCTCCAAACATACACAAGTGAGGAGCCACACCATTGCGTAATAGGCAAGACACAAGGCTATGGCATCCATTGTACAATCACTTGTGCAAATGTGGGATCCAGTTTACATTGACATATATTTATACTATACTAACAGCATATACTGTAAAATCTTGATCTTATATTCCTAAAGTATACGTTTATTTTAAGAAAATAAGAATTGAAAAATATTTTTAAATTTTATTTTTATATAAAATATTTAAACATTAGTTAAAAAATACATACACATAATTCACAAACATCTCTTCTATACCCATTAAAACTTTCCTCTTTCTTCTTCAAATCTTAATTTTTTTGCTCTTTCATTTCGTCTCTCTCATCCACTACATCCCTCCTTTTCATTCTTTCTAAGCACTTTCTCATACTTTCTCACTTACTGCATTCCCTCTTAACTTCTCTTCCCATCCATACCCAACCATACTTACACATTCATTTGACCTCTTGCCCAACCATTCCTGTATGATAATTGTTATGTCATTGACAATCATCTATCCAAAATTTCCATGATTTTCTACTACTCCAGTCCAATTTCTCCCCCTCAACATTTTCAAAAATAAACGTTTTATTTTATAAATGTTACCTGTTAATCTATTTATTGCTTTCCTGATTGTTTTCCCTACTTTACTAATTGAAAAATAGTTTTGTAGTCTGTTTACTAATCTCTCTCTCTCTCTCTCTGGCTTTTCTTCGCAAACGAAGATTCAGGAAGGACTCATCCCACACTTTCTGCAAGTGTGCTGATGACTAAAAAGGCCAATCTGAGATAAACAAGTCTGGTTGCAGAAAGCACAGCAGATAGTCTCCGTGGGTGATGTTTCCAGGTTGTGATTCTTTCTGCGTTGTCATTTCTCTTCAAGATTTGTTCAGCATGAGTTCTCAAATAAGGCTGTAGCATTGTGGATAGTGTGTCTCCATGCCTCCCAATGTGAGGCCAAGGCGGACCATTGTTGGTGATCAATTTGACCAATCACCATAATTGGTGAGATATTGTTTCAGGGAGTCCTTATATCATGTTTTTGGAGTACCCCTCTTACGCTGACCCACTGTGAGTTCACCATAGACTACTATTTTGGTGAGGCGATGGTCCTCCATCCTAGAAACGTGCTGTGCCCAGTGCAACTGTGTTCTCAATATCATGGCCTCAATGCTGGTGATCCATGCTTGCTCAAGGACAGCAACATTCATCACATAGTCAGTCCAGTGTATTATTAGGATTGTGCATATACAGCGCTGATGAAAGCACTCAAGGAGTCGCAGGTGGTGGTGATAGGTGACCCATGTTTCAGATCCATAAAGAAGAATCGACAGTACAATGGCTCTATACACACTGATTTTTGTGCTTCGCCTCAGGTGTTTATTATTCCAGACTCTTTTGTAATGTCTTCCAAATGTGCTATATGCCTTTGCTAATCTGTGATCGATCCTGTCATTATGACCTGCCAGTCATCATGGAATCCCATCACAAACTCACAGGAACAACAATGGAAACCTCCACTCCTTATTTGGAAATGGGAGGAGGGTAGGAGAACCTCATTGAATAAACATGATGTCACATCACTGGATTAAGATAACTCTGATTGGCAAAGGCAGAGCCAATGAGAGATCAACACAAAGGACTTTTAAAAGTTCAGATCTTCCCTTTTTTCTGAGCTATACTGAGTTGAGCACATGGCCTAGTTGCAGAGCTAAGCATGGCCTAGGGCCTCTTGGCTGAGCTCCATGGCAGAGAGACCAGAGAATGGAACAAAGCCATGGAATAAGCAACAAGATACCAAACTGTGATAAAAAAAAAGTTGGGGGGAGCCAATCTTACCCAAAGGCCTCAAAAGGATCCAAAAGGACTCTGAAATTCCATCACAGAGACTGTAAGTTACCTTGCATTTAGTAGTTTAGGGAACCGTGTAGTTAGATTGTGTTAGATTATGAATTATTTTGTAAGTGTTCTGAATGAATGTATACCGTATAAGCCTTAAGCTGAACCTGGGAATGTTTTGCCTTCTCCAGTAACATAGACTCCTAGAACTGAATAAAAGCTTTCTGTTATTTTCTAACCTGCCACGAATTGCCTGTTTCTGGTCAGCTATCAGAACCTTCTCTAGATTAGAGAAAAGGGTATTATTATTCTCATAACTGGTCTGGCTTCCTGTTGCACCAGACAAGGAAGGAAACTCAATGGGTGGTGGCATTGACGAACATTTCTTAAGTTTTTAGGATTTAAAAACAAAAGGCCAATTTTGGACTCAGGCAGCATAGATCTTTGGGTGGCCTTTATGACATGGTGACAGCATTTTGAACCCTCAGGGATTGTGAATTACAGTTAAGCAGCTCTCTCTGCTGTGGGGGTGGGGAGACTGTGGCTTTTGGAGTAGTTCTGGGAGTTATGGAAGTTTCTCTGTGTTGCTCTTTCTCTGTGTCCTATTTGTGTGTTTCCCTGGAGGAGGGGGACTGGAGGGGCTGAGTTATGTGTGCATGCATGCTTGCATTTTCTTTCTGCTCTGTTTCTAGCGTTTCTGTTGTTGCTGGAAGGAGCGAGCACGGGGGGGGGGGGTTGAGGCATGTGTTTGCTTTCCTTCTCTGTGCTTGCAGGTTTTTTTTTCCACAGCTATTTCCCTGCTCATTCATGGAAGAAAAGTTGCCTGTTTTGAAATGCTGTGGGTTTTCTTTTTAGACATGGAATTTCCATCTCCTTTTGTTCCTGGCTGGATGCATTTCTTTGCTTTTATGGCCCTGTTTCAAGAAACCTGCTCAACTGGTTTTGCAGCCCATGTGGTTGGATGGTCATCCTTTGTTCTCTGCTAGCCAGCTGCCCAGAGGAGATGGGAATGTGAGGGGGAGGACTCCCCACTCTTTCTCTCAGTTTGGCTTTACATGCATAGTTTTTTTTCCTCTGCAGCTACTGCATTCCCCAGTTGTGGTCCATCTTGGCATCTGAGGAGATGATGCTTCCCAGGTAGGTGAACTGCTGAACAGACATAATACTTGACAATTTAATACAATTTTTATAGTAACTAGGAGCACCCAGTTGACCAGTGATTCTTAAACTGTGATCCAGGGAACCCCAGGGCACCAGTTACACGACAAAAAACGTCACGGTGCTTACCGTGTTATAGTGATCCCGAATCCGTCCCCCGCTGTTTATACGATTTTTGTCACTACTATGGATATCCCGTTTGGTCCTGTGACTGATATTTACACGTACAAGGTACCGGTTTTAATTTTAGTTCCCGGGATGGTTTATCCTGTGCTTTTATTGTTTACACGCATTAGATGTTCCGTGAATTTTTTTTTTTTTTGTCTGTCAATCAAAGATGCGATTACTTGTTTTTTCAAATTTCGGTCTACGTGTTTCTGGTCCTTTTTCCCGCCACGGATGCAGCAATTGGCCAAAGTTTAAACAAAGAATGACGTCACATGCGCTTTTCATGCACCTCATCTTTTCTGAATGGCAACATGGAGGTGGCAACTTTGGCAGCTCTGGCTACCGCTGCCCATTTGTGCTTATCTCTTTTAGCTCTTAAGAGGCGCGTAATCCTCATGCATAGAAGAAGGATGCTCCTTATTTTCCTTCTTCTTCTCCATTCCCAAGCTATGGAAAAAACACTTTCAAGACCACAGGTCATGTACTTTGCTGCCATAGATTCCCCAGAGGTTTTGAGATTTGTTTGCCCAGACTGGAGGAAGCGACATTGGTGGGTGTACCCGACAATGGACGAGTGGTGGGAGAAATTTGTGATGAACATCTGGTTGGATGAACATTGGATACTGTACTTCAGGATGCCACGGTTCCTATTTATGTGCCTTGCAGAGCTACTACGGCCAGAGATTGCAAAGTCGGACACTAACATGAGAAAAGCCATCCCTGTTGAGAAGCAATTTGCTGTTACTGTTTTCCTTCTCACCCACCGATGCTCGTATGGAGCAGTTTCCCAGTTGTTTGGTGTTGGGAGATCAACTGTGTGCAAGATTTTTGTGGAGGTCGTGCTCACAATGGAAAAGTTACTTCTTACGTGAACAGTCTTCCTCGGAGACCACAGAGTATATATTTTTTTGTTATTGAGAAATTGTGTAATCGCATTTTTTGTAAGACTTTTAAACAAAGCATTATGGAATACACATGTATAGTAATGTACTGATAGTTCTGGAAGGTTCACCCTAACTTTATATGTACAGGACATGTATAGCATGGCAAAAAATAAAGGAATTTTTTTTCTTTACACATATGTTTATTCGAAAAATCCTACTTCCGACTTCTCACTGTCTCCATTTTTTCATTTATTCCTTTCCTAGGTGATGGATTCCTTTGCAGCAATGGAATATCCACAAGTGGTTGCTTGCCTGGATGGGTGCCATGTTAATATATTCCCCCCCATATGCCAAGGGGATGAATTTATAAACAGAAAGAATAGGTACAGCGTTCTTCAAGGGACTGGTGACCACCGTGGGGTTTTTATTGACGCAGAGATCGGTTGGAGTGGGAAGAATCACGACGCCTGAATGTTAAGGAACTCAGGTTTTTTTTGAGACTATGGAGGCTGGGATATTTGTGCCTGGGAATCCTACACTGACAATTATGGGGAAGCCGGTTGTACCACTTACTCTTGTAGATGGAGCATATCCAATAAGAAATTGGCTGTTGAAACCTTACCGGGGGACTACGAATCCCAAACAGAGACTGTACAATAGGTACCATAACAAGATTAGATCGATGGTGGAGAGGTGCTTCGGACATTTAAAATCGAGATGGAGAGCATTAAAATACTGTATAGAGGTAGCAGAGGAGAATGTATGTTCTGTAATATGTGCATGTGTTATTCTACACAATATATGTGAAACCAAGGGCAGTATACTTGATGATCCTAACCGGCATGTGCAGAGATTTGTCCTTGACATGCTTGGGGCACCAATGGTAAATAATGATGCTGCGGAGAAGGAGCGGGGGGAGGCGGTATTGAACGCTTTAAAAGAATATTTTTGGCACGAATATCACCGTGGTATGGGGAGTAAATTTATGCATGGTTTTCCATTTCCTCAATGTAGTGGATTACTTCTTCTTATGCCCAATAAAGTTTTCACATTCCTTTACGTTCCTGTTTCTCATTTTCATGACAGTATGGTTTTATTACCCTTTTTTAGATGTTGAAGTTACATTGCCTTTAAAGGTTTCAGTTTGGAATATATAGCATGCAGTATAATAGGAGTGGAAATGATCTCTGAAAAGTAGGGCAAACTTGATACAAATGAATTGTAAGGCAAGCTACCTGAACTGATACATTGTTGCGGTTTCGGTGGTTAAAGGAATTGGTAAGCTTTTGGCAGGGATTACTCTTTCTGGTAAAGGATCCAGACACTGCGTAATAGCCTCAAAGAGTATCCTCCACAAATAAACCTATCGATTAGCACAAAGTACTTACTGTCATGGTCAGTCAGGACTCTGAGGACTCAGAAGGCGAGGAGGCTGAACCAGTAGCAGAAGAGCTGGCTGAGTCTGAGTCTAGCCCTGAAGAACCCAGGGCTCAGCAGCCTAGCCCTCCCCCAGCTCAGGGTCCAACCCTGGGAGACATAGTAGAGCAAGAGCAAGAGGTAGAAGAGCAGGTACCTACCTTTAGCCAAAGGAGAACAGAGAAGGCGTGGCTTTGTCGTTCTCAGAGATTAAGAGACAGAAGCTCATCAATCACCCTGCAGCTGGGAGTGGGAGCTGGGCCAACATAACCAGCTGGGGGAGGCTGAGTTCCTTGTTTCAAGCAGTCTCTGTTACCTGGAGGAAGCCTCTGCCTGTGACTCTTCTGGAACCTTGCTATTTTGAGACTTTGGATATCTTGACCTTGGACTGCCTTCGTTGACCCACCTGCTGGAACCCTTTTGACCTTGGACTGCCTCTTCGTTCTGCACTCTCTCTCTCTGTGTACTTCTGACCCTGTAGGTCTGCTACTGACAACACCAGGTACTGTGCTTTTCAACTGGGTTGTTGCCGAGCCGGGCTCCTTATCAGCTATTGAGTTGGCTTCACGACACTTACATTTTGAAAAGTTTTGAAAGCTCAAAACTCCATAGGCTTACTTCAAAAATGAAACAGTCAATGCACAAAGTTATAAACTCGAGTTTTCGCATCCCGCCACATGGCGTTACAATGGCCGAAGGGGGGAGAGGACGTATCCGGCCGGATCGGCGCATCGCCTACTGGGGCACCAGGGAGACCAACTTGATGTTGGAATCCCTGGCCCAGCAGGTCGGTGCGCCGGACCGGCTGATGCGGTCCTCCAACCGGAGGAACCGCAACTTCTTTCAAGAGGCAGCGCGGTTCCTCCGGTCGAGGGGCTACTTGCGTTCTGGCCTCCAATGCCGCTCAAAATGTAAGACCCTGAAGGTCAATTTTTTTTTGCAGCATTGGAGGCCAGTGATGGTAGCCCCCCCCCCGAAGGCGGCTGCCGTTTTATGCCATCCTGCACGACATGTGGGTCCGTGCAGGATAGCCAAGCTGGCGCGACAGGCTCTCCAGAGGTTATCACCTCCCAGACATATCTGGTAATAATGGGTATGTGTGCCCTTTTAAGTGTATGTGTGTGTGTGTGTTATTTCTCTTTATGATACAATAATAGCTTCCCCTTCTATATGTTATTACAGCGGTCCGGATCCAGAGAAGGGCCGCTGGGGAGCCTGTCTCTGAAGCCTCGTCTGATGAGGAACAGGCAGGCCCGGCACCGGCTGCACCCCCCCAAGGTAACTTTCGCAACAATTCAATACTCCCTTATTATTAATGTCCATAGAATAATGTATTGGACACTTTATAGCATTGGGAATTGAAGTGCTGCTTCATTGTCTTTTAAGGTCCCCAAGATGCCCAGGAGGCAGCGGCACAGCTGGCTGGCCTCAATATAATTGCCAGAATTGAGGAGCTAGGTAAATATTTCTTATGAAATGAAAAGGAAAGGCAGAGCTAAGTGCTATTCACATAGTTCAGTTGCAGCAAATGAATAATTTTATTTGTTTTACATTACAGAGAGGACGCTAAGGGAAGAGATAAGGGACCTTGGCAGGAGGGTGCAAGCCATAGAGGAAAGGCTTGCCTTGTAAATAATGTAAATACTTTCCGTTGCTTTAATGTATATATGTTTAAAAAATTGCTTTTTATTGTTACTGTTGTAAATATTGTACAGATTAAAATCATAGTAAATAGCCCTTTTTTATTGTAAAATATGAAAATACCCGTGTCCATGTAAATATGCCCTTTCCTTCATGTAAATATGTTCATGCTGTAAAATATATGTGTATATATCTGTAAATATTTAAAAGAATTTATTTTTTGTTCAAAAAAATTAAATTGTTTATTGTTTGCACCACATACAGCCTGATTATTTCAAGTAATTCTCCTTAACTAAGCAGTTACACAGATTAAGAACAACCTAGGTAAATTGTTATTGAAAAAGTAGGTTCATTTCTGAGGTAGATAACTGCAGTACAGACACAAGCAAATTATTAAAACTGTGCATTCCCCCCCCCCAACACTTACAGATATATCTTACTTTTGTATTGTACACGTACAGTGACAAGGGAATTTTTTTCTTAGTCACCCTTTTTGGTCGGATTGCATTTAAAGTACTTGGTAACTTTTTTTGTGTGGGTGTATCATGCTTTTCAACAACAGAATTATCCTTATCTTCCACAGAAACATTGTTAGTGGTACTATTTCTCCTTTCAACAGCACGTTTTTTTTACATTTCCCATTGACCTAATATGAGTTACCAAGTCCCCAAATAGGTCATTCTGCCTTTGAATTTCTTTCATCATCCTCTCTGATTCATCAACTGAATGCTCATAGAATTTTTCTAGGTAACCCTGCAAAGACTGCGTTTGCTCTTTTGATATTTTTTCTATCCGGGAAGCAAACAAATCAGCAACAGATCTTGTATTCGCCATCATCTCAGCGACATCCGAAGACCGTTTTTTTCTACGAAATAAGGCCAATCTCTCCGCGGGGGACAATGTGGCAGTGGGATTACTCAAGTCTGCTGCTGTAGGAAAAAAAACAACAAAAAGTAATGAATGAAATTTTTTTTTGGACAGAACAGAGGAAGGTGTAGTGAATTCCCAGCCCTATAGTCCTTGGAGGCGTACCGTTACGTGCAGGTGTTGTTGACCACACAGTGTCAATTTCCTCCACAACAACTGTATTGTTAACCTGAGTTTCATTTACCACCACGTTTGCCTCTCCCTCCACAGTTAGGCTTACAGTCACAGTAGTATCATCAGATTCCTGGGTGGGAGATACATCTGGTTTACCAAGTAAAAGAAAGAAAAAATACCAGAGTTATTCGTGTGAATAAACTTATGCAGTTTACATATTCTGCAGCAGTGCCTATGCCCCAGTGAAAGAGGGCAACATGTAGTTTACATGCTTGTTTATGGCTAGTTCAGGAGGCACCATTGCAAACGTGCCAAGGTGCACGCATCCCTTTTCAGTCCCAGGGCACAGAAACAAAAGAGCCCCATTTGCCTTTTACTTCTGTCATTGGCATAAAACAAAGAGGAAACCTCAATACAGCACATCAGTAATTCAATGTTGTAAACATGGAGAACTTAGCTAAGGTTTTCTAACATTAAAAGATGTACAGCTACTGTTCATCGTAGCAGCAAGAGACTGTAAACAATATGTTTTTTGAAGATGTGTAATCGGAAAATTAAGCAACTGAGTTTCCACATAGATTCCCGTACACTTCCACTCATTGATACAGGGGAAAAAACAGCTGTGAATTACTCGGTGTCCATATTATTGACCCAAAGATGGGATACCAGCATCGTGTTAGCTGTGATCATTTTGAAATAAATTATACTGGCACACTAATGAAATTCGCGTAAAGGATTAATCGATTTTTCACATACATTTTACATTGAGAAAAAAAATACTCACCCAGGGGTTGCGAAAACAGTTCCTCTGAGAAACCCTGCAGCATCTCTTGGGATGATGGAGGGAATCCCTCTTCTTCCGAGATGAGGGGGTGTGATGGGGAACTGCTGACCCTCGCGGAACCCGCACAATGTCGGTGGTGCTTCCTAGCCGCTTCGGGTGGTAGTTGGCATCACCGCCAAGAATGGCATGCAGTTCTTTATAAAAGGGCATTGTAGCCGCGTTGTTTCCACTTTTTGAATTGTGGTCATTTACCTGGCGATAATTTTTCTGGATCAGTTTAGTCTTCGTGCGGCACTCTTCTGCGGTGCAGTCATGCCCTTTCTTTTTCATTTCGGCAGCAATCTTTTCAAACAAATCTATATTTCTGTGTGATCCCCTCAGCTGCTCCTGCACCTTCTCTTCGCCCCATATTGCCAAAAGATCTATAGTTTCGTTGTAGGACCACGAGATCCCACGGCCACCTTTTCTGGGACGAGGTGCACTTTCTGCGTCCATTGCTGCAAATGCTCACAGGTAAACGTGCAGCAGGAAAATGGAGATGCATCAACTTTAAATTTTAAGGATGGCCAAAAAGGGGGCAGGTACACCACCTACTAACTGGTCAGAGCCCGCCCACGGGTAGGGCAATTTCCGGGCATCTCCTGTACCCGGGATAAGTTGTCACTGGCTGTTTACATTTTCGATTTTCCGCTTCCCCCCAAGCCTTTTTTAAAATTCGGCACAACCCGCGGGATTGAAAGTCCCACAGGTCAAGCGACAAAATGTGGCCCCCCTTCCGAAAACCACGTGTCCGACCCGATGTACGTGTAAACTGCCGGGGATCGACACGAATTCTTCCCAGGACATTTTCATCATGTAAACGGCACCCAGGAGTCTGTGATGTCCTCACAGAGGGTTCACAGAGTGTTGAAAGTTGCTTGGCCTACCTCCTCTCTGCAGTAGAGCAGCCATGTGACAGGAACGAAGGCAAAGGCTGGCTGGCTAGCTGGCTGGCTTTGTCTGCACATTACCATTCAACCCACTCCAGCCTGAAACTTGCAGGAAGAAGCAGGAAAAAAGCACTTCCTCCCCTTCCAGTGCCTCTGAAGGAAGGTTTCATAGATGGTATAATTGTGTTGTTGTTGTTGTTCTCAGATATTATGGTTGTTGTTGTTTTTAATCTTGAGTTAAATCTTGGGGTCTGTGGCAACAAAATATATTTAAAGGGGGTCCCTGGTAAAGAAAAGGTTAAGAACACTGTGGTAGACCATAAAATATATGTATCACCCTTGCCCTTCACTCATACAACCCTACTATTGTGAAATGAAATTGATATAGCACATGCTCAGAGGATGACTCTTTCTTATGTCTGCTTGAGAAAATACTTGGTGGTATATAATTTGTAACAAGTTGGTATACAGTAGCAACAAGATGGTACAGTATACAAGAATAGGGGAGTAAGTAAAATATTGTGTAAGACTGAGTCATTATAATAAAAATAAGTGTTGATGTTATGCCTTATCTGTTGTTGAAAAAGCAACTAAAAGAGTGTGTGTATGTGTGTGTAGGCTAGACCTGGGCATGTGGGTTTTTAGGGAGGATATAAGCTGCTCAAGAATTAAATAGCTAATGATTCCTGAAAATATTATCTAATAGTTAACTACTTATACTTCTTATTAGTGCTTTCTCTAGAGTGATGGGAGTTTCACAGACTTTTGTCTTTGTGCCTATACAGTAAACAGCAGGATAGATAGTATATTCTGTGGGTAACAGGCTGAGAACAATATATATATAAATAAATATAACAGTCTGCTGGTATAAATATATGAAACAGAATATTGATAATTTTGGTGAGAAAGCCCAAATCAGACATTAGCAATCCTTCTACAAATGTCAGTGTAGAGTGCCAGGGATAATGCTGAGAAAAAGGAATGGCCTTATTCATCATGTGTTGTCTATAGTAGATCTGGAAAGAATATTCAAAGACCCAGGGCAGTGGGAAGGATAAAAAGGGGGGCTTCTTAAATGCCAGGAAACCCCAATGAAGAGAGTTGTCCTTAAGACCCACTTCTGCTTATTAGCATAGTCCTCAAATAGATCTAAACAATAGATGCCCCTCCCAACCAATAATAACTTTTTACAGTCCCCTGACACAGCCAATTCCCAGCCAGGGAAGAGCAAAGGAAAGCTGTGGATCATTGCCAGCTGTGTTCTGATAATTGGCACACAGTGATGGCATCATCCACCAGGACCATTTTACAACAGTGAGAATGACTTTGAAAATGGAAGGAACCAGTTTTCAAAGACATTGGCAAAGCAGACAGAAATCTGATTAAATTATTTCTTCTTTCCTGTGGGAAGTAATAATTTAAAGATACACATCCCTAGTCCATGATAGTGAACCTGCATAGCTTTTGACCTCTGCCCTCATATTGAGGGTAAATCACTACTGCCATGTATTTGACACACCTTCTGCTTTTTTTACGTCCAAAGGTTTGTCTAGACCTGCCAGAATATGCTGCCTTCTGACCAGTGTATTCTGGCCCTGGAACTTGCCCATTTCTCCCCCGTTACCTAGGCAAAATGGGATGAAGTCTGTACACACATGTCAGCTTCCACACCCACATGCTGACCAGTATCAATAGGTGCCTCCACTATCACACATCACACTCCCTGAAGCCAGGAAGTAGGCCCTGAGCATGTGCTGAGGGCCTCTTTCCCAGCTGCAGAGTGACGCCAGTGGTGGTGGCTGATAATGCAGACTGGTGTGCAGATATGGAACTTGCATTCCTATGCCAACCTAGTTGGGGTTTTCCTGCATAGCATAGGTTTTCCCAGGTGTTTATTTAAAATGTTTCAAATGGGTTTACCCTAGCTTCCTCCTGACCTTGCCTCAAGCATCGTCAGTACTGACCGGAGGTGAAATGAGGCAAGAGCCCTGTGTTGTTTGGACTGCAGATCCACAATGGAGAGAAGCTGGGATAAATTGCCTATCTAGACAAACCCCAATATTATTTGGAACCATCATCACCCCCTCATGTGTCATACACATGATAGGAAGAGTAGTGATGTCCTTGATTGTTTTTTTAAAGGGTGCTACAAGAAAAATGAACTTCATTGAGCAAACATAACTGATTCCTTCTAAAAGTTGTGTGGATGAGTATAGATAGATAGACAGGTAGACAAATAGATGCATATGTATGTGGGGGTTTGGGGAAAAGACAATCTCACTTCAAAGAAAACCTTACTTTTTTCTTCAGATATAAGGGATGAGCTCTTTATATTGCAGGCAAACATTTATATCATACATATAGTATATACTATATATTTAAAATGTTTAAATCCTGTGTACCTATGCCAGTAATATATGTTTAGATACTATAGAAGAAAATGAACAAACACAGGTGAATCTCTCTCATTCTCTCTCTCTTTCTTTATGTGTTTAAAAGAATCACAGCAGGTTGTACTCAGCAGGGGATAGAATGCAAGTGACAATGATGGGTCATTGTAATAGCAAGCCTACTGAAGGTACCAGTAGATCATGGAAGCAATAATAATACTGTCAGTTTGAAATAATATACTTCTGGGAAACTAATGAGTGCCAAAAATTTCCATGCAGCAGTTTTCAAAGAGAAAGCCATAACACAAGCATTAAAATAGCAATTTAAAAAGCAAGATTCTCAAGCTCCTGATCATACAGAATGTATGGAATATGGGCTGGCATTTTTTATACAAACAGGGTCTCACTAAGCTAACCTTTCTAAATATCAAAAGGGTAAAGGGAGGGTGTGAGAAAAAAAGAAATGGGGTAGCACCTTTAAGACTACGGACTTTTATCAGATGGGGCTATAATTACAGAATTACAGCATGACAGTACAGCAAATGAGTTCCCAGTATTGCATGACATCATTATCCTCCCATGGTCAATGTGAGATCCACCTTTCATGCATCACTTTTCATTGATGGGAGAATCCATGATTAGCCCTCAATATTGCTCTTTTTGCAGTATTTATGAGTGTGCGAAATCACATCCTGCTGTAGTCACACAATTGCAGAATGAATGGGCAGTCCTTTATTTCCATTCCCCTTTCCCAATGAGAACACGGGATGCACAGGATGCTCTTTTAATAAGCTGTCACCTTTTCTTGGTACATTTTTATGTTTGTTTAAGTGTTTATTTCTTGATTTCTTTTGTTATTTATGTGTTTTTGGTGTGTTTAAACAAAGTTGTGTCTTCTTGCAAGAACAACTGAGATCTCACCCATACAAAATCATGGAAGTAAAATCCCATTCTTAAACTGCTAGTGGTGGTTGTGCCATGATTCTGTGGTGATAGTATTGCACAATTATGGTGATGTACAATAGTTACTGTTTTCCACTTTCCTCAATAGTGGAATTACAGCAATTTTAGATGGCAGTCCGATAAAGTCCCAACTGGTTTTTATTTTAACATGTGTGTTGTGGATATAAAAAGTACTGCATCTGAAAAAGCAGGTTTATATCCAAAAAAGCTCATGCTACAATGAAAAGCAATTAGTCTTAAAGATATTGCCACATCTTTTTTTTCTCTCCCCCTCCCTTCCTCCTTTTTATGTTGCAAGAGACTGGCATGGTTACTCCTTTGAAAACTTTCTAAATATTTTAATGATAAATAACAACTCATGCACATACAGAAACACATAAAGGAGCTGACTTACAATGTAAAGTTTTCTATACATATTTTTATTTGTGCCAAACTGGCACAAAAGCAACCATGTATGTGACAGGAGTTTCCTCTGTGGGTTTCTGTCATAGAAACTAGATAGTCACAATAAGCATTCCTGACTAAGCAAATGCTAAGGTTAGCAACATGTGGCCATTCAAATATTGACAACCTTTAGTGCACATCAGCCCTAACCAGCTAAAGAATTGGTAAGGGAAGCTGAAAGTTACAGTTGACAAGTTGTCCAGCTCTGGAGGGCTATAAGTTGTCCACCCCTACTCTGTATCTAAACACCAACAAGCAAATCAGAATCTGGTTTTCCAAAAAGGAGAGCAATTGTAGAAAGGGAATCAAGATCCAAATGTGTGTGTTTTTCTGTTTGAAGTCTACCAAATGTGAAGTTCTTCATTTGCAATTTGGTGGCTCCTTTTCATTATTGTTGAAGGAAAAAACCCTCAACTTTCTGATCAATATACAAGTTCTTCATCTTCAAGATTTGTCCTCAGTTAATAAATGTTGATTATAATGTGTCACTATTTCAGTCCTCTGTATGAATGAACTATCACATGTTTTTCTTTGTAATCATTCAGAAAAGCAATTGGGCTGAATTTGGGCTTGGTTAAATGAGCTATGGTATTTACTATAAGCTTTTTAAATGACCCAACAATTTGAGCAGGGCCAACAAGAAACCAGTTGTCTTCTACTGGCATAGCTGGGCATGTCATGACTGGGCATGTGGTACCTATGGGGAGATCTTGGGAAATGTGAGAGTAGTAATAATGGGTTTCTCAAAAACATAATCAAGGAAAAAGCTGATTCCCACAGCAAAATGAGTGTCCCACACCCATTCACCAAACCATACAGTCTAGCAGTAAAAGAAATAAGTTTTGCTTCATTATAAAGTATAGAAAAGTAGCTTTTCTTGCTAAAATGTGTGCACAATCATAATGGAGGAGAGACTGTGGGAAGAAAAAAAAAGATGCAGGTTAGAGGAGAGGCTGGAAGACCATGGGTATGGGAAAGCAAACAAAAGGGAAGGCTGCAAGCATACAAAGCCACAGTTGGTGAGTATAGACATATATAGGTTGCTAATTATAACAATGGGGGACCTACCCATGTGGCTTGGTTAACATTTAAATAATCCCTTGGACTGAACTATTCCTTTTTCTTATTTAAGTACAGGTTCTTCCTCCCCCGTACCCCCCCTGGTATCTGCAGAACCAATATCCACAGTTTCATTTATCTACAGCTGAAAAAGTAGGGATACACACCATGGAGTCATGCTGGGAAATGGCTAGAGAGGTGTCCTCTCTAGGAATAATTAGGTGCTCCAATGCAACTCTATGGTATGTTTGTACTAGGTGTCCTCTATTGTAATGGAGTTTGCTATTATCTATGGTTTCCAGTATCCATGGTAAGTCTGGACACTGAACCCCAATTAATAAGGTGAGTGACCTGTATTGCAAGAACACCAATAAAAAAATGAGTGTATTTTGCTTCCTCTTATCTCCAGATATCAACACTAAGGAGATTTTCCTTCCTTTCTTCCTTCCTTCCCTTGGTATTTGGTTTTCTTGTTTCAAGCGCTATCAGGGACTTGGTGTGTGGAGCTAACCCAGGCTAAGGGCCATTCCCCATTAGGAGGCTTAGGAGATTTTCAGACGAGGAAATTATTCCCCGGGGAGATTGGGACAGAACTGTTTCCGTCCCAGAAGCAGCGCCACATTTCGCACACCCACTTCTCTCTCCTGATCTCCCATCATCCTGACGCTGTCCTTGTGCTAGTTCCCTGCTGGTCCCTTCCACAATATTTTATTAACAAGAGTTCATTGTTAATATAAAGAACTAGAACAAGGACATCGTCAGGATGACAGAAGATAGGGAGAGGAAAGTGGGCATGCGAAACGTGGCGCTGCTTCCGGGACAGAAACAATTCTGTCCTGATCTCCCTGGGGAATAATTTCCCTATCTGAAAATCTCCTAAGCCTCCTAATGGGGAATGGCCCTTAGCCTGGGCTAGCTCCACACACCAAGTCCCTGATAGCGCTTGAAACAAGAAAACCAAATACCAAGGGAAGGAAGGAAGGAAGGAAGGAAGGAAGGAAGGAAGGAAGGAAGGAAGGAAGGAAGCTCTTATACTCAGCAGTTTAACTTACATCCTAGGATGATTTCCCATGAAAAATATAGTTGTAATTATTTTCCTGGCTTTCATGTAATTCAGAGGAATACTTACTAGCTCTCTACAGGAGTTGTAACCTAAATACATCAATGGGCAGAAATTGTGCTTTCCCACTGAGCTGAAATTTCTCAAGCTGTGACTCTAACCAGGAGGTTGGTGGTAAGAAAATCTAAAAAGTCTCCCCCCACTTTCTCTCACTCTCTCTTTTTCTCTCCCTGTTTGCTTTCTCTGATCCTACATCTACCTTAGCTACCACTTTGTGATAATACCTATAATTAACTGCAGTAAGGAGAATGGAAAGGGGAAACTGAACAGTAGAAAAAGAAAGTTAGTGCATATTACTGTTTCTCAATTACCATGGTTTTGGGCTCTTCTGTAAGGTTCCAACATTTATTCTCATCTTGGTTAATTAAACACATAAGCTGAAATCCTGCACATAGTGTTTACATTCCATTGTGTTTAACAGGATCGAAGCGCCAAACTATCTGCAGGGCTGTGGCCATAATTTAGAAAAATTACACTGTAAAAGAAACACTGCCAAACAGGCTGCACTACATTTACTGCAAGGGGGAAATGCAATAATTGCTGTTGTCATTTTCTCGCAAACTGCATTCACTGAAAGGGATATTTTTGTCTGGGGTATCCCACAGGCAAAAGATAGCCCACTGAAAAAGGCCAATTGTATGAAATTGCATTGAGCTTTAGAAAAACGATTGTGAATGGGAATAGGAAATGGGTTGGACTAGTTCCTAAAATCTGGTTTTCGTATTCATATTAAACATAGTAAAAGCCATCCAAGAGTTATAATTTTATATTAGCCCTTTTCACACCAGTGAGTGTGTTTCCAGATTATTAAAGTGATAATTTCTTATTAGTGGTGTTGCCAACATTTGTATATGAATGTATCCAGCTCATAATATTCAGATGTACTACAAATTCAGTACCACTTTCTCAATAACTTATTTTCTGGCTTGGAATATGAAAAACAATATTGACAGAGGCACTCTGTACTGAGTATGCTATGCACCAAAACAAGGTATTTTGGCAAAAATCTAAGACACTCTCATAGAATCATAGAATTGTAGAATTGGAAGAGACCAAAAGGGCCATCCAATCCAACCCCCTTCCACGCAGGAAATCACAATCAAAGCATCCCTGACAGATGGCCATCCAGACTCTGTTTAAAGAGCTCCAAGGAAGGAGACCCCACCATACTCTGAGGAAGTGTGTTCCACTGCCAAACAGCTCTTATTGTCAAAAAGTTCCTCCTAATGTTGAGGTGGAATCTCTGTTTCTGGAGCTTGCATCCATTGCTCCATGTTCTAGTCTCTGGAGCAGCGGAAAACAAGCCTGCTCCATCTTCAATGGGACACCCCTTCAAATAATTAAACAGGGCTATCATATCACCCCTTAACTGTCTTTTTTCCAGGCTAAACATACTCAGCTCCCTAAGTCTTTCCTCATAAGGCGTGGTTTCCAGACCTTTCACATTTTAGTCACCCAACGCTGGACACACTCTAATTTATCAATATCCTTCTTGAATTGTGGTGCCCAGAACTGGACACAGTATTCTAGGTGAGGCCTGACTAAGGCAGAATAGAGTGGAACTATTATTTCCCTTGATCTAGACACTATACTTCTATTGATGCAACCCAAAATTGCATTGGCCGTTTTAGCTGCCGCATCACACTGTTAACTTATGTTCAACTTCTGGTCTACTAGGACTCCTAGATCCCATTCGCATGTAGTCTCGTTCAGGCAGGGCTCCCCTATCCTGTATCTATGCATTTCGTTTTTCCATCCTAAGTGCAGTACCTTACATTTCTCCGTACTGAATTTTATTTTATTAGCTTTGGCCCAGCTCTCCAGTCTATCCAGGTCATTCTGAATTTTGATCCTGTCCTCTAGGGTATTAGCTATTCCTCCTAATTTGGTGTCATCTACAAATTTGATAAGTATGTCCCTAATTCCCTCATCCAAGTCATTGATAAAGATGCTGAATAGCACTGGGCCCAGGACAGAACCCTGTGGCACCCCACTGGTCACATCATTCCAAGACAAAGAGGAGACAATGCAGAGCATCCTTTGGGTTCGGCCGATTAACCAATTACAAATCCATTTAACAGTTTACTTGCCTATATCAGATTTTACAAGCTTGTTTGCCAGAATGTCATGGGGAACCTTGTCAAAGGCCTTACTGAAATCAAGGTATGCGATATCCACAGTGTTCCCTTCATCTACCAAGCTAGTAATTTTATCAAAAAAAGAGATCAGATTAGTCTGGCATGACTTGTTTCCCTGAAACCCATGTTGACTTTTTGTGATTATGGCATTGCCTTCTAAATATTCAGACTCTCTGTTTAATGATCTGCTCTAGAATCTTTCTTGGTATTGATGTCAGAGCAAGTGGATGATAATTGTTGGGATCCTCTCCCCCCCCCCTTTTGAAGATAGGGACAAAGTTTGCCCTCCTCCAGTCTGCTGGGACTTCTCCTGTTCTCCAGGAGTTCTCAAAGATTATTGCCAATGGCTCTGAGATTACATTTGCCAGCTCTTTTAATACTCTTGGATGCAGTTCATCTGGTCCTGGGGATTTAAATTCATTTACATTAAGAAGGTATTCCTCTACTACCTCTTTAGTTATTCTGTGCTGGATTTCCCCTATTGTGTCCTCTGTTCCATTATCCTCAGGTTGGTAACCCTTTTCCTTTTCTGAAATCACTGAGGCAAAGAAGGTGTTGAGTCATTCTGCCTTTTCTCTGTCCACTGTTAGCATTTTGCCATCTTCTTCACGTAGCAGCCCTACCATTTCCTTCTTCTTCCTTTTGCTGCAGACGTACCCCCAAAAAACCGTTCTTATTGTTGTTAACCTTTCTAGCGAGCCTGAGTTAATTCTGCACTTTAGCTTTTCTGACTTTACTCCAACCTGTGTTTGCTATCTGTTTAAATTCTTCTTTTGTGATTTCTCTCTTTTTCCATTTCCTGTACATGTTCCATTTAAAACTTAGCTCCGTTGAATGTTCTTTAGTCATCCATCCTGTTTTCTTGAGACACCTTCCATTTTACTTTCTCATTGGTACTGTTTGAAATTGTGCGTTCAGTATCTCCCTTTTGAGGAAGTCCCATCCATCTTGAAGTCCCTTCTCTTTTAGTATTCCTGATCATGGGATCACCCCCAGTATTTCCCTGAGTTTATTGAAATAATAATAATAATAATAATAATAATAATAATTTATTTCTATCCCACCCCTCTGCAACACAATCGGGGTGGCTTACAATATCAGCTCTCCTAAAGTCTAGAATATGTGTCTGACTATGCTTGGCTTCTACTTTCCATTTTATAACAAACTCCAGGAGAACATGGTCACTCTCCCTTAAGGATCCCACCACTTGCACCCCATTAACCGGGTCATTCCTGTTGGTTAGGATCAGATCTAAAATAGCTGACCCCCTTGTTGCCTCTTCTACCTTTTGGACAATAAAATTGTCTTCCAGGCAAGTAAGGAATTTGATAGACCTTGATGTTTTGGTTGAGTTAGATTTCCAAAAAAAAAATCAGGATAGTTGAAGTCACCCTTCACTACTACATCTCTCCTTTCTGCGTGTGTGTGGTCATCTGTTCTAGAAAGGCATCATCCAATTCCTCCGTCTGATTTGGGGGTCTGTAGTAGAGTCCCACAATAACATCCCTGTTGTTTCCCTCCCCTTTAATTTTTTTCCAGATGCTCTCCGCCTGGCTTCCAGTATTCATGTCATGAATCTCTTCACTGGTGTAATTATCCCTGATATATTATGCTATTCCTCATTATTTCCTGTTTGACCTGTTTCTCTTATAAAAATTATACCCCTCTATTCCTACATTCCAATCATAAGACTCATCCCACCAGGTTTCAGTAATGCCTATTATATCATATTTGCTTTGTTGTGCTAGGAGTTCAAGTTCATCTTGCTTATTTTCCATGCTCTGCGCATTAGTATAGAGACATCTAAGACTATGTGTTCCCTTTACTTGCTGCCTGTGCAAGTTTTTTTTTGCTTCCCACTGTTGGGTCCTTGCACTGTTTGCCTTATTCCCTCTATGACAATTTGACTATTTTCTCCAGCCCTTTTGCCTTCCCTAATACTGTCTCCCTCCCCCATATGACTCAGTTTAAAGCCCTCCTGATCAATTTCTTGAGACTGTTGGCAAAAATATTTCTGCCAACTGTCGTGAGATGCACCCCATCCTTTGCCTGAAGTTCCCCCTCATGGAACCACAGTCCATGATCCAAAAATCCAAATCGTTCTTGGTGACACCATCTATGGAGCCACTTGCTTACATTGGCTATCTTCCTCTCCCTTCCTGGACCATGCCCTTCAACTGGCAGAAGACATGAGATGACAACCTGTACATCCATTTCTTTCAGTTTCCTCCCCAGAGCCTCATAATCTCTTCTGATCTTTGGAAAGTTCTGCCTTGCAGTACCATTGATTTCCACGTGGACCAAAAGGAAGGGGTAATGATCCATAGGCTTGACCAGTCTTGTCAGCCTCTCTGTCACATCACGGATCTTTGTCCCAGGGAGACAACACACTTCCCGAGACATCTTGTCAGGCCCACAAATGACTGCTTGTGTACCCCTCAGCAAGGAGTCCCCCACCACCACAACATGCCTCTGCCGAGGCTTAGCAGCGCCTGTTCCTTGCGGTGGTACTCTCAGGGTCCCCTGCTGTGCCCCTGAAGTCTATCCAAGCTGCTCTTCCTCATTGTCTTATTTCTGGATGTGTTTGTTCTGGAGGGAATGTTGGAGGTTAGAGACAAGATGGGTGAAGAAAAATAACTTTTCTGAATATAAAGGCCTAGATCCAGCAAGAATGTTAGAGCGGGAAGTAAGTTCATTCCGAGTAAGTAAGAGCAAATGGTGGGTGTTGGGGGAAGCTTCCCGACAGAACTTAATTCTCCTGCCACTGATTTGGAGCAGGGCTGCAGCTTGACAATTGCCAGCTGATCTTGCAAACCCAGCAATGAAGGAGCAGCTTCACCCCAGTATAAATCTACTCCTTATCTGCTGGATGCTTAATGATAGCTGTAATGTACCTGGACACAGACCCACACCCATTCCATGGCTGGGAGAATTCAGCCATCATTGGAACAATGGTGAGTTTATAAACATTGTATAGGAAGGCAAGAGACACCTCCATTCACAATGTCATTCAAAGTACAAATGGTGACATAAATTACAGCAGCATATATTCCCAAGAGTATCCTAGTCAATAGATGATAATGTCTGTGGTCCTAACATTGGTATCATGCATGGACCAAAAAGATGTTTTCTTTTCTTTTTAAAACATTCTTTTATGAATCCATTTTTATGCCCCCACACTTACCGTCTCTCCCTGCAGAAGGCTTCCCTGGGAATGAAGAGGAAGTGAACAAACACACTGGCACTGCCGGCACTAAAGCTCCATGGGGGATCAACTGACAACTTCAGCCATCAATAAAAAGGTACGAGTTTTGGCTAGGACATAAAGACAAAAGGGCAACACCATCTGATATGTTTTGCATTTATGTGGTGTTGTTATGATGCCGTATTTAGTGCATCTGATAAAAGTCCTAGGAGTGCTTATACACACAGAAATGATACTGGATAGACACAAGATTAGTTTACTTATTGCTGTATATTACAAGGATGCAGAATGTGCAGAATTCCAAGTATTATTGTATTGCAGCTCCCAGCAGTCTCAGATGATATAGCCAGTAGTGAGGGATTGTATTAGTCTAACAGTGCCTGGAGGGAAACATATTCCTTATCTTTGGGGGGGGGGCGGATTTTAGAAAGACTGTCTAAGTGGACCCGCCTATATAAGCACACACCCTATAACTTGTGTCAATGAATTGCTGGGTTATAGAATTTCTCTAATAAAAAAGAAGGGAAGGGAAGGGAAAGGGGAAGCAGCAGTGATTAAAACTAACTGATTTATTTTGGCATGAACTTTGCTCCATTGAAGCATTAATGGAGCATATTGTACTCCAAAAACTAATGCTAACATAAATCAGTTGCTCTTAATGGTGCCAGAAACTGCAGATGCAAATGTTTGCAAATTTTGTTCTGGCAGGCAAGAACAAATGATGTTACAATTTTTCTCCTTTCTAGAAGAAAGTCATCAAAAACTGTGTGGTTTTCAAAAATTGTTCAAAGTCTGGGATATGTCCATGAGGTTTTTGTTTTGTTTTGTTTTGTTTTTAAACAGAAAACAATATTTCTGCACAGAATTTTCTGCGCAGGAAACTTTTTTCTATACAGAAAATGCCATTTTCTTTGGGAAAAAAATGTGCATTTTTTCATACAGAGTAATTCCCACAGTGCAAAGATTCTTGCCCATCTAGGATTCTCCAGATCAAGGTTCTTTAATATCCAGAAAGCCACTTTTCACTAAGTTCAACTTTTTGATGACCAGCCATGGAATAATAAGACTAGACATATAGAACTGGGTTCAACAAGGGCCACTTTATTTGACTAAAACCTATTTAAAACTAGGTTTAACCTGGAAAGGAGTAAGGCAGGGGAGCAACTGAGGGACCAGCTGAGGCCAGGTGTCATCCCTTGACAGCCACCTAAGTCTTCACTTGGGTGAAAAACCAGAACCCCAAGGGCAATCTGATAACTGGGTTGCTCCCCAGCCAGTCATCTATTGGAAGGGAGACTTGAGGCACACATGCACAGAGAGACATCACAGGACTTGTGAAAGCAAAACTCCAAGGTCCACCTCAAGATTAGAATCCTTCCCCACCCACCAACCCCAGGTCACAGAACCGAAAGAGGTAGTTCAGGAGTCCTGCTCTTCACCAAAAGGGTGCCAAGGTGTACACCCAAACTATTACTTTATCTCTTCCCACTATCTCCCACAGACAACAGACAAGCATCTGCTTAGTACCTGGAGTAGATGACACAGTAGGAGAAATGCAATGTAGAATAGGTAAAGAGGTTGTTCAGGAATACCTGGCCAGTATAAATGAGTTCATGTCTCCAGGGTCAGATGAACTACATCCAAGGGTACTAAAAGAACTGGCAGAAGTAATCTCAGAACCACTGTCAATACTCTTTGAGAATTCCTGGAGAACAGGAGAGGTCCCAGCAGACTGGAGGAGAGCAAATGTTCTCCCCATCTTTAAAAAAAGGGGGGAAGTAGACCCAAATAATTATCACCCAATCAGCATAACAATCAATACTAGGAAAGATTCTAGAGCAGATCATTAAACAGACAGTCTGTAAGCCTTTAGAAAGGAATGCTATGATCAGTAAAATCAACATGGGTTTATGAAAAACAAGTCATGCCAGACTAATCTTATCTTTTTTTTCAATAGAGATCCAGAATTTTTGTTTGCGAAGAAAAGCCAGAGAGAGAGAGACATGTTTGATAGATGAAGGAAATGCTGTGGATGTAGTGTATCTTAATTTCAGTAAGGCCTTGGACAAGATCCCTCATGATACTCTTGCAAAATAGTTAATAACCTGTTGGCTAGACAATGTAACTGTTAGGTGGATTTGTAACTGGTTGACTGCCCAAACCCAAAGGGTAGTCACCAATGGCTCCTCATCATCCTGGAGAGAAGTGACTAGTGGGGTGCCACAGAGTTCTGTCCTGGGCTCAGTACTATTCAACATCTTGATCAATGACTTGGATGAGTGAATAGTGGGTGTTCTTATCAAGTTTGCAGATGACATCAAATTAGGAGGGGTAGCTAATACCCCAGAGGACAGGATCAAGATCCAAAAGGACCTCAACAGATTAGAAGGATGGGCCAAAACTAACATAATTAATTTCAGCAAGGGAGAAATGTAGGATATTACACTTGGTAGTAAACATGAAAAGCACAGATATAGGTTGGGTGACCCCTAGCTTGATGGCATGTGAATGGGATCTAGGAGTCTTAGTGGACCACAAGCTGAACATGAGTCAGCAGTGTGAGACAGCAGCAATAAAAGCCAATGTGATTCTAGGCTTCATCAATAGCAGTATAGTGCCTAGATCAATGGAAGAAATAGTACCACTCTATTCTGCTTTAGTCAGACCTCATCTGGAATACTGTGTCCAGTTCTGGGCACCACAATTCAAGAAGTATATGGACAAGCTTGAATGTGTCCAGAGGAGAGCAACCAAAATGTTAAAAGGTCTGGAAGCCATGCCCCATGAGGAATGACTTAGGGAGCTGGGTATGTTTAGCCTGGGGAAGAGAAGGTTAAGAGGGGACAGGATAGCCATGTTTAATTATTTGAAGGGATGTCACACTGAGGATGCAGCAGGCTTTTTTTCTGCTGCTTCAGAGACTAGGGAGATTATCAGACACATTAAAAGTGGTGTTAACATGAATGCCAGGAGATCGCAGAAGGGCTTCCTCCCTCATTATGCACCCATTCTGCTGCCTTTCTGCTGGCAATGCTTTTTATTGATGGGCTAAGCCATCAATACATCCCCCATTCCATTTCTGTCATGGATATTCCAGCAAATGAAAGGGTGCCCTGTTATGCTGGTGAAATCCCAGCGTCAATGGGAGGTCCCTGCCTGGACTCTTCTGGGTGAGATTGGGACATCCAGGTAAGTGACACTTTTTATTACCCTCCCTGCATTACTTCTACCTTTTAAAGTGTGTTTTTAGAGGAGCCCTGGTGGCGTAGTGGTTAAATGCCAGTACTGCAAGCCACCACGTCGCAAGTTCGATTCCAGCCAGCTCCAAGGTTCACTCAGCCTTCCATCCTTTCGAAGGTCGGTAAATTGAGTACCCAGCTTGTGGGGGGCAATTAGCTAACACACATTGGAAACTGTTTAATGCAGTGTAGATGTGTAAATAGCTATTGCTTAAAATAATTTGTAAGCCGCTCTGATAGCCGTGTGGCTGAAGAGCGGGGTATAAATAAATAAAAAAAAAATAAAAAAAAATAAAAAATTTCCTGTGCTCGCATCTTCTTGCAAGAATCTGTGGGATTTTGATCCAGGAAGTGAACGGAAGAAAACCCTATGAAATTCATGGGGTCGTCATGAGTTGACAGGCAACTTGAAGGTGCACACACACACACACACACTTGTCTATTGATACTGTGGAGTGCAGTAAAAGGATATTGTATTTCCCTCAAAATTCTTCAATATTGAGGAATATTTCTCCTCAATATTATCTGTGGAGGAAAAAGCTCTTGCAAATTAAAAAAAAATTCTTATAGTTTTTTCCCTAGTTTTCTGATTGCAGAGAATGGTTTGGGAAAACCCCACACCACAGGGGGACATTGCAAAATGTGTTAGGAATACATATCTGAGCAGCTGCTGGAAATAACTGAAATTGCATTCTGCCATTTCATGAGTCCATTAACACACTACCACTTGGTCTCTGTGTAGACAAGGTATTCAGGCATGACACCACATCACCCTTTGAATCTAGACCGTCTTTCCCTCCCTCAGGCAATGTCCATTACAGAAGTTTGGGCTACCTGGAAGCATGCTCTCAAAATGTTTCTAGCAATACTCTCATATTTCAGAGGGCAATAAAGTATTTTCAAAGGCTGGTGTGAGTTTGTCTTGGCAGTGGTTTTGCTCAGAGTTTAACTAATCAGAACAATATCCGTTTCCCCTGCTGTATATGTTGTGGCATAGCTGCACAAAACAGAAAGCATATAAAAATGACAGTGAATCTTTCAGAGAATGAAAATGCCATGTAAATATCTGAGGTTTCCCTAATTTAAATATGACTAGCTAGACAGGAACAGGCACAACAGCAGCAAGCATGCTTAGGAATGTGAAAATCTGTCACTCTCATTCTCCTTGCATTTTTCATAATCTCTGAAGCATTCTTGTTCTATCCTTCTTCCATGTCATGTTGTGAGACTCTTTTTACACCTGCATGGAGAGTAATTCATTCATTCATTTATTTATTTCATTAAAAACAAAACAAATAATTGGCTTTTCTAAGGTACATATTTTTGTATGATTTTTTTTCCAGTGACCAAATGTGTGTGCTGTACATTTTTCAGATGCACATATTTTTAAAGATAATTTAGATATACATTTTTGAAATGTATACATGGTTTTGTGTACCTTTTCCCCCTCTAAAATGCATTGTGTACCTTGAAGACATGAGGCATTTTTGAGGCAATATATGCTCTTTTCTGTCTCAGGAGGTGAGAAATGGTTCTTTCTGTGTGGAAAAAAAAATGCGAACCAAACCAATTTCTTTTCCATTCTGAAACTTGCTATGGCAAACAGACTTACAAATCCATCTTATACAAAAAGATGAAACAACATTGTTCAGTAAGATGAAGTTTAGAGACATATTGTGTATACTTCAGTGTGTCTTCCCTGAGAGTCTTGCCATATGTATGTAGTACAAGTAGAGCTTAACTTTCAAAATAGTTTTTGAGAAGCTTAAGGAAGAGTTGTGAAATGTTGGATTATTTATTTATTTCTACAAAGACTGAACAGCCTCAGTAGAGCTATCACTGAATTTAGCCAACGCCCCCCCCCCAAAAAAAAATCAACAACACTTAACTGTTGAGATTTAGATATTCCTGATTCAGATGAAATTACTGAAGGACTGGAAGCAGAATAATAATAATAATAATAATAATAATAATAATAATACTGAGTTATTTATTACCCGCCTCTCCCCTCAGGATCGGGGCGGGGTACATACATTGCAATACACACAGTAATATACAGTACAGTTCATCACATACAATTTTTAATACAGTTCAGAAAGTTATACAATGTTACACAGATCAGAAATCAGTACAAACATAGTACAGCAGTTATACATTACAAATAGTTATAGACAATTGCACAACACAGATAATGTAAGTGCCAGTAGATGGTGCTGCTGGCGTGCAGAAGTGACTCTTTTTTTTTCTAGAATGCATTGTACATTAAATAAGCAACTGCTGCTGTTGTTTTTCTTATTGGAAACCATATTAGTAGTTTCACAGCATGTCGCCCCAGCTCTTAGTGTGCTGGTACTCATTTTACCAATTTTTTTAATGGAAGGCTGAGTCGACCTGGGGGGCCCTGGAATCGAACCTATGACCTCAAGATCTAACATGAGTTGTTGGCTGCAGTTTTGGCTGGTTTTGAAGAAGAAATTTATACATTGCATTGAGTTCAGCATAAAGGAAAATTTTGAGGGGAAAAAAATCATTTTTTCCAAGGAATTTCAAGTGGAAAAAATACATCAAGACTTCTGTAAAACCCAAGTAACTGTGTGAGTCTTTCAGTGGTGATTATCAGTTGCAAGTCAGAAAGAAATTAATGGTCAGAGAGACAGACAGAGTATTTGGTATTCATCCTTTGTAATCCAATGCCACTATTTTGCCCTTATTTCCCATTTATGAATATCTTTTGAACATTATTAGTATGTAAAATTGCATGGATTACTGTGTCCAGGACATTTACTTTCATAAAATCAGATATAAAATGTTACTGGATAGATTCCTTGTTCCTACATAGTGGTTTCTTCTGGTGCGTGGAATACTATTGCGAGGAGGGCAGGAAAAAGAGTTTTTATTTACTGAGGCTGATATGCCCAAGACAACCTATGCAGAAAAAAATACAGAACAATGCAGAAAAAAATTATTTGCCCACGCAAAATCTTCTAACTTTGCAGGCAAATAAAATCCTCATTGTAAGTACAAGAATCACATAGTCAATTCATAATTCTCCCTTTATATGTAAGGGCTGTCAACTGATGAAAGGCATTTTAGTCAGGAAACTGTATTGCTTGTCATTGATTCACTCATTAAAATTAACATTTTCATTTTTCAAAAGATACCACATCTTTAACGTTTCTGTCAACACATTGACATTGAGAACATTTTCATGTATAAATCATTTCTGTTGTGTTTTTAATTTTCAAAATTATTTGAAATTAGGTGGAAAGCCATGGGTTCTAACAAATTTGGAGTAGACTGATGTGTGGCAGCCATTTTAAGACCATATGTTATCACAGCGGCTGTCAGATGGTCTATTTGTTGCTTTTGATGGTAGATGCAGGAATAAGGAGACCAGACACAAAGAAAGAGACAACACATATAGCTGAGATATAAAGGGCCACTTTTATTTAGCTATAACCTATTTTATCCCATTCTGAAAGATCTGCAATGGGGAAGCAACCTAGTGTGAGAATTGTTGGGGAAGGAGGTCAACTCCAAGACCCCTCCCCAACTTTCCTTGGGAGAAAACATCTGAACCCCAGGAAGAACCCATAAGCTGCAATAGAAAAGGGGCAAGTGTATGCTTAGCCCCTTTCCCCCACCACATAATCAAATAGGGACCCCAAATCCCTGTTGCAGATCTCCTAGAAAATTAAATGCCCTACATCAAACAGAAAACCCCCATCAGCCCTTTGAAGAACAGGCTTCTTAAATAATTACAGTAGGACCCCCGTATCTGTGAGGGATTGGTTCCAGGCCACACTGTGGGTAAGGAAATGCATGGATAATAGTGAACATCATTGAAAATAATGGGACTTCCGGTTTAAAATACCATAGAGTTGTCTTGGAGGACCTAGGAAACATTTAGAGAGGACACATTTTCTAGGAAGACTCTGTGGTAGCTGTGCTGAAACTGAAACCGTGGGTAACTGGGGGCCCATCTACACGGTAAAAAAAAATAAAATACGAACGCTGTTCAGAAGATCACTCTTCTGTACACATGGCCATTCGGATTAATACATGTCATTCAGAAGGAGGACTAGTGAATCCCCCGTAAACTACATGGATTTGGCGTTCGGAAGGAGTAGCGGATCTCAGCATAAAATCCATACAGCCGTTCGAATGCCTGGTGGTCTGTACTTCCCATTCACACACATATGAACAGGCAGTGTAATCTGATTGGCTGGCCAAATACAGGGGGCGGGGCTAGCAAGGAGGGGAATTGGGAGTGCCCGCCGTGTTGGATTCCTGGCTAAGCGAGAGTCCGTTAAGTCCATGAATTTTATATATATTTATTTTTATTTTACATTGTAAATAGGGAAAACCGAATGTCTGCAAAGTACCTTTTGCAGGTACTTTGCAGGTACCTTTTTAATTTTTTAAAAAAGCGGCGGAAGTTTTAAAACTGCCGCTTGGCTTGCTCGCTCCAGCCAGCTGTGGAAGGGGGGTCATATGGAGTTTGGGGGGGTAAAAAATCATGTAGGCAGATCGTATGTATACGAACGACTGCCTATTCGTATTTTTTACCTCCCGAATGGATGTTTTTTAATCGTATAGATGGACCCTGAATCAGTGGATAATGAATCAGTGGAAACAGGGGTCCTACTGTATATCAAAGAGGGGTAGATAATGCCCCAAACCCTTCTCCATTGCCTTGCAGAGAGAATAATCAACTCAATGCCAAGATATGAATAGAAGGCACACTGGCACGATCAAAGTGACGAAAAGTAGGAGGCAGAGAGGGATTGAGCTTAAATCACTTCTAGCCCCACCCTCTGCTGTCCTGGCAACAGCCCAGGGGCTGAGGCAAAGTTACAGGCCTTCATCCTGTGATCCCTCAAAAGGGTTCCAACAGCGCAGTCCTGACCACACTGGGAACCCTATTGTGGGGCAGTGTGTAAAAATCCCATGACCACTCGAGGCAGTTCTGTCTAGCCTCCCTCAATAGGGAATTCCAGAGGTTGCGAATGACATTATTTGCACAAAATGGAAAGAACATAATGAACTTGGACACTATAGCTGCTATATCATAACATAGCATGGCATAACAGCACAATATAATACAACATATAGGGATGTCATTCCAAAGAATTTGTTTTAACTTATTTCATTTCCTCATTATAACTGATAAATAACTTCTCCCTTTCCAAAACTAACACTTTTAAAAAGTTAAGAACAGACTCATTCTCACTCATTCTGATGATGATGGTGGTGGTGAGGCAGAGGAGGAGGGGAGGCGGCGACAGCAGCAGCATACTATCTAAAATTGAACCCAAAAGTGTCCTATGAAAAATAAGAGAGAAAGATAACATTATAGATTGATTTGTTTTTTTAAAAAAAATGGAAAGATAACCTAAAGATTGCCTCAACCACTACAAAGGTTGGAGGGGGGAACCTGTGAGGAACAAAAATGCTGAAGGGAATATTGAACAGGAGTTGCATTTGTAGCTTATGATAACCTGAACAGGCACAATCCTTTTAGGAGGAGAGAATGTGCTGCAACATTTTATTCCTGGTCCCAATTGTACTAAACAAAAGCCAAAATTTAAGGTTCTATCACATTCTAGCATGTCACAGAAGCAAGGAGAGATTGAAGGAGATAGAAGCAGTCTTCCTTCCTAGTTCCTGGGTTAGCTGTGATTTGTGGAGGGAAGGATAGACCCATCCCACTGGAGTCCACAAGTATTTTCTTTTATAGAGGTGAACAGCTGTCCTTCAGTTTGTAGGAAATCAGAATGCAAGTAATTATTATAGGAAATTTTAATAGCCAAATACTTTTAGAATTTGGATTTTAAAACATAATATGGAAGGATTTTTTTTTTTTACTTCAACATAAAAAGGTTAGGATTGTAGCCTTGAATAACCTCATCTTTGCTTCTTTTCTAAAAGCATCAGAAGTCACTGGTAACATTCCATTCTAAAAGCATGGCAGGTTCATATTTCACATCAGTTTTCAAGTGTCCAAGTAGAACTTTTTTTCCTTTTTTGTTTTCAGGTTGTCATCTATACAACTCCTTCACACAGCTTATAAAGTTTTGAACCATTCTGAACAATTATTTGATGAGTGATGGAATGGCTTCTGCAATGAATTGCTTTTATGAACTATCTGTTTCAGCAATAAGTACTTTAAAGAACAGCTTTCAACAATTATCTATAAGCAAGCACTTCTTCATGTAACCCATTTTTTTTTTTTCATTTTCTCCCAAGCTTAGTTCATGACATTTTACTGATAAGCTCAACCTATATAAGCACTACGGTAAAATACAGAAAGGCACTCAAGTGTATAGCAAACATATTTTCCTGGAATTGGTCAAAAGCATATATTTTACTGACATTTTCTTAAATTAAAGTTGCACTAGTCTTGTCTTCTGTCAATAGCATAACATTTTCATCAGTCTATTCACATGAGAATAGAATATGCTATAGACACACACACACACACAGATAAAGGTGTCAGGAGCTGCAGATCTTTTTTTAACAATTCCCCATTTTTTTTCTCTCTCTAGATATGCACAACCACACACAGAGAGATATATAGATAGACAGATAGATGATAGATAGACACATACACAATACACACAAACACTGGTGGAATGTATAACTTCTTCACCTCTTCACCACAACCTGGCACTACTACTTTTCTTCATGTTATGTCACTCTTCTTGATTATACATTTATTATTTTTTTCAGTCTCCATGTCACTGCTGGACCATTATGGGAGAGAAATGTGGTTCATGAATATTACTTATAATGAACTTCTTTTTTTGTGGGAATGGGGAGGTTGCTTTTGATCCTTTGGTCTTCATTCCATGGCCTCATTGGATTCTGGGAAATTATGCTTGCCTATCACTAGAATGGGAGCAACTTTTAGTAACAGGATCTCAGCTATAACTGAAATCCTGGTTATACCTTTCAGGTTAGTCAAGGAGTGGAAATCATTAAATCAATAGCCAATAACTGAGCACCCCACTGACTTTCTGACATTGCAGCCTCATGAATCTCTCTGATTGGGAATGGGCAGTGTGGAGAGAGAGTTGACTGGCATTGTAGGATTTAATCCCCCTATGTTATGAGGACCAGGAAGAACAATATTTGAAAATCTTGATCCAGGAGTCTTTTGTTCCAGAGAGGGTTCTTGGCAGCAATGCTTGTGGTAGCTTAGCATCATGGCTTTGCACATCATACTGTTGATCTGAAGCCAATGGACTTCATGCTCTTGAAGTCTATATTCTGTTATCCATGTCCAAGTCCTGTCTGCAAGTCATGGCTCAAATGACAACTTTCAGAAAAAGTAAATGTCTAAAATAGTTGGTAGAGAAATACAATAAGGCTTCTCCAGTCAACATTAGAGGATTATTCCTCCAAAGATATTGTGGGATATGTAAATTAACTCTGAAATTTCCACTTGTATCAGTGAATGTAGTCAAATGCAAATTAACAGGACTGGATCAAACAAACATTTGCATCAGTTTTCCACAGCTTAGTTTTTCAGGAAGTGTTCCATAATTATGACAGGTAAATTCCTACTTGATGTTTGAAGACCAATGCTTTCTTTAGTGAACATAGGATGTTTTAAATAACTAGTAATATGGCTTTGGAGATCAATTTTATCCTATTGAAATAACTGGAACAACTGAAAAATCATATAAAAAGAATTGCTGTCCTTTGACCAAAATGCAAAGGGTTATTCTTGTTGTTCTTGAGGTTACATTTTAAATTGATTTGTGTTTAAACTTCTTTTAATTCAACTTCGTTCTAGTATTATAATGTGTTTAATTGTGTCTCAGCACTATAACTTTACTGTTGTTTTCTGTACCCCTTTTTTAAACTTGATCAGTCTTGCTGAACTGCTTTGAGTCCCAGTTTTGGGAGAAAGATGGGATACAGCTCCCCACAATGAATAAATAAATGACTAAGGTGTCCCTACCAAATTCTCTTTAAAGCTGCTTGGTGCTTTCCATGTCAACTGATCCTTAGCTGATAGGGTGTTTTATATGAGAAAGCAGTGGGGGGAGGCACAAATATTGATCAGAACAACTTACATAATGACTTACAGTGGTATAACTACCATTATGCAAGTGGTTGCATATCCTAGGAGCCTTTGCAAGATTGGTATCCTAACCTGGGTTGTGGGAATAGCACAATCATTGTGTGACAGGTTAGGAGGTGGCATTTCTTCCTGTTGTGTGATGATGTAATCCAGTGCAGCTCTGGAAACGAATAATTCTGACATACCTGTCCTGCTGCACATTTATTTTAACTGCTGAAGATTGAAGTCTCCCCCACCCCTTGACATTCTTTTTAATAATGAACAAATTACTCTTTAACATCTAAAATAAATCCTATAAGAGGTCAATAGCACCCAACAACTTTACCAAACCCCTTCACAAACCCAGTTAGAACCTTCCTTGCGGTAGTGGCTGGTAGTTTCAGTGTCACTGTGGTAGTGAATCCACTGCAGGTTTTAGTCCAAACTTTAATGGAACTATCCAAGCACCTCAATAGATGATGATGATGATGATGATGATAATTTTCACCCCACCCCTCTTTTAAAAACAATCAGGGCAGCTTACAGGAATTAAAATGCAACAATGCTACCTAAAATCCCTTAACACCACCCACGCCACCATCCCCCATAAAAAGATATTAAAGTAATATAAAGTTAAATACCAACCTAACTAAAATCACATAAAATACAAATACAAGCAAGACTAAAACACTAAAATACTAAAAGAGGCCAGGAGACGCAGCTCCTGAGGCCAGGATCTAATCAGGAAAGGACTGCCGAAAGAGATCCATCTTTAGTGCTTTTTTAAAGCTACTCAGGCTCGTCATCTGATGGATCTCGTTCGGCAGGCCATTCTATAAGTTGGGGGTGATTACTGAAACGGCCCTCTGGAAGGTTGCAGACAGCCTAGATTTTTGTGGCTGAAGCAAATTCCTCCCAGAGGACCGGAGTGCGCAGGGAAGATTGTATGGGAGGAGGCGGTTCCGAAGATAAGTTGGACCCAAGCCATGTAGGGCTTTAACGGTAATAACCAACACCTTACACTGGGCCCAGAAACTGATAGGCAGCTAGTGGAGAGATTTTAATACTGGAGTTATATGGTCTCTCCGAGATGTTTCCGAGACCACTCTGGCTGCCATACTTTGTAACAACTGAAGTTTCCAGACCAAGCATAAGGGCAGATCCTTTAATGCAGTGGCTGTTAACTATTTCTTTACCAAGGACCCCTTTAAATATTTTTTTTTTCTCGTGGACTCCTAAAACTTAACTCAAGATTTAAAACACCAACAACCCCAACCCCAACAACAACATTATTATTACACCATCCACGAAACCTTCCCTCAGAGGCATTGGAGGGGGAGGGAAGACTTTCTCCTGCTTCTTCCTGAAGGTTTGTGGCTAGAGCAGATTAATTGGCAATGTGCAGGCCAAGCCAGCCAGCCAGTCAGCCTGTGCCTTGGATCCTGTCATGTGGCCACTCCACTGCAGGTAGGAAGTAGGTCAAGCAGCTTTCAAGCCTTCATGGACTCCTGAGAGGACATTGGGACCCCTGGGGTTCCTGGAATGCAGGTTAAGAACCACTGCTTTAATGTTTGGACTAAAATCAAGAGTAAATTCACCACTGACATGGAAGCCACCAGTTGCCAGTGCTTCCTGGTGACTTCACAAAAGTAGTTTTCACAATATCTATCATTTCCCATCATAGTTATCAAAATTTTTGTTACTCCAACTTTAGTTTACTGAAGTTCAATAGCTATGGCCTCAGCAGCAAGTTTCAGTTACAAAACATTGATTTATTCCATATCAAGGGATAACCAAGGATTTTTTTTCTTCCACCAATGCATAAAGCTGTAGAAATTTCAGGAGATATGTTGAAATCACTTATTATTATAACACTAATTCTGTGGGCATTTGTTGTCCAAGGAACCATGTATAGAAAAATATTATTTTCTGCACTGTAAATGCTGTTTCCTGCAAAGAAAATGCTGGCCTTTATGCAAAAATCTTCATGAGGGTTTTGTGCTTTCTACACAGGAAAAACAAACAAACAAACAATTTTCTATGCTGAAAATACTGTTTCCTGAACACACCAAAAATGTGGAAATTTTGCATAGAATAGATCCTGAACTGCAGAGGCTCTTTGGAAACTGTGCAATGTTTGAAGACTTTCTTGCAACAGGGAAAAAATTGTTAAGATTATTCATTGCTTCATTTGAGGATGAAGCTAGTGATGATTTCATCTCTAACAGGCACTCCCCAACAGATTTGTTTATTGACTATTGGTTTATTATTATTATGTAAGCCATATCACATGATGAAGTTATTTGTGTGGCTAAGAGTAAATCTAATAAGATGTAGCGATCAACCTTGCCCACCTACCCCCCAAATTTAGTGGATTATGGTTCTTTAAAAGTCTGTATTGTTTGAATGCTGAATGAGTGAACAAATACCCTGAAATATGTTACTTTCAAATCATCAAACCTTTGGGATGGAGGAAAGACAGGTTCTCAATTTATAAGACAATCCATGTCTGAGACAGGTGTGCATTTGACAGAATGTTAGAAATGTACAGGAACAATGTACTTCACATAGCTATTTTGTCTCCTTCACAAGGTTTATTGAAATTCTGCTAATGGTATTAAATTCTGAATAAAGTCAAATAGAAAAAAAAGGTGTTTTTTTTTAAATAATCCCTATTTTAAGCGTCATGAAAAAGAATAGTCATGAAAAAAAATGTGAATTCAGCTCAGCCTCAGAAAATGGAAAACAGAAAATTGCTTTTTCAGTGTACAGTAGCATTTCATATGACTTCATATTGAAAATCTGTCTGCAGTCTCTCAATAGCCTTTTCTGGTATTCATGTAAATGGCAAATGGTATTTTTCAGAAACAATCACAACAGAATTCATTTCCAAGGCTAAGGATTAGTGAAGTTGTCATGGCAAATTTGCTTATAGTTGGCTATACTATGCAAAGTTGCTAGGCTGTGCTCACTTATGCTGAGAATATGTGTCAATAGTATTGTATAAAACAATGAGGAAACAAACAGAAAATCTTATAGACAATATGGTATCATCTGCAGAGGTTAAGGAAAATCTACTAGAAATGTAGATAATATTCTGAAATACTTAAGGTACTTGGAATTACAGCAGTTTTTAAACTGAGAAAGTGATATGAAATGTGCTGCCACATTTAGCATATGCTGTGCTACATGTAAACAGCAGAGCTCTAATAGGCACACAGTAAAAAAAAAAAAAATCCCATTAGGCACTGCAGAAGAATAATAAAGGAGCCTGCTTTATGCACCAGAGAGATTGTGTGAGAGGAGTCAGAAAGAGGAGCAGAGAAAACTAGGGAAGCCATCTGGCAAGGCTCCTCTGCCTTGGATAGCTGCATGGCAGACATAAATGTCTGGCAAGACTCCTGGGCCTCCCACTGCTGCCTGATAGGCAGATATGTAGCTACTGAAAGTTTTCCCAGCATGCATGAAGATGAAATTATTAGCATTGCCATCTCCCTCTCTCTCTCCTTCCCTTTTTCTCTCATTCTGTTTCGGATGGAGGGAGGAAAGGAGAGAAACAGTATGGGTATCATGCAGTTGTAAGTCTTGTTATATCTGGTCTCAAGGAAAGGAAAAAAGAAAAGGATTGTAACTAAGGACCAGGGTGAAGATTATACTGTAATGGATCTTATTTGTATACAAAAACAATCTAACTCACTGTTCCCAAATTAATTCACAAACTGGAATGCAATGACCCCATGCACAGCATTCCTGTCTCCTGGTCCATGTGGTTAGTAGTTTTTAGTCTCCTAAAAACAATGAGGAACAGATAATGAATGTAGTTTGGTGAAGGGATCAGTAGAGAATTGTAATGGCTTCAGGGTATCCTCATGATTTGCTATGCTTAAAGGAACAAGTAGACTGAGTCCTAGCTCACAAACTCCAGATGGGGGGCCCTTACATGGTTTATCCCCTGCTACTGAGTAATTTTTGAAACACAAGGGTAATTTTAGAGTATGAAGAATCCTACCATTGGTCTACCTGTTTGGCATTTGGCTTTAATATGTTACTGCTGCTATGGGGGACAAAGCCATGGGTAAGTGGATCCTGTGCCTCTGTGAGAAGTAGATCAAGGGGTCCATACACAAATGTTCTTTCAGACCTTTCAATATAAAACACTATCATTATTTATCATTACACCATTGATGTGCATGCCAGTTTATGACATAGCCTTTCTGTCATAAGCACAACCTTTACAAGAATACAGGTCATGGTGTACATGGTACAATCTATCAACCATTATCATCACATTAATTCTCTATCGAATTCTCTCTGTTTCCAGGCCCAATTTCAAGCACTGGTTAGGACCCACAAAGTCCTAAATGGCTCAGATCCAGGCTATCTGAAAGGCCATGGTCTCCTATATGAGCCTGCCTGAGCAATGAGATCCTTGGGGAGGCACTTCTTTCTATCCCACAGTCACCACACATACATATGGTGGGCATGTAGGAGAAGGCCTTCTCTGTGGTTGCTCCCACACTCTGGGAAGATTTTCAGATGGGGATAAAAAAAGCATCCCCGTCTCGAAATCTCCTCTCCTGCCCCCTTCCTGGTATGATAACCCAACTTTTCAAATCTACCTTTCTCTCTCTCACTGGGCTGCCCAGGAGTGAATGGAGCTTGAATGGAGACCCATTCACTTCCTGGAATGGAAAACCCAGCCATTCTAGCGAGAGGGTGAGCACACAGGAAATTCAAAAAGAAAAAGAAAAGAAAGTGACAGCAAGCACAAAAACACACTTTAAAATGTAGCTCTGGGGGGTGGTGTTACAAAAAAGTGTATTGCTTACCTCGATGCCCCGATTGCACCCGGAAGTGTTCTCACATGGACCTCCTAGTGATGCTGGCATCATGCCAGCATAATGGGGCACAGTTTCACTCACCCATCATTCCGTTACAGAAATGGAATGGGTGATCTATTGATGGCTTAGCCCATCAATAAAAAAGAAGTGCTGGCGGAACGGAAGCAGCACGGGTGCATGGTGACCTGGGAACGACGTCATGTGAAAGGGAAGCCCTTTAGTGATCTCCTGGCATTTGTGGAATGCCATATTTAGCCCATCTGATAATCTTCTGGAACTCCTTTCTAAGTGAAGTCAAGTTGGCTCCCTCTTTGTCTTCTTTTCAGTGGCAAGTTAAGATCTTTCTATTCCAGCAAGCCTTTAGGGACTGATTGTTAACAAGAGCAGGACAATTTATGGTGCTCTACTCTTTCTAATCTTTGTTTTCAAGTAATATTTTACATAACTTAATTCTGCTTTTAGTTTAATAATGTTTTGATCTCAGTATTTGTATATGTTTTTTAACTATATGTGCTTTTATTGTAATTTTCTGCTTTTTGTAATATACCTTGAGTCCCAGTCTAGAATCATAGAATCATAGAATCATAGAATTGTAGAGTTGGAAGAGACCACGAGGGCCATCCAGTCCAACCCCCTGCCACGCAGGAAATCTTGATCAAAAGAGAACGGTTGAATATAAAGTGATGGATGGATGGTACAGTATAATAGCTGAAGCAGGGCTATGTCAGGATCCCCTGAACTGTTATAGGTTGCACCCCTGCCACTTTGTTGAAACTGGACCTGAGCATTTTTCACTTTTTGGAGTCTTTTTTTGTGGGGTGGGGTAGAGTACTATGGTGTCTGATACACTAAAAGGAGGAGCAATTGCAACTCTCAGACTCCTCTGGAAGCATGATTTTTACCTTCTAACCAAAAATGTCTTTAACATTGGGGGTTGCATCAGGTGTTGTGGTGGTAAGATCCACATCAAGGTCCTTCCCAGCCCGCATGTGTCCTGTGGGCCACAGAACTCCCACCCCTTAAATACAGGGAGCTTGACAAAGTACAAGAGCTCTGTTTCTTGTCCCAATGAACTATAAGTCTAAAATGTGCACAAGGCACCTTTTAGTGGAAAGGACAGAAATGAAGGCAAAGCAGGATAGCTGGTGAATCAGTAGCTGAGATTCTCCATAATCTTGCTGTTGTGTTCCTTCAAGTCATTTCTGACTTACAGTGACCCCAAGACAAACCTATCACAGGGATTTCTGAGACTGAAGTGTGAGACTAGCCCAAGGTCATCCAGAGGGTTTCATGACTGAGCAGGGATTTGAACCTTTGTCTCCAGAGCTGTAGTCCAATACTCAAACCACAATGCTACACAAACACTAATATCCACTGGCAGAGTTGCACTATGCTAACATTGCATAATCCCTATATTGAACACCACCAGAGAACAGCATATGAGAATCAGTGAAGGTTCATGCTCTCACCTCATTGCACAATGCATAGAGGTAGTGTGCAATGTACACTGACACACTGCTCTAGCCATACTATTGTGTATCTACAACAGTTCCACAGGTAGAACTCTGCTCCCATCAACAGCAGCTGAATATGGACTTTTTCAGACGTCTCAAATACACCTCAAGCAGCCTCGTCGTGTTGCGAGGCTGCTGCGCTGCAGGGCACCGCTTTCGGATGACACTCTCCCCTGCTGGTACTGTTGCGGTACCGCGGGGACATTTGAGCATTATATTTCACTGGTTTTTAAGCACGAAAGTTGATCATGATTAAAAACCAGCAAAATATACCGCTCAAATGTCCCCGCGGTACTGCAACAGTACCAGCAGGGGAGAGCATCATCCAAAAGCGATGCCCTGCAGCGCAGCAGCCTCGCAACGCGACGAGGCTGCTTGTGGTGTATTTGAGACGTCCGAAAAAGTCCTATGTCTATTCTGCATTGTCCAAAAAAAAAAAAAAAGTATCTAAACATACATACCACAACTTACGACTGCCTATGGGAACTGCAGGATTCTGGCCAAGAAGTAATTGTTTCTGCCGTATATGTTCAGGAATAGTTATAGGCCAAGTTATATCAGTCTGTCTATTAAATAATGTGACTGTTGAATAACCTATCTTTATTTATATGTATTACAATTTTAATGATTGTCACCTATAATGCTTGTCATATATTCCCCATTCACACTCATACACTGATACAGTCTTGTTTTTCACTGGTCAAAGGCGTGGATCAGATCAGTTTCTGTCAGCTGTTTCAACACATCTGCCAATTTCTTCTTTACTGCATCAATTCACTCAAAACTTGTTCCTTTAAGCACCAATTTCACTTTAGGGAAAAGAAAAAAGTTGCATGGTGTCAAATCTGTTGAATATGGAGGATATTCAAATGTAGTAATGCATTTATCAGCCAAAACTGCTTCCTAGAAAGTGCTATATGAGCAGGTGCATTGTCTTGATAAGAATGAAACCATTTTTCCACAGTTCTGACCTTTTTTTTTTATCCAGACTCTTTCTCTCAGCTTTGTCAAAGCTTTATAATAATTCTGGTTCACTGTTCTCCCTTCTGGAACCCATTCTGCCAAAATTACACCCTTGATGTCAAAAACAAAAACAAAAACCAATGAGCATGGCTTTGAATGTGGACTTGCTTTGACATGCTTTTTTTATTCTTGGTGATGATGATGTTTTCCAGTGCATTGACTGTCATTTTGTCTTGGAATCATATTGGAAGGTCCAGGTTTCATCACAAGTGATTATTTCTTGAAAAAGGTTTGCGTACACCTCAAGTTGCTGCAGAATGTCAGTGCAAATATCCTTGCGGCACTCTTTTTGCTCTGGTGTGAGAACCCTAAGGACCATCTTGGCACAAACTTTTCTCATGTTGAGATCTTCATGCAAAATTTTCCATGCACTGTCTTTGTCAATGTTCATGGATTCACCACTGAGTCAGTGGTGTGAAGGCTAAACCTGTGGCTCACGCAACCTGGACCTCAGATTAGCTCCCCTTTAGAGGTAACCCCAAGCAACCTCACTCCAGGATTTTCCCTACAGGCCCCAAAACAACACTGCCTCTGCCACCCACTGAGTTCAGACTAGGGGTTCTTTCACCTGGGACCCCCCCCTTTCTTATGCATAGCAGAGTGGGAAGCTGTGCAGGGTCTCTGGTAAATAGTGGAACTCATTCCCACTATAGAATCAACTAACTCCTTCCTCCTACCCCCAGAGAAAGACTCAAAGTAGCATGATCAAGAGATAGGCACATGTAGGCATAAGTGATAGGAAGATTAATAAATTTACTTTATTCAAGTGAGTTCAAGTCATGCAATCTGACATGAGACAGGATTCTCCCATACCTCAGACTGGCTTAAAGTTATAGGAATCACAGAATATTAAAATCAGAGTGTTCAATTATTCAAAGTTACATTCAGTTACTAATTTGATTATATCCAACCAAAGTAGAGAAATTAAAAGAAATTCCCTAATGCAACTAAACAGGCCCTAATCCTTACTCAGTACTTGCAGTTCGTTGCCTCCATATGGTATCAAGGCAGCTGGGAGCCAAGCCAGATGGGGATGGCTTTGGTCTACCAGCCATGCTTCAGTCCTCAAAGCCACATGGTGTTTCTTGTTCTATAAAATGGCTTCACACAAAAGCAGTTATATCTTAGTCAGAGTTCCCTGGCCTAGAGCTGTGGTTGGCCATTTCAGGTCAGGTGGTGTCATTGATGATGTCATCTCATTAGCTTCTGTGGAGGTGTTGTTTTAGACCTTCCCTTCCATTAACCCTTTTCTTACCTGAAATTATGCTGACAAGACAATAATATTTACACATAAAGGGAATTGTAGTTCTCTGGCAGAATGATGGGAGCTTCAATCAACCTTGAGGCAGCATGATGGGACTCCATCATGACAGGTAGTCTTCTCCAACAATCTGGCTGAATTTTTACCACAATTTCTTTGGTTCTTGAAGTGGAAGGTCACCCTGGGCATTCATTATCGTCCACATACTCACATGCTTCTCTGAATCTTCTGTGCCACTCAAACAGACATACACAAGACATGCAGTGTTCCCTGTAGGCCTCAGTAAGCAGTTGAAATTATTCCATTGGTGCTTTGTTCAATTTTACCAAAAAAAAAAAAAAAAAGACACATTGCTCAAATTTTAAATTTAGCATTTTCCCGGCAAACAACAGACAACACAGCTGCTTTAAACAATGACTGACAATTAACTGAACAGCTGAGAATGTTGGTGTTTGTCATGAAGATTCAGACATGTTCAAAATCACCACTCAAGTGTTCACAATCAGTTCTCCATGATTTGTCTGAAAGGTAGAAACACAGTCTTGTTATTTAATAGACAGACCTCAAGATATATATACTCAAGAATATCAAATATGGTGATGTTCCAAAGTATTCATAATGAATATAAATTTTGAGAACGGTTTTGAAGGGGAAGGCAGAAGTAGCATGATATGTGTATTCAGGGAGTCAGTTCCAAACATAAGGTGTTCCCTGCAAGGAAATGTTCTGTGGAAAACTTTGATCTTGTTTCAAGTAATGCTAAGTTGTTTTCTATGTGAAAGAGAATCTGAACTACCTTATTGAAACTAACATAAACCATCTCTCACTCTCACTTGGTCCTAAGAGAGGATAAATAGTACTTCCAATGAGGATGGATATTTATCCCTTCACCAGCTGTGCTGCATTCTATAAAGTTTTGAGTTGCTTAAGCCAAGTTCACTTGTTACTCTGAACAACTATTAGTGGAGTTATTTCTTTTTAAAGAAGATCCTGCAAAATGTAAAAGGGAAGACAGTTGCTGCCCAATCATTTCCTGTTTTAATTTGCTGCCTAAATATTTTCTTTAATGCACTTTCAATTATTCACTTGAAATTAAATGTAACCGAACAGGCCATTTCTCTTCATTTCTTGATGTTATTGATTTATGCCTGCTTATAAAATTTCATTTAGTTTAGATTGCAGAACAAGTTCTATATCAAGTGAACTTTGGCTTTGCATATAAATACATAGGAACAGCCACTCTGCAAGGCAACTTATAATTTTGGAAATGACATGAATAATTCACTCTGTGGGCTATTTTGTGAAAAGCTGTATTATTTGCTGTTCTTCATGCAGAACAGATATTTACATCTATATCATCTACATCTATATCACCTTTGTCCATGTGTTCATGATTGTAGAAGTGCCTGTATAGGAAATGATTAATAATGTGTCTCTTAAATTTTATCATCTTAATTCCACACTAGCATGATATGGTGTTATGAAGAATATGTGAGAGTTAAACATAAAGGCAGGGATTAACCCCACACATTGGCCACACCTCTAACATTGGTTCTTGAACTCCCTGAGTCTCTGAAAAGGGGTCCCATTGAAAGCATGTTGCAAGCTCTGCTGAAACAGAATAATTATTCATCTGCCCCAGTATATTATTTCCAGCTCTGCACAAACAGATATATTGAGATGGTGACAAGTTGAGCAATAGGTCAGCAGCTTTACTCTTTATTTCCAGGTATCTAATATGCAGAAGTATATCATAAGCCCTCAATACTCATTGGGGTTTGGTTCCAGGATCCCCTGTGGATACCAAAATCCATGGATGATCAAGTCCCATTATATACAATGGCATCCATTATATAAAATGGCTTGCTTTTTGGAATTTTTCCCATCAAACATTTTCAAACCATGGTAGGTTGAATCCATGGATGAAGTATGCATGGCCAACTGTACTACATTTGAACATGGACAGTTATTCCTAATATAAACATTGACATAGACAACATCTGTGACTCCTTGCCATGGGAGAACATATTATTGCAATAATAATAATAATAATTATTATTATTATTATTATTATTTATACCCCACCCCTCTGCTAAAAACAATTGGGGCTGCTTCCAACAATTAAAACTCTACAATGCCAACTAAAAGCACCACCCAGCCCCACCCTCCCCCATAAAAAGACATTAAACAATATAAAATTAAAACCACCTAGCTAAAATCACATTAAAAACAGATATAAACAAGACTTAATAAGGCCAGGAGATGCAGCTCCTGAGGTGGGCATCTAATCAGGAAAGGCCTGGCGAAAGAGATCTGTCTTTAGGGCTTTTTAAAAGCTCCTTGAACTCGTCATCTGACAGATCTCGTTTGGCAGGCCATTCCATAAATTGGGGGCAATTACCAAAAAGGCCCTCTGGGATGTTGCAGACAGCCTAGATTTTTGTGGCTGAAGCAAATTCCTCCCAGAGGACAGGAGTGCGTGGGGAGGATTGTATGGGAGGAGGTGGTTCCAAAGATAAGTTGGACCCAAGCCATTTAGGGCTTTAAAGGTAATAACCAACACCTTATACTGGGCCTGGAAACTGATAGGCAGCCAGTGGAGAGATTTTAATACTGGAGTTATATGGTCTCTCAGAGATGTTCCCAAGACCACTCTGGCTGCCATATTTTGTACCAACTAAAGTTTCCGGACCAAGCACGAGGGTAGCCCCATGTAGAGCGCAATGCAGAAATCTAGACGAGAGGTTACCAGCGCGTGCACCACAGTCTCGAGGTCCCTTACTTCCAGGAAAGTGTGCAGCTGGCGTATCAGCTGAAGCTGATAACAGGTGCTCCTGACCGTCGTATTCACCTGACTCATCATCTGAAGCGATGAATCAAGGAGCACCCCCAGACTGCAAACACAGTCCTTAATGGAGAGTGCAACCCCGTCCAGGACTGGAGGTTGCAACCCAACTCCTATTTTCGGGGCCGCTACCATGAGCACCTCCATTTTGTCCGGATTTAATCTCAATCTGTTTTTCCTCATCCAGCCCATTACTGCTTTAAGACAGTCATTAAGAGGAGAGACACCATTGGAATTCGAGGCCGATGATCAGGACAAGGAGGAATAGATCAGGGTGTCATCCGTGTACTGATAACACCCAGCCCCATAACTCCAAATAATCTCACCCAGCAGCTTCATATAGATGTTAAACAGCATCAGGGATAGAATGGAACCCTGCAGAATGCCATAAGTAAGCTCCTTTCTGCTGGAGCAGCTGTCCCTGAGCAGCACCATCTGGGACCTGCCCGAGAGGAAGGATCGGAACCACTGGAGCACAGTGCCTCCAATTCCTAAACCACTCAGGTGATCTAGGAGGATGCTATGATCTATCATATCGAAAGCCACTGAGAGGTGTAGAAGCACCAACAGGGACACATTACCCCTGTCGATGCTTAGACGCAGGTCATCAGTCAAGGCAACCATGGCAGTCTCAACTCCAAATCCCATCCTGAAGCCAGTTTGAAATGGGTCTAGACAATATCCAAAAGGAAACCATTACAGATAATTACTCCATTGCCACAAAGAACTACAACAGTGGTTCAGAGGACAATCAACTAGTCAGGAAACTGTTGATGACTCAAGGGCTTGAATGGAAACCTTGTTATATTAGGATTATTTAAGTACTAAGTTCTTGATTTTATGAGCCCTTAGTCAAGCTGTGACCTACCTTATCTTCTCCCCAGTCCTTGCAGTATCATAAGGTTGGTTGCAAATATGTGTCTAGAGGACCAGTGTCAAAGACAAAAACAAAGAAAACAAAATATAGGCTTTTAACTAGATTCTGGGCTAGTGAATAAAAAGTAATACAAGACAGTTGCAATTTTTAGTTCTTTTTCTAACACTTGGAAGGACAGGCCTATTGAAGTTAATAGGATTTGGTGGATTTTTGCTTTTGGATGTTTTCCAGTTATTTTATTATTATTATTTTTAAAGTTCAAATGACTCCCTTCTTCTGGGATTTTTCTGCTGTCTAGATAAGAGTGATGATGTTAATTAATATGTTCTCCAGTAAAATAAAAATGGACACTTGGCATACAAAGACACATACACACACACACACACACTTGGCTTCCATCCTTATATGCAAAATATATGGAAAAGCCAAGTTTATGCTATGCTGTACAGTAATAGCGAAGCTGGAGCAGCTCCGAGCTCAGTATAGAAGATCACACTCTTTAAAATCCCCGTGAAAGGTTAATTTCCATTGGTTGGAAAAATTATCAGAAAAGAAGGACAGGAGGGCCAAGAAGAGTTCCAATTTGTGAATTTAGAAGGTGGGATTCAGAACCATTTTAGAGGTGCTAAAGGACAGATACATTGTCCAATTAAGCTGTCGCATCAGCAGATTCCCTTTTATGATTTGTATTTTATTCCAGCAGAAGCAGAGTCATATTTTGCCTAACCCACCCACTCCTTCCTCCCTATTTCCTCTCCTCTGTGGTCTTTTCAAAATCTGCTTGGGGAAGATGGAGCAGATGATTCAGTAAGGGAAATACAGCACAGAATAGGGAAAGAGGTAGTTCACGAATACCTGGCCAGTATAAATGAGTTCAAGGACTTTTTCGGACGTCTAAAATGCAACGGAAGCAGCCTCGCCACATTGCCTCGCCACATTGCCTTGCCACATTGTGAGGCTGCTGCGCTGCAGGGCGTCCCTTTCGGATGGCGCCCGTCCCTGCCGGTACTGTTGCAGTACTGCAGGGATGTTTGAGTGTTATATATCGGTGATTTTTACTCACGAAATTTGATCGTGAGTAAAAATCGCCGAAATATAACACTCAAATGTCCCTGCGGTACCGCAACAGTACCGGCAGGGACGGGCGTCATCCAAAAGGGACGCCCTGCAGCGCAGCAGCCTCGCAACGTGGCGAGGCTGCTTCTGTTGCATTTTAGACGTCCGAAAAAGTCCCAAGTCTCCAGGGTCAGATGAACTACATCCAAGGGTATTAAAAGAACTGGCAGAATTAATCTCTGAACCACTGTCAATAATATGAGAATTCGTGGAGAACAGGAGATGTCCCAGCAGACTGGAGGAGGGCAAATGTTCTCCCCATCTTTAAAAGGGGGGAAAAAAGAAGACCCAAATAATTACCACTCAGTCAGCCTGACATCAATACTAGGAAAGATTCTAGAGCAGATAATTAAACAGACAGTCTGTAACCACTTAGAAAGGAATGCTGTGACCACTGAAAGTCAACATGGATTTCTCAAAAACAAGTCATTCCAGATTAACACCCCCCCTCTCTTTTTAAATAGAGTTACAAACTTCATAGATGATGGGAACACAGTGGATGTCTCTCTCTCTCTGGCTTTTCTTTGCAAATGAAGATTCAGGAAGGACTCATCCCGTGCTTTCTGCAAGTGCGCTGATGACTAAAAAGGCCAATCCGAGGTAAACAAGTCCAGTTGCAGAAAGCACAGCAGAAGTGCTCCTTCGGTGACGTTTCTGGGTTGTGATTCTTTCTGTGTTGTCGTTTCTCTTCAAGACTTGTTTGGCGTGAGTTCTCAAGTGAGGCTACAGCATTGTGGATAATGCGTCTCCATGCCTCCTGATGTGAAGTCAGGGTGGACCATTGTTGGTGATCAATTTGGCCAAGCCTGAGATGTTGTTTCAGGGAAATCTTGTATCACTTTTTTGGAGCGCCCCTCTTATGCTGACCCATGGCGAGGTCACCATAGAGTACTATTTGTGGGAGGCGATGGTCCTCCATCCTAGAAACTTGCCCTGCCCAACGCAGCTGTGTTCTCAATATCATGGCCTCAATGCTGGTGATCCTTGCTTGCTCAAGGACAGCAACATTTGTCACATAGTCAGTCCAGTGTACATTTAGGATTGTGCGTATACAGAGCTGATGAAAACATTTGAAGAGTCATAAGTGTTGGCAATAGCTGACCCATGTTTCAGATCCATAAAGGAGAATAGACAGTACAATGGCTCTATACACACTGATTTTTGTGCTTCGCCTCAGGTGTTTGTTACTCCAGACTCTTTTGTAAAGTCTTCCAAATGTGCTATATGCCTTTACTAATCTGTGATCAATCTCTTTGTCAATCTTGGCATCTGAGGAGATGATGCTTCTGAACTACTGAATGGACTTAAACACAGATTTGCCTACGGTAAATACACAGTAGATTTAGTGTATCGTGATTTCAGTAAGGCTTTTCACAAGGTCCCCCATGATAACCTTGCAAAAAAATTAGTAACCTATGGGCTAGACAGTGCAACTGTTAGGTGGATTTGTAATTTGTTGACTGACCGAACCCAAAGGGTAGTCACCAATGGCTCCTCTTCATCCTGGAAGCAAGTGACCAGTGAGGTGCCACAGGATTCTGTCCTGGGCCCAGTGCTATTCAACATCTTTATCAATGACTTGGATGAGGGAATAGAGGATATGCTTATCAAGTTTGCAGATGACAACAAATTAGGAGGAGTAGCTAATACCCCAGAAGACAGGATCAGAATCCAAAATGACCTCAACAGATTAGAAAGCTGGCCAATATGAACAAAATGAATTTCAACAGAGAGAAATGTAGGATACTACATTTGGGCAGTAAAAATAAAAGGCACAGATATAGGATGGGTGATACATGGCTTGAGGGCAGTATATGCAAAAAGGATCTAGGAGTCTTAGTGGACCACAAGCTGGAGATGAGTCAGCAGTGGGATGCAGCAGCTAAAAAAGCCAATGTGATTCTAGGGACTTTAGCGGACGCATGAAAAGTAACGCAAGCAGTGTCGCCAGGTTGTGACGCTGCTGCGCAAGAGGGCATCCGTTTCGGATGACGCTCCTCCCAGCGGTACTGTTGCAGTACCGCTGGGACATTTGAGCATGATTTTTTTCATTCCCAGCATCATATTTTACTTGCGATCGCTGATCGCTTGTAAAATATGATGCTGGGCAGGAAAAAAATCACGCTCAAATGTCCCAGCGGTACTGCAACAGTACCACTGGGAGGAGCGTCGTCCGAAACAGACGCCCTCTTGCGCAGCAGCGTCGCAACCTGGCGACGCTGCTTGCGTTACTTTTCATGCATCCAAAAAAGTCCTAGGCTGCATTAACAGGCATATAGCGTCCAGATCAAGGGAAGTAATAGTGCCACAGTAGTCTGCTTTGGTCAGACCTCACTTGGAATACTGTGTCCAGTTCTGGGCACCACATTTCAGGAAGGATATTGAGAAGCTGGAACATGTCCAGAGGAGGGTGACCAGGATGGTGGGAGGTCTGGAAGCCACGTATGAGGAGCGGCTTCGGGAGCTGGGCATGTTTAGTCTGGAGAAGAAAAGGTTGAGAGGTGACATGATAACCATGTTTAAACATTTGAAGGGATGTCATACTGAGGATGCAGCAGGCTTGTTTTCTGCTGCTCCAGAGACTAGGACACAGAGCAATGGGTTCAAAGTATAGGAAAAAAGATTCCACCTAAAAATTAGGAAGAAATTCCTGACAGCAAGAGCTGTTCGGAAGTGAAATACACTGTCTTGTAATGTGGTGGAATCTCTTTCTTTGGAGGTTTTTAAACAGAGTCTGGATGGCCATCTGTCTGGAATGATTTGATTGTGTATTCATGCATGGCAGGGGGTTGGACTGGATGGCCCTTGTGGTCTCTTTCAAGTCTATGATTCTATGATTCTATGCCAGAAACAGATGTTTCAAAATAAATAGTTAGCCTTTTTTTAAAAAAATGAAAAAACAGTCAATGTCAGTGTTATTCATGAGTGCTACAATGAGGTAACTTGCTCACAAAACATGTATTTATGTCATTAACAACTTCTGAAGTAGCTTTGCTTTGTTATATGGTCCAGAAGGAGGAGGGGGAGGGAGAGTGAGAAGGGAGGGAGGGGAGGAAGAGGAAGGATGTTGACATGCACATTTTATCTTCTCATTTATAATTAGAAGTAGGTTGTCTGTAACTGTTCAAGGTACCTAATTATCTTCTTCAAATTTTTGATGTGCCTTGGATGATCTAAGCTTCTTAAATTGTTTATTCTTCTGCAATTTTCATTTAAAAATGGAGGGCAGGGGAAAGAGAAAGAAAGGGAGAGAGAGAGAGAGGTCCTAGGTTTTCTTGTGATTGGTAAACTGTAATGAAATGCTGCAGAGCTGCTAAACACCCAGGTCTTGGAAACAAATTGACTTGCAAGATTAAACACTAGGAGATAGCTTGGAGATTCACATTTGCATGTTTAATGTAAACACAGCCCCATGAGTTCATCAGTTTCTTTGAAGAGACATAGTGTGTGGGCTTTGGGAAAGTTGCCAAGTGTTGTAAGGAGGTAGAACAAGGGGGAATGCACCACAAGGCTTTAAAATATTCTACCATTTGCCCTGCTACCTAGTAGGAGTCTATATGAAAAACCTGCTCAGATGCTGAGAATTAACAACTTTTGCTAACCAAATATTATAAGTCCAGACATTCACTATACTAGTGGGGCAAAATGAGAGATATTTTTTTCAGAAACTAATGAAATCAATGTGAGGGATACTAGGATTATGCCTCCTGTCTTATCTTCCTGCCACCAAAGCATCATCTTCGCTCTGAACAGGCCCTGTGCAGGTTCAACCAATTCATAAGCCCCGTTTCTCACCATGCTTTACTCAACTTGGGAGACTGATTTTTCTAGGTTTCTTGCTCACATTTAGAACCTATGTGTGAACCTCTGAACCTTTCTTCAGAACAGAAGGCATGCTTAGCAAATTTGAAGATGACACCTCAGGAGGGGTGGCCAATATCCCAGAGAACAGAATCAGGATTCAAAATGACCATGACAGATTGGAGTGTTGGGTCATACTTAACAAAATGAATTACAATAGGAGGATAGGAGTGGGGGGAAATGGACAGAATCTTAACATGCATGTTCTTGTTTGTTACTAATGGTCACTACTGAAGGTTATAAGGTAATGTGGATTTCAATGGATTTCTGTCAAAATCAGGGGGAGAAATAAGGACCCCATTCTGCATACTCCAAGCCCCCAGGAGATCCCCAAAGCCATTTGCCCACCTGGGGGCTATATTTTCAGATAAAATATGGCTGCAGACAATTCAAACTTATTTTGCTCCTTTCTACCAAACAACTCCACTCTTCGCTGGGGGGGTGGGGGAGAAAAGAACATAACACCTTTTTCCCAGCCAAAATCAAGACTGGAGGTAATGTTCTGTCATTGACAGTTGCACTGGGAGCAATGCTGTGGCCTGTGAGGAAGATGGGGAAATACTCTCACCACCATTTCCCCACCTCTTGTCTAAACAGACTATGTCTCGTCTAAGTAGATATGCATAGGATTACTCAGTTACAGTGCAAACATATTAGAGATGAAAAGATTATTCAGAGTTGAGGGAGGAGGGAAGAGGCTTCCAAAGGGTCCAAAAATCTGAACAGAGATTCATTTTCAAGCTCCTTTTTTGTTTTCTTCCTCCCCAATTTTCAAACAGATTTGATGACTGCTTCCAATCTCCCAGCTCAGACACAGCTTCTTCCTGTTATCTCAGAGTGGGAGGCTGGGAGGTCAGTCCAGAGAGGAGGGTTGTTGTGGGCTGTGATCTAATAGCTGGCACATGATAAGCAATAGATGGTGTAGATGATCTTCCTTGCTGTTCTTTCTCCCACCCCCATAACATTGGGCGCAGAAGCCAGGCCAATCGTGCAAAACAATAGCCTTCCCAATCCTTGCTTGGTTCCCCCCCACCCTTCTGAGGTTGCAAGGATGACAGACTGGAGGACAACAGAAGATTGTGGAAGTCTATAGCCTCCCCATCCTCGCCTGGCTTCCCTCCAACCCCTCCCCACAAATGTAACATGGAGCATATGAGAGGAACCAAAAGAACATTGTGGAATGCTATAGCCTCCCTAATATTGATTTGGCTCCCCCTCACCCTCTCAATGGAGACTTCACCTCCCCATAAGATATCTTTGAAATCTGCATAGGAGAACATTGATTAAATTATCAATTCTCTCCTGAAGGAACAAATAATTTTAACACAGCACATCCCTAAAACTTATGTACATACTCATTAGGAAGTCCCATTGAATTCAATGGTACTGTGCTTAATGACACCTTGTTCTGGACTATGAGCAGCAGGGGAATCTAATTCAGTTTTCCAGTTGTTCAACCAGTAGCACAATCATGTGTTTTATGCACACCCCCCCCAAAAAAATGTGCTGCTATTTGCACAACTGGGAATTGGGGGGGGGACGAGCCAATGGAACTCTGCTAACACAATGTTTTTGCCACTAATGTGACATTAGATTTAGGCCAACGTGATTGACTCTTGGGCAACAGTTTGCAGAACTGGTAGCTTATTTGCTTCTGACTTGTTTTGGGACTACTATGTGCCACCTTGATATACAATGTAGGCAAGTAAATTGATAAAGAGATCCCAGCTGCACAGACACTTATATTTTACTCCTTGATTCTATGTCTGAAATTGCATCAGCAGCATTCTGAAAAACATAGTTTATGTCTAATGTTCTTTGCTACTAAAGCTCAAGCTGGTTTCCTTTGGGAGCCCCAAACTTGTTACTAGTTCATTAGAGTGACAGGTCTCTGCTCACTTCTAGCCAGCCATGCAACAAATCAGCACTGCACTGTCACAGTGAAGTAAAGAGTGGATTGTGCCAAGGAAGCAGGGTGAGAGGTGAAAGACACAAATAACAAATCTGATTAATTTCACAATGAAATTTATTTTTATACGTCTGTAGATACATGTAATTCTTGAAGAAAAGACTAGCTCACTTACTGGGTCACTTTAGAATGAAAGGATGAAGGAGGGTTAAAACATGCTAAAGATACCTTACCACCTGGAAGAGTATATTTATTTATTGTGTTGAATTTTCTTTTATGTATTAGGAGATTGTCAGATGTGGCAAAAACTGTGTCAAAAGATTGCAATGAGAACAGGAAGGGGCGACCTTACCGCACGACGCTGTTCTCCAGTGTTCCAGGGGCATAGCACAGGCATCAGTAAGGCATTCCTTTTTATTAGTGGCTTGTCCCCATCAGTGCAAAAGGGAAGCCTCACCCGCAGCAGTACTATGTCCCCGGAACAGCAGAAGGACATGGGACTCCGGTAAAATCACCCTTTCTGGTCTTGTAGTGATCTTCTGACACAGTTGGGAACACAATTTTTTTGTGCATTCCCCTGTGTCTCATAATCTCCTTAGTTTCACTAAGTTCTGGGTAGGGATAGATGAGCTGTTTAATTTCATTTTTCAAGGATTTTACCAAATTTCACAAAATTCAAAGGTGGAAGAAAGTAAAAACAATAAACTTGTCTATCCCTATGGATGAGTGAGAATTTCATTTTGGTTCATTTTTAAAAGATTAAATTATTTAAATTATTTAAATTTGAATATGTGAGAAAGTAAAACTGTCAGTGAAGTCAAAGGCTTTCAAGGCCGGCATCCATAGATTTTTCTTGGGTTTTTTTCCAGGCTGTGAGGCCATGTTCTGGAATAGTTTCTTTCTGACGTTTCACCTATATCTGTGGCTGGAATCTTCAGAGAAGATTCTCTATCCGGAAAACAGCTTGCATCGAGTGCATGTAACTTAACCAGAAAACCAGGGATAGTTTGGGTATTCTGTTGGTATACTGGCCACCCTGTTGCTTAACAGACTCCCTAACCGAGCAGAACCAGCTTATCTCTGAGTTGTTGTTGGAGTCACCCAGACTTTTAGTATGGGGTGATTTCAACATTCCACTTGAGACCAGCATGTCAAATCTAACCGGTGTGGCTCAGGAGTTCATGGAAGCCATGAAAAACATGGGCCTATCCCAATTGGTTGACAGGCCTACACATTGTGCAGGTCATACCCTTGATGCAATCTTCAGTACGGAACAGGAAAACCTCCACATTGTCATGGACGGATCACTTCCTGATCAAGATGGAACTAAGAGCCACTGTCTGCACCTCCGGGGGTGGAGGACCCATTAGAATGGTCCACTCTCAAAGGCTAATAGAACCAATTGGTTTCCAGAAAGCCCTAGAGGGTTTAATGGTTGGTAATGCCAGTAATTCTGTCAAAGCTTTGGTCAGCATCTGGAACACTGATCTTACCAAGGCTATCAACACAATTGCTCCCAAGCGTCCTTTCCAGCCCACCTCTAATCGTAAGCCCTGGTACACAGAGGAGCTTAGGAGAATGAAGCGAACTGGACAATGGCTAGAATGCAAAGGGTGTAAGACTCAACTCTTATCAGACAGAACTCACCATAGGAAGCATCTTGATTCCTATCGGAGGCAATACATACAGCACACAGATCCTTCTGCTCTGCACATATTGTGTCTGCAGAGTCCCATCCAGCAGAGCTTTTTAAGGTAGTGGGGGAGCTGACACAAGTTCCTCCTGCGCCAAACCCCCTACTTAACCCGACGACAGCCTGCTGCGATGTGTTTAACATCTACTTTGCAGATAAAATCTCTCAGATAAGAGCCAACTTTGACGCCAATGTTCTGACAGAATCCATAGATGAGGCGTCCAACAACTCTGTTGATGGCATTTTACTGGATCAGTTTCAATCTGTGAGTACTGATGATGTGGACAAGCTCCTTGGAAGAGTGAGGAAGATGACTTGCCCTCTTGATCCCTGTCCATCTTGGCTGGTCATCCGGGGGGGGGGATGCATTGAGAGTATTCCTACGGGACACAATCAATGCACCCTTCAGGGAAGGTATCATACCATCTTGTTTAAAGGAGGCGACGGTTAAGCCACTCCTGAAAAAAACTTCCCTGGACCCCTGGACAGGAACAATTACAGACCAGTGTCCTTGCTACCTTTTTTAAGCAAGGTGATCGAGAGGGCAGTTGCTTCCCAACTCCAACCCATCTTGGATGAATCCGATTATCTAGATCCATTTCAAACTGGCTTCAGGACAAGATATGGAGTTGAGACTGCCATGGTCGCTCTAACCGATGACATCCGCCTGAGCATCAACAGGGGTAGTGTGACCCTGCTGGTGCTCTTGGACCTCTCAGCAGCCTTTGACACTATAGATCATTCCATCCTCTTGGACCGCCTGAGAGAGTTAGGAATTGGAGGCACTGCTCTGCTATGGTTCCATTCCTTTCTCTTGGGCAGATCCCAGAGGGTGAGGCTCGGGGAAAGTTGCTCTTCCAGAATTGAGCTTAATTGTGGCATTCCTCAGGGTGCCATCCTGTCCCCGATGCTATTTAACATTTATATGAAGCTGCTGGGAGAGATAGAATAATAGAATTGTAGAGTTGGAAGAGACCACGAGGGCCATCCAGTCCAACCCCCTGCCATGCAGGAAATCTTGATCAAAGCATCCCCGACAGATGGCAATCCAGCCTCTGTTTAAAGACCTCCAAGGAAGGAGACCCCACCACACTCTGAGGGATATGGTCTTTGAGAGTTGGTTGCATGTTCCTTAGATGCATCTGATTGGATGTGCCACATGATTGTCAATAAAGGGGACAAAAGGGGGTCCTTGAGATCAGCCTTCCCCAAAGACGGCACCCTTTAAATATGCTGGACTCCAATTTCCATCATTCCCAGCTGTGAGGTTATACCTCAGTCCAAGCCAGTAGTTCTCAACCTTTGGTCCTCCAGATGCTCTGGACTTCAACTCCCAGAACTCCTGAGCATTGACCATACTGGCTGGGACTTTTGAGAGTTGAGGCCCCAAATATCTGGAGGACCAAAGGTTGAGAACCAGTGTCCTAAGCCAGTGGTTCAATCCGGAAGCATGGAGCTCGGTGTCATCAGTATGCTGATGACACTCAGATATATTTCTCCATGACCAGATCGTTGGCTCAGACTTCAGATGGCGTCTCTCCTCTCAATGACTGTCTCAGAGCGGTAATGAATTGGATGAGGAAAAACAGATTGAGACTAAATCCAGACAAAATGGAGGTACTGATAGTCACAGGCCCAAAACCAGGTCTGGGAATACAACTTCCAGTCCTGGATGGAGTCACACTCTCCTCTAAGGACTGTGTTCGCAGTCTGGGAGTACTCTTAGATTCATTGCTTCACATGACTAGTCAGGTGAGTGCGACGGCCAGGAGTGCCTGTTATCAGCTTCGGCTGATATGCCAGCTGTGCCCTTACCTGGATACAGGGGTTCTGGAAACTGTGGTACATGCTTTGGTAACCTCACGTCTGGATTACTGTAATGCACTCTATATGGGGCTACCCTTGTGCCTAACCTGGAAATTTCAACTGGTACAAACTATGGCAGCCAGGTTAATTACGGGTACATCTAGTAGAGAGCATATAACACCTGTGCTTAAATCTCTCCACTGGCTGCCGATCAGTTTCCAGGCACAGTACAAGGTGTTGGTTTTAACCTTTAAAGCCCTACATGGCTTGGGTCCATCTTATCTCTGGGACCGTCTCATCCAATATGATCCCCCCACGCACTTTGGTCCTCTGGGAGGAACCTGCTGCAGCCTATGAAAACTAGGCTGCAGCAGACCTCCCAGAGGGCCTTCTCTTCTAAGGCTCCCAGACTATGGAATGGTCTACTGGATGAGATCTGTCTTATCACTACTCTTGATAGCTTCAAGAAAGTGCTAAAGACAGATCTCTTCTGGCAGGCCTTCCCAGAATAACTTCCCGGCTCAAGTGGAGTTGATTGCCTACCCGCCCCTCTGCCGCTATTGCCATTTTTTTTTGTTGTAATTTGTATATTTTATTGTACTTTATGTTTGTTTTAATTCTCCACTAGTTTAATTTAGTTTTAAGGGGTGGGAGGGTTAGGATTGGGAAGGATTGTTTTAACTTGCTGTTGTTTTAATCCTGTTGTACGCTGCCCCAATTGCTGAGCAGAGGGGCGGGTTAAAAATAAAATTATTATTATTATTATTATTCCAGAACACGGCCTCACAGCCTGGAAAAAACCCAAGGAAAATCTATAAAAATGTCAGATTCATCCCTCCATAGTTCCTAGGTAACTGTTTTGTCCTTAGAAAAGAGGAGGAACTCACTTTGTCTGTAATTTGCTATAAAAGAAGGTTGGAGGGCTGCATCATTTCTGGCAAGTGTTGCTTTCTTCGTCACTACAGTATACGTCCTTCCCAGGACTGGAAAAATATTCAACCAAGCACTGAAGTGGAATAGCTGGTGGTCTTGTGGCCATTCTTTGAAGTGTCTCAAATTAGATTGTGAGTTGAATGTTTTAATTCCATACCTCTTGCACAGTTTCTGGATTGGGACTTGTCAGGGTAGGATAATTGAGGGTGCAGATTTTAGATAAAAGTTTCCACTCAAGTTTTAATCCTTGGGGTAGTCCAGATGGTGAAATTAAAAAAAAAAAAAACCTCTTAGAACCCATGGGGATTCCCATGTGTCCAAATAGGATCCTGCAGAATTCCATCCTTTTTGGAGGGAGGGGGAGCAAAAGTCAGGAAAAGCCCATGGCAGAAGCCTCCAGGACTTTTCCCAATTTTTTTGTAAAAACTCGAATGGGAATGTGTACCTTCACCTGGTAGGACAACTGAATCACCTTGCATCACATTGCTGAAGAGGACAGCTGATTGGTTGGACATGTGCAGGGAGCAGAGCTTGGTAAGATGGCAAATCTAGAACCACCATGTTGGATTGTCGCCATAGCAATCGTGCACTGAGGTGATGAAACTGGCATTCTTTCCTTGTTTTTTTTTATTATTATTATTTAAGCAGAAGATCACTCTTCTGCACCTTGGAGTTAGTTTTCTTTTGGAAAAAAAATATTGTTTGGCGGGAGCAAGTTGGGGTGTACAAACATGAATAATTCAGTCATGACCACCATCTTGATTTGCTGACATGCTTCCGTGTGAACAGGAAACACACACCAGTGATCTTGCCAAAAAATTGTTGAGTCAGAGAACAGCTGCTGTGACTTGGTGTTTCTGCACCCCAGTTCACATTTTATTCCCTCATCTAGACCAGCCCCCAGAGTGGTAAAAATAATTTGTTCCATTTGCAAAACTGTGCAATGGTACATCAACTTTTCAATTGAGTTCAACAGGTATATTTAAAAAGAGGCAGCAAACCTCCCCCACCCTCTATCAGTTCCAAGCAAACAGATACAAAATCCACCCTGTATCTTTGGAATGGATAAGTAATTGTTTCTCTCCTCTGTCTTTGGTCTACCATACACTAAGGACCAGCACAGCATATGGACATAAGGCCAGTTGCTAGTCCCAACTACAGTAGGATCATTGAATCAGTGGGGCTTGCAAAAATACTCTTCATTCAGTAATAGATTAAATGGATCGACCCAACATGGGACTATTTTATTTATGCATTTATTCCTTTAATTTAATATCCTGCCTTTCTCCTGGCACAGAAACCCATGATTTTATTTAGGCCACAGATATTTGGCTGGAGTATATTAAATAGCTACCCACATGGAATGGATAGGTTAGTTCAGAAGAAAATAGAATGATAACCACTCTTAAAATACCTTTATGGTGAAAGGATGTTTTCCATAACTTTTGGGCCAGCTAGGAACATGATCTCCTTAAAACGTTGAGGCTTCAGTGGGATTGTGAGCTAGAAGGTGTCTCCAATGAGGAGCTGGCTGACTGGCAACAGATTGAACATGTATGGTCTGGTGTTGATGCTGTTGGCTCTCCCTTTATGATTCATAGAAAATCCACAATAGATCCCTGCCTCAAACAAATTTGGCGCTGAGGAAGCCATGCTGCACTTTGTTGTTGCTGCTGTAAATAATTAAATAGAATGCTCTCCTGATTCACTCATTTCTAGTGTATTTGTATTTCTAGCGGGTGCATGAATACACATTTTCATGCCTACAAGAAGCTCACCCAGTAAGTTTCACAACACATATTTTATTGTTAGAGGCCAATGAGATTCTGTGGAGAGAGAAGGTTCTACTTTTTTTTTAATGTTATACATATTGCATGACAGGATAAATAGCTAAATAAGAAATGATTCTGCATGCAAAACTGAACTTGAATGCAAAAATATGTAGTCCAATATTTTTGAGGGCTGTAGAGGGGGTCAAGACCATAAATACAAGTTCAATAAACACTTTCCCATATTCTCTCTAAAATAAATGGTTTTTACTGCAATGTAATTTCATATTTGACCCACTAATCCACCTATCTTCAGTGATGTAAACTCACTGCTGAAGGCCACTTTGAAGCATATGCATGTCAATCAACATAACACAATTGAAATCTCTTTTTAAGTAGGAAACAATTATGGATGAAGCTGGCTTTGGTTACAGAACAGTCGTGAAGTTACAAAATAAAACCATCAGTGTGAAAGCTAAAAACACTGGCATTTTAAATTTAATACCCAAAGTACTTTAGTACAGGGGAGAAAAAAGTCAACTCACTTTGAAATATGGTGCTGGTGGAGAGCTCTACAGATACCATGGACTCTCTGGCTTTTCTCTCTGGCTTTTCTTCACAAACGAAGATTCAGGAAGGACTCATCCTGCGCTTTCTGCAAGCATGCTGATGACTAAAAAGGCCAATCCGAGCTATACAAGTCCGGTTGCAGAAAGCACAGCAGAAGGTCTCCTTGAGTGATGACCATGGACTACCCCCCACCAAAAAAAAGACAAATGAATGGGTCTGTGAGCAAATCAAGCCTGGACTCTCTCTAGAAGTCAAAATGACTAAACTGAGCCTATTGTACTTTGGACATATCAGGAGATGTGATGACGGGTTAGAAAATACAATAATGCTTGATAAAGTCAGAAGCAATAAGAAAAGAATACGACCACCTTTCAGTTTGATCAACTCAGCCAAAGAAGCCACAATCCTAAGACTGCAGACCTGAACAAGGCTGTTGATGACAGGGGGCTCACCTACACAAGATGGGATATGCCAGCTCCCCACTGGCCACATGACTTGACAGCTCAGCGCATAACATTAACAACAAACTTTATTAATATATACTGTTGTCTGTACTGCTACAGTTTCAATTTGTAGAGAACTTTGCAGACTTCAAATTATTTAATACCCAGAATCTTTGTTTATATTTTAAATAGTTTAAACATTTTTGGCCTAAATTTAACTGTTAATCCCAGCTAGAGTGGACCAATTAACTCAATTGCTGAATGTAAGTCAACAGTTACATAAATCAAATTGATTCAGTTAATTTACTCTAGCTGGGAGTAGCAATTGGATTTAGGCCATTGTCTTGAAGCTTTTTTTAAAAAATAGACACGTGTTTATACCCTACATCTGCAATCCAGTACAAATTAGATGTGTTATTAAATTATCTTAAAACAAATGGATTATGCCAGTCACTATTAACAAATCTCCTGGGGGCCATTCACATTACACAATTATAATGTGATTATTCTACTTCAAATGCCATGGGTCCATACTATGCCATGGGTCCATACTGGCAGCTGAAGGAGAGATAGTTAGAATTCTCATCCAGAGAGCTCCCAGGATTCCATAGGACAGAACAGTAGCAGTTAAAGTGGTATAATAGCAATACAATTGTGTAGTGTGGATGGACCCTTGGTTTTAAAAATGTTTTTAGCAATATTTAACTTTTATCATGTTTGATAAAAAAGCAAGGAGGGGAAGGCAGATGGAAAGAGAGGTGGTAGGAGGAAATAGTAGATATTTTTGGGTAAATATAAAGCTAAATGCAAAACTATTCAAGAAGGGATAAAATTAACAATAATCCCCAAAGACAAGGATGCATGGTATGATTCATAGTTCCATCTCTGAATAATCCAACATCAGTAAACTTAAGAAGAAAGAATATGACAAGCAATTTAGAAACTGTAGCAGATATATTTGTTTGTTTGGCTGTTTGTTTAAAATATTTATATATCATCCCTCATTAACAAATTCCAGGTTGGTATACAAAATTAGTTAAAACAACGATTACATTAGAGCAATTAAATTAACAGAAGATAAAAATCTGAAGTTAGAACAAAAGGTCTCAATGAGCTATTTCTTTTCTTTTACAGATCTAGTGCTAATGTGCAATTGGAACCAGTGATTGTTCTGGTAAATGATCATCATCTCCAATGTGCTTTTTATTTACATTGTAAATCTTAACAGCTGTTAGGTTCTTACAAGTAGGATAAAGAATGTTTGACTACACAGTGAAAACAATCAGCTTGAAGTGAACTATTGTTATTTCATTAACACAATAACAAATGTCAACCAGACAGAAAGTTAAAAGGAACAATAAATGTGTTTTTCCCCCTAACTAGGAGGAAGCCTACATTAGCAATAATAAGGAGAATACATAAAAGGATCAGGTGAAACCTATAGGTGGTAGAGCATTATGCTGAGCTGGAGAACATGTGCCCATATTACACAACAATGGAGGAACCTTTAGGGATGCAGGTTGTAATGTAAATGTAACTGATATATTCTTACTTCTTAAAAAGGAGGAAGGAACCAGATGTAAAGTGAATCATATGCATAAACATACATTTGTATGGAATATGCATTATTTGCAGTGTATGATGGACAAATTTTTTCCACCCAACTTCAATGTCAAACTCTACCATGGAGTTTCTTACTTGGCCTGCCAATGCTACAAGGTAGTCCCAACATAAGAATATTCATAATGACACAAGAAAAAAATAAACCGTTTGGGCCAGCATTCTGTTCATAATGTTATCTAAAGTAGGACACCTTCAAATTACAAGAAAAGGGATTCCACTTAAACATTAGATAGAACTTTGTTTTTTTTTTTTTACTATAAGAGCTATTTGACAGTGATTGTCCAAGAGGAAGGAATTTTGAAGGCCAAAAACAGCAGACAAGGAGACCATCAAGGAACAATTAATTAACAAACACCATCTAAAGTACCGAGCTTATCTCCACACTTCCCTAAATGCGTAGTATGAATAAGTCTCTCCCCTCCTGTCAGATGGAATAATAATAATAATAAAAAGAAATACCTAATCCAGTAACAAATTTAAGATCAAGAGTTCATTATAGCTTAGTTCAGGTTGTGAAGAATCAGAACACAGAAACAGAACACAGGGAAAAGAGAATGGTATCTATAGGCAAAGTCAAGCAAAATCACAGTAGTGTTCTTTTGTCTCCATGGTCCTTTGGCAAAATTGCTGGTATACAAAGCTATCCATGTTTAAAGTTCAGACACAGCCATGCCTGTGAATCAAGATGCTGGCTGGGAGTGAATCACTCATTATTATTCCCCATAAGTTGTCTCTGCTGCACAGTTGTTGTTCTTGTTGTTGTTTTAAAAAACTAACTCTAAGGTGTACTAATGCAACCTTGTGTTTAAAAAAGCTGTTTGCTCACCTCAGTGCAGCACGATCAATACCACAAATCTCCAAAATGGCACTTCCAGCCACTACATTGCTGGCAAGCTTACCCCTGTGCACATCTGGCCAATCAGCTTTCTACTTCTGCCCTGCTCAGTGATGCGAATTGATTGTCCAAACAAGTGGTAATGTGCTTTTCTGCATTAAAAAAAAAATAAAAAAATTCAAAAAGCCTTTGCAGTTTTTCCTATGAAGTTTTTGCCGTCCCCCCCCCCTTCCTTCTGAATATGGTGAATCACTACAGGATCTCATAGGGACAAAAGATATTCTCCTTGAATTCCATTAGGGTTTTTTTTTTCACCATCTAGGCAACACCCTCATATCTTTAAGAAGTTTCAAGGACTAGAAGAAAACACTTAAAGAGAGAATATCACAAGAAAGAGAGTATCACAAGCATGCTTGTCCGTGGCCATAGTAAGGGGAGAATATAAGAGTTATGGTGAACACCTTGGCACCCTTTTGGTGAAAGGGAGGGCTCTTGAACTTTCTTTTTAGGTCCTGTGACCTGGGTGGGTAGAGTAGGAAACTACCCTTGGGACTGGTCTGGGGGATTTGCCCTCACTTAAGTCCTGTGACTTGGGGGCTGGGGTTCCTTAGGTCTGCCTTCCAGTAGATGCCCAGACAGGGACAACCTAATATTGGGTTGCTCTCAGGGCTCAGATGGTTCACCCAGGGGAAGGCTGAGGAGTTAGTCATAGAGTGACACCTGGCCACAGCTGATTCTACACTAGGTTATTTCTTGCTACTCTTGCTACTTCCCAGGTTCAACTCAGTGTTTCTCAAGTGATAGGAAACCATGACAAGAGGTCACCTGGACTGATAAGAATCTTTGCAGTTCAAGACTTATTCGGTGTAAAAATTGCATGCATTTTCCCCACATGAAAACCTGCTTTTCTGTACGGTAAAGAGCAATTTTTGAGCAGAAAATTATATTTCTGCAGAAAAATATTATTCTGCAGAAAATGTTGCTTCTTCACAGAAATATTATTTTCTCCACAGAAAATGCTGAGTATTGCACATAAAATGTTGTTTTCTATGAAAAAATGCAAATTTTGTACAACATAAGTCCCAAACTGCAGTTTTCAAACACATTCTTGCAGTGTGAAGAAAACTACTTGTTGCTTCCTTTGAGGGCAAAATTACTGAAGGGTTATATCTCTAGTGAAGAGTAGTCTGCAGGGATGTAACTACTTTCTGTTAAGTATCTGCACAACAGCACAGACATCTATGAGTCAACATTTTTGCCTCTAACTGGGATCAATCAGCTGCAGAGTTTTCAGTGACTCACAAACATCTCACAAATTAAATTTTCTTGCATTTGAAAAAGAAATGATAAATTGACTTAATTTCTATGTGTTTTCACAGTAATGTTAGAAAACAACAAAACCACAACTATGCCAAAGCATGATTTTTAGGTGTGATCCACCTCTCTCCCTCCTTCTCTATATGTGTTTTGCTTTTTCTGAAAAGGTGTGTAGTGAATGATCAATTTCAAATGTTTTCTTCCATGATTGTGCATAATTTCAATAAGTTTACAGAAGGAAGTCTATTATACATCAAATAGTTTTTAAGTTTAAGGACTCTCATTGACATTTTTTAAAACAGCGAATTGTTCTCAATACCCTTCTCCCTAAAGGGTATTAGGGAGGGTGGTAATACCCTTGGCTAATACCCAAGGGTGGTAATCATGTAGCTCTCCAGATGTTACTAAATTGCCATCCACAGAATTCTTCTCCATTTGCTGCACTGGCCAGGGCTGCTGGAATTTGTAATACAATATCTGGAGGGCTGAATGATTCCCAGCCTGTCCTAAACACTTGTCTCTGGTTGCATCATGATGTGCTCACTCTGCACTTAAACTTGTTTCCTTTATTTATTAAAAATCATGGTACAAAACTAGGACTGCATCTGCATGGCAGAAATAATCCAGTTTGATTTAACTACCATGGCTCAATGTTATGGAATCCTGGGATTTATAGTTTTGTGAGATATTTAGCCTTCTCTGTTAGAGAGATCTTGTGCTACAATAAACTACAAATCCCAAGATTCCATACCATTGAGCCATGGTGGTTAAAGCAGTGTCAAACTGGATTATTTCTGTCATGCAGATGCAGCCTTAAATGCAATATGGAAGTGGTCAGGGGCAGAAACAAGCAGCACTCTAGTTTTGCAAGTTCATTACAACATACTAGTTATGCCTGGCATAACATACACCATTATCTACATATACAAAATGTGTTGGAGTGTTTCCATTCCCACTCTGCTGATTGGCCACTTAAGAAACATGTCAAAAGTACTATCATTTGACACATTAAAATAAAACTTTTCAAATCAACTATAATGGCTAGATTCATGCCGAGAGCCCCTCCACTGCCACTGTGCAACCACACGTACATATAGGCATGCACACCAGGATGTGAGAGCCACTCCGCCACTATGGAACCATGCATACACACACCACACCACACTAATACCACATGTGCCAGGACGCAAGGGCCCCTCTTCCTCCATCTTGCAACTGCATGTACACACAACATGCTACACACGCAAACTTCATGCACCAGGACATGAGAGCCTCACTGCCACTGCCATGCAATTGCACATATCAACACAGATACCACACTACACTACACTACACTACACACATACCACACACAGCAGGATGCAAAAGCCCCTCCACCACTGGCATGAAACTGCAAATACACAGACATACCACACCACACACATACAGCATGCATGCCAGATCACAAGAGCCCCTCCGCTGCCACCATGGAACTGCACACACACACCATGCCACACACACTCATAGCAGGATGCAAGGGCCCCTCCACTGCCACCATGCAACTGCACATACACACACCTTATTACACTCACACCACACTACACTCACACCCCACACATGCTACACTCACACACCACACATGCCAGGACACAAGACCCCTCCACTGTCATGTTTAGAAGACTTGAAGCTTTCCACATTTCTACCCAAAGGCCCAAGATCCAGGAGCAAGGCCTAGCTAGAGACAGCACAGAAGACTATGTTGTGGTGACCAAAACTGAGGGCCAAATGCTGCTCTTAAATAACAGTTTCCCTGGCTGCTTCAGGTCTGCTGCATGATTGCAGCCGGCTGCATCTGATAGTTTGGCCCTGGATCTTCCAAGACTCCCACAGCCAGGTCCTGAGTCTGCAAAGAGGCTGTGCAGACAGGGGCCTCATTCTCTGAGGAGAGGCAGATCCTGACACCTAAGCAGCCAATCAGCACACTGAAAATGGCAACATACCCAAGAGAGAGAGGGAGGGAGGGAGAGAGAGAGAGAGAGAGAGGGAGGGAGGGAGAGAGAGAGAGAGAGAGAGAGAGAGAGACTATTGTGTATGTTTACAGTTTTTGGTAATCCTCATTCTTTTTTTCTCCTTAAAATACTTTTCACTTAGGAAACAAAACAAAAAAGCCACTCATTTAATTTCTAGTGTTTGTACTAATTTTTCAGTTAGCATGCCCTTTACATAGCACATTTTGTACAATGATGTTCTCTCTGTATGGAAGAGGAATGAGGCATGGGGAAGATCACTATTTTCTCTTCCCCTGGCCTGGCCCTCACATTATCTCCAACAACAGGGGTGGGGGTGAATAGTTGATGCTATGCATCACCCCAAATGCACGACCTTGTAATGTGGGCACGCCACTTAAGAAGGTGATTCTACTGTTGCTATGTTGAGGAGGGAGTGCATTTCAGATGGGCAAAGAGATGCCAGTACTCTACAGCATGTTTTACAGAAAAAGTCCAAACCCTAAGTGTAAATGTATTTGTGATTTCATTGAATTACTCAGACAAATATTGTAAGCTACATTTACTCTTAACAAAAACTGCAGGGAATTTACCAATCAATATGTTCCAAGGAAAACAATTTCCCCCCTTGGGTTGTTATGCCTTGGACAGGCACTCATTTAATCACTTATCATCATCATCATCAAGCATGATGATCAATGGTACAAAGGGTTCGTGTGTTGTGAAATTGTGTGTGTTTGTATGTATGTGGAATGGAATGTATGATGTGTATATAAGTGTATGACATGTTTATAAGACATCCCACTTATATAGGGTCTTACTTAAGGGCATGGGTGGCCAAAATGTGGTCCTCCAAGACTGTTTTATTGAAACAAAACAATTTTGGTCAGTCCATGCAGCTCCTAAAAGATCCCTGGGGCAGAATATTGGCTGCTTCAGGAAAAGACACTGTCTTCAAAGGTTTTCACATTTATATCAGGGATGGGATTACATCAGGCCTTGAAAAGTGCATTTTTTTAATGGAATAATTACTTTTACTCCTTAGGCAGTTCTTATCATTACATGTTACCATTATCTCTTATGAATTTTTTTTGATATTATGTTATTCATTACTCTCTGTCATTTTCCCTCCTTCTTTTTTTGAAGATCCCTCTTTTAAAAAGTAAATCAATGGCCTCAAATTTGGAGAAGAGATTACCTCAAAATGCCTCCCTTACTTACATATCCTCCAATTGGCAGAGACAGTATCAATTAGTCATCTATTTTGACTTTCCCAGTAGGTTCAGGGGAACGCAAACTGCTGCAACCTCTCCTAGCTTGTCTGTTCTTTCTCACTAATAACTTTTGCTATCTTGTAATGTTCCTTGGCCATACATATCCTGGTTTTCATTGATAAAGTGATGGAAGGTATGTTACTATTTGGAAAGAAGAAGAAAAAAGCCTTTCATGTTCTTACATTTGTGGGGGGGGGATGATGAAATGTCATTGATCACACAGGAAAAAGTTACGTGCTACCTGTTGGCACATTTGTCATCTGAGTTGTGTGGGGTTCATGGGAACCCATTTGTGTCACTCAAATTCAGATATTAATATGGGGAGTTTTAATTATCTCAAATATGGCAGAAAGAGACTGGTTAACTTCGGGATCTTTAAACCTGTGTATACCTGCACTCACTGACAAGACTCCAAGCCAAAAGGTAAAATAACAATGGTTTTATTGGAAAATAATCACGGAACCACTCACACGTGCACCCACACTTCAAGCAATCACAAGGCTAGCAAAGAATTAGGAAGAAGTATTGGGATAGAGAAGTAAATTCAGGGGATGATGGGCTATACTTTACCTGTCCAAAGAGCAGAGGTCCATGCAGCAAGGAAGTATGACTGTGTGTGTTGGGTGACACAGCAAACCAATAGAATAACAGCATCTGGAAGGCTGTATACACTTTGGTTGTGTTTTGGGGTTTTTATACTCAATATTGTACCCTTAAGGGGTGTTTTAAGTGGAAGAAAATGTTTGAGTAAATTTAGACAATGGAAGCTCCAGCTTCGTTAATTGTTGTTAATGGTTGGAACATTAAAACTGATGCGTCTGAGGCAACCTTCTTTTGTTGGATAGGAGAGGTGTGAAGGGAGACCTTTGCAGAGTAATGGGTTTTCTAATCACTTGTTTGTCTTGAAGTATGAGTCATGGCAAGATGCCTGCAGGGTGGATTAGCAAATTCCTTCCTAACAACTTGTCTAAGGGGGCTTTGCATAACCAGTCCTGGATGTGTCTGAGTATTAGGAATTTTCTAAGACAATATCCATTAGGTCTCTGGGTGACCTGTACATGAACCTTTCTGTGGAGGCCCTGGTCAACTGGGACCCACTTGAACTGTTGTTTAGTGCCACATCTATGAATGTGATACCAATTAATGAATTACTGTTAGTTTATGAATTGTTGTAGGGGTGGGGGTGTAAGGACAGATAACTCATTACTTTGTAAGAGGAAGAGTATGCTTCCCCATACTTCCATATGACATTATTCTTGTGACACCATACTCTGGGTTGCATATGTACATGTGCTCACATGTGAGTGCACACATAGTCTATGTCAAAATGTATTTCAAATGCTTTGGAAATCATTTTATGAGTGCAATTAAAAATACAGCTTTGATTCTCTCCTTGTATCCTGCTTTGAAATGCTGAATAAAATAGAGGCATGCTGAGCACACCCTACCTTGCCTCCCATGCCAGTGAAGCTATTAGTGTGCCTCACTTGTGTCAGGCTCTCCCACTGGTTTTGATGGGATTTCGCCCCACTGCTTCCTCTGAGAGATTGGGCCTGTTTCCCATTCAAGAGCAACCAATTTTGGCCTAACAGCCACTTTCTATTTCTTTTGTAATAAATAATGTAGACTATTGAACGGTATCCAATTTAGAAAGTAAGTTAAGTGTCTGAAAGGCCAATAAAATGAAGAAGAAACAGTAGTGTGTTCTTTTACAGCAGTTTAATAATCTCCCTTTTGCTACTTCAGCCCTTTTCTCTTTCTTCCTGTTTCCTCCACTCCTTCTACTCACCATCTCTTTGGTGTTGTTCCCATCTTCTTTTACAAAATCAGGGATCACAGGGATCTTAGAAAAATGGGCAGCTACTTTTATGGTTTATGGTTTTCCCCCCCCCTGTGATTTATAAAAGAAGTCTGCAAAGGATGCAATCAATCTTGATTTCATTCTGTTTGCCTTGGTCTGATTCAGATTAATTTCCCCTCTGTTTTATTATGAAGAAGAGTTCTTCTAGAACTGACCAAAAGTCCATTTACTCCAGCATCCTGCCTCCACAGTGAACAACCCCTGACCAGAAATCCCTCAAACAGGGCACAGAGACAATGATATTTTGCCTCTAATGCCCTCTATCAATGGATACTTAGAGGTACACTGCTTCAGAAAATGTGATGGTGCATAATGAAATCATGAACTAGAAGCCAATTCTCCCTTTGCCAAACCACAACTTATGTGCCAGTTATACTTCTTCCTGGAAAAGGCAGTGTGATCCACAGCACCTAGAGAAAGCACAGATCCATACCATGTTCATTTCATTTCAATCAGTGCAATGCAGTCAGTCTGTATGAGGTTGCTTTCAAAGATGCTTGAGAAACATCCAGTGTTATGAAATAAGATTACTGCCTGGTGTGCTTTTTAGACCATATTTAGGATTCCCAGTTTAGGCACAGAGTATTCCCTCAGATTTTAGGATCAAGATCTAAGACCTGGAGGCAAGTCCTTTTGATGCCACAAGGACAATTCCTTGTGATGTTACCAGGGTGGACCAGACAAGATTTGGAAGAGAGACCAGAACCATTTCTGGAACAGCTGATTGTGAAAACTCAGTAATATGAGTAAAGGATTCTCATATTTGCATGAAAGCAAGTAATATGTCAACTGAAGCTGGGGAGAAAGCCTTCCCGCCGCAAATGGCTAGACATACAGCAAAATGTGCACAATAGTTTAGGCAGTTGCTGCCATTCCCTCATATCCCATTTGACCTTACCAATAGTACACATGACATGCACAGAAGTTTTTCAGACTCTGGACTGCTGCTGGGACTTGTCAAAGGCTCACCATCAGCACTTGAGGTTCCCCCCCACCCCAGGTCCTGTGCCATTGGGCTTGTACAAAAAAAGGCTGTAAGTTGCAACAATGGTGCTCCACTTCTTGCCTTGCTCCCAAATGGCATAAGGGGAGCAAGTACATGTACCACCATGTCTCTCTATAGCCCCCTCATGGATTTTTGGTATTCTGAACTTTCATAACTGCAGTACAAATACCTGAGCCAGGAATCCCTGGTTCTAGCTGAGAATGAGAGGATGTGTTCCTAGGCTTTAAGGCCATATAACATACAAAAAACAATGTTCCTCTTGTTCAATTGTCATTGAGCCCAAGATTCATTTCACCACCTGAAGACCCAGGGAAGCACACCAAGTTCCTCAGACTTCAAACAGTGCCCTGAGACCTTGAAACCCTAATGGTATTATCATACTTACATAAAATTTTCAGGCTGCCTGTTTGTTTCTAGACCTATTCAAACTCCTGTTCTTCCCATTGATGAGAGGGTGGGTGAGAGCTAGCAGCTGGGGATTAGCATCTCCCCCCCACATAGGATCCTGGATGTCCCCTACCATCCTTCCTACCCATATACCCTCTATACTCTGTCCTGAACCCACAACAAGAAGTGTCTGAGAAGCAATAGGGTAGGGATGCAGGCTCAACAGAATAAGTGGTGCAGTCCTAGTCAGTCACCAATTGTCCATACCAGATGCAAGAGAAATCAATAGCCAGTTTAGGGGTCAGTCACAAATTGACCATGCCAGATGCCAGGGAAGTCAATAGCCAGTCCAGAGACCAATAGAGTCAGGTCTGAGGTCCAGGTACTTGGTCAGCAAGGGGTTAAAGCGACACTCCTAAGATTGAAGTCAGTCCTAGGCCAAGGCAAAGCAGGAACACAAGAAGCATGCAAACAGCTACAATAAACAGTTGTTAGCATGAATCTGGGAGGAGAATCGGTGGAATATTTATAGCCAGATTCTTCAAGTTACCAGCTGAGCCTAATCAGCAAATAATCAGGTCAGCATTTAGTATTTAAATGATGCTGGCCATGGCATTTCTTCCTCCTGCATTCAGAGAAGAAAGACGGCATGCCATCTGGATTGTCCATTACCGGCTGACAGACTGTTCTTCGGGGTGAGATATGCTTTCTCTATCTGCTTTGGCTGCCCTCTCAGAGGGAGCCAGGGCAGTCTCTTCAAGGTAAACCATGCTTTCTCTATCTGCTTCATCTGCATTCTCTGTTTCTTCCCCCTCATCCTCTGAATCCTTGACAAGGAGATTCATGACATACTCACCATCAGAATTTTTAAAATCACATTTTTAAAAGTTCACTTAAAATACACCCATATCTCCTATGTCAATTTCACTATGACTCTCACATCTACTTCAGGTTGTTTTAGGAGAAGGAATGGCTTTGCATTAACAATGGAAAAACAAAACAAAACCATAAGTTGGCTTCTAATTCACTTCCTGAGTAATTAAAGGCCTCTTCTGGGCCTAAATATGCAAGGGTGGAATGCAGCAAAATTGTTCCAACTATGTTTGACTTTTTCAATATGGGCCTGGTGATGCTCTGTTAGACAGAGTTCACACAGAGAGAAGACAAAGTTCACTCAGCCTGCTCTGCATTCTCTAACTCAACTTGGTGCTCCCAACTGTAATGGAAGAGGCTATCTACTCATCTGTGTTGTACCAAAATTCAACTATGAGTTGGATTAGTTCTATATGTGAGGAAAGGGTCCATGCTATCCTTTGTCTGAAGTACAGTTGGTCCTCCTTATCCACATATTATTTATCCACAGATTCAACTAATCAAAGCTTGAAAATATTACCAAAAATATTCCAAAAAAGCAAACCTTGTGAATCTCTTTTTCATATAAGGGATGGCATTTTAATGTGCCATTGTATGTAATAGGGCTGGAGAATCCACAAATATTGGTATCCACATGGGGTCCTGGAATCAAACCCCAGCAGATACCAAGGGCTCACTGTAACAAAGCATTTTGGGATCACCCTGAAAGTCATTCTTGCTCTATTTCTGTGTCATCATATATGTTCTATTATTTTATTGCAAACTACTTAGAATGTTCAAAAAATTAGAAAAAAATTAATGATTGGACAAAACAATATTGTGGATACTGTGAAGTGGGATTCATAGCAGGAATTCCTAGAGTAACAGACTCTCCTTTGAGTAAGAACTTTTTTATGACACATGCAACAGACTGACAGCAAGTGCTCGTTTTGATCAGCCCAATGTACTGTTCCTGGATTTCAGCAGATTGACAAAGATTAAATTGCACTTAGATTTATTTTTGTTTAATATTTTATTGAAATTCCCCAGTTTGTTGCCAGGTAGGAATTTCAGACATCCCATAAATTGCACTTTAGACAAATATCAACATGTGAAAAAATGCTACAAGATGTTGCTACATTTATCAAAGCTGTTTTAATTTCCTCTGAAAGTCTTTTCCTGAGCAGAAACTATTAAATTCATCTCCAGTTATCATGTTGGCAAAATTCTGTGGCAATCCCACTTGCCATTCAGTGGTTGAGGTCCTACAAGAAACAGGTGGAGTGTAACACTCTGCCTGCACAGTTCTATGTCCTCTCATCACCCCCATAGTTTTCAACCACAGGAACTGGCTGCTAATGGCTTGCTGGTGGGGGAGCAAGGGGGGATGCAGTTCAGGTGAGGAAGAAGTAGCGGTACCCAGCACAAAGGGGGAAAGAAACAAGGATGTGCTCACAGATGGAGTGCACCCTCTTTTTTCTTCTGCTTGGAGCCTAGACCATCTATATCTTCATTGTCTGGGTTGCTTCCTCCCTCCCGTCCTCTTATCATCACTAAGGAGCAGCAGCAGTGTCCCCTCTCAGCACTTGACAACTGATGGGAGTGGGGGAGATTTTTAACAGAGCACAAAGAGCTAGAGGACAAACTTCTGTACCACATCAAAAAAGAGGAATACACACATGTAAGGCACACTTTTATACATATATGTCATGCTACTCATTCAGAATCCAGAGACAAAACATTGACGGATCTTAATAATAGGGTCTTAGCAACATTAGCCACAAGTGGACATTTTGCTGGAGCGGGGGGTGGTGATAGCCACATATTTCTATTAAAAATCTAATGGAATATTTATAAGTATAGAGAGGATTTGATATTTTCTTTTTTAAAAAACCAACAAAACCTCACACCAGTACCAGCAAATGGAGCAGTCAATATTAACCATTGTATCTATTATCTCAGGTTTACAGTCTACCCGGTATAACTGAATGCTGTCTTGGATTATATCAAAGAATCTAGGAATTAGTGAGGTGGCATCATCATCATCATCATCATTATCATCATCAGTATTATTACCACTACTCCAGTTACTATTATTCTTATCACTTATTGTCACTACATGTTCCTAGACTTAGATAGCCTTTGAATTATACATCAAAATCTTTTCTTCCTCCCTTCCCCTGATCAATCAAGTTTTAAACTTAGCATTTATATTTGGTGTTAGTTAATACTGTCTAGAATGCAAAACCTGAAATACTCTTTAATGCCTCCTATGTGGTAGATCTTTTTGAATGACACAGTGCATCTTTTATTCACAGACAGAGCATATTGTAGAGCAACAAGACCTGAATACAACATGAGCTTGTGATTTGTGCTAAATAATTCACAAATGTAATCTGTTTAATAGAAATAAGCAAATATTGATCTGCTTTAAGTTGCATTGTTGTCTGATAGGCAATATGTTGTTTCAGGCAATCACAACACACTCTAGATCAAGTAAAAAGTTGTTTAGGATTCTAAAGCATACATTTCAGATGGATTCTACTCCAGCAAACATTTTCAGTAATGCAGAATCCTCACAGCCAACAAGATACCTAGTAGAAGTAGTGTCAGATAACCCAGTGTATTTCAAGCCTGTGCCACTTTTGCATATGTTCATCCATAATAGCATTCTGTTACATTTCTTCATTAATCTGATTACTTCTTTTTTAAAAAAATATCTAAATACATTTTAGAATAATATTTTTTTTAAAAAGAAAAATCTATGGCTAGACATTTTCAGAATGGGCAATATAAATGTATTTTATGTTCATGATGTTGTCGTTACTGTTTAATGCTAAGGACTGCCTCTGAACATTTAGGGAATGTGAAATCCATTGGATAGCTTATTTCCAATGCCCATGTTAGTCCAAGGGGTGTGGATCAGTTTGATTTGTACTGGATTTTACATATATCAAATACAAGTCAAATACCTTAGGGATTGTCTAGATGGTTAAAAAGCTCCTCATAGAATTTGAGACCACCTTTTGTCCCAATGAGCTCCCACGGTGATTCACTGTATTCGGAAGGAGCGGGTCAAAAACTCCAAAAACTATGTGGGAAAAGCCTTCCCAGATTCTCCTGATTTTTTTTTTTAATGCAGGGGAAATGCACATTCCCGCTTGTTAGGCCAACTGAATCACATCACATCACATCCCTGGATAAGAGCAGAAGTGGAAATCTGATTGGTCATACATATGTGGGGGTGGGCTTGCCAGCAACAAAGTGGCTGGAAGTGACATTTTGGAGTTTTGCAGTAATGCTTGTGCACTTTTTTCACTGCATTGAGATGACCAAACAGCTTTTTAAATGGAAGGTTGCACTTGCACACCTTAGATTTACACACACACACACAGAGAGAGAGAGAGAGAGAGAGAGAGTACTGTGCATTAGCCACAATTTGTTGAGAATAAGAAGAGCTGTTCACTCCCAGCCACCATTTTTGATTTGCAGGTATGGCTCCATGTGAACATCGAATGTGGATAGCTTCACATACGAATCATTTTGCCAAAAAAAATGTGGAGATAAATGAACGCTGCTGAAAATTTGCATTAATGGGCAACAATCATCATTATATCTTCTTGTCTAGGCAAGCCCTTAATGACAGCTAAACAGAGGATAATTTTATAAGGATCCTGAGTTAGTGTTGTTGAAACAAATGGAACAAGCCAATCATGCTTATCTTATGTCATATTGTTTTGAATGGTAACTTGAAGAAACCCCAGTCCAATTTAAGAGAATGAGTTTTCTATAGGAAAGGTTGTTTTGTGATTTGTACAGAAAACATTTCCCTAACTGAGCACCAACCATCAGTTTTGCCCTGCCACTCCCCATTGTCCATGCTACCTTGGGATGACAAAGGTTGTTGTCCAACACAGATGAAAGATAGGATGATGGGAGTCATGGTCCAGTGCATCTAGAGAGCATCAGTCTTTGGGAAAACTGCATAAATTTATAGCCAACTCTATGCCAATCTCTCTCTCTCTCTCTCTCTCTCTCTCACTCACACACACACACACACACACACACAATGTATAGCTAGTATCAAGGTCTGTAAATTTTACTTTTTCAGATTAGATCTCTCTGGATCCACCAGTCAAAATGGCCAATGCCTTTCCTTGCCGGGGAACTTGCTGTAATGGCTAAGAGACTGAGCTGCAATGCAATACCTAAGACAGTGATGGACAACCTTTTGAGCTTGGTGTGTCAAACTTCTCCAAAACACTGAGCATAACTCAGGTGGTGTGTCACTTTGAGGAAAAAACATGTATGCATGCAGGATTCCCGCTTTGGAGAGAAGGAAGGAAAGTGGGACCGGGGCTTCGAAGCCCCGATTGCTACTTTAGGGAGGGTGGGGGTAGAGGAGGAAAGTGACGACTGGGGCTTCGGACGCCCTGATTGCCACTGTAGGGAGGGTGGGGGGTAGAGGAAAGTGGTGACCGGGGATTCAAAGCCCTGATCGCCACTTTAGGGAGGGTGGTGAGGTTGTGGGGGGGGGGGATGAGGCCTACGGCCGTGTGTCATCAGAAATGGCTACACGTGTCAGTGCTGACACGCGTGTCATAGGTTCGCCATCACTGACCTAAGAGATTGTATTACATGTCAGCAAATGTCCAAGGCAGGTCTGATGTTTGGTATGAACTAATAACATTGCCTTACACAAACCATTCTGTCCCAGCCTTAGACCCTCTAATTACAATATCCTCTTATCTGTAATGATATTTACCCACTCTGCAGGGTTGTTGTAAGGATTTGCCAAAAGATCATGTGTGTGAAGCACCCTGAATTCAAAAGTCAAATTATTTATTGTTAAATGAGGCCTTCACAACTGGGGACAATAATTGAGAGCCTGATGGAAACCCTGCTACCATTTCTGCTAGATGTTTCCACTACTGTCCAACTCTATTATTTCCTTCTTTCCCCCTTCCTTTTTTCCCTCCCAGGCAGCATAAATAGGGAATTTATCAAGCCCCTGGTGAGTCTCTGTCCCTGATAGGTGACATTTGGTTTCATGGATTAGAAGTTATGCAAGCTTGTGTTAAATAAAATGGAATGGCATGGAATAATATTCCACCCCATAACAGATCCTCATGGCTCCCTGTTGGCTGAAAGGCAAGCAGTGGAAACAGAAAAGTTTTACAACATTTCTAAAAGATGCTGAGGCTGAGACCCAGGAGAAAGACTTCCACTTCTGAAACATTATGAAACATTGGTACTACAGGAAACATATTCACAATCAAAGTCAAACTGTCATCTGGAAATGTCACAAAACAAATAACAATTCTATGGTAGATAACTATCTGAGAAGAAAAAGAGGCTAGATAGCAACCAGTGAGGTATATATTATCACAACTTTAACTGGAACTAGTATTGAAAAAAATAATGAACTAGATTAGCTAACTAATTAAAATGTATACTGTAGATTAGCCTATACCAATGAATTCTACAGTGCTGAAAAAGGATGTTAGTGTTTTCAACCAGCTTAATTGCTGCTCTGATTCCTGAAATGTTAAAGAGTCTGGTGGTACAAATAGCAAAGTGAGAGCTCATTCAAATAAATTAATAATAATAAAAAATAAAATTTATTTATACTCCACCCCTCTGTTAAAACAATTACTATTCAAATATCTGATGGAAGAAAATATGAAAGGAGTTATTTATTTCAATTTTAGAAATAATCCCAAGGCTCTGAAGTGCTGTAACAAATTGTTTATATCACTCAAAGAGTCAAGAAACATGAGAGCACAGTTAACTTGTGCAATCCAGGATATTTGGGCTTCAGTATTACCCTTCAACTCTTTTTTAAACTTTTAAACAGTTCTTTCTTTAAAAAAAAAAAAAGCCATGCCTGATCTAACCAAAAAATATGTACAGTTTGGGATGGATGTGTTAATTTAAAATCAAATCATCCATCAACATTAATGGAATTTCATAACATTTAATACTGGCTTCATTGTGCAATTAGTGTCTAAAAGCAAATACTGGAAGAGGTAGTTTAGAATACATTAAGAAATGCCAGGAAAACATTTTTAAAATATTGAAGATCGTATGAATTTAAGACAAGAGGAGGAAGTCTCTTTCAACTCAGCTTCTCAGTTTAATTTCAGAGAGGTTTTCAGGGGTGATTATCTTAATAGTGGTGGGAGAAGCCAGTGCCAAAAGGATAGGACCCAAAATATCAGCTTATTTATTTATTCATTATTTATTTATTTTTGCTTATCCCAGTAACTAAGCATCAAGAAAGGAATTTCAGCTTTCACATCACAGAACCCTCCACAAAAGCTAAGGAGCCACCAGAAGAAACAAACATGAAATAAAATAGAAAAAAGCCATGGACAGATTGAATCCCAAGAAGGCTAGAATGAGATCTAGTACCTAAGCTTCTAAAAGACTCTTGCATTTTTCCCATGTAAATTTATCCTATTTATATAATTATTAGAGGATGTTAAAATCTGTAAAGCTTGCTGAGATACTCCCATTTCTGCTTTAAAGTTTATTCTGTCTCATGTGTGACATCATTACCACTAGAAAATTTGTGCATGATGTCACACACTTTTTTTTTTTAAAAAAAGTATGTTTTTATTGGCCAACAATCTGTGTAAGTTTTCCTTATGTGTATGGATCTTTTTTGGGGGGGCACTGTGGTTGCTGATATTCTGTACCTTCCTTTGCAGTGCCCAAAGCCCTTCCCTCTTGCTGTAAAGCCCTAAATGTTCCCCACATGGCCATACTGTGCCTTGCAGTGAACAGGCATGATATATGGGGACATACCCAGACACTTTTCTGAGCCTGCCTGTTCACCACAAAGCACAGAATGGCAGTGTGGGGCAGCTCCAGAGACTTTTCAGTAACTCAACAAAGGGGTATGTGGCTCAACATAGCATAGGTCTGCACATGGATATTTATGCTACACTGAAGGGTTGTTGGACTGAGGCTATCATGTGCATTTTGGAAACATGCATGTCTCTCCAGTAGTTTACCAGTTTTTTCATGAATTTTCCCTTGCCTGATGTGCCTATTTTCAAACACAATTTTGATATTACAAGATTCATTTTGTGCAACTAGGCTTCAACTTTCTGGTCCTGGGTGAGCAGCCCAGGGGCACATGTTATAATGCAATATTGTCTTCATCTACAAGGAGGAAAGTCCACAGCTTCAGAAGAAGTTCTACCGAATGAAATTTCCTCCCTCTGGAAACAGGAAGATCTACAACCATTTTTGCTGACAGAATGAAAAGAAGGCAGCTGAAGCCTCCTTAAGTTTGGCTGGGCATGCCTGTTTAGAAACTTAGTATATACATTCTGAAATAAGCCAGTCTTTCTCTCACTCTGTAAATACAATATGTTGTGGGAAGTTTGGTTTGTTTGTTTTTTAACTTTACGGCAACAATGTTGGGTTGTATCTGGACTCACAGGCTGTATATGAACTGCCAGGCCTTTCATCTGGCCCACTGAGTCCAAGCAAGTGGGTCAACCTCTCTGTGAACTCTGCCACTTGGGATATTGGAAGCGTGCTCCATGCTTCAAACTGCCTAGAGCATTTTCTTTGCTGCTGCATTTCAGGATCTCTTCTCCTGGTGATTTTTCCCTCTGCTGCCCAACTGATCAGAAAAGTGATCAGGAATGAGTTACTCCAGCATTTTCAAAAGGATTCTTTTCTGAATTTAGAAATGTTTCCCCTTCTCAGACCATACAGATAGGTAAGCAAAGTTCTTTTTAAAAAAATGTGTGTGTGTGTGTTTTGCATTGTGTTGAATAATTTTTAGCTACTCTGCTTGGGATCTGGGGAAGATCCATGTGGGAGAATGTTATTGTGTGAATTTCAGCTTCCAGAAAATCCATTGCCCAAGCTGTTGTTAGGGGCAGTCTTCAGTTCTCAACCTCTTCCATGTTTGAAAAAGCACAAAAGCACAATGAGCATCTCACTATTACCCAAAATGCTCCTTGGAAAATTCCAAGAAAATATCAAGTTTCTGATATGTTGGGGAAATTGGCAGCAACTCAACTTTAGCTATGTGATAGAGGGGGTAACAAAGGCATCTTGAAACCTCTGTATACCAGTATTAGCCTGGATGGAATACACACATGTGAAATGAATTATGGTTTTTATTAAGAGTTCCAACAATTAACACTAAACACACACACAGTCACACAAGAATCATTCACACAAAGCTATAGAAAGTAGGAAAAACTTGGATAGAGGGTGGCAAGAGGATTTGTTGGGGGTGATACAACCTGCCCTGTAGTCTGGAATTTGTTGGTCAATCCAGAAGATTGGATAGAGGAATCTGGAGTGGCTACACAGAGGGACAGCGGGTCCCCTGGAACTGAAGTCTGTACACAAATAGGCAGATTTTTAGGGTCACATTTATACCTCCAAATACACCTGAGGGGAGTGGAACAATAGCTCCCATGAGCCTCCATGGATTGCACAATTAGTTTCCTAGTCTTGACAATAAGTGTGGAAGATGCCAATGTGTTTCAAACTATCCTTAATGTCCAGTGATTGGATTTTAAAAGCTTGAGCAACCTTAAGATTAGAGATTAAGGAGAGGAAATTTCAAAATCAGCATCCACAAAGGATTCATCCATCCATTATCTCCCTTTCCACTGGGAAAGTGTCCTTTTGATTTTTAGCCTTAGTCTTCCCTAGGGTAAAGCATGGCACTCAGATGTCCTTTCTGAGACCATCCTGTTTTTCCCTTGTGGAAGGCCACATTAATGAACCAAATTAATAATATGGTAATTTATTAATACACCAATGTTATTATATGTCAATTTCAGAGGTCTCTCACAGTGGGGTGTACTAACATCACCATGAGATGTCATGAAACCTTTGGTGTTTTCAAGTAACCTATTTTTTTATTTTTTTACCAAAGAAGACTAGAGCCTGCTTTATTTCTCTGCTAAACCCTGCGGGACTAGTGATATCAAACTGGTTGCTGCTCACCTTCTGCTTTTGAAAACTAATTACTCTGATTGTGAGAGATACCACTATCACTCACATTCCACAGCAGTTCTAGATTAAAAATAACTTTCTTCAAACTCTGGGAAAAGTGGGATATGAATTCAATCAGTCAATCAGTAAGTCAGTCAAAACAAGGTTAGTGAGCTGGGAATGCAAGGAAAGATTGACATCCATGTATTTCCACAGCTTGTAGGAGGGAGGCAGAGAACGGGGATTTTATTTCATTTTTTTTGGAGAGGGGGCAGTTATTAAAATGAGGAAGTAGAAAGAATAAAGGTGATGAAGCAAGAAGAAGAGAAGAGGAGTGTATGTGCCTATGTTCCTGAGCCACCTTTTGTCTCTCATCCATAGCAGGAATGCTTCCTGAGGTTTCATGGGGGTGGGTGGGGAGGGCTCAAAATGTTTCCCAGTTCCTGATATGAAATCTTCTAAATCTATTTTTGGACATTTTATACTGTGTCCCCAATATACTATTCACTGTCGCCCTGCACATCCTGTTCTAGGGGTAAACTGAGGTCTTCTTTCAGTGAAATGGTAGTAAAGGAATGAATCCATTGTTCCCATCAGCAATAAGAGTTCTCACAGCTGAAGTTAAACTGATATGCCAGTGAATGCTAATAACAGCAGGGATTGCTGACTTGAAATTAGAATCTGACTGAGAGTGGACACTTTCATTCCATTTAAGACACCAGGAAATGCTCTGTGCGGTTGATCAGTGAATGCAAAAATGAGGGCATTTTAATGACAGGGCTGGAAAGTGAGAAGTACATGAATGCCTTACAGCTATCACATCAGCCAAGTGCTCATCTGGCTCTGAGCTTCCTACCATACATCTGACAGAGGGATAATTTGATTAAAGGTAGCTCCTTGTTAACCCTGTTGCAGAAGAACCACACCATAAATCTTTTGTTCAGAAATCTTATAATCACTGTAGTAGCTGGACAATCTAAAAGGATATATAGCTGATGCGTGAGTGTGTACACAAACCACTCCTCTGCCAGAACAATATCATAACAAATAATAAGGGGTGATGCTATTGGCATTAAAGCAATGGCAAAAAAAATAAATAAACCTCAATAGTATTAGGCTTGTAGAATTAAACTAAAAACAAACAAACAAACAAACAAGCCACTAGCATATAGTGTGGTCTCACATGGTGTTGACATCCCAGATGTTTTTTCAAGCTACTAGGAGGTAGTAAAACTCCCCTGAAAAGCTCCTAGAGTGTGGGTAATGGGCAAAGATTGGAAAGCTTATTTTTTTGTAATATACCTTCTAGCAACAACCAGCCAGAATGGGGTGGGATTTGGGGAGCTGTAGTCCAAAAAAGTAACTTTTCCAAGATCAGTGAATTGATAGCATTTTTCCTGAGAGTTCACCAACCTGATTTTCAAGTTTGCAATGTGTGCACAGGGCTGCAGTACCACCAAAACATCTCTAAGAATAATAGTAATAAAAAAAAACAAGCTGAGTTCCAAAATGCCACTGAAAGTATAAGGAATAATGGAAGCACATGATAACAATTTTTAAGGGCTTTGTTTTTGGTAGGTGATGCTTTCAGCACATCCAGGCAAACATATGATTCTGAGACAAATTGCAAATATTAGCAGTGAAAGCCAGAACAGCATGAAATTCAACATGATTACTATTCTAAAAGAGTCTCTTCTCTCCTACTAACAAAGCATTGACTAGAAGTGAAAGCACCACAAAACTAATTCATTGTTCTGGTGAAGGTCTGGTCTTGTGTTTCTTGAGCCCCAACTCCCAATACCACATGATACACTTCTTTTAGAAGTAAAGACTAAACTTATATGTAATTGCCTGAGAAGGAGCTCTGCTTTTTAAAGAAAAACTCAGTTTTACCCAGCATTTTAAGGTAGCTTCTGAGCAAAATCATCCAACTGGGATGAATGTGTCCTAGTTTTAACTGATGCTTTTCAGCTTCCATTTGCAAGACACTTTTTGTCAATTTCAGTGTAGCAGTCTGATCCCTATAAGGTTAAAGGTTAACCCTCTTATGGCGGTCAAGATTCCATCAAGACTTTTCTTTCAATTCATGCAGTTTACTCTGTTGTTATAGTGAAGGCAAGGCTTGCAGGGCAAAAATGCCAGGGTGGTTTGCTTGGGAGGTATAATGAAAAATATGTACTATCACCACTACCCCAAGCTTCCTGTTATGTGCGAATGTAGCTGCCATCTTCATAGTTGGTGAATGCATTTTTTCAGCAATAATATACAGATCATCCCTGTATCTGTGGAACCAATTCCCACAGTTTCCATTATCCATGGCTGAAAAAAATAGATACATATAGTGTAGAGTCATGCTGGGAAATGCCTACAGAGGTGTCATCTCTAGGAATTGCTAGGTCCTCCAACATAACTCTATAATATGTTTGTATTGGAAGCCCTTTATTTTAATAGGGTTCACTATTATCCATGGTTTCTGGTATCCATGGCAAGTTTGGGAACTTAACTCCTGCAGATATGGGGCGGGGGGACACATACTGTAATGGTGAGAGCTATTCCTGTTTTACTGCAATCTATTTTAGCTTGGTCCTGAATGGACAGTTAAGATCCTTCAGCTTTACAAAAACAAAAACAAAAACAACCCTGCTGGAAATCAAACCTGAGGGACGTTTTTTATTCAGAGAAACAAAATTGCTGGCATTTTTTAGCTCTCCACATGGATGTGGCTATTGTCTACATGTCAATATTTATCTCAGCTTGGAAATGTTTGTATCTACACTACCATATTAAATATTAAATCATTAAAAGAAAATCAATAATGCAAAAAAAAAGTTAAGGTATTTTATAAAATTAATTCATTTATTCCTTGGTTGAATTCTTAATCTTTGTTAAAAAAAATGAGCAAATTAACAAATATGAATATTCCAAAAATGTCTATTTGTGCATGAAGAACCTAAAGAATATTAAGAAATCAAAATAATGAGGAATGTTAATTGCTCCTTGGAAATAACCTCCACGTCACTTAACAATTAAAACAATGAATTTTAAAAGTCACTGGCTGGCATCCTGTGAGTGAGTGAATATGACTCATTTCCAATTTATGCCATTATAGCTCACTTTTCTGATCATTGCAGAGGCTGGAATTGTCTAAAAACTGTGCAACAAACAAACCCCCTGCCCATTCACAATTTTTCTGCTGTATCCCCTCCCCACAAGGCAGGCAGTCCCTGGCCAGTGGAAAGCAAGGAGAGCAGCAGAGAAGTGCTCAGCGATTTTCATGAGTTCTGGATGCACAGCACCAGACATGCTCTGGGACCACCCAGAGTCCTCCAGAGGTCCTTGAGGATGGTATGACTGCTGTGCATTCAGCTATAGGAAAATATCTGGAAATGTCTTTGTTGACTGTCCATCAGCCAGGAGATGGCTGTATTGGGGGAGCTGCATCCAAGAAGAGGTGGGTTGGGGGAGGTTGGAGGGGAAATGTGTAATGCATCTTCTAATCTAGGATCTTGGCCATGTCAGGGTATTGGGACATGCAGTCACATATAAATTTATATTGTAAAGAGCTGACATGATGCTATGCTACAGCCTGCAAGGGCCAGTAGTGAGCTAGCTACATGAAGCTGGTGAACATAACAAAATACTATCTTGAAGTTACTGTGGGAATGGAAACAGGGGAATAATTCTGTTATCTCTCTGGGAACACATTGTATAGCCCATGTGTATGGGAATGTACAATACTGTATTAGTATCTTTATAACTACGGTAGATATTCTCACACACTGCTCTGACTTGGATTTTTACTCTTAGGCTCTTCACTTGCTCTGTGCATGCTAAGCTACAGAACTGGATAGTAATGTTATAACTGCTGAGTTATGTAGTCTATGTGTCTGGAGTCCCAGACTCATTGTATATATTATGTTTAATATGCACAAGTAAAGGAAAGTAGTTTAGGCACAATCCCTGTGTCTGTGTGCTAATTTCTTCAGCCTGTCTACTGTCTCTGCTACAAGACCTATTTCCTGCCAGGTCCTCTTGATATGCTCAGAGGTATCAGTGTGCTACCATGGCAGGCAATTTTTGAAAATTTGAATAGAGTAAGGTAAAAAATTCATTTTCAATTAATTATTTCCAATGTCTGTCGCAATCAAATATGCCCAATAAGCAGCCTGCTCTGTTGGCTGACAAATAATCCAAATAGGAGTTTTATTTAAAGGTGTGTATATATATGCGTAGGTGTGCATGCATGTGTGTGTGTTGTTTCCAAAACTTCAAATCAGGGATCCTGAGTCCATGAGTTGAAAATATAATCTAGAAATAAACACAATGTGGCAGATTTGATCTATCCATTCAGATCTGTGAGAAGCTGGAAGGAGGCTTCTGGGAACACCTTGTTAAGACTGCAGTGCCAGAAGGTTAGGATGTGTTTCCTGCTTGTGATGGAGTCAGCTTTTCCCTTGACACTGCAGAATCATAACTGTCAGATTAGTCATCCCTAACAGTATTTTAGAATGAGTGAGACAGCCAGAAACCAAGACATCTACCTACCAATGCCCTGGAAATCCCCATAATATATTCAAGTGCTGTTCGCTAGTTGCATGAACAGGTTCTATAACCTGCATGCTCACTGGCACAATTTTAGTTTTTTTAGACAACAAATAAGGGGCATCTTTAGTATATATTTGTCTTGACATATTATAGTGGCAGCCTGTGGTGTTCCTTCAACCCTAGGTAAAAGCTTGGGAGAGGGGAAGCCATTTATTTTTCAAAGGTTAATGATTAACTTGTGGCACAAGGAGCAAAGGAGAGGGGAATGCAGCCAGGAGCTACTTGTTAAAATATTAGCTGCCCCATGGTGACTGTTCTTCTTTCAGGTTCTCTAGCTCAGAGAAAGCAGTAGCCTCTCTCAGCATGCAGGAAAAACAACCATGTTCCAAAAATTAAAATTATCTGAAAGTATTAGCAATCTACCCCAGACTCCACAAAATTCAGTGGGTAACATTCCCCCCCCCATCACTTACTTTCCTTAACAAGACTAAAATCCTGATGATAAAGATAACTACTAAGATCGTGTTGGGTAATATAACTATACTGGCATGGATGGTGGCAATACAATGGTGGTGGCAGGAGTAAAAAAAAAAGGCCACATACCAGAGGCATGACAAAGGTGGAAGGCAGAAAAAGTCATATATGTTGCTTTCTGTGTTGTTGGTATTTGTATTAAGCAGATTGCAGCAGACCCCCAGTGCTTCATGAGCTTCTGGTGCAAAACGGGACATAAAACATGCAGGATGCTCCAATAAAGTTATAAAGCAGAACTTATGTTTATTATGGCAGAGAATACATCTTGGATAAGAAAAGTAAATAGAAAAAAAGTTACCTAACTTAGATGAAAGAGTCCCTAAAAGCTGACTCTCATGTTTGTGTATAAGAAATCTTGAGACTCATCTGCCTCATGTTGCTGGTTGCTAGCTTCTGTAACAAAGGCTTGTAAAACACTAAAACTACTTGGGGCAAAGAAGGGGGGACATGATCTCTGCAAGCAGGAAGTAAATACAGGTCAGAAACACACCCACAGAGTTGTAAATACACGTTGATGATTCTTCACTTCCAACAGTCTGAACAGAAAGTTGCTGGGTCCAGGACCGGTTTAAGGAATTTTTGGGCCCCCTGCAACACTTTATTTTGGGGCCCCCATATGTTTATCTCAGGTCAATGTAACCTAACTCAACCTAAGCTATTCATAGTACAGGATATTCAGATTATTGTTTTTGCAGGAGGAGGGTTACTATGCCCCCGCACAATGATGGGGCCCCCTGAGGATGCTGACGCTGCCAGTTCCTTAAACCGGCTTTGGCTGGGTCCCAAGCAGCCTCTCTCTGTAATGCCTGGCTGTGAAAGACAGGTGATTTTCCAAGATATCATTCACAGATCACCTTTAGCTTTGAGGATCCATTGGAAGCCAGACAGTGCATAAACAGGCTTCAAAGTAGCTTGCTGCTTTCTCTTTGCATCTAGAAATTGATGTGACTTTCTCTGGTTTCTCCCAATACAACTGCACAACCTGTGGGGGCGGGGGAATGCAGTACTGAACTGGTATAGTGTATTGGTGTAGTGTTCTAACATTATAGTGGCATCTGAACCTTGCTTTTAAATCTCTCAAATTTGTGTGCACTAGAATTGGGCCAGAAACCTGAAAGCCAGCCCCCCCCCCTCTCTCTCTCTCTGGCTTTTCTTTGCAAATGAAGATTCAGGAAGGACTCATCCCACACCTTTTGCAAGTGTGCTGATGATTAAAAAGGCCAATCCGAGATAAACAAGTCCGGTTGCAGAAAGCACAGCAGAAGGTCTCCGGTGATGTTTCCATGTTGTGATTCTTTCTGCGTTGTCATTTCTCTTCAAGACTTGTTCAGCGTGAGTTCTCAAATAAGGCTGCAGCATGGTAGATAGTGCATCTCCATGCCTCCTGATGTGAGGCCAGGGCCAACCATTGTTGGTGATCAATTTGGACAAGCCTGAGATGTTGCTTCAGGGAATCCTTGTATCGCTTTTTTGGAGCACCCCTCTTACGCTGACTCGTGGCGAGTTCACCATAGAGTACTATTTTTGGGAGGCGATGGTCATCCAACCTAAAAACATGCCCTGCCCAGTGCAGCTGTGTTCTCAGTATCATGGCCTCAATGCTGGTGATCCCTGCTTGCTCAAGGACAGCAACATTCATCAGTCCAGCGTATATTTAGGATTGTGCGTATTACAGTGCTGATGAAAGCGTTTGAGGAGTCGTAGGTGGTGGTGATAGGTGACCCATGTTTCAGATCCATAAAGGAGAATAGACAGTAAAATGGCTCTATATACACTGATTTTTGTGCTTCCCCTCAGGTGTTTATTACTCTAGACTCTTTTGTGAAGTCTTCCAAATGTGCTATATGCATATGACTGCATCTCCAAGATGCAGTCATCATCACCCTGTAAAAGAAAAAAGAAGCAAAATCCAATTGCTCAAACTATAGAGGCATAACACTGCTCTCTATTGCTGGAAAAATCCTTGCAAGGATACTCCTAAACAGATTAGTTCCTGCCATTGCAGAAGAACTTCTTCCTGAAAGCCAATGTGGCTTCAGAGCCAATAGGAGTACTACAGATAGGGTATTTGCCCTTAGACAACTGCAAGAAAAATGTAGAGAGCAGAACAAGGGTCTCTATGTAACATTTGCCGACCTCACCAAAGCCTTCGACACTGTGAGTAGAAAAGGTCTGTGGCAGATCCTGGAAAGACTAGGATGTTCCCCCAAATTCCTTAAAATGATTATCTTGCTACACGAGGGGCAGCACAGTCAAGTCAGATATGGCAATGCTCTTTCAGAGCCCTTTCTAATAACTAATGGAATGAAGCAAGGTTGTGTTCTTGCGCCAACTTTATTTACAATCTTCTTCAGCATGGTGCTCCAAAGGGCTATGGCAGAGCTTGAAGAAGACGACGGTATCTATATACGTTACCCTACTGATGGTAGCTTGTTTAACTTAAGCTGTCTGAGGGCTCACACTAAGACTCTAAACTATCTAGTCTGTGAGCTGCTCTTCGCTGCTGCTGCTGCCCTTGTTTCCCATACAGAAGCAGCTCTGCAGCACCTAACAACCTGCTTCACAACAGCTGCAGAGCTGTTTGGGCTGGAAGTCAACCTGAAGAAAATGGAAGTTCTTTACCAGCCTGCACCACAGGACAAACACCAGCATCCCCACTTTGCCATCAACAAATCTGTGCTCAAGTCCGTTCAGCAGTTCACCTACCTGGGAAGCATCATCTCCTCAGATGCCAAGATTGACAAAGAGATCGATCACAGAACAGCAAAGTTTTACCCTAATATATAACTGAAAGCATAGAATACTGCCTTATAGTAGAACAGACTATTTATCAACTTCACCCACTGTTCACTGTTTCTGTTATTCTCAAACACACATTCCTAAGACTGAAGGCTAAAGCAGAGTGAGACAGAAAGATTGCACAGAGGGAAAGATTTGGGAATATAAGGTGTTAGTTACCAGTCTTGAAGAGTAGAGTTTTGTGCAGTGATGATACTCAGACAGGCATTTGAGAGTGGCACAGGAGGTTCTCATCCAGTAGTGTGCTACGGAAGAGTGTCCAGGTTCATCCACCATGGCATAACTTTCTCTTGTTGCGGGGGGGGGGGGATGACTAATATTTATACCCTATTTCATATCCCGAAGGGGTACTCTGGCTAGGACAAAGCCTGGATGGCTTTCCCACCTGATAGACAAAGGAAACCAAAACTCAGCTGATTGTATTAATGGCTGGAAGAGAGCAATTGATGGGTTTACGAGAACCTCACAAATTTGGACAGGAGGGAGTATAGAGAGACTTCTGTAGGAATAGATTTGGGAATGGTCACTTAGTTGTTTGACTGAGTGAATCATTGCTGAGATGCCCAAGGCTGGAAGAAAGGATTAGCAGATATCTCTTTAATGACTGTGTTTACTGCTTAAATTCCAAGACAAGCTAAACTGGGTATGCAAAGTGGCAAGTATATTCATATTCCTTTTATATTCCTGAATTCATTTCCCTCACCCCTTAAATGTCCATTAATTCCTGGGGCACAACATAGCTTGGAAAACTTACTTTTCAGAATGTCATTCCCAAATCCTGTAACATGCTTAGTGACTAGGTCGTTTGGGGGATTCTAGGAATCAGAGTTCAAACAGTAATCTTTCTAGGGACACAATAAATATGTTTGATTGTTTTATAAAACCCCAAAAGGAGAAAAACAGCATCTCCCTTAAGAAGGTAATTAAGGAAGTATGTGTGTGTGACCATCTGCAATGGAATATAAATGCATCTTCCCTATTGTGGATAAGTTTCATGAACAGCTATAATGTTTTCATATATTAGCAATAAAAAAGTGACTAAAACGTCCTAAAATAAATTTTACCCACCCCCACTCCACCCACCCACATTCACCGGCAGTAGTATAAATTCCACTTAAGTCAATGTAACCTACTTTTTTATTATTGTGAAGGTTGGATTCTTCCAATTTCAAAATGACCAATATCCCCCCTTCTTTCAGTATGGCAACTCCCCATCTTAGTTACATTTCTGTGTCAATGGAGAGTGGGGAGAGCAGTAGCGATGTTTCCAGCTATTTTTCTTTAGCTACATGACTGTTGTTGTTGTTGCTGCTGCTGCTGCTGCTGTTATTACTATTATTTTATCCTGCCTTCCTCCCAGAGTTGGGACTCAAGGCAGTTTAAAGCTTAAAATAACAATACAGTTTAAAAAAAAACATACAAAAATGAACATTAAAAATAGAATTAAACCAGTCACACTATTAAAACACTTCAAATGTCTAGTTAAAATAATAACATGCAATTAAAATAATTAAAAATCTAAGATACCATATTCCAAGTGGGACTGCACAGCAAATTTGGAGAAGGCCAAAAAGAAATTGGTAGTTTAATGTTCAGTCCAAACCCTTATTACCCTAAATGCTCAGGGGTCTTTAGGACCCTCAAATGCTGATATTAATTTGGAGAATTAATATACTCATCTTGGATATGCAAGAGGGAGAAGCAGATAGCAGGAACTTTTGACCTATGTATACCGGTAATCAGAAGGTGACGTTAAGCTAAATAGTACAATTATTTGATCTTCTTTGAGGAAAACAATAATAACACAATTTGCACACACACTCAGGCTTCAAGCATTCATACAAGGCTTGCGAATAAAGTAAGACATATTGGGATAGAGGTCTAGAGAAGGGAGGTTGTTTTCAGGTGATACTGTACTGATCTGAGGAGATGAGGTCGTGGAAGAAACTGGCAGAGTAGGGGTCTCAAAGCAGGAACGGCTACACAGATGGATGTAGTTACCTTCAGGAGATGGGATTTAGAGAAAGAGACAGTGCTTCTCAGAGGATCCCAAGGTGAGACACTCTAAATATGCTAATGATCTTTAATGTGCAGATACTTTGTAACTGAATAGAGGAAGCATCCTTCTTTGTTTGAGGGAGGACGGAGGCATGAGGGTTCTTTACAGGTTTATCTCAGCTTAGGCTGATAGAACATGGAACAATGGATGCAAACTCCAGGAACAGAAATTCCACCTCAACATTAGGAGGAACTTTCTGACAGTAAGAGCTGTTCGGCAGTGGAACACACTCCCTCGGAATGTGGTGGGGGTTTCCTTCCATGGAGGTCTTTAAACAGAGGCTGGATGGCCATCTGTCAGGGATGCTTTGATCATGATTACCTGCATGGCAGGAGGTTGGACTGGATGGCCCTTGTGGTCTCTTCCAACCCTACAATTATATGATTCTATGATCAGCCAGGTATTCAGGCATGTAGTTGCCTTGCAAATGGTCCTCTCTTTTTTTGGAATTTGGCCTGGCTCTTCCTCAGTGTATTCCTGACTGAGTCTGAGCACTAGTCTTTGGGATTCCTGGTTTTGGAATTTCCCCAGCTTTACTGGCCACACTACGTGGAAGGCCACATTTGACCTAATTATTAAATATTGCCAAATTATTATAGATATGGGGCAGGGGGTGTCAGAGTAGGTAACAATCTAATCATCTGACCACAAATTTAGATAACAGCACAAGGATACAACACTGGAAGTTTAAAATAGACAAACAAAGGGTGGTGGTGGAACCAGCGACTGATTATGGCAGACACATAGTTGCTCCTCCTAAACCTTGTGAAATTCTACCCAAAAGGGAGTTTATGACCAACAATATGATATAATCTGATCACCTTTGCTAATGCAAGGTACTAAGCATCTGGCAGATCTAACAATTACTGACTTTTACCCAGAGACTAAAGAGCAGAGGTCTCTTCAAGCGACCGACCCTGTTGAGCCTGAAACCAGCATGGCCCCGGCCTGAACAAAGTTGGGAAGTGACCCAGACCTGATGCTCAATTGAGGCTAGATCAGGATGTGTCCACCCAGTTGGAGAAGCAAAGAGAATTATTCGTGCTTGACCTAAACAGCAATCTAGCCCAAGTGCTTGAGCTGGTAAAGGCAAAACTGTCAGCTTTGGCAGATAAAGTGATACAATCTACTGCTTCTGAGGCTTTAAGAGTGACATTGGCCCAAGATCCACGGATTCAACAGTTAGAAGAATCCAACCAGTATTTACTGGATAAAGTGGACGATCTTGAAAACAGGAGCAGGCAACAAAATATTTGCTTAACAGTCTAGAAGAGGGAGTGGAGAAATCTGATCTCAAAGCATTCCTAATCGATTGGCTTAATGCTACCTGCCCAGATCTGGAGCTGTGTGATGCTGACATTGAGAGGGCACATAGATCATTAATCCCCCCTCAGCTGGCCCAATGCCTACCTAGGGACATCCTCATGAGATTTTCTTCCTTCGTCAAGAAAATGCAGGTGACTTCCAAGCTAAATGAGCTGACTTCACTTACCTTCAATGGCCTTCCTGTATCAATATATCAAGATGTCTCACCTGAAACTCCACAGGAGAGAAAAGACCTTAAACCCCTAACTTCTCTCCTGACAGAAGCATGCATCAAATATCTCTGGGGGTTCCCGTTTTGTATCATGATCACAAAGGGCACTACCATCATGTCTGCGATGACTAAACTCCAGCTTCTGGATGTGTTGCTAGCCCTAGATGTCCATTTTCCTAACACCTTGATATCAGAGATCAGAAGAGAACAACTGTCACTGCCTGGACAAGCTTCATCCGACTGGACAACTGTTCAGTGAAAACAGGAGAAAAGAGCCCATCGGAAGGAGCTGAAGACCCCTGAAAGTGACATCCACAAGACCGTTACCAGCTTTATTGCTCTCCCCCTTGGAAGAATGGAAGCCATATTTTCACCTTATTTTTGTCTTCTTTCAAATGACAGGGGACCCGCCATTGCTGATTGTCAGCAGCTTTTCATTTGGAAATTATTCCTCCCTACCTTGCTGTCAGCTATAATGTTGCAAATCCTGACAGCCATTTGGTGTCAACTGTAAACTACCCGTCACTCTCTGTATAGCTTGGCTGAGTGACCTGCTGCCATAGTAGAGGTGAACTTCACACGGATTTCTTCTGGAGCTATTACTATTAGCTGAGCAGATGCATTTTGACCAGTTCATACTTCTTACTTCTTTTAACAGCATATTGTACTTGCTTTTTCATGAGGACAGAGGTTGTAGTCTGAACTTACACCACCACCACCACCCCTGTAGCCCAGATGGCCACTCCGAAGGGGATCGGAACAACCCTGGATTCCAATCAGGAGGTGATCGCCCAGAGCCTTCCCTCCTTCTGGTTATTTTGATGTTTATTTTTGATTTATGTTTGTTTTCTTGTTCTGTTTTGAGAAGGAATATGCAATACTTCATTTATGCATACCTTTGCACTGTGGAAAATCTAATACCCACACTTGGTGTTCTCTAATGCAGAAGTTTGATAGCCTAATGTTGCTGGAAGTGGCACAGCTAGCCTCTCCTCTCATGACCTGCCATGAGTGAAGTCTGGATCTTAACTTTTAATATTAGAGGGCTCAGATCACAAATAAAACATCAGAAGATCCTGAGATAAATCTGTCCCCACAAACCCAATGTTCTTTTTCTCCAAGAAACACACAATATAACTGAAAAACCGGTACTCCCCACTTCCAAATTTGGAAACCAATTTGTGGCCAATGGCTCAGGCAAGTCATGGGGGTGGCAATTATACTGGATAAAGGTACCTCTTTCCAACTCTGTGACTTAAAAAGAGATAGGAAAGTTAGATATATAATGGTACAAGATTTGTTTTGCAACCACTTGGTCACCCTGGCTGCTACATATTATACACTGAATGCCCACCAAAGAGACTTCCTGGAATCCTTTTTTCATGAGTTAGCCCTTTTTGAGAAAGGCATAATCATTACAGGTGGAGATTCCAATGCTATTCTGGACCCTGTCCTGGACAGGTCCCCTAGAGATAATAACAAATCTTCCCCACCACCCCTAATTCCAGATATGCCTCTGGCATTTCTAGGACTGATCGTTCACCTTGGTGAATACTCAATCTGACAGAGAGATTTTACACTTTCTTCTCCTCGGTCCACTGGTCCTATTCTAGAATCAATCACTTTTTTATATAAACAAGTCAGTCCTGTCACAGATTATTTTTATTTTATTATTTATTTATTTATTTATACCCTGCTCTTCAGCCACAAGACTATCAGAGCGGCCTACAAATTGTTTTAAGCAATAGCAATGTACACATCTACACTGCATTAAGCAGTTTCCAATATGTATTAGCTAATTTCCCCCACAAGCCGGGTACTCAATTTACTGACCTACAAAAGGATGGAAGGCTGTGTGAACCTTGGAGCCCTCTGGAATCGAACTTGCAACATGGTGATTTGCAGTACTGGCATTATAGATGTCTCTATTGAAAACATCCTCCATTCTGGCCATGCCCCTATTCTCTTGACATGGACACTAGATCCAGATGCTTACCCTACTAGAATCTGGAGGTTCAATCCTAGACTATTACTAGATGGCCAATTCAGAGCTAAAATTCTAAAGAACCTGAAATTATTCTATGAGGAAAACAGATCACAAACTACTTGTGAGGCTCTGTTATGGGATGCTATGAAAGCAGTGCTTCATGGCCTCTTTATACAGGAGGGAGCGAAGCAGAAAAAAACTCAGATCTGCCAAAAGGACCTCACTGTTACTTGCAATTGACAAATTGTCCAAAATTCACTGAAGGTCACAGAAAGACACAGACCTAAGAAGAGGTCCGAACTTCAGGAATTGGACACCTCTCAAATCCAAATGGCCCTCTATTTTACCAAGGCATATTATTACAAGCATAATAACAAAAATTCCAAACTGCTGGCTAGATTAGTTAAGAAAAGAGCTGGGGGGGGGAATTACTAGCATTATTGCTAAAAATGGTAAGGTAACATCTATCTTAAAAAATATTTTGAGAGAGTTCAAATATTTCTATGCTAATATTCCATGGACCGACCCATACCTGATCTGCATTCATAAAGTCTCTGCCTCTGAAACAATTGACCCCTGAACATGCATCAATCTTCAATAATCAGATTACTCTGGAGGAAGTCCATCATGTTCTGCACAAATTGCACCCCAAAAAAGCTCCCGGTCCAGATAGCTTTAATTCAGAATTTTACAAGATCTTCAAAGAAAACTTAACACACACCCCCCATGGTTGCCTTGTATAATGAAGTCTTGAATACCTCTCTTCCCCCAGATTTATGGAGACATTCTCTAATCATACTCATCCCCAAAACCACACACATCAGCCCCACTATGTCAGCACTTAGGCCAATATCATTGATAAATCAGGATTTTAAAATTTTGTCCGCCATTATGGTAAATAGAGTTAACTCATTTATTTCCTCATATATAAATCTGGACCAAGTGGGATTTGTCCCTGGACGCAAAATGGTTGATGCACTTAGGAGAACACTAAATATCATTCACCATAGTAAACTCTCCCTCCAACCAAACTTTTTGGTCTCTATGTACGCTCTTAAGGCCTTTGACCAATTAGATTAGTCCTGTTTGTTTGATATCCTGACTGGAATGGGTTTTGGACACAAGTTCCTTGGCTATCTACAGGGAATGTATTCAGGCTCTAGTGCTGTAAACCATGTTAACAGGATGGACTTCTCACCGGTCTCTCTGCAGCGGGGGACTAAGCAGGGGTGCCCTCGATCCCCCATCTTATTTGTGTTGGCTATCAAGCCCCTTGCTGAGCTAATCAAATGGAGTCCTGATGTTAAGGGTCCTTTAATTTATGGACGAGATCACAAACTCTCTCTATATGCAGACGATGTGCTGTTACACCTAAGGGATTTTGACAGGTCATTTCCAGTGCTGCAGTAGCTTCTAAAGGATTTTGACAGCTATGCGGGTTTCAGGGTCAATCTGGCTAAGTCAGCACTGTTTTGCCTTAATGTCCCACTGTCTTCCTATTTGAAATGGCAAAGAGCTACTCAAGTTAGTCTACACCCCTCCGGTCTTAAGTACCTTGGAGCCTTAATTATGAAAGACCTTAAGCAGTTGATTCCATGGAACTATAGACCCCTGGCTCAGTGGCTGAGAGCTCGCACCAAACTCTGGAAGACTTTTTGACTATTTTTACTAGGCGGAATAGCAGTGACAAAAATGTTTGCCCTTTCTCGCTTACTTTTCTTGTTTCAAAGCATTCCCCTTTCTCCCCCACCTTCCTATTTTAAGATGTGGAAAACACTCCTCTCTGAATATTTATTTGAATGAATAAGACTCATATCATCCAGGATCTTCTCTTGGATGAGGACACCGACCTGGCTTGCTTCACGGAGACCTGGCTGGGAGAGGATAGCGCTGTCACATGGGCGCAGGCCCTCCCAGCTGGGTACTCTGTTAGCGAGCAGGTGAGAGAAAGTGGGCAGGGGGGGGCGGAGTGGCTCTAGTCCATAAGAACCACCTGACCTTGACCAGGATACCTGTCCAGAACACAACCCACTTCGAGTGTATATACCTAAGCCTGAAGACCAGGTTGGGGATTCTGCTAGTCTACCAGCCACCCCGTTGTCTAGCAGACTCCCTAACTGAGCTGACACAGCTGGTCTCAGAGCTGCTGCTGGAGTCCCCCAGACTTTTGGTTTTGGGGGACTTCAACATTCCTCTCGAGACCAGCTTAACAGGTGCGGCTCGGGAGTTCATGGAGACCATGACAAACATGGGCCTATCCCAATTGGTCAACGGGCCCACGCATTGTGCAGGTCATACACTCAATGCGGTCTTTAGGTCGGATCAGGCATATCCGTAGGCGGAGGTAATCAGTACCTCTGCTTTGTCATGGACGGATCATTTCCTGGTCAAGATGGAACTTAGAGCCTACATCTGCCCCACCGGGGGTGGTGGACCCATTAAAATGGTCCTCCCTCGAAGGCTAATGGAACCTATGGGTTTCCAGAAAGCCTTAGAGGGTTTAATGGTTGGAAATGCTGGTGATCCTGTCGATGTTCTGGTTAATACGTGGGACACCGACCTTATCAGAGCTATCGACACGATTGCTCCCAAGCGTCCTTGCCAACCCACTTCTAACCGTAGGCCATGGTATACACCTGAGCTTAGGGAAATGAAGTGGTTTGGACAACGACTAGAGCACAGGTGGCGGAAGACTCAACTCTTATCTGACAGAACTCGCCATAGGAACTTTCTTTGGTCCTATCGGGAGGCGATGCGTGCAGCGCAAAGATCCTTCTCTTCTGCACGTATTGCGTCTGCAGAGTCCCGTCCAGCAGAGCTGTTTAGGGTGGTGAGGGAGCTGGCGCAGGTGACCCCTGCGCCGAATCCCCTGCTTAACCCGACGACTGCCTGCTGTGATGCATTTAATAACTTCTTTGCAGATAAAATCTCTCAGATAAGAGCCGACCTAGATGCCACTATTGTAACAGAAACAATGGACGAGTGTCCAGCGACTCCGCCGATGTAATCATACTGGATCAGCTGCAATCTGTGAGTACCGATGACATGGACAAGCTCCTTGGTAGTGTGAGGAAGACAACCTGCCCCCTCGACCCTTGCCCATCTTGGCTGGCCATCCAGGGAGGGGAGGCATTGCGGAAGTTCCTTGTGAGCATCATCAATGCATCCTTCAGGGAAGGATATATTCCATCATGTCTAAAGGAGGCGGCTGTTAAGCCTATTTTGAAAAAAACTTCCCTGGACCCCCTGGCTATGAATAATTATAGGCCAGTCTCTTTATTACCATTTTTGAGCAAGGTGATAGAGAGGGCAGTTGCTCTTCAACTCCAAGCTGTCTTGGATGAAACCGATTACCTAGACCCATTTCAAACTGGCTTTAGGACAGGCTTTGGGGTTGAGACTGCCATGGTTGCTTTGACCGATGATCTGCCTCTGAGCATTGACAGGGGTAGTGTGACCCTGTTGGTGCTCCTAGACCTCTCAGCGGCTTTTGCTATGATAGATCACAGCATTCTTCTGGATCGCCTGAGGGAGTTAGGCATCGGAGGCAATGCTTTGCAATGGTTCTGGTCCTTCCTCTCAGGCAGGACCCAGAGAGTGCTGCTCGGGGACAGTAGCTCCAGTAAAAGGGAGCTTACCTGTGGAGTACCACAGGGTGCTATTCTGTCCCCGATGTTATTTAACATCTATATGAAGCCGCTGGGTAAGATTATCTGGAGTTATGGAGCTGGGTGTTATCAGTACGCTGATGACACTCAGATCTATTTCTCCGTATCTCGTTCATCGATCTCGAATTCTGACGGCATCTCTTCTCTCAATGAATGTCTTCAGGCAGTAATGGGTTGCATGAGGAAAAACAGATTGAGACTGAATCCAGACAAGACGGAGGTGCTCATGGTAGCGGCCCCGAAACCAAGAAACGGGTTGCAATCTCCAGTCCTGGATGGGGTCACACTCTCCTCCAGTGACTGTGTTCGCAGTCTAGGGGTGCTCCTTGACTCGTCACTCCTGATGACAAATCAGGTAAATGCGACAGTCAGGAGCGCTTGCTATCAGCTTCAGCTGATACGCAAGCTGTGCCCTTCTCTGGAAGTAAGGGATCGTGAGACCTTTGTGCATGCGCTGGTAACCTCAAGTCTTGATTTCTGTAATTCACTCTACATGGGGCTACCCTTGTGCTTAGTTCAGAAATTACAGCTGGTACAAAATATGGCAGCCAGGCTAGTTTCTGGAACATCGAGGAGGGACCACATTACTCCGGTTCTGAGGTCCCTCCACTGGCTGCCTATCAGCTTCCGGGCCCAGTACAAGGTGTTGGTTATCACCTTTAAAGCCCTAAATGGCTTGGGCCCAAGCTATCTCAGGGACCACCTTCTCCCTTATAATCCTCCCCACGCTCTCCGGTCCTCTGGGAGGCATTTGTTGCAGCCACAAAGACCTAGGCTGGCGACCACCTCCCAGAGGGCTTTCTCGGCTGTCGCCCCCAAATTGTGGAACGGCTTGCCGGATGAGATCTGCCTATTGACATCATTAGACAGCTTTAAAAAGGCTGTCAAGACGGTTCTTTTCAGGCAGGCTTTTCCAGAATAGCTAACCCCGGCCTCAGGAACCCCCTCTGGAGGTTGCTCCTGGACCTCCAAACTGATGCTGGTTGCTCGAAAGGGTTTTTAATAAATTGTATTATATACTGATTTTAATTTGTATTAATTTAATAGTGTTTTAAGGGGGGGAAGGGATTTTGAGTTGTTTTATACTGTGTACTATTTTATTGTTGTAAGCCGCCCCGATTGCTCTCAGAGGGGCGGGATATAAATAAATTTTATTATTATTATTATTATTATTATTATTTGATGGGAAGTGACCCCAATTCCCACAGCAAGTTATGTACACCAGTCCCACATGTGGAGGTCTTGGTGTTCCTGATCTGGAGATTTATTTTGCAGCTTTCAGACTCTCAAATTATCCCTCTCCTCCAAAGAAGCTTAATAGCAAGATGGGTTAGGCTTGAATTAGTCTTACAGCACCCATTGACCCTTCGATATTTCTTTTCCAAAACCACCACCAAACTGGTGAATAGCCTTGACAACCCATTTTTATGTATGTCCCATTTAATTTGGCGTAAGTGGATACATGTCCTCGTGCCTCCCCTATCACCCATTCAACTATTTCTCCTGCATCCCTCTTTTTTTGACCCAGATAAATTAAACCCATTTTTGGATGGGAGGCATGTGGTTTATATGCTTTGCAAGACCTTTTTATCTACACTAAGCCAAAAAATGTGAATGAGCTTCTCCAGGACCTATCCCCATATGTTCCCAATTGAGTTTCAAATTTGCCAGATCTGTACATTCTTAACTAGGTTAGCAGCCTCTGGGTTTATCCTGCACTCTCCTACAATATTTGAACATAGCTGTATGTCACCCACTGCACCAGCTAGAGGTCGGGTGGTCAGATATACAGATGGTTAATAGATGACACTTTCAGGAGTAATGTATCTTATAAAGCAACTTGGGAAAGTGAACTGAATGTTTCCATTCACGAGGTGGATTGGCTGAAACTCTGGACATCGCCGACTTTTAAACTCCTCTCAATCACCCTGAAGGAAACATCATTGAAGTTGCTTTATAAGTGGTATCTCACACCAATATAACTGACCAGGATGACTAAAACCACTTCTCCTGTGTGCTGGAGGGGATGTACCCTATTAGGCACGTTTATACACATGTGGCTAGAATGCCCGAATGTTTGGAGGTTCTAAGCTGGACATCGCTAGCAAAATTACTAGTCAGGTCATAAATCCCTCTCCAGAATTGTTGTTGCTGTCTTTGTTCACCAACTCTAACAAAAGTGTAAAGCATTAAAAAAAATATCACTTTCATACTCGCTATTTCCCGAATAGTGATCGCTAAAAACTGGGAAAAAGCAATGCCTAACTGTAATGCTTGGTGGGATAAATTCTGGGACATTTGGTTCATGGAAAAACTTTCTGCTACTATGCAGGTATCAAATACTGAAGCGGACTCTGAAACCTTCATTGAATTCTGGTTTCCTTTACTCATATATCTTTCCAAAACTGAATCTGCAGCACTGCCTCCAGCATATCATGGCACAATGTGGAATCATGTCTTTTCTGTCCCCTCCATTTGATTCTGTATGTATGGACTGAAGTACTATGATTTCATAACAAGTCCAACTCTTCATCCCTTCTCTGATTACTTGTTATATTTTGTTTTTGATTTATTTATGTTATTGCAGTTATAGAAAGAGTTCTGTAACAAAGTGTTGACTACTCAAGCTTGGTTTTATTGATGAAAACTTTATTAAAATAAAATAATTAAAAATAAACAAACAAAAAGCTATGCTATTCATGAGTTGCAAGAAAATTTAAGGTGAAGTTGTACCTTAGAATCATGGATTATAGAGTTGGAAGGGACCATAGTAAGGTCATCTTCTGGGACCGCCAGAGAACCCCTGGGAGATTCCTGAGGTTGCTGCTTGCTGTATGTCCATATGAAAAGAAAATAGCTGGGCCCATTTCTGCTGCTTCTCCCTTTCTTCACTGACATGGAAATGGTCATGGGGGTTGGGAAGAGGTGGAACATTAAAAGTTGCATTGGGAAGGGTTTTCACTGAGATATTTATTTTATCTAAGTGCTGGAGATGCGTCTCTCATTGCAGGATCTCAGCCAGTATTTGAAGAACAGTGGGATTCTCTTTCCAAAACATTGCTATATTTATTGTGTTGGTTCCCAGAAAGAACTGGAGTAGAAATCTGGAGAACGGTTGAGAAATAATCATTCAAAAAGCAGGCAGGTAGATTATGATACTGATGAACTGAACCTAATGAATGCAAAACGTAGTTCCACAGCAGTACATCATTTAAACTTGGATCTTACACATTGCTTCTGGCTTAAACTTTGCCTATATTTGGGAAGCTGTTTTTCTGTTGTAACTGCCATAATTAGGAGTGCATCATTTGTATTAGTTGGGATGGTGCTGATGTTTCTGTTCAGATTATTATTTTGTGTTTTAACTTCTGCTTGAGATGCACTGAATATTTTATAGAAAGTTGAGATATAAATCTTGATTAAACATAGGAAATGCAGAACATGGTTCCAAATTCAAGGGGGAACGACAACATTATCAATATCCTTGCTGAGGAATAAGGAAACAGAATGTTTTTCTTATTCTTCAGGATTCTCAAAAAGTACCCTCCCTGAGTTTTGCAATATGTAAATGTAATTATATTTAGTTGATTAACTGGTTAAAAGCCAGGCAGTTAATCAGTTTAATAATACCTAATCAGCTGGCAGCTGTAATATACTGCTGAAATAGGCACAAAAATGGAGGTCAAGACAATATCAAATTGTGTCTAGTTGGTCAGCCCACTTTGAGGTCTGATGTTGGAACATGTCAAAGCAAACTGACATATGCAGGGGTAACATTTAAAAAGTATATAAAGATTTAAGTAATTCTCACTTCTTTATATCACATAATGGCCTTTTCAACTTATTTCCACCATTTTTCTAAAGCAATTGGCTTGCCAGGGAATCTATATGAAAATAAATAATGCACATACCTGCACATTATAGGCAATTCACAGCAGTGCTCTTTTGTCTCCATGATGTTCTAGCAAAAATGATGAAGCCAGAGTGTGAAGAACCACCCTCCTCTTCCTTTTCCCAGTGGCTGACCAGGCGGCCCCTCCCATCCCTTTGCAGCCAGAATTGGAGGCCACTACCACTGGGATGGGTGAAGGGTGGGTGACTTGGTCTCTCCTCTTCTTCCTTGTGGTGGCTGCCCTCATCGTCATCTCCAGGCACTGTGGTTCCCTTTTGACAATTAAAATCTTTTGACAGAGAATCTTTGGGCAGAAATGGTGATGTAGGCTGCTGACACACTGCAGAAATAATGCAGTTCAACACTGCTTTAATGATCATGACTCCATCCTATGGAATCCTGGGATTTGTAGTTTGCTGTGGCATCAGAGCTTTCTACCAGAGAAAGCTAAATATACCACAAAACTACAAATCCCAGAATTCTGTAGCATTGAGCCATGACAATTAAAGCAGTGTTTTAACTGCATTACTTCTACAGTGTATCAGCAGCCGTGGAAAAGGAACTGGACGGTGAGCATTTTGTGTTTGTTTTCTGCAAGAATTTATGAAAATGTTCAAATTTCTTCTGATAAGACAACAACTTGAACTGTTGATCTTCCCTGAATGGGGCCAACTTCAGTTTCCACAAAAAGAGGTCATCTTACTGACAAGTGTATCTCACCTCTGCTTCAGTGCATAATGGTTTACTGAAAAAGAGCTTGGGACTTTGATGTCTTAATATGACCCCCCCCCCAAAAAATGTACCCCAATGACAAAAACTAGTGGATTGCTTGTGCCTTACATGTTCCAGATGCTCTTGTATATGTGTATATATGCTGTGATACTGCTTTGAAATACATAGCTATGAGATGTATCTACAATAGACTCAAGCACTATGTTCCCAAACCCACATGTTACCACTGGCAGCCCCCAAATCTGGTCATTTCCTGGGCAGTGGAGAGCAGGGGTAGCAGCAGGCAAATGTCCAGATGTCCCTACAAAGATGTTGTTGCTTGAGGGAAGGATTTTGATTGTTACATGATTAGCAGAGAATTATAAATTCTTCAGTGACCAAAAAAGTGAGTTTCAATAGAATAATTCCAACGTACACTACCATAATTCGCCAACAGAATGTCAACCCAAATCTGCATGCAGGAAGTGTTTGAAATTTGGGGAACACATATTACAATTATACAGGAGACAATATTATACAACAGCTCCAATGTAGGTCTACTTTTGTCTTGACTGTATGTGACCTATGGGGCTAGCATGTCCCACTGTACTGGCTTTCTTTGTTACATTATTTTCTGAAGTAGCTTGTAGTAGTTTGAGTTTCCTGTTATATTTGTTATGCTACTTTCAGCATTGCTCTATGTATGTTTTCCTATTGGTTCTAAGTTGTGGCATTCTATTTGGTTCCTTGTCATTTGTTATCCATATAAATGGCAAACATTATCTTCATTTATATTGTTACTATAGTCTTTAATATTCTTTGAATGTCCTTTTGTGATGGGCTTTTGTGGTTTATGCAACTGAGGAGGTTAGCAACTTCATGGCAAGCAGATAAAGCATGAGTTTCACCATACTTCTCGGGACATGCACACACCTATTGAAACTGGCAGGGCAGATACTCAAGAATTCCATTTTGTGCCTTTATTTATATGAGCTTACCAAAATTCTTATGTATCATCATGAATTCAGTGGAAAGGACTTATAAAAGTATAACATTTGATTACTAACCCTGAAATAATGAGGCCAGACACAGTAAATGTGTTAACAAGGACCACTTTATTGACCTAAAATCTATTTTATCAAATTTTGGCCTGGGGATGAACCAAATGGGGTGGGGGAGAAACCTGATGTAGGTCCAGCTGAGGACCAGACATCATCTTGTGACCAGCACCCCCAGCCTTCCCTTGGGTGAAACACCAGACCCGGAGTGCAATCCAACAATCATTGATTGCCACTCAAACAGCAATTTACTGGAAGGCAAACCTAGGGAGCTCTCCCCCAAGTCCCAGGACTTTACAAGAGAGAGTAAACCCCCAGATCAGCCCCAAGGGCAGACTCCTTCTCAAACCTCCCAGGTTCCATGGCCTAAAGAGGCAGCTCTAGAGCCATGCCCTTCAGAAAAGGGTGCCAAGGTGAACCCCGATATTTTAATTTCTCCCCCCGCTACCTGCCAGCTGAAGCCTATTGAAGATACTACCTCAGCCAACTGCCCAATTCCTATCAGATACAGTATTGGGTAGGCAAAAAACCCTCTCCAAAAATTCCAACCCAGCCTGGAACACAACCAGTTAGACTCATACTTCACAGTCGATGGGGGGGGGGGAGGTCTTATGAAAAAGAGGTCATGTGAATGGGCAAGATGAGGGGCAGCCAAGCCTTAAATTGGCTCTGGCTATGCCCCTCAATCATGCCACCCATTGTGGTGTGCAGTACCAAATAGCCAACTGTTGGGCCTCTCATCAGGGAGGCCATCAAATCGTACCCCTCTCAGCCTGCCGCTCCACATCGAGCTTCTGGGAGACCACAGAATGTGGGAGAAAGCAAATGTCTTTTCATCCCTAGATTCAGGAACTGCTGATGGAACAGTAAAGTAATAAATCTTATGGTGGCAGCTTAGTAAAATCATTCACATCCAAATATCTCCCTGCCATGTTGCTATTAAAGGTGTAATGGAACCCTTGATGTGTTTGCCAGGCATTGGCAACCCAAATGTTTAGACTAGTTAAATTAAAACCAGCTAATTCCAGTCTCTTTTTGAATGTGGCATGAAATTACTGTTGGGAGTGGGAGAATAACACTTTAATAGTGGATGCAGTTAGTTGAACACTTCAAATTTAAATGCCATACTGGGGTCTCATTTACATGGTCCAAATGGATGATCACACCACATTTTCACAGCGAGCTTTCCAGATTATGTATGGGTTGAATCTGGATCTTTTCAGTTCCTCAGGGCTTTAATCCAGACAAGACAGAGTTGGGATTTACTCCAGATTTTTTTTTTATATATATATATGTTTTATTTGTGCTTCAAAAGGTAGACAGTCTTAAATTGCATTACATTTACGTTACATTGCATTTACATATATACACATTCATTCAATTTAATTTACACTTTACAATCATCACTTTACAACCATCCTAGTCTTTCAATCATCCTAATCTTTCATTATCTCCTCTTTACCTCCATCTTAAATCTTCATTACCTTCTCTTAACTCTCTTAACTCTTCCCTTCTCCTACCTCTCTATCCATTCTCTTTTTCTTCTATCCCACCCATCCCATCCATACTTTCCCAAAACTTACTCTCACCATCTCACTTGCAATACCTTCTTTCTTTTCATCCATCCTTTTTACTTCCTTTAGTTCCATCCGATCAAGATATCCTTTTTGACTTTTTTTCCCCTTTATCTCCCTTTTTCCTCCCATCTCTAGAAATTTAAATCTCATTATCTTCCTTTACCTATCTTTTAATCATTTGCTTAAAACTTTCTTTCACTTTATATCTTGCTTTCCTTCTAATATATTAGCTTCCCGTTTCAGTGTCGTTTTGAGTGTTATGCTATTTTTATTTTTACATCATTTAGGCCCATCCTTATGTTAATATATTTCTTGTATATATATATATTTTCCCCTAATTTACACGTGCTCTTTCATATTCCATCTTTTCTTCCAATATTCACGGACTGGAGACCATTCTTCTTCAAGCTTAGTCTTCTTTCCCTTATTTGGGATTTACTCCAGATTTGAGCAGAAAATCCAAGTATTCATGTGTGTGCACAGTATATGGACTGCACTCCATAGTGCCATTGGTGTGGGGTTTTTTTTAGCAGTTTTAGCAGGTGGGCAAAAGAGGTCAGAAGGAGGCTCCTTGGGCCACATGATCAGCTGACCTTTCCCATGAGGAAATGCCACTTTCCCTGTTTTATTTTCACTTTTTAGTGGTTCTTTCAATGATTTTTTTTCATATGGAGGCAGCAGTTGTTTAGAGAAGCACATACCAGCATACCCAAATCATTATTATTAACTGTGTGTATTGCCACTTAATAGGATGTATGAAGCCCCTCCAAGCTATGGGGAAAGAGGCAGAGGCGTCTCCTGGACCAGGAAGGAAACTCTCAACTCCATGACCATTTGGGGTGAATAGAATGACCAGGAGCAACACCATGAATCACACCCGAACATTGATGCATTCAAGAGGGTCGCTGAACATATTAGGGCCAAGGGACACAAGCGGACAGCAGAAGAATGTAACAGGAAAAGCTAGGCTCTCCAATACAGATACTGAGAAGTGTGTGGTCACAATTCGTGCAGTGGCTGTGGCACAGCCACCATGCCTTATATTGAGGAGTTGGTCAGTATTCTTTATGGATATGCCACCATACATGCCAGCAATCACTGGGTCCCAGATGGGCAGGCTTCCAGGGTCCAGCAGCTACATTTCCCCCATGTTGTTGGAAACAACCTCCATGGTGCTCAGCATAGTGGTTGCTTAGGAGTTTTATTTTTGTTCCCCCCATTTTATAGGTGAAACAGGATTCACGTGACATGTTCATCACCTTGACTCCAGTGGAACAGGTATCTCATCCAAGTGAGGGGAGAGCTCCTCTGTTTCTGCTGTAGGAAGCATCCACCCTGCATATTCTCCTGTGGCATAAAGCACCTTTATAGCAAGCAAAGAAAGACATGGGGAAAAAGCAGTAGTTAAGTATGGGTTTGAGTTGCTGTGGAGTTCCAGAGCAACTGAGCAGGGTACATCCCATTTGATAATTGACAAAAGATGCATCTCTTCATATGATTGTAACATTTTTAACAGACATACCATATGGCATGGCAAAGAAAGTGCTTATACACTCATCCTATAACTAACACCACAGTTCCATCCAAACCATACACACACTGGGTTCCACATGGGCAATGCACAGGAGACGCATGTTGGTGTTGTGGGTTTCCCATGCATATACACCACCTGAAAATGTCCTTCCTCCATAACATAACTCCTACCCTCCCCCCCCCCAATTGCCATTTCTCTCCTTGATGTCTGGAAAAAGTTTTTGGTGGTCCTGCAACTCCTAAAGGATCCTTGGATGGCATTCCTTGTGTGGCTAACCATGAAACCATGCTTTATCCAGCAGCCAGGCTTAGTGGGTACTGAAGGAGGGGAGAGCAAAGGATGGTGATGATGCTGGGGGATGTGACTGATTACCTAATAGAGCATTCCACGGCACAGATGAGGGACCTGTTGCATCAGTTAGGACTTTTTCAAACGGGGGCAGAATACCCTAAGGAGGTCGGGAGAAGAATGGGGCTGGTGCACTTACAGCACCCCATTTCAGATTCCGCTATCCTCCTCCTGAGCTTCCTCCGTGCTTCCTCCATGCTGTGGGTGCCACAGCTCTGTTTTATTGACAGAGGTTTTCTGTCAATAAAAAGTGGTGCCTGCAGCACAGGGGAAGGTTAGGAAGAGCCCGGTAGGAGGACAGAGGAGGATGGCATCATCTGAAATGGGGATCTATAAGTGTGACAGCCCTGTTCTTCTTCCAACCTCCTTGGGTTTTTTCCCCCTTCAAAAAGTCCTTAGAGTGGGAGGGGAGATATTGCTTTGAGTTTAGCCTGAGGTAGGCTGAGCGCCATGTTGTATGGATTAATAAAGGCAATCACAGACTCAGGAGTTAAATAACTTATCTATTTCAAAACATAACAACAGTGATTGTCAAATAGGGGGTCATGGGGTGCAGATTGCCAAAAGAGGACAGGGGAAACTAATCAGTTTTCACAGGTGTTGGCAGAAGAATCTCACCAGATCGTGATGGGACATTCCTGATCAGCAAGGGGAAATGTCAACAGAGGATGGTCCAGGCTCATCCACCTGTATGTCTGTACAAGGACCACCCTCCTGGGAACTGGAGGAGGGTGAACTGCCAGACTCCTCTGCTCCCTGGGGTGTCCCTGCACAGTGTTGCCTGCATACATCTAAACAACAGAAATAGAGTTATTGAGAATTGCATGTGGCATCAGGTAGCTGCTCAGAAGTGGCAAGTAGGCAGGTGAGTGCTATTGTGACCAACCGGTTTTACTGCTGTTTCTCACTGACCTGGTGGTGAATGATCACATTAGCTTGGCTGTCCTGACCAACCCACAAGGTGTGTATCTGGGCCTAGAAGACAGAGGGAACAGTTTGGGGGAGGTCCCCCATTGAAGGCCTCAAGAGCCTTAAAAAATGGCCCTTGAGCACATTAAATTTGCTGTGGTAGTACACCATGGATCTACTGAACCCCAGTGCCTCAAGGCATGTGGAGCCACAAAGTAGAATGCCTGGTTCTGCCTGTTGGTGCTGTACATCACCCTCTAAGCAGCATGCACCCGCAGCAGAGTGTCAAACAGGAGGGTGGTCTCCTGGGTCCTCCAGTAGGTGATCCAACATGGTTGCCTCTGGGCTGCCATTGTGCTGTTCTGACTCCCAGCATATGGACAAACTTTTAAACAATTAACCGACTTTGGGGGCATGACCTTATTTAACCAGGAACCAATTCCAGTCCTGTTGGAAAGTTTTCAAACTAGGGTCCCAATGGTAATGGGGTCCCATTACCCCTAGGGTAATGGACTGTAACCATCTAGTAACCTCCAGGGAGGGTAGGCAGAGTGAGCAAGAGTTTTTATTTGGCTAGACAATTAACTGTTGCTTCAGGGTTCAATAGTTCACAACCTCTGACTGTATGGCCCCTACAGGTAGTGATTCCCCACCCGCAGTAACCTTTTGAACCACTATTGTGCTGTGTGCACTCCTCCTCACATGCATCACAAACAGCAGATCAGACTAGCCCACATACATGCCCAGACACACCAGTTCTGCACAGATTTCTCACCAAGTTGATCATCTTTACTAATGCATGGTGATACCAACAGCACATACATCAGACATGGTTCAAGCAGCCAAATAATCTCCAATGTAGCAACAGCTAAGAACAGGAAGGACTCACATCCTTCCAGACCAAAAGTACTTTGCCAGCGCATCCCACACTGCCTCCCCTTCATTTTTTTTTCAGTTCCTCATCATTCACCAGAGGTTTCTCCAAATGTCCCAGCACATACCCATGCACATAATGAGGGTAGTTGACAGGCACCCTCCCCTTTGTCTCACAAATGTTGTGCAAGATCACACCTGCAGTGATGACAGAAGACACATTCTCATCAGCCACCTCCAGTGAGGCAGTTGGGCATCTCCAGTGCACTTCCAAGTGGCCAAATGCCCTTTCCACCTTGTGTGATTCCTTGCATGATTCAAGTGCTTGTTGAAGTGTGCCTGCTTTTTCAGTGAGGACTCCCTGGTATGTCTTCATGAGCCACTTTAGAATGGGGTAGCCACTATCCAAGAATAGTAGTGGCTCAATATGCCTTTCCCCCAAAGTAATAGTTGGGTTTCCTGGCATGAACACCCACACCTCCACAGTCTCACAAATGACCAAGTTTCAGATCATGTTTGAATCATGGTTCTGGCTGCTCCAACCAATCTCCGCATCCCCAAAGTGCATAGTGTGCTTTCTGATTCCCTGTAGTAAGATGGGGTATGTGTGATTCCTGTTGATGAATTGTTCCCCTTGCTTCACTTGTGACACAGTCTGGTAATGACACCCCTCCACTTCCCCCACCACCTGCAGAAATTCCAGTTTGGTGAACCCATCCATTATCTGCTGACAACAAGACTGGAGGGGGAAGAAAGAGAGATGACAATTAACACACAAATATGATTATACGAATGGCCAAGGACTATATAGCTACCACAAATAGGGTAGACAACTAATGCAGTTATCAGAATAACAGACATACTGTTGGGGAGAATGCATATAGAAATGGGGTATGGACTGGCAGTTGAAGCACAGATGTCAGACATGCTATGAATGAACTGTATGTGAATGTTGGACAGGCAATACACACCTCACAAGCATTTCCTAGGTAAATGGTATGAGACACATGGATTGATTCCATGGCCAGGATGACTTCTATGAAAACATTTTCTTCAGTAGACCAGCTAACTCTGAACTGCTTAGCTGCTGGGCAATAAAAGCAGCAGTTTGTGAGCATCCAAATGGTGATTGCTATTCGTTCCTCTACCAGGAAGGTCCTGCTCATAATGGTGTCTGGCTTCTGCACTTCAGGACTAAGTGTTTGTCCCAGCTCAGCTAACACACGCACACTAGCTGACCAGATGATGAATAGTTAGTGGAGAATTTGAGATGGTGCAAGCAATAAATAAGCAGTGCTCAAAGAGCGTCCTTAAAACTTGTCATGCAAAATCCATAGCCAAAGCCGGTCCAAAGTTAGGGCAACAAGCAATCAGTATGGTCAAAGAAGTCTATGGGTTGAGCAATCCAGGCAGTGTTATCAGGAAGTTGGGGATGCAATGGCAACAGTTTAGAGACAAGGAAGCTGGCCAGAAAGTAAACATGTTGCTTTTGATAACCATCCTAGGTAGGCTCAGCTCTTAAATGTGCTGGCACCAGCTGCTTCTAATCACAGCCTCTCCTCTGCTGCTTAGCAAGAAGCCTGCCAGAGCATTGTCCTCCTGCTCTCCATGTCATGTGTGGCATCCATAGGCTGGTTGCCTGTACTGACTCCCCAGCTGTGTCCTCTGCCACTTCAGCTGCAGTTGAGTCCTGCCTTTGATTCACCTCTGGCTGAGGCTGCTCTCCAACAAGGATTGCTGCCTGAATCTCTTATTCATCCTCCTCTTCTGGCACCTCATTCAGATCTAGATTCTGGCCCATGAAAATGTTTCCATTGTCTTCTGGAATGTAGAGTGAGGCATTCAGAAAGGTCATAGCCACTATTCATCTGGCCATATTGAAAAGACAAAATTGCCCCACCTGTCACTACTGCTTGGGTACAGCTACCAATGATATGGATATCTGGGCACTCACTGTCTAATTGTGGCTGTGTATCCAAAATAGCTGCAGAACCCCCTGCCACAGCTGTATCATGGCATAGTGGGAACACTCCCTCTTCTGCTGCTGCTCTTGTTCATTTAGCATTTTGTGTGCCTTGGCACATGTCCAGCATATCTCTCACCATGACAGTGAATTGCAACATGAGTGACACTGCCAGGCAGATCTCTGGAGGGAGCTCGATGCCAGTGCTGCACCATTTCTCACTTAACATGACAATGAACTGAAAAGGGCAGTGGAATGACTGCAAGGGCAAAGTTGAATCTCTGGATTCCTGCCCAGTTCTGCGAGCCATCCAGTGGGAATACAAATGAATGGAACAAGAGAGGTGATTGGTGACTTACATGATGCAGACATGCATACATTCACTTGCAAGGGGGAAGGGAGGAAACCGGAACAGCCATGGCTACATGGTCACTCATACTGCAATTTTTGGATTGGGGTGAGTTCAAAGCAGAAAACTGTGTGGACAGTGCTCCCAAGTTCACCTCGGTGTGTGTGGTGATTGTGTGGACAAGCCTGTGGTCACTGTGGACTAGGGCAACTAGAAGGTAAACTGGATTTTCCTGTCGGTGTAGATATACCCTGGATTTCACTTATGATGGCTTTTGAGAACCAAACATATTGAAATATTGTTTGAATTGATTCATGCTGTGGGTTGCATATATGTATATTGCTTTCACAGTTAACTAACTTCTTGGCCTGCCTAGCTGTCCAACTGTCTAAAACAGGGATGGGCAAGAGGTAGATCTGGATCTAGTTGTAGATTTCCAGATGATTTCTAGTAGATCACTATGGATTTCTGATTCCCTCTGATTCCATTTAATAAAAGCAATACCAAATGCCTATCCTACCCCAAATTAAACTAGTGAAATTGGTGGGGGGGAGGAAGCTCTTGTTAACCAGAAATATTTCTTCATGTTTCATTCAGTTCTAGTCCTTAAAACAAGTTCCTGAGCTCAGCATTCTTTAATTTTACATGTATGTCTTTTGTGCACAGTTCTGGTTAGTAGATCTTGGGGGTCATGGGTTGGGAAACAGAAGAAAGAAGAAAATAGATGCCACAAGCTTTGGATCTTCTCATTTTTGACTCAAAGTTGCTTGGGAGAACTGTATCTCCAATGCCCTCATGCTTTCAGTGAGCACAGTCTAATACCACTTAATTATAAGTAAATGAAAAGAAAGAGTGTGCTGAAGTGTTGTAGACCCATCAGAAAAGAACTGTTGAAGGGCAATAGGAAATGTGGGGAGGAACTGGGTAATTATTGTCAGCTTTTGATCTGAGATGGGAAAACAATTTAGGGGCTTGCAAAATTTGCTTCTTGCCTGAGCTTCTTTTTTACACACACACACACACACACCTTAAACAAAAATCCAGTTTCCACAATTTGCTTTTAAGCCTGGCTTGGAAAAACATCATCGGTTTCTTCAGTCCCTGATAAGGATTTGTTGCTGACAAGAGAGAGCTTAACTGTCTGTGTGCTTTTATAGTGTTTAGCCCTAGCAGCCCCTGAAATCTTCATTACCTTGTAAGTAAAACTCCAATACAAATAGCAATTAATAATGAAAAGAGGAATGGCAAACAGCAACTCGGGATAATACTGTAGGTTTCATGCTTTGTTTTGACTGCCTCTTTTTAAAATAAGATACACCAACAGGTTAGGATCAACTAGCAGCTGGTTTCAGAAAGCAGGATGCAAATATTCCTCTTATTTTCATTTTCTTCCTTTAAAAAATAATTGTAATCCTTGCAATGGAGATATTTGCTATAGGTTTAAACAACACCTTGAAGTGTCTTTTCTCTCTCTCTCTCTCGGAATAAGATCTTCAGATGCAAGCCTTGGAAAAAGAAGATGTAAGGCAAAATTCCAGTGGGGAGCTATAAGAACATAGTGACCACTTCAGTGACCACATTTATTTATGTATTGCAGACAGTTGTTGTTGTTGTTGTTCAAAACTGTGTAGCATCTTGGTGCCTGCTATTTTCAGGTGCAGTCAGTTCAAACATCAACTTGCAATGACATTTTAAGGTGCTGCTTTTCAGATAAAGTACATAAAAGCTGTCTGGAATATATGCATCTCTCCTTACAGGCTTCTTTCATGTGTAGCAATGTCAATTTAGATTTTATTTCTGCACACAAGACAATATTGTTGCTCCTGTCATTGTGGGTGCTGGTGCTGGTGCTGCTGATCCTCCTCCTAACAATGACAAAAACAATAACATACCTGCTGACATTTTTTTTAAAAAAAAATACTTGGGCCAGGAGAACAACCTATAGAGTAGTCAGAGATAGCACAAATCCTACTAGTTCTTTCAGCACATGGTCTCATGAGGGAGGGTCACGCCAACATTCTACATGGCATGCTAGAGACTTTGGGCAAAAACAGAGGCATTATGTATCACTAACAGTGACATTTTTTTAACTGCTAGAAGCTTACAAAATTGGCTGTGAGTAGCACTAGAAATTGAAAGCACAATGTTTAAGAGATTGAGGGACCTCAAGCAAGGTATGGGAAACATGGAGGGAAAATACATTTCAAAAAGATGGACTTATCTGGTCATAAGTGATGCCATAACCATAACCATAGCACATTCATATAACCTCATATTCATTTTCCAGTGGGCTCCAAGTTTCACTCAGTCTTCCATCCTTTCGTAGGTCAGTAAAATGAGTACCCAGCTTGTGGGGGCAATTAGCTAACACACATTGGAAACTGTTTAATGCAGTGTAGATATGCAAATAACTATTGCTTAAAACAATTTGTAAGCCGCTCTGATAGCCTTGTGGCTGAAGAGCGGGGTATAAATAACTAAAAAAAATTTTAAAAAAACTTACGGTGTAGTCAGTTAATACATGAAACTTCTTGTTGTCAAATGTACAGCACTCACATGCAGAAGAATCAGGTGACATCTCTGCATGTGTGAACAAGTCCCTAGTGACTGGGAACTGAACATGTGAATTTATCATATCCACAAGTATTACGTTTAAGGAAACAGAGGGTTCATATTGTCTGAAACAGAGAGAATGTCTGAACACTTGTACTGAGGACTATGTGCCTATGGGGGTAATAGTACTGTAGAGACAGAAAGTTTGGATCTTCTGGATGGGTTCTTTTTGTTTTGTCTGATCTGTCTCCTCCTTATCTATAGATTGAGGGATAGTCCAGATGGTGAAATAAATCCTCATAGAATCCACAGGGAATCCCATGTGTCCAAATCCCACAGTGTTCCATCATTTTTGGAGGAAGGGGAGCAAAAGTTGGGCAAAGTCCATGGCAAAAGCCTCCAGGGACAACTGCAGAGGAAATGTGCACTCCCGCATGTTAGGACAATCAAATTGCATCACAGTGCATTGCTGAAGAGGATAACTGATTGGCCAGATGTGCGTAGGGAGAGGAGCAATGCTAAGACGGCAGATCATGGAACTGCCATGCTGGACTACTGCCGTAGCGATCGTGCACTGAGGTGATGAAACAGGCTTTCTATCCATTATTTAAGTAGAATATTGCTCTTCAGCACCTTGGATTTAGGTGTGTGTTTTTAAAAAAATACTGTTTGGTGGAGGCAAGTTGGGAAGTACAAAACTGTGATTAATTCACTTGTGGCCACCATCTTGATTCACTGACATGCCTCCATGTGAACAGCAAACACAGATAGCGCTGCGCATCAGCGATCTTGAGAAAAAGTCATTGAGACAGATGACAGCTGCTGCAAATTGGTGTTTCTGCACACCAATTCACATTTTATTCCCTCATCTAGACTGGCCCTGATTCTCTGGAACAATCCATTTCCTTTCCCCTCAGTACTTTCTCCTCTGTCCCAAACATGTAGTTAGCCAGGACTATTTTGCCAAGTTACCTTTTTATTAACAAACTGTGCTCCTAAGTTGTAAAGTTTATTTTCCTTTTCTCTAAACCAGGGATGTGAAACTGTAAAGAGGACACAGACATTTTGGTCCTTGCTCCCCTGGAGGCCTGCTATCATTTCCTTTGCTCCTGGAAATGACATTACATCAGTTCTGGATATATATATATATATATATATATATATATATATCCCTGGTTTTTGGATGTTGTGGTGGATACTGTTGGAAGTGAAGAAGCATCAACACTTGTTTATGGTAGCTGGGGACAGAGGGAAAGTCTAGAGTTACATGCCTATCCTTCAGATTTAGTGCTGTGCTTCATTGAGCTGTATAGTCAAAGCTTTTACTTCCTACTTGCATGTAGAGGTCACTTCCCCTCATCCTCCAAGAAGTTTTAGTGTGTTACAGCTCTTTGTCTGGGAAGCAACCAACATGACGCGGATCCAGCCTCAAGACACCTTACACATGCTCATGATGATCAGCTTTTAGGGACTCTTGTACCAAAGTTTGATAACTCTCTTCTATCTGTCTATTTTTCTATCTCAGATGTATTCTCTGCCACAATAAATGCAAGCTTTGCTTTTAACCTTACTAGAGCATCCTGCATATTTCTATCTTGTTTTATACCACAAGCTCATATTGCACTGAGGCTACACTTCACTCTGCTTAATATAAATGCCTAAAATTTCCTACAGATACAACCCCCCCCCACACACACAAATATCAGAACATTTTTAGTATGATTTGGATTGTTCAGGGGACATTTTGGGCCAAAAAGTGGTAGAAAAATATCAGTACTTCAGAGGAATTAATTTTCTCCCTGTAGTTTTCTCCCCACAGCCAGCAAGGATGAAATAATCAAGGATTTATATCCCTACAATGCAGAGGGGTTGTGTGGTAGCATGTATGAAGATCCTTTTGGCACACAAGTCAAAAGCAGAAATGGTAGAGGCATGGATGGTGCACGTGACCACATTTGGGGGGGGGGACTGCCATCAGGTGTGAATCTGCCTTACTCTTGAGGCATGAAGGGTCCTTGTCTGGACATCTCTCATGTGAACATTTTATCTGTGGGGAAGGCTAATTTTCATGCTACCTATGATGACTCATTCACATAGAATTGTTATCATTAAGTGGTAGACATGAACATGGAAACCATTTCATAAAATATGGAAAATATACTAGACGTCTAGGGGGCTTATGTCAAGAAAAGCACCATAGTACATGGAATAATGAAAACAGTTGCACATAGAGAGATAAATGGTATATAAAATGCAACTATAGTGTGTTTTAGAGGTATTGCAGTCTTTGAGTAGTGAATTCAGTGTGCTTTCCCTGTTTTCTATTTTGGTCTCCATAAAGAAAGCTGGGATGGAGATAATGTAATTATTCATCTTTGGGAAAGATTTTATGGAATAGTCTATCAGTGCAGATTGTGGCACTCATTATACATTAGCACATCACTTTGAATTTTTTTTTATTAAAAAACCCCACTATTTCTGTATCCTGCACAAATGGGTTTTGGTCCTCCAGTTCCTGGAAAGAGCCTCCCTCATTCTTGCAGGCAACTTGCTTTTGCAACCTTCCTTCCCCCACTGCAAAAAAATAAATAAAAATAAAATAAAATAAAATAAAATAAAATAAAGGGGGGGAATAAAGATGAGGGCAGAGGGAAACATAGTAGAAATGGGCTAAGAAAAAAAAACATTTAAAAAAGCCTATGGTATGGGAAGAAAAGAAATGGTAAGATACCTGATAGGACACCTATAAAATGCTTGTAATCTTTGAAAGAGAATGAGAAATAAGGTCCCAGAATGTTCCACAGAAGTTAATTTACCACATCTCCTACGGATTTCTGTAGGGAAAAAACCTGTAACTTTTATATTGAAATTTAAGATTTCCACTCCATACACATCTTGAAGTAATGCTTAATGGCCAAATACTTTTTTAAAAAAAAAAATCATTAAAATTAGGTGCCACTGAAGAAAGTATTACCAGATCAGTGAAAAGTATGTGCAGATCTGTGTATGAGGAATCGTGGGTCAGGTGTGGCAGTTTAGGAGATCTCAAAATGACCCTCACACTAAATGCAATAAAGAGATACTACAGTGAGCATATGTAAGCCAGCAGCCAATTGATGAAGAAAATGGTGTCTAATTTCACTAGGCTAGCACTGGAGAAGCAGTGGCCTGCCTGCCATTTCTTCTACAGCAAAAGCCACGGAATAAATCATAATACCTCAGCAAGTATTGACACATGAATTCTAGTGCCCGTATACTCTAAACCAAATACTTTACTGCTACTACTTTCATCCAGTCTTCATTCAATGTGGACCTGTCAAAATTTTGCCTAGAAGAGGAAAATGCTTCCACAGGAATGTGCCCAGTATCACCAGAAGAGTTATCAAGTTAAAAGTTCTTGTTGCTGGTGATGGTCAGGAACTCATATTAGAAAATGTTGTATCCTTGTATAATTCACTTGGGCTGGCTTCAGAGGTGCAAATTCTGGTATTGCACCCTGAAATAAGAATTTTGCAACACCATGAAATTTTCCTTCAGTCCTCATATTTCTAGCATTGCAGCAGAGCAATTAGAAATACAGTTGTCCGAAGAAACAGCTATGGTAGAATCCTCCAAAGCCTTGACACTAACACTAACTTAGTAAAGTATTGTACATATACAAAGAAAACTTTCTGTTAATATATACTGTATATACCACAGGGCCCACCTTTGGTGAATTTTCAGCTGTTTGTGAAAATTAACTCTTCATTTTTATTTATTTATTCATTTAGGCATTTATACCCTGCTTTTAATCCACAAAGGCTTCCAGAGCAGCTTACAAATTGTTTAAGCAATCACAATTTACACACCTACACCACATTAAGCGGTTTCCTATGTGTGTTAGCTAATTGCCCCCACAGGCTGGGTACTAATTTTACTGACCTACAAAAGGATGGAAGGCTAAATGAACCTTGGAGCCTTGCAGGATTGAACTTGCAATGTGGTGGCTTGCAGTGCTGGCATTTAACCACTGCACCACCAGGGCTTTCTACAAATATGTTGACATCATACCAGCATTTAATGTCTCATCAGAAAATGTGCCTTTTGAAAGTAACACATTTGAAAGAATGGTCTCACTATACCTCTAGTAGGGTTGAGAGACATCTGAAGACAGAATGGAAAGATGGGGAAGGAATTTCCTTTCTCCATCCCTCTAAGCCTCTCTTTCTGTTCACTGTGAATTCCTGCATGCTTACAACTCCATATCTATATTAGCCATGACTTCCATAAAGAAAATAACGTTAAAAAAACCTGTAGCCAGTGCTTTATCCCTTTGGAATCCTGAAAATGGGAGTTGATGGAGATAATCAAAACAAAGTAATGGATATTAATTTGTCTTTCTCCCTCTACCTGGACTGATAAGAACAAATATAGCCATCCATAGATAATTATGTTTCTGCCAGAAGGAAGTTGTTTGTATGTGTATTACACATGCCAGCAGAGTAAGCAGTTGTGTCTGGAAGAAAAAAGCTCTGGGTATAATAGTCATGAAAGAACAAACAGGCTGCTCAGAAATGGCAGATTTTCTTTAGTGGTGTAATTCTTTCCTAATTTCATTCTTAAAGAAAGCAATGAGTAATTTTAGCAAATTTATTCCCTCTGCAGGCAAGTCTTTGAAAACTCTGCAGTTTTGGACTATTTGCTGCATGGAAATGCGATTTCTTGTACAGCAAATGCTGTTATCTGTGTGCACATGAACACACACACACAAATCATGTGCAGATTTTACACAGAATAAACCCTGAGCTAAGGAGCGTCTTCTGTGCTGGCAAAAGTATTTTTTTTTCCTGTGGAAAGTAATATTTTCCTGTGATATATCATTTCTGTGCAGAAAAGGCTGTTTCCTGAAAAAATGCTGATTTCTCTTGGAAAAAATGATGAATTTTGTGCACCATGAATTATGAATTATGTGCATATGAATCATGTGCAGAATAAGTCCTGAACTGTGATGATTCTCATAAGTTCAGGATTTTCCTCATCAAGGTTTCCCAAAACTCAAGAAACATATTTTCTACCCATTTTTTTAAAAAATATTTAAAATCTTATTCCCAGTCTCAATTGTGTTTGCCTTCTCTCATCACTGCTGTGCCACTCTGGAGAAAGTGCTACCACAGGATTTTGTCCCACAGGGTTTTGGCCTAGCAGTTCCATGACCTTATTTTTCTGACCAACCCATGAAATAATGAAACAACACACGTTTTGGATTAAAATGTGGGCTACTTTATTTAACTAATGCTTATATAAACTTTTCCTTAGAGAAGTGCAATTGAAAGAGACACGTAGTGCAGGAGCAGCTGGGCTGTAATCTCTCCCAGACATCCTCCCCAGAAACACCTGAGCCCCAGGGAGAATCCAATAGCTAGGGTTGTTCCTGGCCATCCATCCACTGGAAGGCCAACCTGAGGCTCCAACCCTCAAGTTGCATGCCTCTGGTGAGGGTTAAATCCTCAGGCCAGGCTTAAGGATAGCCTCTTTCCTCACCCCCAAATCACAGCACATGTGTGAGCACCTCCAGAGACTTAACCTTCATGAAAAGCATGTCACAGGTGCTCACCAAACTTTTCTTTTCTTCCCCTACTACCTGCCAGATAGGGGAAAGGGTCTGATTATACCCTATCCCCCACTAGGTTGGCCAAAAGGGCCCTCATTTGTCTTTGCTCATCCCCAAGGAATAACTGGTGCCCCGCTACAGATAAGTAGACCTCACCCGCTCTGTAGAACTCAGGCCACTTGTAAATAATTTAAGGATGAGGCAAAAATGGCCCATGCCTTTGGCCATAATTCTGGATTTCCCAGTTAACTTGCTTCCTGGCCACATCAGTACATTTTAGATCTTCACCCACAGGCCAAACTTGTCTGGGTACTATAGCTGACCACATTATGGCTACCCCAGTCCAAGATGACCTTAGCACCTCCATATCCTGGAGAGCTTGGATGATCAAGTCTTTACCCTTCAACAGACCAAGGTGATTACCATGCAGGTGAACAAACAGGACATGTGGTGGAGGCCCATGGCACTCAGAAACCAGGGTTGGCAGGAACCCTTGCCACCGTGGACCCCTGCTTCACAGCCATTCAACCACTGCCATGTTGCCCAGTCCTGAGTAGGATCCAAACATGCTGTTCCAAACCTGGCAAGCTGCCCAGTGGACAAAGCTATGGCTGCAGATCAGGACTCGCTGCCGTAACATCATCATCATCATCATCATCATTATTATTATATTGTATTATTATTATTATTATTATTATTATTATTATTTTGTATCCTGCCACTCCCATTGGGATCAGGGTGGCAAACATCATTTAAAACATTAAACCATAATCCAGATTAGGATGGATGCTCATCTGCCATCTTGCTATATCCATTCTGCTATTTTAATACTCTATGTTTTTTTCCATGTTAAGTTATTTTAATATGTGTAGTTTATATATTTAAATAACCTAGAATCTGAAAAAAACAATAAATAACCAGCCATACATTATTCCTGCATGCCTTGATGCCTTGGAACAGGGTACAGAGAGGAGGCAACTGGCAAGTTATGGACAAACATAACTATAGAAGGCCGATGACCCCCAGCACCCTATCTTCTGAATAGCATCGGAACCCATTGAGGGCATGTGCCATTCAGGCAGCACCAACACAGAAAAAGTGCATACCAAATTTAACTCCCTTTAAAATCAATGAATCAAGGGCCCTGGAGGTAACCGACCAAAATTGGTATTTCATTAAGGGAGACAAGTCAGTGTGACAAAAAAGGGGGACCTGTTGCTGCCATTGATTCTGAACAAACTCAGCCAATGCCCTAACCTGACATAATTGGGGGTCACTACACTTTTGAAGTCATATGACTGATTCTACACCCTTTTGATCCATTTTAGAATTCCAAATTCTCAATTGAGCCAGGTGAGGATTTAAGCGAATGTCTCTGAATTCAAGAACCCAGGGGACTTGTCATCCTTAGATGGCACAACAAGTTCACTAACACATAATGCACCAAAGAAGGCAGTGAGAGAAGCTGTGTGGAAAAGGGAAGCTTTATATGGGGATTTGTATAAACTAACCCAAGTTTTATGTAGACCCTTCAGAATGCTAAGGGACAAAGGCTGTCTGTTGTTGTTGTTGTTGTTGTTATCCTGCATTTACCCCTTCCCCTGGACCATCCCGCAAGAGCCTTCTGAATACAAAAATCCCCATTGATGTCTTGAAAGCCCTGAGCTTTACACCAAAAGGTCAGGGCAGACAGCTTCCTACAAATGGACTGGGGTGATAAACCTCACTTGTTCAGGCAAACACAAAATAGCAACCAGTGCACCACAGGGACAGACCAGATCTCACCGAAGTTTTCCCCTTTCCTAAAACTAATAAAATCCCACACTGCCCGCCAATAACTCCTCCTCATGCTTGGTGTCAATAATAAATGTATGATTCTTGCTACCTCACCATTCCAAGCCTCCAGAGTTCGGTTGGCATCAGGTCTGGGCTGGCAGTTGCATCCAGCACCAGCTGTCTGAAGTGCTCCATCTACATGAGTGAAAGAGCAACAGCTAAGCCACCGTCTGTTCCTGTTACATGGAGTGCAATGAAGAGTATATTGTGGCATAGGCAATGTAATGCAAATTCCCTAACTAGGCCCTTCACTCCATCAGACTGTGATATCAGTGAATTGATGACCTGCACCATGGCCATGTCATCACACCAGAAATGAACAATAGAGTTGGACAACCTGCAATTTAGATCTTGACTGCTGCCAGGATAGGGAAAAACTCCAACAATGTAATATCTTGAGTAATCCCTGTGTCCATCTAATTGCTGAGCCATCTCTGAGCACACCAGCACCCCCTGAAATAGATTTCACAACCTATGGACCCTATAGCATCTGATGAGATTTGTAAGGCATCCCTAAGCTTCACCTCTTGTCTCCAAAATGAGACCCCATTAAAGTGTCACAAAAACGCCAAACCCTCATGACTTGCTTTACACTATGAGTAACCCTAATCCTGTGATAATGCATCTCAGCCAGTGGCATTGCACAGTCACCTAATGAATTCTATGATTCTATGAAAGCCCTACCAGGAACAATTATCCTACACACAAAATTTAAGTGGCCAATCAACTCTTGGAATTCCCTAAGCATAGCTTTATGTTGCGTGAGAAAGTGAGTTACTCTGGAACTCAAATTCTGTAGTTTTTCGAGGGAAAGCCTACACAATTGACCTGTTGTGTCAATTTCTATACCCAAAAAGACCAATTGGTGTTCAGGGCCTTCCATGTTTTCTTACACTAAAGGGACACCCATCTCCCGCATCAGAGCACTGAATTCCTGTAATAGTGTGCCTACGCTGGCCAGTCCTGAATTCACCAATAAACAGGAAATCATCCAAGTAATGGGCAACCCCCTTAGCTCCTGTTCTAAATTTAATGGCCCATTCTAAAGACAGATTGAACTTATCAAAAGCAGCACATGAAACCGATCACTGCATAGGAAGGGCTCAATCCATGTAATACATGTTGTAAAACGAGAAGCCCAGCAATTCAAAATCATCAGGGTAAACAGGGTGTGATGCTGTGCAACATTGGAGAGACATGGATTAAAAAAAAAGAGAAACTTTCATAGGATTTCAACCTCAATGTATGACATTGTTACCTACCCTGACACCCCTAGCCCCATGTCTATCTTAATAATTTGCAATATTTAATAATTAGGTCAAATGTGGCCTTCCATGCAGTGTGGACATTAAAGCTGGAAAATTCCAATAAATTGCAAAGACCAGCATTCAGACTCAGTCAGGTATGCACTTAAGAAGGGGCCGCCTAAATTCCACAGAAATGTTAATTTGCAAGACAAATGAAGGTCCGAACACCTGGTTAAACCTATCAGCTAAGGCTGGGAGTCTCAGACCTGTAAAGGATCCTCATACCTTTGTCCTCCTCCCACACAAAGGAAGTTGCTTCCTTCCTTTCAACAGCAAAGTATCTGCACATTAAGATGCCATTAACATATCTGGAGTGCCTTTGTCTCACCTTGATCAACTGTGAAGAGCGTTGTCTCCTACTATAGATTCCCTCCCTGGAGGCAGTTATTGACTATAAAAACCTTTCCAAAACTCCACTCAAACACATATAGTTCATCTTCTTCTCATATCTACATCAAACTGTGTAGCCCTTCCTGATCAGGACATCCACTCTGATGGTTCCTTCTGTGGCCTCATCTCTACAGGACAGGTGTCGCATCTCCCACAAACAACTCCCTTCTCTATTCCTCTATCCTGTATTTCCTACTTTATTCACTAGCCTTGTGTGAATGCTTGAAGCCTGAATGTGTGTGTGAATGTTATTATTGTTTTTCTCAAATAAAGATCAATCATTGTACTAGCTAGCTTAATGTCTCCTCTTTAGTACTGGTAAACATTGGCCAAAAGTTTCTGCTATCTGTTGCCCCCTCTTGCAGAACCAAGCTGAGTACATTAATTTCCCATATTAATGTCAATATTTTGAGGGTCCTTAAGACCCCTGAGCACAGAGGGTAACAACATTGAGAGAGAGTTCTATTATGTCCTCTACTCAGATCACATTATATATATGGAATTGAACACATTAATGTCCTTGGGACTACAGTACCAATTCCCACACTCCCCAAATCAGATGACAATTGAGTATGCTATGGGTTATATAGTGGTTAACTCAGACCTCCCCACATCCCTTTTGTCATAGACAGTGCACACCTTTTATTTACATGCAGCAAACATAGTTTTTTTTTTTTAATTGGAGTTTGTCTTTTTGGGGGGAAGCATTGACAAAGTGACATTAGTGAATGATATATCATTTTAGACAGAGGAAAGAGCAGCACTGCCAGAAGGACACTTTCTTTTGTATTAAAATCATGGGTTGCAATGCATGAGAAGCCAAAGGTGAAGGATGGTGAATTCTTATAGGAGCTGTAGAATGTTTGAGCCTAGTGACATATGCTATGACTAGATCACAGTGCTGCAAAATAGCATCATGTAAGGATATGGTTCATTTTAATTTCATTTCTCAAAATTGATACAACAATATTACACATGTATGCTGTCTAGAATAGAACATGTGTCAGATATGACAACTGGTATCTATAATGCAGTGGAACTTTTGGGAGAACAGAAGGAAACTGGGAACACTAATCAGTAGAAAAGACATAGTTGTGCACATATCAGTTTGCATCAGCTTCTTTCCTTTTCTAGGACAAACTTATGCCTGAAGCAGAGCCATGCAGTGTTCTTAGAGTAGCCAATTAGAGTAGTGAGTTATGTATAAATGAATGGCATTTTTAAAGAACAGACATCCTGAATTAATGTAGAATTCCATTAAGAATAATATAGCATCCATGTTGAAATTGGAACAGATACTTTTTCTTCCAGTCGTTTTGCTTGGCAAAGCTGTCATTCATTTTTTCATAACTTGGCCATTTTGAGTTGTCAACAAAATTATGCCCAAGGTGAAATTTGAAATAAAAGTATATCTGTGTGCTGCTTCTCAGATGAAGCATCAAAAAAAATTTCAGGAAACCAGAAGAGATTTGATAAGATTAGTGGAATTCCTCAGGCAGGTTTGGCACATCCCTTCACAGTCACCATAGGTGTCAAATGTCCACCATGTGTAATTCCCATGTGCAATCCTCACAGTCAAGTGCAAGGTGAATTTGGATGTTCCTTCTCAAATGAAATATTTGAGGAACATGATGTGCTTTGTTTCTGAATAATGTTCCATGTAATGAGAATTGTTATTAATTTTTGCTCAAAGAGAAACATGGAGAAAACATAGATGCTCATTCTACAGATGGCATCTTCCAGAGAAATCCAAAAGGTCTTTGCAATGATTTTCAGTTTTTCCTTGGCAAATTGGTATTTTGAAATGTGCCATTTCAGAGAGTTGAAACCCTCCAGCAAATTCAAAATCCTACTGGTGTGAGCATAGTGTGTCAGAACTGAGGGGGAGACAAGTTTTCTGTTCTTCTGATCTTCCCTAGGGCACATTTTCTCTTTTACTGACCAAACTTCCTCCACTGATATGAATCAGACAGAGCGGAACTAGAGATCATGTAAATTGACAACTGGTTTTGGAGGTTATCTGAAAGTGAAGGGAAGTGAGGACAGCAAGATTGACATCTACTTCTTAACATGGCTCCTTTAACCCCTTTATTGAAAAAGTAATCATCACAGAATTTTCAATGGCTGCTGGCATGAAAAATCCAAGGTTGGATGTCCCCTTCCAAAGACAGCTTCCCAGTTTCATCAGTGTTGGAGATCAAACAAATTCTGGAACCATCTGGCACTCTCTGTGGGACTTTAGGATTGCACTATAAAATGTGCATGGAATCTTATTAATTTGTCAGGATTTTTTTTAATCTGGGGAAAAAGTTTTGTATCAAGATGATGAGTAGTTCATTTAGATTCTGTTTTTGATCTTATATCACAGTTTTGGGGTCCCAACTCACCCAAACATTTAAGTTGTCTGAGTATATTTAAAATGAAGTCACAAGAAGCTACAGCATGGATAAAGAATGACTGCCTGTCTGTTGTGTTTAGTTGCACATCACTGTCATTACCAATCAAATATGCTCTTGAGTCTGTTTCAGGAATCTGTCAGGGATGGATCATCATCTTGGTTTAAATTTGCCATGACTGTCTGCTCACATCCCCATGACATTTATCATGCAATGTTCTTTGTCATCTATTATTATTGATCATGAATATAGTGAGATAGTAAATATACAGGTCATGTGAAACTATTTTAGACAGTCATATCAGATTAGGGTTGTGAAAAATAAAAGAAGGGACTTGGAATATTGTTCTGCACCAGACATCGCATTCTTGCTGTTTCCTGAAAGTCATGAAGAAAAAAAAATCCTTTGGGGCCTATTTAGTGGTCTGAGAACACCAGATGTTATACTTTTACTGAAACAAAGCAGATGTGATCATCAACCTGGATATAAGATCAATGGGAGCAACATGAAGAATAGTATATGTGTATAATAAAAACTAGAAAAAACAGAGCGAAAGAACTTCCTGAACCTAATGATCTTACTATCTATCTATTTATCTATCTACTTTCTCTCTGCTATTCTAATGTGATTGTCATGACTGATTTCTTTTCCAATTCTGTTGTTGTTATGGTAGTGGTTGAGGTGATCATCATAATTGTCATCATCTTTATTTCATCTTTTCCCCAAGATTGGGCATCAAAGTGGTGAGTGGTACAAATTAAAATTATTACAGTATACTTAAAAACGCACAAACAAAATCAAATTAAAATAGAATCAAACTATTGTTACCCTGAGAGGGGGGTTGCCAGCATCTCCTTGAAATATGGGGGAATTATAGCTCAAAAGGCCTGCAAGAGGAGGGCAACTTCAGGGACTTTTTCACCTACAGTATGTATACCAGTACTCACTGTTGAGAGCACTCCAGTTAGTTAAACAAAGTATTTTATTTGGATTAACACAGGGGATACACTAATATACAAGAACATACACTCTTAAGAACCATAGAATAGAATCTTTATTACGGTCATAGACCAGCTCAGGTAAAAAGGGGATACAGAATAAAGGTAAGATCGCAGAATAAAAACAGGCTAAAAGCAGTGTTTAAAATGTTAGCTCCAGTATAACAAGACTAGGTTGACACTATTCTACTGCTGAGGACATTGTCTGACGAATTTTAACCACAGCTGCACAAAATCTGGCAACATTATAAGTTGTTCCTGGGTTGGTGTCTGAAAGCAACAAGTTTATGTAGAATTGTCCAGTGTGCCCTTGATATTTATGCAACAGGGGTGAAATAAGTCTGAGACGTATGTCCCTGTAGTATGAGCACTGGAGTAATACATGCTCTGTTGTTTCTATTTGGCCTGAGTTGCAGGGGCACAGTCTGTCTGAGAAGGGGATCTTCTTGTATCGGCCTTCAAGGACAGCTGAAGGGAGGGCATGACACCGTGCAAGAGTAAAGGCCCTTCGATGTTTAGCTATTTCAAGTGTTGCTAAGTATGCCAAAGGTGAGGCCAGATATCTATTGGAGTCACTAGCAATGAAGGTTGGAGTACTGGCTAGGTCCAGTTGTCGCTCTATATCTGCTACCCGTTGTTTGATAGTAGCTTTTGCCCTATCATATCCCAGGCTTAGCAGGAGAACTGGGGAAAGGCCCAGCATTGAGATTTTAGTCATCACTGTCTGTTTCCAGCTGGATTGGAAATCATCACTTAAGGTTAGTGGAACAAGGCCAGTGGGAAAGAGGGATAGTCTGAGCCAGTAGTTGAGTATGGTCACCCACACTCTGGCCTCCATTTTCATAAATCCTGACTCCAGTCTCAGAGCTGCGTTAGAGACACATTTTGGAGTTTGGAAAGCTGATCTTAAGAATTTGGATTGGACAAGTTCTAATGGAGCAGGGTTGGGGAAGGGTCCCAATTGGGATCCATAAAGCAGTTGTGCTACTGGTTTGGCTTCAAAAAGTTTGAGCGCTGCAGGTAAATAGTGGCCTCCTCTTGTCTTAAGAAATTTGAGAATGGCTGTTGTACTCCTCTGCGCGTTGCAAGCAGCATACTCCCCATGCGCTTTCCTACTACCAGTGGCTTGAAAAATTACCCCCAGGTATTTGAAGCAAGAGACCTGTTCAATCTTGTGGCCGTCTATATTCCAGTTGTAGTTCTTAGGCCTTTTAGCGAATGCCATGATTTTAGTTTTTTGATAGTTGAGTTCTAGCTGTTCCACTCTGCAATAATGTGTTAGTGCTCTTAGGGCTCTTTTTAGTCCAATGGGAGTTCTTGAAAGTACTGCTGCATCATCCGCATAAAGCAGCGTTGAAATATGCTTTCCCTTTAATTTTGGGGGGTGGAAGTTAGTGTTGTTGAGGTGATCCACCAGATCATTAATGTAGAAGTTAAACAGGAGTGGAGCTAGAATGCAACCTTGCTTGACACCCTTCTCAGTGACAATGTCATTGGTGAGATGTCCCTGGGGGTTACATCTTACTTTTAATGAGGTCCCTTCATGGAGCATACGAATTAGATGGAGTAAACGTCGGTCGATCGAGGAAGCCTCCAGTTTTTTCCACAGTTTGGTTCGGGATATAGAGTCAAAAGCTGCTTTAAAGTCTATGAAGGCAGCATAGAGAGAAACTGTGCTGCAGGTGGAGTATTTTTCAATAAGGTGGTGGAGTACAAGGCACTGATCTATGGTGGAGCGGCCTTCCCTAAAGCCAGCTTGTTCTTCTGCAAGTATGTTTTCTTGTTCCAACCAGGTCTGAAATTTCCACTGTAAGTGTCTTGCATAGAGTTTGCTGATTGTACTGAGGAGACTAATTGGTCTGTAGTTGACAGGATCATCCTTGCTTCCTTTTTACATATGGGGACGATGATTGCAAGACCCCAATCCTTGGGTGCTCGACCATATTTGTCGATACAGGTGAAAAGTGAGGCCAGGATAGGGGCCCAAAATTCAAGGTTGTTTTTAATGGCTTCTGCAGGTATTAGGTCCTCTCCTGGAGCCTTCCCCATTCTCAGCTGGGCTACAAGGTTCTTGATCTCTGTCGCTGTCACTGGTGGCCACTCTTGGATATTTTCTATATTTTGGCTAGTGCATCCACTTTCAATGTAGTTGTCCTTATAAAGTGCTTGAAAGTGATCCTCCCATATCCCTGGAGGGATGTGACAATCCACTGTAACTGGCCCATTTCTCTGGGAACTTGATGTAATATGCCAGAATAGAGCTGTGTTGTTGGATCTGACTGCCTGGATAAGTTGTGTCCAGTCATTCTTCATGGCTTCTTTTTTCTTGTTCCTCAGCAACTTTTTGTAGTCTCTTTTCTTCTGAAGCAGCATTGGTGCAGCATCTGGAATGTTATTAGATAGGTAACCCTGATAAATATCAATGAGGGCTTTTTTAGCATTAACACATTCCTTGTCAAACCATGGTTTGGAGTGGTGCTGTTGTTGTTTCCGCTGATGTGCGCTATTTTGACAGATTAGATATTGGTGTAGAGCTTGGGTAAGTGTATTGTAATTTTCCAAGATTTCATCAGGGGACTCAGCTGATATCAGGGCAGTCCTAAGATGCTGAAGTTGGTCTGAAGCCAATACCTCACTTATTGTTTGGTTTAGTTGGGGGGTCCATTTAGCTCGGCGATAAGCCCTTCCTGATGGTGTCACAGAGAGATGATAGCGCTCCCTGGTGTGGGTCTCCTGAGTGAAGTCGCTAAGCTGTAACCGAATTGGTAAATGATCACTTTCAAATCTGGGCATAACTTCTAATTCCTTGGCATAGGGAAGAAGGTCCCTGGAAATGATTATGTAATCAATGGCACTCATTCTGGACCCAGAGAGATAAGTGAATTCAGCTGGGCAGTCATTTTTCAGGGCACCATTTAGGATTTGAAGGTTCAGCCTGAATGCTGTTTGATCCAGACAAAGTCCTGCAAAGTTTGATTTCTTGTCCTTTGAGCATCGGATGAGGTGGGTTCCATCATCTTCAAAATCAGGAGGAGGGCATTTGTGATTGGCATATAGGGTATGATTATTGGGGCCCAGTCTGGCATTCAAATCACCCCCCAAAATTACAAATGCATTTGGGTTCTGCAACATGAGATTAGCAGTATATGATTCCAATTCAGCCCACAGGCCTCTGATTTGGGATTTCTTCTTCATTGGAGGCATGTAGGCATTTATTATCAGCAAAGTGCAATGGTTAAATTGAATCAGCACTGCCATGGCATGTGTTTTAAAAGTGGAAAGTGGCCTTGTTATGGCACGTAGGGTGGTGGAGACCAGGACGCCCAGGACGCCTCTAGCTCTTCCATGCTTTTTCCCTGGCTCTGCCGGAATTGAGAATGAGTGAAAGCCATTTAATAACAGATCCTTATTAGTCCATGTTTCCTGGATCAGTATAATGTCATATTGGGTGAGTAAGTCATTAGGACAGGGATCTCTGTGGGCCGTCGGCCACCCAGCAATGTTCCAGGTCATAAGGGTCACCTTGTGCTGGTCTGATGGAAGTCAGGCAGTCGCATTGCAGGGCACAGGCTGAGTGGGTAATTCATCTGATGGCAGTTGGTTAAATGACTGGGTTGACTGTGGCTGTGTCCTCCTCTGTGGATGGAGGGGTAGTGAATCACATTCCTGTTCTTCTTGCCCTGCCTGTTCTGGAAGGGAGATTGGAAGAACCAATGCAGCATGGGAAGTGAAATGAGGATCACAAGCAAGCAAGGATCCCATCTCTTTAATGAGGGGGGTATTCTTTGGCTTAGGAGATGAGGTAGGTGGCAGTGAAGACTGTTTTTCCCTTGAACTAGGTTTGCATAGGGATGTTTGAGCCCCCTGGGGTTTAATTGTAGATGGGGGTGCATCTGCAGTATATTGCATTTGTGAAGGGGTGTTGGCTACAACTCGGGATTTCAAGGCTTCCTTGATTGTGAGTAGAGAGTCATCACTTTCACTTTCACTGTCATAAATATCAGAATAATGCACTGACAGTTTCCTGCGAGGGGGGGCTGATTTCAATGGGGCTGGATTGTTGTTAGATTGACTCAGGATGGTATCTTTCATCAGCTGTATTGTGGGAGTGTGTTCCCAGATTTCTGTGAGTTTTTCTCTCAGTTTAATTACTTCGTTATTAATAGCCTGAGTTTCTTCCTTTAAGGTGTGTTTAGGTTCTCCCTCTTGGTGTGCAGAATTATTGCTTCTTTGTGTTTTTGTTGCTGTTTTCCCTGTGATGAGGTCACGGACTATCTCATCCTTGAAAACTCTGTTAATTTCTATATAATGTGCATTCCAGAGGAACTTTCTTTTCCGTAACAGCTTGTTAGGAATATTTGCCTGGCTAAAGGTCAAAAAAATTCGCTTGGTAGCTCTTGAGCTGGGCAAAAAGTGGCAGTCTGTTAAATCAATTGTTCTGCTGTGCATGTTTAAAAGTTGGGAAAGAGATCTGACAACAGCCTTCTTCCCGTTCCATCCATTCCACATGTGCCTGTTGTGATGTATTTGCAACAGAAGCTGATTTTTTTTTAACACTCTGCTGTGGTTAACTGCATCCTGTGATGTAGCAGGGCACGTCATTTCCTCCAAATCTGCTACATTTTTAACCCCCTGTGTACCATATGGGTTTTGCCTTTGAAAATCTTGTTGGGAAAGCTTATTGGTAATGTTGTTTAATCTTTGCAAAATAAGAATCAAAGTCTCTATGGACAGTTTGCAGAAATCATAAAAGAGCTGAGCGCTGTTATTGTAGGGAATGCTGCCAAGCTCCGGGAGTCTGACTTTGTTATCAACTTTGTTTTCAACTTGCTCTGTCCCATAATTTATATTTACACTTTGAGGAATTGGGGAGGTTGTTTTGTTTAGTTCAAGTGTCTGTAATGGCTTAAGGAGTAAAGAAGGAGCCGTTGTTACAGATCTGTTACTCACGGGCTGTGTTGTCTCTGCCGCTGGGAAGAGTGAGTCAATCCTCATCTGTTTTCCTGCTTTGGAGGATTCCTGATTGTCATTATTATTACAGGGGCTCGTCCGATTTCTTTTCTTGCCTTTGGATGGCATTTTGGAGGTATATATAGGTGGTAATGCCAGATGTTAGTGGGAGGACAATTCAGAAGTTGTTAGTCCGTCGCCATCTTGCCCCTCCTTAAGAACCATAAAAGGCTACTGAAGAGAAAGGTGGGAAGGGTTGGACAGAAGTCAGGGGTGGAAGGGTGATAGTTACCAGTCTTGGGGAAAGAGTTCCACACAGCGGTGGGAGTCAGACAGTGTTTGAGAGGGCATAGGGGGATCCGTTCCATTGAGAAAGAGAATGGCAAGGCCTGTCTGTGACACACCAGCCATGACACACCCAGCTAGGGTCAGAGCTAGGATATTTATACTCCATTTTGTACCCTGGAGGGGTGTTCAAGTTATGACAAAGCCTGAATGGCTTTCTCACAAAATGGACAAAAAAGACCTGGAATGGGCTGACTGTCTTAGCTCCAGAGTGACAAAACATTGATGGGATTTGCAACAACCTCTTAATGTTCAAGCAGGTAGGGTGTATAGGAAAGATTTCCATAGGGCATGGGTTGAAGGATGGTCACTGATTGCATGCTGAAACAATTAGCATAGACCCGTTAACAACTGTGTTTTTCACATAATCCTGTCTGGGTTTTCCCACCATCATGATTCTGGACACGTCTCAAGCCATTGTGACCTCAACTGTCCACCAGTCAGCTTGACCCCAAACATTCCCAGGTGGTGTAATCCTCCCCCCAAAAGTGTCCAGCATGTACAATTATGAAATGTTGCAGAAGAGGTAGTAGGGTATGCTAACACTATTAACATCTATCTATCTATCTATCTACACACACACACACATACAGAGAGAGAGAGAGTTTAAAGGATGGGTTTAATAATGAGTTAACTCAATATGATTAGAAGTATGTTTGAAGCAGCTTCCCTTTGGCAGCTTCACCATGCATGGCCACAACATAGTGAGAACCATATTATGTTATGTCAATAGGAACTGTTATTTAGAAAGTGCTTCTTTAAATGACCAATAGCAGCTTGGGTACCTATTGGTTTTCTAGCTATTTACCAGATTACTAGATATCTTCCAACGTCCCCTCCATCTGTATAATCCTATAAAACCATGTATTTGGCACATACCATATACTTATGTGGAGCAGAACTGGCAATAGGAATTTATTCAGGAAGAAACTGCTGGTAAAACATGGTGCTCCTGAAGTCAGAAACTGTACATTCCATCAAGAAGAGCTTCACATGATACAATTTATAATCTAACACAGCTCTCTGTAATCTTTATCTTCATTTGTTTAATAGAGAATCACATTGCAGTTATTCTTGTTGGAGGATTTTTAATAGAAAGGAAGGTCTGTTCTGATCCACTAAGGATATGGCATATCATGCAAATTTACATAGACAGAATGCAGCAGGAGATTGGAAATAGTAAACAGCATCTCTGAAAATATTCCTCCACCATTCTTTTTGTTTACTTATTTATTTATTTATTTATACCCCGCTCTTCAGCCACAAGGTTATCAGACCGGCTTACAAATTGTTTTAAGCAATAGCTATTTACACATCTACACTGCATTAAACAGTTTCCAATGTGTGTTAGCTAATTGCCCCCACAAGCTGGGTACTCATTTTACCGACCTACGAAAGGATGGAAGGCTGAGTGAACCTTGGAGCCCGCTGGAATCGAACTTGCAACATGGTAACCTGCAGTACTGGCATTTAACCACTGCGCCACCAGGGCTCCTATCCCACTTCCACAAATTATGCAGTTGGGTTTCCCGCATTTGGGGAAATTGCACACCTGGAGTGCAATGGATGAGCCTCACCCTGGGAAAACCTCCTTCGTGATCAAGGTGTCTCCCCTGCCAGGTAAGTACTTCCTGTGTGGCACCAATTCCTAGGTGGTGCTATGTCTTTGCAGTTATGTTGCTTATAGCCACAAAATTATTTGACACATATGTAAGGGAAAAAGAATTGCAAAATATGAGGCAATGATATGCCTTCCTACAACATTATCATTTCAGTTAATAGGAAATAGCATCTAATAAACTAGCATCTCATTGTTGGTAAACTTTTGTGAAAGGTATGAAAATAGAAACTACAGAGGTGGCATTTTACATTTAAAGTTCATGTTCTATAAAGTTGTTGTTGTTGTTATGAAATGCTATGCTGCATTATATTGTTTGGATAAATCCCATTCTCTATTAGGATTCAATCTCTTTGCTTGGTAAGATGTTGTGGCAGATAGTAAGTGCAGAAATCAGATGGAGGGTTTTTGTAGGTAGACATAGCTCTCTGAATATATCAAGTGAATATATTTATCACTTTGGTTTCCCAGCTCTTGCATTGAATTGACTTGTAATAACGGCAATGAATCTGACTGCTGCAATGTATGTATTGGTGTGCAAGTTCATATTTAATACGAAAAGCACCCCAGGTACTAGCCATTGGGGAACATTTTATCATTTTGTTAAAGTGACAGCAACTTTGCCAGTGACTATTTCAAATGCAGGGCACTGCAGACTATTCCCATGAGAAATGCAACAGGATAAGGAAAAATCTCTATGGATGTCTAGCAAAAATCTAAAATACACAAGATTATATTCAGGAGGTGATTCAAAAGGTATGTTGGGGTTGGAGCACAAATTGGAGAGGATGGCTAGAGAACAGTGCCTCATTTTTTGAATAAAACTTCATCACTATGAATGAGCCATTCAACTTCAGATCTATTGGAAAGATATGAAACAGCCTTTCCCAACCTGAGGAAAAATCCAGTTGTTGCTCTCAACTACAGTACACCCAATAAATCAATGGGTATGTACATAAGTATTGATTTACCACTTAACAATTGATTCTGTAGGTCTTGCATAGTAGTGACTAGCAACTGGATGTAAGATTAAAATTTTGACAATTCCAGCCCACTGGCAATACTAGCTGCAGTTGATGGGAACTGAAATCCAAAATATTTAAGGATGATCAAGTTGAGGAAGACTAATTTGGTATATTCAAATTTCTAGTGAATATGAACACATAAACCTAGTTCCAACTAGATCATAAGCACATTCAACAAAATAATGACTGAGTTGCCAAGGTTCCAAGCTGTTTTCTACTCTCCTTATAACTGAGCCCCTTTCTCTGCTAAGATATTTGCATGGAAATGTATAAGTGGGAAATGGGATTGTAGATGCTAGTGGAACTTTTATGTTCCTGTCCCATAGCTATGTTTGGCAAAAAAAAGCCTACATCTGTACAAAAGGTTAATATGTGTCTGTGTGACTATGTAAGCATCGTTTGAGATCATTCAGGCAAATCATATGGTTGTCTTTTTTCAAACCTTTCTACAAATTATGTCTGTGGGGTGTAGCCAGTGAACACAATCTCAGTGCTAAAATGTGTGCATTCAACTGGCCATCTGAATAGCTATCGACAGCTTCATCTATAGAGGATGATGCCAAAAACTGGACATGAATATTCCTACAGTCAATGCCATCCTTATAAGAGAGTAAGAGAGGCACAGATGTGAGACAGCTAGACAGATGTAAAATGTGAGGAATCTTTTCTGTGTGAATCTCTAAATTTAGCCATTGTCTTATGTGTAACCCACAGGGACCATCCTACCATTGGGCAGAGTAAGATGGCTAACTCAGTCACACAGTGTGAATAGAACTGTGTGTCATGAGGCTTACCTTCTGCCTCAGTAGCTAGGCTACTTGCCTCTGGTGTGGTACAGAATGATATTCCTTGCAAGTTTTGAAGTCAAATTCAACTGCTAGACCAGTTCACCTATGCATGCCAAAATTGAGGAAGGTGCCATTTTGTTCTTTGTCAGTGTGTGTGCTTCTGTGGTCCCTCTCAGCTGGGTTCTCTAGAGTAGTACTCTCCTTGCAGTGTGCAAGGTGCAAAAGAATAACTCTGAGCCTCAAAGCTCTATTTACAGAACTTTACTTACAGAGTATATACAGAGTAATAGCTGTTTATCCATACAACAATCTGACAGAACCTCCAGCAACAATTCCAACAATAACTCCCTACAAAGGACATAGGCTATGCCCAGTTATATACATTGTCCATCATCAGCCATGCTGTGCTATCCTCTTGCATCAGCCATGCTGTGTCATCCTGGGTGTGTCCTGTGTGATGTAGTGATGGCAGTCAGTGACTATGCAGCAACTTTTGCCTTATGTTGCATCATACAGCTTTTCAATACTCATGGCAGCCATATTCTGTCCTATGAAATTCTGTCAGGCCTTGGCCCATGCACTGACATTCTTTGCCAAAGGTAGAAAAAATATTGTGGCCAGATCTAGCAACCCAAAATGAACCTGGAATAATCCAAGCAGATGGATTAACCATTTCTTTTGCTGCCCTCTAATTATCCTGCCTGTACCAGCCATCCTGGCAAGAAAATGGGAAATGCACTGTTCTAACATTTTTTTATTACCATGTAGATTTCCTCATTTTGGTCCAGAGTATGTTCTAAGCTCATAATGTTGTTAACTTGTTCTTGCTCTTCAGACTGCTGTTAGCTGTTGTGTGTGTCTCTTCCTCTCTATAAATTAGAAGCATGGGAGTACTGAATGGCTGAGTGGAGTTTAATTTTTTAGCAGGTTCCTTTGTTCATAGGATGAGCTAATGTAACAAGCACCTGTGTTTTTGGTAGCTCTTAATTAGTGTATGTATCTCTAGTTGGTTCTGCTGAATGTTAGCATGCACCAAAAGTTGGACTTGTTCACCATGAGCTTATAAAGCTTATAAAGCTTGGACTTGTTCAGCTTGAGAATACTTCATTAGGAGTTTGTGGACTGGTAAAGACAAAGAATACAAAAGCTGGGCTGTAAGACCCACCCTTCATCTCACAGCTTTATAGGGTAGGGTCCTGAGCTGATTCTGCTTTTCTAAGAGCTTCTATCATTGATATGCATTGCTAAGTTAGATTAGTATAGATCTCTACCACACTGCATACTATAATTCCACTTTAAATATCATGGATGAATCCTAGGGAATACTGGGCTTGTGGTCTGGTTTCACACTAGAGGTCTCTAGCTAAATTCTCCTCTCTAAACTGCAAATACCAGGATTCCATAGGATGGAACCATGACAGTTAACACAGAACCATAGTGCTATACCTGTATAGTGTAAAAGGGCTGCTTGTTTGTGTTTGCATATGTACATTTTCCCACCAGTATTCTTGATACTCTTTATATTTTTATGTTCTCCTCTACTCCCTTTCTCCTAGACCTAAACCCACCTCATTGTACATTTGTGTCAGTTTTCTTCAAATAGCCACAGTACTGAATCCAACCCCTAACCATTCAGTTCATTGCTGTTGTTTATTGCCTTGTAGCCTGGGAAACTAAGTGTACACAACATTGCAGCTTCATGCCTTCAAATCTAAGGCTGCCCTATAAGGCATGAGGTTAGCCTGACCCAAGCTCAGTGGCCATCAGGGATGTAGATTACATTGACAAATTGCTTATCTAATAATAATAATAATAATAATAATAATAATAAAATTTATTTATACCCCGCCCCTCTGTTAAAACAATTACAAATTTCTTAACACATAGTAATATGTTACAAGAGGGCTTTTGTGTGAATTTTTGATAAAGGATGGGTTTTTTTTTACATTTTCAGACTGTTTGCAAAAACCTCTCTCTCTTTTTCTAAAAAAAAAAACAACCTTTGCATTTTGTTTAAAATAGAACTATTTGCATAAACTCCATTGCATTTGCATAAAAAAAATGGTTTTGCATATATGTTTTCACAAAAAAAGTCCCCAAATGTGAAAAAATTGTCATAAAGAAAAAAACAAAAACAAAACATTGTCTGGTGGGGAAAAGACTTTAAAAAAAAAAGATTATTCTCATCTGCAAAAATGATATAAACAAAGGTTTCCATCTGTAGTGGACAGATAGGAGTGGTGTCAGTATACTTTGCTGAGTTAGGGTTTAGACTTTGGATATGTCTTGCCCTGAGGCTATATGTTGCAAGAGCAGACATTGTTTTACGAGCTTCTAGTGCAGAGAGATTGTTTATACGATGTTTGACTGAGTCATATGATTCCCTTGAATTATCTAATTCAATACAGTATAATCCAGTAACAATATTACCATGTGAACCATTTGTGCACTCAGGTACCATACAGCACAATCCTGCAAGTTTACATTCAGTAAGGCCCACTGTGTTCCATGGTCCATATGCTCTGGCTCCATAAAAAGGCCAACCTTATTTATACCATTACAAGTTGCAAGTGATTGTAAGAGGTGTTATTTTCTATGTCTTTGGCCATGTTCAAAATTGGGCAGGGAAGAGAAATAACTGATATAACCTTTAGAATTGTCACAAAGTTTTTTACATTGATTAGCAGCAAGGTCAGGAAATAAAATGGGTACTATTCTAAATATAAAGTGGATTGTTGTGGATGGTTTATGTTGTCATGGAAACCCACAAGCCATTTCATATGAAAAAATCTTTAATATGAAGTGCTCAAGTAGAGAAAATAATCCTCCACCAAGTATAATCTATCTCCAGCAGATTTCACTCCAGATAATTATTTACTTCCAGAGAAATATGAGCAGTTTCTTTTCTAGAATATACTGCATCAACAGGGTTTTGTTGTTGTTGGGGGAGGGGTTTTTATGAAATAATCTTTAAGTATGTTTCATTAAGTACAGTCAGACGGGGTGGGGGGGATTACTTCTTTGGGCTACAAAACCCAAATCCAGCAGGGGTAGTGGCTGTAGTTCCAAATGTTTTTTTTCCAACCTTTAGTTAAAATAATAAAAGTGTTGTTTTTGTCAGAGAGTACAGAATGATAGCTTCCTCAGTCAAAAACAGGATCCAGCCAAAATGAAATGCTTTAAAGATCTACTGAGCTCAGTGATAGAGAATTAATCGTATGTCTAACTTCCCTGATGAAATCAATTGTCCCTGATTTTCATTGTTCAAAAAATCATTTTGTTGTTGTTGTTGTTGCTGTGTATCTTCTAGTCATTTCTCACATTTGGTGACCCTAAGGCAAACCTATCATGGGCTTTTCTTGGCAGAATTTGTTCAGAAGGGGTTTTCCCTTGTATTCCTTTGAGGCTAAGAGAGTGTGACTTGCTCAAGGTCATCCAGTGGGTTTTCATGCCCAAACAGGGTTTTGAACCCTCGTCTCCCAGTGTCCTAGTCCAACCCTAAAACCTCTACATCACCTTGGCACTCAGTTCTACCATGCCTTTTAAGGCAAGCTGTTTGAGGTTGTTTCCTCATATGCAAGTCTGAGAACTCTGAGGCCGAAGAAAAGGTACGGTGGTACGTAAACTAGAAATTGCAGCACAGTGCCCTTGTGGGAAGGTGTTCCAAAGTTGACAGTGGGCCCAATTAAAATTAGGCACAAAAGCTAGGGCTGTCATGAACAGGAGCTAAAAGTAGAGATATCCAAGAAAGAGGTTCTTGGGAGCTGGGAGCTGCAGTACAAGCAAAGGACAGGTGTGCTTCTCCTTGAGAGTAGACCTCTAGTCCCAAATTCTCCTTGCAGCCAAGCAAGCACTTCTTCACTGATTCTATAAGTCCCTTGTGGCATCATCTCCATTGACTGTCACTCCATTTTCAGGCACAATTCAGTGTGTGGGTTTTGACCTATAAAGCTCTATACAGCTTAGGACTACGTTATTTGATAGACCATATCTCCCTGTATGAGTCCAGTAGAGCTCTAAGATCATGTGTAAGAGCCCTTTTCTCTATCCCACCACCATCTCTGGCTCAGTTGGTGGAAACAAGGAAGAGGGCCTTCTCAGTGGCTGCTCCCAGACTTTGGAACTTCCTCCTCAGAGAGGCCAGCATAGCCGTATCCTTGCTCTCCTTCTGCCGGCAGGTTAAAACATTTTTTGTGCCACCAGGTGTTTACAAATAAATGTGGCCTGCGCTTCTAAGGCTGTGCAGTCCTGTTTTAAAGATTCTTTAAAGTCTTTATAGAGTTTTTAAAATGCATTTCTGATATTTTTAATGTTTACTATTTTAATTTATAAATTGTTTGCTGTTTAATTTAGTTTAGTTGTTTTCTTTTATATATATATATATATATATATATATAATTTTTACTTTTGCATTATTTTTAACTTGTATTGTTTTAAATATGTTGTTAGCCATCTTCAGTCCAATTAACAGGAGACAGGTGGGATAGAAATGAATCATCATCATCATCATCATCATCATCATATCATCTCCCAATCTTTGCCTGGCCAAGGGATGATCAGGAAACATTTGGACCAATGGTGTAGAGCAGAGACTTGCCTGAACATCTCTCTCCAGATCTATGTATCTTTGGTGATCTTCTGCTATCTCTGGACTTTTTTGGACAGGGTTTTGCAATGCTAGCAGCCTCATCCCCATTGCGAGATGACACTCTCCCCGGTCGATACTGTTGTGTAACCGCTGGGACGCTCCAGCATTATATTTGGCGGTTTTCTAATCACGAAAGTTGATCGTGATTAGAAAACCACCAAATATAACAATGCAGCGTCCCAGCAGTTACGCAACAGTATCAGCAGAGGATCGGCCGGGGACAGCGTCATCCCAAACGGATGCGCTGCAGCACAGCAGCCTTGCAACGGGGACAAGGCTGCTAGCATTGCAAAACAGCGTCCGAAAAAGTCTTCTGTTACTAATGAATTTTACAAATGTTACACTATTTGTTATCTTTGGGCTCAGTTACATGGCAGTTTTTATCCCTGGGAGAAGCGAGATCTGGAGATCTCAAATCTGTCACTTACAGTTCCCACTATTTGTCATAAGTAGCAGAAGTCTTGGTTTTTTTGGATTTGTTGTTCAGGTACCTCCATCTCAGGAAAGGGGCACACAGCAGAGCTGTATTTTGATTGGTCAGACTTTGAAGGGGATGGGCTTGCAAGTGAAGTCTGGAAATTCTGGATCTGCCATCTTTAGTATGGTCAGTCTCAGGGAACCACCTCCACCCCTACTGGCTAAAGCTACCCTCGCCTCTAATGAGAACTCCCCTGCCCTGCCCTGTGGGGCTACTGCCTCCTGCCCCCCGCCCCATGCAGCTACTGCCTCTTTTGCCTCCCGCCCTTGCCGCCACGCTGGCAGGGGAGGCTTCTCTGTGACTGTCAGTCATGAAGAAGCCCCCCACCCCACATGGCTATTACCCCCACCCTCATAGCTGCGTGAGGTGGGGGTGCGTTCTCCATGACTGACAGTCAAGGAGAAGCCAACCCCCTGCCTCGTGCAATTACGAGGGTGGGAGGAACTAGCTGTGTGGGGTGGGGGGTCTTCTCCATGACTGGCAGTCACGGAGAAGCCACCCCCACCTTGCACAGCTATGAGGGCAGGAGGCAGTAGGTGTGCGGGAGGGCTGCTTCATGACTGACACTCAGGGAGAAGCCACCCCTGCCTCATGCAGCTATGAGGGTGGGAGGGACTAGCTGCATGGGGCAGGGAGGCTTCTTCATGATTGGCTGTCACAGAGAAGCCACCCCCACCTCACACAGCTATGAGGGATGGGGCAGTAGGGGTGTGTGTGTGAGGGGCTGCTCCATGACTGATAGTCACGGAGAAGCCACCCCCCACCTCATGCAGCTACGAGGGCAGGAGGGACTAGCTGCACGGAGCAGGGGGACTTCTCCATGACTGGCAGTCACAGAAAAGCCTCCCTCTGCCTCACGCAGCTACGAGGGTGGGAGGCAGTATGTGTGCAGGAGGGCTGCTCCATGACTGACAGTCACTGAGAAGCCACCCCCACCTGACACAGCTACAAGGCAGAAGGTAGTAGTTGTGTGGGGTGGACGGGCTTCTCCATGACTGACAGTCACGAAGAAGCCACCCACCATCTCACACAGCCACAAGGGCGGGAGGGAGTAGCCACACAGGGCAGAGGGGCCTTCTCTGTAGCCACTTGGGTGGGGGCAGGGGAGGGGAGAGACCTTGCCTGGCTCTCAGCTGGCTGCTTTGGAGCCAGCAGGGGACCCTCCAGAGATGCATACAAATATGGTGGATGGAGAATTGCAACACTTCCCTTGCAAGCCCTCCCCCTCCAATTTCCAACCAATCAGAAATCATCCCATTCCCCAGGATGGTTCCTGATTGTTCAGACAACTAATAGCACAGGTTGTCTTGGACTTTCCTAAAATGTTCCTGAAAAATAGAGGGATGGAAAATTACGGGTTAACTGAGCTTTTTGCTACCCCTCCTTCTGAATAGCCTATGATGTGTGTGAACTACTAGGGTTTGACACGAATTCTTCTTGGGCTTTTTGATTTTTTGGGGTGTGTGTGTGTAAATGGGCCGTTTGTGTTTTGAAATTGTTTGTTTAATTTCTCAGTCAGAATGATTCCCCAGTAGTAGCAGTTGTTGAATCTATATTCAATATCTAGGTGTTCACAATAATTTGATGCACAGCTATGTCTACACTCCAGTCTTGACAACAACCTTTATTGATCAAAATCCTAGTGTCTGAATTACCTACCTGCACAGTTAAGAAGAAAAGGAAAATCATGACTCCATTCATAACCAGATGGAAGCAAGTGTAACTTTAAAAGACGTTGGGGTGGGGAGGGGAATGGAAGGTGATAGAAATTTTTTCCAGATTTGGATGTGTGGCAGCTTCAGTTACAGGGTATAAAATGAAGATGAAATAGCCACAGATGTACACAATCATCCAAAGTTTACCCTCTGGGGACTTCTTCTCCATGTCTGTGATATATCACAGATTGTTAAATTCAGAAGAAAGAAACTAAAGTGCTATTATTTTTAGACTGAGGGGCTGTGAAACCAGAGAGAGAGACCTTTTGACTTCTGAGTGTGTTTAGCTATGATTGAACTTATATGAAATAGCTGGTTTTGTTTTTATTTTTTAAAAGCCCAAGATCTTCTCTTAAGCAGTTGAATGAAAGATACTTGACAAAAGCCAGCTAGCACAACAATTTTGTTCAAGAGGATGTAAAAGTAACTCAGTTGGACAGGGCTTTAAAAACTGTTAGAAAATGGCTAGTAAATGGAAAGACATATGTTGTTTGGGGTAGGAAAACTCCCTGTGCAGTCTGTGCAAAAAGACCCTGAACCCAATAACATAATTTTAAGCAATGTGTGTCTTAGGAGTCAAATATAATGTGGTTTTTCACCCCACTTAGGAAGCTCAGTTGGCCTTCAGTCCATATACCTTATTATTTTCTGCACTAACTAGTAGCAGCTCTCCGTGGCTTCAGACAGGAATTTTTTTGAAACCCTACTTAGAGATTGACACTGAGACTTTCTGTGTGAAATTCATGTGCTCTGTGGTCTGATCTATAGCCTTTCACAATGTTTAGAGGCCATGCTAAGCTGTGATGGCTGAAGTGCTAGTTAGTGCCACTCCAGATAAGTGTCACCCTGTGACTACTGATGGTTAAAAGGTATTAACCTGCCTGTGTTAAGTGCCTTAGATGTTCCTCTGTTTGCAGGGATGAGAACTGTGTTCCCTTTCAGCTGTTGCTGTACTGCACCTCCTAACAACCCTAGCTAGCATATGATGTTATTAAATGGAAGCTTGCTTGGATAAGGGATGGAAGTCTAGATGATGAAGAATAAGATATCCAGCAAAGCTGTGGTAGGAACTGTGTTACTCTCCAAATGATGATGAACTGTAACTCCCAGCATTCTTGTGGGGAGTGCTGGGAGTTGTAGTTCATCAACATTTGGAGAGCAACACAATTCCCACCACAACTTCAACAAATATTCTAGTCTTCATCTTCTAGACTTTCACCCTCTATTCAAGCAAACTTCCATTTAATCTCTCTCTCTGGGTTTTCTTCGCAAATGAAGATTCAGGAAGGACTCATCCCGCGCTCTCTGCAAGCACGCTGATGACTAAAAAGGCCAATCCAAGATAAACAAGTCCGGTTGCAAAAAGCACAGCAGAAGGTCTCCTTGGGTGATGTTTTTGGGTTGTGATTCTTTCTGCGTTGTCGTTTCTCTTCAAGACTTGTTCGGCGTGAGTTCTCAAATAAGGCTGCAGCATTGTGGATAGTGCGTCTCCATGCCTCCCGATGTGAGGCCAGGGCGGACCACTGTTGGTGATCAATTTGGCTGAGCCTGAGATGTTGTTTCAGGGAGTCCTTGTATCGCTTTTTAGGAGTGCCCCTCTTACGCTGACCCGTGGCGAGTTCACCGTAGAGTACTATTTTTGGGAGGCGATGGTCCTCCATCCTAGAAACGTGCCCTGCCCAGCACAGCTGCGTTCTCAATATCATGGCCTCAATGCTGGTGATCCCTGCTTGCTCAAGGACAGCAACATTCATCACATAGTCAGTCCAGTGTATATTTAGGATTGTGCGTAGACAGTGCTGATGAAAGCACTCAATAACACTCCTATTCAGATACGATTGTTCATCTAATTAGATGTTAATGGAGGGCAGAGTGAGGACAAGCCAATCACCTTTCCGATATCCCTACACTGAATCAGGTGTGGTTCCCCACCCCTTTCTCTTAGTTGAGTATTTGAAAGTTCTTTCTGTTATTTTTGTCAATCAATATCTTGTACAAGTTTCTTACAGTTTACCATTTTGATCACCTGAGCTCCCAGGTTTGTAAACAACAGTACTGTTTAGAAGGCAGATTAACATCAATATTCCCTTTTAGAATCTCTTAAACTTTAGATTTCAGGAAATTTATTATGAGCCTGTGGGTTTATAATCTTTTTTAGATTTAAGAAATGAAACAATAACTTATATAATTACATACTCCTTGAGGTAGACCATCACATGGCATCGTATCACATATTTATCTCAGTCTATACACATTAGCTTTGATAGACATTACACAGTCAGTGCTTATATTTCTTGTCACAGACGTTTAAAAAGAGTCATATTACTGTCTTTGAGATTATATGATCTAGGCATCTTAAGTATATTATCACGTATAAGGAATACATCTCAAACCTATAAGACACATGATGTTTTTAACATATTGAAGTAGTGTGGAATATTCAGTTACACCATGTTTGTCATGCACAAGCATAATATATCACACACTGTTCTCTGCTGAGGAAATTGGCAAATCTTATACAGGCAATGAATTTGTACTATTTGGCAGAATTTCAGCATTTGCAATACATTCAATTACATGTAAGACATCTAATCCTCTTCCAAAATGGAGTCCAGATGCTTCTCAACTTAATTCTGCATTGCAGTGCATTTCTCTATGTTGCATTGATGCAGCATAGCTATTGTTACAGATAGGCATTGATATCCCACAAAGGCTAGTTAGATACAACTGTTTAATCTAACATCTAAAATCTCCTGGCCCTACTCTCCTAAGTCCATGTTAAAAGCCAGAAGCCATATCCACTAAAGTAGGTCTGTTCAAGTGCTGATTGGAAAACAAGGAGGAGGATTTTTCCACACTCCTTCCACAAGTGATTGAGACAGCAATGACAAATTGGAATAGAGTCCTGTTTTTTATTGTCACAATCTTACTTGCTTGTGGGAGGAGTCTGTAATGGTCATCCTCCTTGTGCCCCAATTGGCTGCTGAACAGACCCCCTTGGGCTGAAGTGGCTGCTGGCTGTTAAAGAATGCTGGGAGGGGGCATTTATAATGGTGACAATAGTGCCACAATCATGACCATACAGTGTTACTATATGGAGCAGTTATGGATTGATAACTAGGTTAGTGATGGAAAATATATTTAAAAACATTTGAAAGAAGTAATTGAAAAGCATGTTTTTCGAGTGATGAGAAACCCTGATAAGAAGAATCCTAGAGTGGTGAGAATCTTTGCAGTTCAGGACTTATTCTGTGCAACATTTGCACACAGTTGTTTTGTGTATAAAACAGCATTTATGCTGAAATATTATTTACTTCACAGAAAATGCTGTTTCCTGTGCAGAAAATGCAATAATTTGGGATTTATTTTGCACAATATTCACACATGGCTTATTTGCATAGAAAACATTTTCAGCACAAGAACATTTTCCATCAGGAAGTAATATTTTTGCACTGAGATATTTTTTTGTGCACTGAAAATGCAATTTACTCTGCAAAACAACCAGATGTAATCTTGAATCTCAATAACCTTCAAAAGCTGCATGTTTACAAATATTTTCTTGCAGCAGGAAAAAGATTCCTCAAATTACTAGTTACTTCCCTCAAGAAGAAACTTAGTGAAGAATTACATTTCTTCTCTAGATTACAAGCCTGTAACTGTAATACAGAATGCCAGGCAGTATTTTTAACTCTATCTGTTATACAGTACTGGCATTTTTGGTGTTGTAAATAACATATTCTCACCCATTTCGAGATGCACTGAGCAAGCAGAAAGCAGCTTCTTCTGGTTAAGCCTAGACAGTCTAGCCTTGAACGGATGTCTGTTCCCTGCTTAGGTCAACCTTGCAAGACTGTTTCCATTTCTTCTTCTAATGATTTTATGAGCCTCATTTTAGCTCAATTTGAGAAAAGCATGTTGTCTGCTTTGACTTCCTGACTTCAATTTTTTACTCCTTAAGTTTTGAGGCACTTAACATTTCCATATTTTAATTAGATCTTACCACACATGTTCTGGGGACTCATGGGAACCCCACTCAATGTCAGATATTAATATGGAGAATTTTGATTAGCTCAATATGGCAGTGAGAAGCTGAGTAACTACGGGATCTTTTGACCTATGTATACTGGTACTAACTGATGAGACTCACAACCAGGAATTAAAATAAAAATGGTTTTTATTGAAAAATAATCTCAGAAGCACTCACACCAACACTAAGGCTTCAAGCAATCACACAAGGCTAGCGAAGAGTAGGGGCGAGGTTTTAGGATAGAGGAATAGAGTTTGGTGTGATGGGCTCACTATACCAATCAGAAGAGCAGAGATTCATGTACAGAAGTATGGCAATGTGCACTAGCAAACCAACAGAATGATGGCCTCTGGGAAATTGGGCACACTTTGGCAGTATTTTGGAGTGATATTTATATTTGATATTCCCCCTGAAGGGGTGTTTTGAGTGGAAGACAGTGTTTGTTGTTATTTCCCACAGTTGGACAATGGAAGCTCCGGCTATGTTAATGATCACTAATGGCTGAGACATTAAAACTGATGAGTGTCAGGCAACCTTCTATTGTTGAGACAGTTTGCAGACTAATGTGTTTTCTAGCCACTTGATTAAATTAGTGAATGACTCACTTCCAGGCACATCCAGGTGAATTAGTACATTTCCACCCTAACTCACTGTCCAAGAGGGGAACCACATAATTACTACCAGGGCATGGCTTTTCAGAATTTGGAAAGACCTCTACATTAGGTTTTTAGAAAACTTTTGATCAGTCCTTATTTCTGGGGAAGTCTGGATCTACTGCTAACCTGTGAAGTTTCAATAAATGAGCCAATTATGAAATATAGCCCATTAGTGAATTATTGGAAAGGTGGGGGTGTCAGGGCAGGTAACAATGAACTAGCAAAATCATTATTATTATTGACACAGTTTGTATCACACTACTCAACATGTTTAAGGGAGTAATTCATTTAGCAAGGGCATCTGTTGTTGTTATGCACCTTCAGGTCATTTCTGACTTACAGAGACCATAAGGCAAAGCTATCATGGACTTTTTTTGGCAAGATCTGTTTAGAGGGGGGTTGTTTATGCCATCCTCTGAAGAGAGGGTAGCATCCAATAAACTGTTATATTAAAATTCCTGGATAAACAGTTTCACTTTGGAACAAATGGATGAGGTCCTGCAGGACTGCAGGAGGCTCTTCCCCCATGCTGGCCTGTCACTGTAGCTGCTGTCCACACTCTCTGGATCCAGGAAGCAGGGCTCTCAGCATGTGACCATGCTGGTCACAGGCAGGTGTCCTTGCTCATGTGTTGTGGGCCTCCTGCCTGGTTGCTGAGAGTAGGACATGGGTGGTAGCTGCAGGGATGGGCCAGCATGGTGGTGTATACACCATCCCATTTTGCACAAATAATAGGAGAGGAACGGGCCAGATCATCAGCCAGAAAACATCAGTGGGGAGCTAGTGTATTCTGGGCCATGTAGATGAGGCCAGAGGCTAACACTACACCACAGTGGCTCTCAAGGGCATCTACTTAGAACATACTTCTAGAAACCTTTACATTTGTTTTATTTGTAAATAAAAGTGAAAAGAAAGCAGCATAAGAATCATAACAGATGACATAATATAGTTGTGTTCTTACACAAGTTCCAAATTCTGCTCAGTGATGATGTATTTATGTATGCAGCTGTAAGTTTTTATTTCTCCAGTGTCTGAATTTTGTAAAATGAAACTGAAACAAAGTTGTCACCCATCCTTAATTCCAAAGTGACCTACAAATCAAATTAAGCCAAATTAAATTCATGGTAGATTCCTGCACCAATAAAAGACAAGGCACCTTAGTTTCTCAGCGTTGTACATTTTGTGGATGCCTCTACAAATTAACCTGGGTCTCTGAGACAGATATTAATAAATGCATTTTTAATGTAATAATACTATTGGTTCACCTGCTTGTTAACATACATTTTTCTTGTAGGTCACAAGAACTGCCTTGAAAATGCAGCATAATGCATTTAAGAAACAAAGAAAGAAAAATTGTGAGAATCTACAGTCCACCCAATATCACTTTAAAAAAAAAAAAAAAAACCTATGGCATTACTCCCTGAAAATGTCAGTGCAAATTTCACTATATTATTACTGTTATGCAGCAAGTGTAATTCAGTGCAGATTTAGTTCAACTTGGCATACAACCAAGGATATGAAAACACCTTCAGAGATACACAATGTACTTCAATATTTCTACCTTAGCTCTTCAGACATTAGATATAACCTGTTATTCTTGTGATTTTCATTGGCAGTTTAATATCATGTGTAGCTTTCACATTTAGCGCAGACTGATATGGATTTCCTGATGTGAAGAGGGTCATACCCAACATGAAAGAAAACTGGGAGGGGGGAAAAAGCCCCTACAGCATAAAAAATTTGCAGAACTACCAGGGATAAAAACAATTCAGAAGAGTTTGCTTGGCATACACTCACACTGCACTTTTTTGGATAATTTGACTCTACCTCTCAAAGATTTACAAGAAATGCTATATACCAAAATAAGCTTGACCAAAAATAGAGTAAGGAAAATATATGATACCTCTGATGGAAACAATATTTTTACCTTTTTTCTTGTCTTTTCGGCAAGGGTAAGAGGTTTTTTTTTTTTCCCATAATAGCCAAAAAATATTACTGCAATTCTATATTCTCTAAACTTTTCCACTGTTATGTGTAATACTGGTAGGAATAAATGTGTTTGTTCATTCTGGTTCTCCGATCCCCACAACCCCAATCCATGTACAAAATGGTTGGTTGGACCAAATTCCACTTCAATGTTGTATTTTTGTATAAATAAATATATAAATAAAAATTGGACAGAGGTTCATATATATTTTCATTCAGACTTTTCCTAAAAACCCATATTTTTGTTTGTACTTTTCCACAATATAAACGTTTTTTGTCCACATCTTTTTTTATTTTTTACAGGCTTTTTCCCAATAATAATTATGCTCTCTCTCTCTCTCTGTCTGTCTCTCTCTCTCTCTCTTTGTGTGTGTGCCTTTTGTGCATTTTGAGATCTACTTGGGTCTTATCTAGAAACTCTTGGAACTAGGTGTCAAAAACATTTTCAAGCACCTTGCCCAAAAATGGAATGTTAGAAACAGCCCAGTAACACAATGGAATACAGAGAGGGCTTTTTCAACAATAGTGTTATAACTCCCCCATTTAGGCATGATGGAACTCTACTTTATTTTAGTGATACTTGGATCACTTCCTCTACTACCTCAATCAATCCCCCCTCTGGCTATTTCATAAGCCAGGAAAGCTAAAAGACTAACATGTAGTAAACCTTACTTCTCTAAGAATCATTCCACATCCTTAATAGGGATTTGATTTTTCACAAAGTTTCTTCTTGAAGGTAACAATTAATAATTTCAGCATTTTTTTTTCATGGTGGGAAAAGGTCTTCAAAAACCACTCAGTTGTTGAAAGCTATTTGCAATTCGAAACTTATTTCTGCACAAAGTTCACACATGGTTGTTTTGAGCAGAAAATTCTGCACAGGAAGCAGCATTTTTTGGCATGGAAAATAATATTTCAATGCTGAAATACTAATTCCCATGTGAAAAATACTGTTTTCTGAGACGAAAATGTTGTTTTCCATGCAAATCAATTATGTATGAGTTTTATACATAATAAATCCCCAATGACAGCATTTTTTTTTGTTTCCTGTGCAGAAATCTGTGGTTTTGTTTTTGTTTTTTTGTTTTGTTTCCTTTTCCTTTTTCTTTCTTTTCTTTTTGAGACCCAGAGTATGTCCATGAGTGGGGACAGATACCACTTGGGATAGACTCACGGGTTTCATGGCAGACATGAAGCCCTGAAGTATTCCCAACAGAGCAGTCTCAGCATGGGTGTTAATGTACCCTAGCAACACAAAACAAGGGTAGTCCAACACCAACACCAATAGCACCCTAGCTAGCTCAAAGGGAGGTACATCAACAGAATCCCTAACCTTTACCCCACTCACCTTCAAGTGCATTTATTTTCAAATCCAGAACAGTGGGATGGGACTTGTAGTAAGAGGAATAGAATCATGATAGACCACTGCAACTCTACCACCCCACCTCCCAGGTTTCACCTGTTGCCACTGGACAAAGCTAAGAGAGATTAACATAGGCACACGCAAACACAGCCTCATCCAGTGAGATCTCTGTTATGCATCCCACGTCAGCATGCTTATCCAGAATCAGATCCTGAATAGCATTTATTTCACCACTCACTGATCTTGCATTCACCAGCAGCATTTTCAGCTTTGGGTGGACTGTTCTCAAGGTTGTCCAGGGTTATTTGGGCTAGGGAACACTGTGGAAGAAACTAGCACCCTGTATAATTATGATGGCTGCTCCCTGACATCCATCCCCTCCCTTTCTCTTTTGAAAAAACAAACAAAAAAACAAAACAAAAAAAAAACAATCCTTCCTGTTGTAGGCTGGCAGAACCCTCAAGGATAGTACATTTGAGCAATCTGCAGGTAATACTTAACTCCCCAAACTCTCTCCCTTCTTTCAATGAGCAAGGCAGGCCAGTGGAGGCAATAGGGGTGGAAAGGCCTAAGTGCACCAGGTGACTCTCTTGGTGGGAAGGGTGACAACAGTCTTAGTGTTGCCACAAAGGCAGGCCCTTATCCTACTTATCCCTGAAGTGGCAACTCCAAAGGGTCAACACTTCCGTAGGTGTCATCTCCTTTGACAGCAACCATACAGGTAGTGAGCACAACCCCAAAGGACTCCTACTTTATTTGTCTGCTCCATCAACTACTACAGCACTTTCTAGCAAAAACCATTGAGTTACAGTTTGGGGGCCTGTGGCTGCAAAGTATAGGTAGATTTTCCAAGGAACTCCCACAAGTGGAGCCAACCTGGCAATAACAGTAGCAGTTAGATGGAATAGTATTTTGGTATCCTAGATATGAACCGAAATTTGCATTAAGACTTTCTCTACTTTCCACCTCCACATCTGGTCCAAGCCCATTTCTTAGGGGATAAAATGTGTCCCTTTTTTCTTCATCTAAAGTGGATTTTATTTATTGATCCAGTCCTACCATTCATTAAAAATATTGACTAAAACACCTTGAGGTACAATATCTTGAACATCTTGCATTGTATAATTTGAAGTGCACTTTTTATGCCCAGTTAAGTAGGAATTTGCTTATCCTGTGAATTGGTAGGTATATTCCAGAGTGCAAACTGCATCCAGTCTACAATCTGGGAAATGGAAACCTGGTGGTCTGTACAAAATGTCTTCTGTAGCTGGTCAGTATACAACTTCAGTGGGGAACAGTGAAGGACAGAATGCAAGTTATCTTCTTATCAGAGAGTTTCCTCGACTTTCTTTACACCATTAGTAATGTAATAATAATAATAAAATTTATTTATATCCCGCCCCTCTGCAAGCAATCGGGGCGGCTTACAATGATAAAATGGTAGACAGTATAAAACAACCCAAAATCCCTCCCTCCCCTTAAAACATTATTAAATTAATGCAAGTTAAAATCAATACAAGTTAAAATCAATATGTATTACCATATGCTAAATATCCTTTTAAGCAGGCAGCATCTGTTAGGAGATCCAAAAGGAACCTCCAGAGGGGGTTCCAGAGGCCGGGGTTAGCTATTTCGGAAAAGCCTGCCCGAAGAGAACCGTCTTGACAGCCTTTTTAAAGCTGTCTAATGATGTCAATAGGCGGATCTCGTCGGGCAGGCCGTTCCACAATTTGGGGGCGACAGCCGAGAAAGCCCTCTGGGAGGTAGTCGCCAGCCTAGGTCTTTGTGACTGCAACAAATTCCTCCCAGAGGACCGGAGAGCGCGGGGAGGATTATAAGGGAGAAGGCGGTCCCTGAGATAGCTTGGGCCCAAGCCATTTAGGGCTTTAAAGGTGATAACCAACACCTTGTACTGGGCCCGGAAGCTGATAGGCAGCCAGTGGAGGGACCTCAGAACCGGAGTAATGTGGTCCCTCCTAGATGTTCCAGAAACTAACCTTGCTGCCATATTTTGTACCAGCTGTAATTTCCGAACTAGGCACAAGGGTAGCCCCATGTAGAGAGCATTACAGAAATCCAGACGTGAGGTTACCAGCGCGTGCACAATGGTCTCAAGATCCCTTACTTCCAAAAAAGGGCGCAGCTGGCGTATCAGCCGAAGCTGATAACAAGCGCTCCTGACTGTCGCATTTACCTGATTTGTCATCAGGAGCGACGAGTCAAGGAGCACCCCTAGGCTGCGAACACAGTCACTGGAGGAGAGTGTGACCCCATCCAGGACTGGAGATTGCAACTCCATTCTTGGTTTCGGGGCCGCTACCGTGAGCACCTCCGTCTTGTCAGGATTCAGTCTCAATCTGTTTTTCCTCATCCAGCCCATTACTGCCCGAAGACATTCATTGAGAGAAGAGATGCCGTCAGAATTCAAGGCCGACGAACGAGATACGGAGAAATAGATCTGAGTGTCATCAGCGTACTGATAACACCCAGCTCCATAACTCCGAATAATCTTACCCAGCGGCTTCATATAGATGTTAAATAACATCGGGGACAGAATAGCACCCTGTGGTACTCCACAGGTGAGCTCCCTTTTACTGGAGCTACTGTCCCCGAGCAGCACTCTCTGGGTCCTGCCTGAGAGGAAGGACCGGAACCACTGCAAAGCAGTGCCTCCGATGCCTAACTCCCCCAGGCGATCCAGAAGAATGCTGTGATCTATCGTATCAAAAGCCGCTGAGAGGTCTAGGAGCACCAACAGGATCACGTTACCCCTGTCAATGCTCAGACGCAGATCGTCGGTCAAAGCAACCATGGCAGTCTCAACCCCAAAGCCTGTCCTGAAGCCAGTTTGAAATGGGTCTAGGTAATGTACTCTGCCCATGGTAAGGACTTGGAATTCCCTCTGCTTTGTAGAATAATTCTGGTCTTAGACTGTTTCAGAAATGATGAATGCCATTTGAAGTGCACAAATCTATTGAAAAAAATAAAATATTGATGCTCTTTTCTATCAGTACTAGTAGATTATTCTTCCCAAATTACTTTAAAAATCACACACGGTGGTGCTGTGAATAATTAAAAAGTACGGGAACAGTGGTGATGAATACTATTAATTTATAATCCCTCAACATCATTTCCCCCCTTTCTGAATATAAGTTGCAAAAGAATGCTGTGAAAATTGGCATTTTACCTTACATTTTATATAAGTCTACACATTTTTTGGTTATTTTCTTTGAATATTACTAATTTATACTTTATTTAGGAGACATTCATACAGTGTTCTTGGGTGGTCTTGTGCAAAGAGTGCTAGATTTAGAGGACAGAAATTCCTCCATGTTCTTTGCTAGCAAACCTTCATTTAGACAGTTCCTTGAGGCTAGGGTTACGGAAGATTTGGCTCTCCAGATGTTGTTGTCCATCATCCCTCACCATTAGTTAGGCACAGAGAAAGCTGATGAGTGTTACAGACCAAAAAACATCTGGATGGCCATATGCCATCTCTGCTTTATACCAAACCTATAAGACAGTTGTTGTGATGTTGTGGCATTTTTTAAAAATGATGATAACCCCATGTACACCATCCTGATTTTTTAGCATATGCTGAAGAAGCAATCTGTTGTTTCAATTTAAGCTGAAAAGCAGCTCGGCTTTGGTGCAGTGCAGTCAGCTGTACCAAAAATCCCTTCTCTGCTATGTACATGGTTCCCCATATCCACATACAGCTGTAGTCATGTTAAGATGGTACTTACTGTACTTTGTTCAATATGGGAGCAAGAGAGCATCTAACTCTGCTCTCCCTGACCATTCTTGGCTCACATGGAAATAGACGTTCCCAAAGAAGAGAGATTGTTCTCTACATGCAGAAACTCCTTACAGACACAATCCCTTTGGAAGCTGATTCTTGGTCATCAGGAGAGTCTTCATATGAACGGAAATCTCTGCTCTTCATACATGTGTTGAAAGTGATAATGGAAGGGGCATGATTAGTCACTTCTCTGGTCCCATGTTGAATAGTTTTGTTGGACTATAGTTCCAGAGAACAAATGCAGCAGTTTGATTTTAATTCACACAATGGATTTATCAGATGTGTGAAAAAATGTGTCAGAAGGACACAACAATAACAAAAATGGGCAACAATTTCAGATAGTGTTGATATTCAGCTGTTCTTGGGGCATAGCCTGTCAATAAAAAAGTGACATCTTGTCCACACCAGCACTATGCCCCGGGAACAGCTGAGGACACGGGCATCTGATAATGGCACTCTTTGTGTTCTTGTAGCATCCTTACAACACGATTTGGGATTGGTTTGGTGCTGTGTTTCCCCACATCTGATAAAGTCCTATGTTTCAAGCATCTTCTCACATAGGATTTTTTCAGACAGCCCTTACTGTGCAAGAAGCCTCTGGAACAGTTACAACACTGTCACGCAGCAGGGGCCCCATTTCAGACAACGCCATCCCTCTCTCAGTGTCGCCTGTGACTGTTGTGGTTTTTATTGAAGACAGCCACACCATCTTTTACTCATGGAATTTGTCCATGAATAAAAAATGGTGCGGCTGCCTTCAATCATAACCGGAAGAGTCAAGGACGACTCCGAGAGAGGGACGGTGTCATCCGAAACAGACCCCCTGCCGCACAACAGTGCCATAACTGTTCCAGAGGCTTCTTGCACAGTAAGGGGTTTCTGAAAAAGTCCATAATTGCTACAAGATATAAAAAAAGGATCAACATAATATGGTGGCCTAAGTTTTGGACCAGGAGACCAGAGTTAAAATCCCTGTTTAGCCATGGAAACCTACTGTGTGACCTTGAGCTAGTCACACTCTCTCAACCTAAGAGGAGACAATGTCAAACCTCCTCTAAATAAATCTTGCCAAGAAAACCCTGTGACAGGGTTACCATAAGTTGGAGATGACTTAAAGGCACATAACAACTACGACCAAGTAAAATATTTCAAATTATATCTCCTATCTTGTCCAGAATGTTGCTTGTCTAGAACGCATTGAGAGTATTCTTATGGGACTCAATCAATGCATCCTTCAGGGAAGGTATCGTACCATCTTGTTTAAAGGAGGCGGCGGTTAAGCCACTCCTGAAAAAAACCTTCCCTGGACCCCCTGGACAGGAACTATTACAGACCAGTGTCCTTGCTACCTTTTTTAAGCAAGATGATTGAGAGGGCAGTTGCTTCCCAACTCCAAGCCGTCTTGGATGAAACCAATTATCTTGATCCATTTCAAACTGGCTTTGGGAGAGGATATGGAGTTGAGGCTGCCATGGTTGCTCTAACTGATGACCTCCGCCTGAGCATAAACGGGTAGTGTGACCCTGCTGGTGGTCTTGGACCTTTCAGCGGCCTTTGACACTATAGATCATTCCATCCTCTTGGATCGCCTGAGAGAGTTAGGAATTGGAGTCACTGCTCTGCTGTGGTTCAATTCCTTTCTCTCAGGCAGATCCCAAAGGGTGGGGTGTGGGGACAGTTGCTCTTCCAGAATTGGACTTAATTGTGGCATCCCTCAAGGTCCCATACTGTCCCTGATGCTATTTAACATTTATAAGAAGCCGCTGGGAGGCATCATCCGGAAGCATGGAGCTCGGTGTCATCAGTACGCTGATGACACTCAGATATATTTCTCCATGACCAGATCATTCGCTCAGACATCAGATGGTGTCTCTCCTCCCAATGACTGTCTTACAGTGGTAATAGATTGGATGAAGAAAAACAGATTGAGACAAAATCCAGAAGGTACTGGATTTAGGAGGTACTGACAGTCACAGGCCCAAAACCAGGTCTGGGAATACAACTTCCGGTCCTGGATGGAGTCACACTATCCTCTAAGGACTGTGTTCGCAGTCTGGGGGTACTCCTAGATTTGTTGTTTCACGTGACTAGTCAGGTGAGTGCGACAGTCAGAAGTGCCTGCTATCAGCTTCGGCTGATACGCCAGCTGTGCCCTTACCTGGATACAAGGGATCTGGAAACTGTGGTACATGCTTTGGTATCCTCACGTTTGGATTACTGTAACACACTCTACATAGGGCTACCCTTGTGCCTAACCCAGAAACTTCAACTGGTACAAAATATGGCAGCCAGGTTAATTACGGGTACATCTGGGAGAGAGCATATAACACCTGTGCTTACATCTCTCCACTGGCTGCCGATCAGTTTCCGGGCACAGTACAAGATGTTGGTTTTAACCTTTAAAGCCCTACATGGCTTGGGTCCATCTTATCTCCGGGACCGCCTCCTCCCATATGATCCCCGCCATGCACTTTGGTCCTCTGGGAGGAACCTGCTGCAGCCTATGAAAACTAGGCTGTTGCAGAACTCCCAGAGGGCCTTCTCTTCTATGGCTCCCAGACTATGGAATGGCTTGCTGGATGAGATCTGTATTATCACTTCTCTTGATAGCTTCAAGAAGGCACTAAAGACGGATGTCTTCCGGACGGCCTTCCCAGAATAACTTCCCAGCTCAAGTGGAGCTGATTGTTTACCCGCCCCCTTGCCGCTATTGCCATATTTATTTATTTATTTATTTATATTGTATTTTATCTTTCTTTTAATTCTCTATTAGTTTAATTTAGTTTTAAGGGGTGGGAGGGTTAGGATTGGGAAGGATTGTTTTAACTTGCTGTTGTTTTAATCTTGTTGTACGCCACCCCGGTTGCTGAGCAGAGGGGTGGGTTAAAAATAAATAATAATAATAATAATAATTATTATTATTATTATTATTATTTAGAACCAAAGAGCCTTAGAGAAGGTGTTAGCTGTCCTGGTTTCACTTAAGTGTAAGGATTTCCCATCTTCTTCATGCATCCTCCCTTCTGCATGCCCTGTCTTTAGTAAGAGTATATTTGCCTTCCTGAATTCCTTGTCATCTCTCCAGCTCTATCATGACAAGCTTGCTTTTGCAAGTGAAAAATCTACTAAGATGCTTGGGAATACATATTGATAGGATATTATATTATTATGTTCCTAAATTAGAAACATTCCAACAAGGTCATTTGTCATTTTGCAAATGACCCCTTCAGGGAATGGCAAGACAGAGGAAAGCATTTACAAAATTTGTTGTTATCAGTTATATGTGTGACAATAGGAACATACATTGCACAAACACAGTACATTTCAGTTCTGGGATGCTTCAGAGTGTAGTCCATTTACATCCCTGTCTGGGTGTTAACAGTTGAGTGGCAGAATTTCAGTAGGTGGTGTTTCCCTCAGCAGTACAGTCTGTGCTTTTATATTTAAGGGAGAAATAGAAAATGAGGGTGATAGGGAGGAGGCTGAATCCAAACAGAATTGCACAAATGTAGGTGATTAAGTTTCTTCTACAGTCCACTTATGCTTTGGATTTAAGTAGATTCACTTCCACTGAAACAAGTAGAAGAAATATAGCTTAATGCTAAGCACTCCAGTTTAACTTTTGGTTGAAGTTAAAGTGTCAGAATTGTTCCCTCAAAGATCTTGGTTCCACTTTTATGAGAGCCAAAGTGATTTTTTTCTTGCAGCCATGCTCAAGAAGAATAGTATACATGCACTTGCAGAAGCAGGTGGGCAGAGTATAAACAGGGGAGGAAATCAGTAAAAAGTGTCCTGAGGCACATAATTAGTTCTATGGAAGAAACAATAGATAGTCCAGGTACAGGTTAATCAGAAGGAATACATGCAAGAACATGCAAGAGCTAGCCGTCCCCTTCAATTTAAAGATATAAAGTATTCTTTATATCCACAGTTGGATATAATCCACAGTACTTTATATCCACCTTATTCTTTTCAGGAACAAGAGGATTGAGATGGAACAGCAAGGCAGAAGTGTTTGATGTGGACTTTCAATAGCAAATCTAATAATTTCAAGGCCTGACAATTCTCTCTAGTTGCAAGTAGCATTGGCTTATTGATTTCATGCATACTGTTGTAGTGTGCAAATAAGCACACAGACACAAACATATACAAACACCTTTAATTTGACACATACTGTAGGTTTTGGCCATTTTTCAGTCTATTTTTTGAGAATGTTTGCTATACATCAAGTAGAGATATATGCTAAATGTATTGATGCCCCCTTGTCGTGGGAGAGAGGCTTGCATACCCTAATGATGTTTTGAGCTATGCTGGCGGTGGCATAATAGCCACTGGTAGGGTCTCCCATGCCAGACAGTTCAATACCGAAAGGTCTGACAAAGAGCGTCAAAGGGCAGGATGGGCTCTCTAGCCTTGTGGCAACCGTCCTAGGAGAAGGAAAACTCTAATCCCAAACCCGGGCAGATAGTGCTCGTCCAACCCTGTAAGGTCAACCATCTAAGAGAAGGAAACTCTAATCAAACCTACGGCCCGAGGACCTCGCTGCCACGTCCATGCTTGCAAGGCCATGGCAGATGAATCTCTGGTTTAAAGGGTGAGGCCAGTTCTGTGCACGCTGCGCTCCACCAGAAAAATCCATTGCACAGGCTCGATTGAAAAATAATTGCTAGGTTCCATCTGATGTGTCTAGAGGTAGAAAATGCATTATTTGGATGTGCAATTTTTGGAATAAAAAATGAACATATGAATGGGGGGCTGATGATAAGGGCATGTTGTTTTGAAGGGACCTTTTACAGGTAAAGCATTTCCTTTTTCACTATGCAACAGTACATTTGGTAAAAATGGTACAATATATGCCTGGATGTGCTAACACATGTGTGCTAGGCAAAGGATTATCTTGGTGCACCTAGAAGGAAAGGAGACCAGTGATAAACATCCAGCCTCGCTCAGTTGGCCTGGTTGGAGGAGAAGATAGGAGCCAATGGAGATTTATAATCCCACTCTGCCTCTTCCACTGTAGCAATGCTGAGGTTACAGCAACACTATAATTGTGGGTTTATTCTACATAAAATTCACACATGGTTGATTTGCATAGAAAACAACATTTATTTATTCTTTTACAGAAAACAGCAAATTCCAGCATGAATGTTCTGTTTGTATCAGCAAACATTCGTTTCATAATTGCCTCAGATCCAAGGGTGGTAAGGATCATCAGCAGGGGAGTACCAATTGGAATACCCAGTTATCTCCTAAAGGGCCTCAGTCCATTTAAACTAGAGCTTATGTTAGCATTACTTCACTGCTGTCCCAATTGGGAAGTGATGCAATATCTAAGGGATTCATTTTCTTTTGGTTTCATGATCCCCTTCCATAGTGTTAGAAGGGCACTTATATCTAATAATTTGCATTCAGTTACTGGTATGGAAGCTATCTCTGGTTTTTCTTCACAAACGAAGATTCAGATAGGACTCATCCTGTGCTTTCTGCAAGCGCACTGATGACTAAAAAGGCCAATCCAAGATAGACAAGTCTGGTTGCAGAAAGCACAGCAGAAGGTTTGCTTGGGTGATGTTTCCGGGTTGTGATTTTTTCTGTGTTGTCATTTCTCTTCAAGACTTGTTCGGTGTGAGTTCTCAATTGGATTTTTTCCTTCAAGCCTGTGCAATGGATTTTTCTGGTGGAGCGCAGCATGCACAGAACTGGCCTCACCCTTTAAACCAAAGGTTCATCTGCTGGCCTTGCAAGCATGGACGGTAGCAGTGAGGTCCTTGGGCCGTAGGTTTGATTAGAGTTTCCTTCTCTTAGATGGTTGACCTTACAGAGTTGGACGAACACCATCTGCCCAGGTTTGGGATTAGAGTTTTCCTTCTCCTAGGACGGTTGCCATAAGGCTAGAGAGCCCATCCTGCCCTTTGACGTTCTTTGTCAGACCCTTCGGTTTTGACCTGTCTAGCATGGGAGACCCTACATTGTGCCACTGCCAGCATAGCTCAAAACATTATTAGGGTACACAAGCCTCTCTCCCATGACAAGGGGGCATCAATGGAGAGGTGGAAGATATAGTTAGGGGTGAAATTCACAGGGAAGTTCTTGATGGTAGAGTACTTGGCCCATTCCCCGATTCTCCCTTTTGGTAATTTGAGGGTTCCCCAACTGGGTGTGGTCCTGGAAAAAAAATCCTTATTTTACCTTATTCATCACCTGCCCTTCCCCAAGGGTGAGTTAGTGAATGACACCTGAGCATCTATGCATGGTGTACTATACATACTTTTAATACTGCCATGTACATGGTGCATATGCTTGGTGTCAGGGTTGAGCTGAAGAAATGTGATATCAAATCTGCCTTTCATGTGCTACACGTCCAGTCCACCCTGTCAACTTTGAATAGCTAGGGCCCGTCTCTGATAACCTCTTTTGTATGGACTGGGCTCTGTTAATGTAGTGTTCAGTGCCACATGCTTCATTCAAGAAATTTAGTGAATTTCTCAAGTGCTCACTAAAATGGTTTTCATATAATTTTATCAACCATTCTTCTAAGGGTATTCCTGAATCTTTCCATTTTTTTTTTGCATATTCACATTGCCAACATATATGACAATAGGTACCATTTGTTTGGTTACACTTCCAACAATTATCTTTCAAATTTTTGTATATTTTTGGCAATTTTTTTTAGGAATTAAATGCCAATGATAAAACAGCTTATAACAGTTTTCTTTCAGATTGTAATTTCTAGTAAATAATAGCTTTTTTTTTTTGCAAGACCTTTCTCAATGTTCTAATTGTATAGTGTGCCTCACATTCTGCAACCATCTATTCATATTTTCCTTAATTCTTTCCTGTTCTAATTCCAACTCTAACAATAATCTATACAATTTAGCAATTGTTTATTATTATCTTGTATTAATTTATCTAATGCCATCTTTTCCATTTCAATTACTTTTAATTTGTTATCTTTCTTGAATCTTACATATAATTGATGTTATAGAAACCAATGGCACACCAAGTTTTCTAAATTTATTTCTTTTCTTGTTTTAGTTTGATATTTATTTTCTTGACATTTTAATATGTCTTTAGATGTCAGCCAATTATCTTTACACAAGCTATCTTTTTTATGAAAAGCTTCATGAGTTGAAACCTAGAGAGGAATTTTGGGACATAATTTATTTTTGTATCTTAACCAAACTCTTAATAACGGTTTTCTTATAAAATGATTATTAAACTCTTTATTTGCAATCACTTTATTGTACCAAAGGTATGCATGCCATCCAAAGACTGTATTTGAACTTCCAGCTGTAGCATTCTCTTGTTTTTTTTTAACTTAATCCAGTCCAATAACCATGATAGACAACATGCATGATTTTTTTTAATTGGGTAGACCAAATCCTCCCCTTTCTCTGCTATCTTGTAATAATTTTAACTTTACTCCTGGTATTTTTCCTACACAATTTTTCCTATCTACAGATTTTTTTCCTACCCTACCCAAATGAAATTTGACAATTCTCTATTCCACTCTTTAAAAGGTGCATCATTCATGACTATTGGGATAGGGACCAAAAGAGTATGCTGATGTGATTCTGAGAAAGGCTCTGAACTATTATATTATGTATGTCCTCATTCTGCTAAGTTTCTACTCAAAGGATTCAGCAACGTGTGTGTGTATGTGTGTAGGGGTGCTGTTTCCTGAACAAAACAACATGTGAATTTTGTGTAAAATTAGTCTCAAATTGCAAAGATTCTCATCAGTTCAAGGTTCTTCTCGTCAGTTTCTCAACATTCTAGAAACACATTTTTCAACAGCCTTTCAAATAATTTTAAATATTGTACCTAGTTGCAACTTTTGCTTTGTGATAGTCATGATTCTGTACTTGACACATGAGTCATGTTTATTAGTGTCCAGTCACTTTTCTCTAGAACTCCCTTTGTACTGCCCAGGCAGTGATATTCAGAACCCAAGACCATTGTCAAGCCTGAAACTTAGTAGCTGATGTTTTTAAATTTAATAGGTTGGCCAGTACACATCTTTGCCTCCAAGACTTTTCTCTATAGAACTAAAGTTGAATATATTTTTTTTCTAATTAAAATAGGTTAAAATTCAATAAATTACATGTCCCTCAATCTTAGATTCTGACTGAAGAATATCCTACTGGATAAAACATGGGTTTCAGAGAAACAAGTCATGCCAGACTAATCTGATCTCTTTTTTTTTTATATAAAGTTACCAGCTTGGTAGATGAAGGGAATGCTGTGGACATCGCATACCTTGATTTCAGTAAGGCCTTTGACAAGGTTCCCCATGACATTCTTGCAAACAAGCTTGTAAAATGTGGGCTAGACAAGTTAACTGTTCAATGGATTTGTCCAGCAACTCCATTGATGAAATTTTATTGGATCAGCTTCAATCTGTGAGTACCGATGACGTGGACAAACTCCTTGGTAGAGTGAGAAAGACGACCTGTCCCCTCGATCCCTGTCCATCTTGGCTGGCCACCCAAGGGGGAGACGCATCGAGAGTACTCCTTAGGGATATTATCAATGCGTCCTTCAGGGAGGGGTCTGTTCCACCCTGTCTGAAGGAAGCGGCGGTTAAGCCGCTCCTGAAAAAGCCTTCCCTGGACCCTTTGGACAGGAACAACTATAGACCAGTCTCCTTGCTGCCTTTTCTAAGCAAGATGATTGAGAGGGCGGTCGCTTCCCAACTCCAAGCTGTCTTGGATGAAACCGATTATCTAGATCCATTTCAAACTGGCTTTAGGACGGGATATGGAGTGGAGACTGCCATGGTTGCTCGGGCTGATGACCTCCGCTTGGGTATCGACAGGGGTAGGGTGACCCTGTTGGTGCTCTTGGACCTCTCAGCGGCCTTTGACACAATAGAGCATTCCATCCTCCTGGATCGCCTGAGGGGGTTAGGAATTGGAGGCACTGCTTTGCAGTGGTTCCGTTCCTTCCTCTCGGGCAGATCCCAGAGGGTGAGGCTTGGGGACAGCTGCTCTACCAGAATAGAGCTTAACTGTGGCGTTCCTCAGGGTGCCATCCTGTCCCCGATGCTATTTAACATCTATATGAAGCCGCTGGGAGAGATCATTCAGAGGCATGGAGTGCGTTGTCATCAGTATGCTGATGACACCCAGATATACTTCTCCATGTCTCAGTCGTCAGCTTCGACTTCAGATGGCATCTCTCCTCTCAATGATTGTCTTAAAGCAGTAATGGACTGGATGAGGAAAAACAAATTGAGACTGAATCTAGACAAAACGGAGGTATTAACAGTTACAGGCCCGAAACCAGGTCTGGGAATACAACTACCAGTCCTGGATGGAACTACACTCTCCTCCAAAGACTGTGTTTGCAGTCTGGGGGTGCTCCTGGACCCGACGCTCCAGATGTCTAATCAGGTAAATGCGACAGTCAGGAGTGCCTGTTACCAACTTCGGCTGATACGCCAGCTGCGCCCTTTCCTGGAAACTAGGGACCTCGAAACTGTGGTACATGCACTGGTAACCCCCCGTCTGGATTTCTGTAATGCGCTCTACATGGGGCTACCCTTGTGCTTAACTCGGAAACTTCAACTAGTTCAGAACATGGCAGCCAGGTTGATTTCTGGTGTTTCCAGAAGAGAGCATATAACACCTGTGCTAAAAGCTCTCCACTGGCTGCCTATTCGTTTCCGGGCACAGTACAAGGTGTTGGTTATAACCTTTAAAGCCCTGCGTGGTTTGGGTCCAACTTATCTCCGGGACCGCCTCCTTCCGTACGACCCTCCCCGCGCACTTCGGTCCTCTGGGGGGAATCTGTTACAGGCTATGAAAACAAGGCTGTCGGTGACGTCCCAGAGGGCCTTCTCCGCTGCTGCTCCCAGATTATGGAATGGCCTGCCAGACGAGATCCGTCTTATTAACACCTTAGACAGCTTTAAAAAAGCTGTCAAGACGGATCTTTTCCGGCAGGCCTTTCCTGAATAACTATCCCGGCCCAAGACTCGGCTGTCCTCCCTGAGCTGTAATCAGATTAAAAAAAAACAAAACTATTGTATGTTTTAATCTTTTTCTAATTTATATATTTTTAATTTACTGTATGTTTTTAATCTTTTATAGTTTAATATTATTTTAAGGGGGGGTGGGCTAGGGTACTGGGACTATGGAGTTTTTATATTGTAAGCTGCCCCGATTGCGTTGCAGAGGGGCGGGATAGAAATAAAATTATTTATTATTATTTATTATTATTATTATTATTATTAATTGGTTGACCGGCCGAACCCAAAGGGTGCTCAGCAGTGGCTCCTCTTCGTCTTGGAAGGATGTGACCAGTGGGGTGCCACAGGGTTCTGTCCTGGGCCCAGTGCTATTCAACATCTTTATCAATGACTTGGATGAGGGAATTAGGGGCATACTTATAAAATTTGCAGATGACACCAAATTAGGAGGAGCAGCTAATACCCTAGAGGACAGGATCAAAATTCAGAATGACCTGGATAGACTGGAGAGCTGGGCCAAAGCTAACAAAATGAAATTCAAAACGGAGAAATGTAAAGTACTGCACTTAGGGCGGAAAAATGAAATGCATAAATATAGGATGGGAGAGACCTGGCTGAATGAGACCACGTGCGAAAGGGATCTAGGAGTCCTAGTAGACCACAAGTTGAACATGAGCCAGCAGTGCGATGCGGCAGCTAAAAAGGCCAATGCGATTTTGGGCTGTATCAATAGAAGTATAGTGTCTAGATCAAGGGAAGTAATAGTGCCACTCTATTCTGCCTTGGTCAGACCTCAGTTAGAATAATGTGTCCAGTTCTGGGCACCACAATTAAAAAAGGATATTGACAAATTGGAGCATGTCCAGAGAAGGGCAACTAAAATGGTGAAAGGTCTGGAAACCATGCGTTATTAGGAGAGACTTAGGGAGCTGGGTATGTTTAGCCTGGAAAAAAGATGGTTAAGATGCGATATGATAGCCCTGTTTAAGTATTTGAAGGGATGTCACGCTGAAGATGGAGCAGGCTTGTTTTCTGCTGCTCCAGAGACTGGAACACGGAGCAATGGGTGCAAGCTCCAGGAACAGAGATTCCACCTCAACATTAGGAGGAACTTTTTGACAGTAAGAGCTGTTCGGCAGTGGAACGCACTCCCTCGGAGTGTGGTGGGGTCTCCTTCCTTGGAGGTCTTTAAACAGAGGCTGGATGGCCATCTGTCGGGGATGCTTTGATCGTGATTTCCTGCATGGCAGGGGGTTGGACTGGATGGCCCTCATGGTCTCTTCCAACTCTGCAATTCTATGTTTCTATGAAAACCAAAGTAAGAGCCTGTTTATCAGTGGGCAAGGAGCAGAACCTACAAATTTATCTTCAAAGAAGTTTTGTTGTCCTTCATTTAGATCTCTGTTGTCCCAACTAGCTACAATACAAAAGAATGAGGAGGGCCTCAGAATCTCAAGCAGGTTAATATGATAGATCCATAAACTGAGATGCCTTAACATTAAGCCATGCAAGTCTTTCATAACCAAAGACAGCACATTGAACTGAGGCTGGAAACATTTTTTTCCTCCCTACATTTTAGAAAATTAATTAGTTTCCCTTCACCAAGACCATCCCAAGCTGTCCGAAATTTTATTTTCGCAAAACTGACTGGGAACTAGAGTTGAGCTATAGCTGCACCTCCTCTAAGGAAATGCCTTGCTATTATTAAAATGACATTAATTGATCTCAGAATTTCTAGAGGATCTTTAGAAATCTTTGCAGGATAGTTTGAAAGATGTGCAAGAAAGCTGTATCCTTCAATGAGGCAAAGGAGATTTTTTTTGTGAAGTCAGTACTAGGCCTGTAAAGCATTATGAATGACTTACTGAGACAGGCATAAAGTGGAGTGAAGGACAACCACAGTGCATGAAACAAGCAGGATTTCTCTATGTGACTATATAACAAATAGCAAGTATCATCACTTTCTCCCCAATGTGCACTGACTGAACTCAAATTTATTTAAAATTTCAGTGATTTGGTTCAAATTGTTTTCCGTTCACTGGGAATTCAGTCTACAGATGGTCCTGTTGTCAATAAAGCAGGTCTTCCAATACCCTGTGTACCTGGTTTGGTGTGTGGTATGTGTGTGAGTAGGATCTCTCTGTTGAAAAATTTGGTTTGGATTTATTACATTAAATAGAGCATGGGGAGGGGGAAAAAAACCCATGCATGTGCCAGCTATGCTTGTATGCTGGCAAGTGTCCAGGATTTCAGCAACCTGAATTGTTTTGAACTATTCAGCATATTTCTCAGATCAATTCCTCTCCCCGCCTTCTTTATTCACCAGGGTAAGGGAAAAAAGCCCATTTAAAACATTCATAATGGATGCCTATAGTATGAGTGAATGCAATTATTCTCCATGCAATTTTCTGTGGCACCAGATATGGTGCAATTTTCTGTGGCGCCATATCAAATCAACAGTGTTAAATGGCTGTTTTTATGACAAGAGTAAGAGTAACTAGTAGTACTAAGCTTGGGGGGAATGCAGTGTGCATTTAGTATGGATTTGAAAAACATAGACTGCCAACAGTATTCTTCCCTGTTCATTCTGTTACTAAAAAGCATTCCCACACAGCTGAGCAAAGCTATGGCTGTTGTTGACTTAATTCATCTCGGCTTTCTACTTAGGAAATTAACTATGGCTTTATTCCAAATGTCAGTGGAATTCTTCAATTAACATCCAGCTCTTGTTGCACAGTACACATTCTTCATTCTTTATTGCTGGCTTGTTGCAACCCACTGATCTTAAAAACAACAACACAATCATAATTACAAGCAAGAAGAGAAGATGGAACTCACATGAGATGAGGATTTCATTTGCTACATAATCTCACTTCTGGAAATGTGTGGGGAGGCAAGATATTATTTTGGTCCAGTTGGGCACTGTTGGCTCACACACCGCAAAGAGACTGCAACAATAATATCAACTGGTGGATGATGATATGTTTCCAAAGTCAGAGTACGAGTCTCCTGCTGGTGATGGTGTTGGCTTCTTCTTGTTTCTTTTGTATGTAATTCTCACCACCAATAGACATTTACATGAATGATAATAAAATTAAGAAAGATCTTGTCATTATTCAATGACATGTTATCAACATAGGCTGGAAGCATCCTGGAAGTGTATCTTGGCCATTGGAGGAGGTCAAAACATAATCGTATAGCTTATGCTTTACACATATAGGATGAGATGCTAAAGGGGAGTGGAAAGTTCCACTGACCATACCTATGTTCCCCGTGTACTCATCCCACTGCTGCTTCCCTATACACATATAGTGGTTGGGGGAGGGAGGGAGAAAGATATACAAATCTTTAATTTAGTCTTCTTTTATTCATAAAGGTAGAAGGGCACAGTGCCAATTACCTTCACACTCTCACCCAAACAAAACAATGAATATTTTCTTTAAACTTAAATACAGAACTGGGAAGAGAAAATTTAGTATAAGGCACCAGCTTACTTGGAGACAATGTCAGTTATCCTCATAACTACATCATTGTTGTTTTTTTTAAAAAAATCCACAGAGCAGCCACAATTATAGAAATGGTGGACTCAAGCCTCACGTTAAACATGCAGGCCATACAAACATTTCCAGTGCAGCCATAAACTTGAGTACATGGTTATATCAATGATCTACTTGATTCTGTGAAGTGTCCCAAGGGACCAATTCACACTGAACTCTGTCAATAAGCCTCCACATGGTAGGATGCCTTGGATGATTGTAGCGGCTATAATACATTGAGAGTCCACATCCAGTATTTTCTTAGCAGCTCTTCACCACCTGCTGTCTGTCTCCTATCTGCAAGCAGATTCTTCTTGCAGGAGCTTTTTCTTTTCTGCCACTGGGGAAAGAAGTCAGGTACTATCACTGGCTGGATTGGGGACTGAACAGGAGCACCTGTAAGAGATAGGCTTTCTATATATGATGGAGCAGACATTCCAAAAGAAAACTAACATAGACTTCTGCCACACTTCAGAAATAATTCAATTTGACATCACTTTAACTATCATGGCTCCATCCTATGAAATCCTGGGATTTGAAGTTTGTCATGGCACCAGAGTTCTCTGACAGAGAAAGCTAAATATCTCACAAAACTGCAAGTCCCAGAATTCCAAAGCATTGAGCCATGACAGTTAAAGCAGTGTCAAACTGCATTATTTATGCAGTGTGACAGCAGCCATAGTCACCCAAAGCTTTCTCAATATGCGGAAGCTCATTTACGTCATCACAGTATTTCTGTAATTACCTACTGTTGTATAAGCACTTTTGGCTCCCCCCCCACACCATTAGTCTTCATTTGACAAAGCCAATATATTAAGTGTGTGTACAATTACATATGTAATTAGTTTTAACACTGTCAATATAAATTCACAACCAAAGTAGAGAGAAGAACAAAAGTGAAAAGAAAAAGAAAAATGGGAAAAAAGATATACATATATAAAGATACACATATATATGCAACTAAGACTGAAAGTAAACTAAATCTCAAAAACAATACTAAAACACTAAGCACTAACTAAAACACAAAAGGGCTCTGACCCCCCCCCTCATCTGAACTGTAATGAAAGGAAAAGAAGTGAAAGAGGAAATATTTTACCATTACAGATCCAACTACAAATTACAAGTAACCCTAGCCAGAAATTATTTGCTTCGTTAGATTTCTTATTGCTCAAAAAATCTATAAATGTTTTCCAATCTTAAAACACAAACAAAAAAAACTTCAGTTTATTTATCCTTTAAAACCAGTGTTAGCTTGGCAATTTGAGCTCACTCGGCAACCTTAACAATCCATTATTCTGTCATTGGTGCTTTGGCCCATTTCCAAGTTTGATTGAACAGTGTTCTTGCTGCTTTTATCAAATATCAAAGTACTGCATACTTGCTATCCATTTCTTTGTCTATAATATCCAACAAGAGCATTTCTGGTGACGTTTCAAGATCAAATTTCTTTTATTTTATTAAATTAGCATATATACCTTAGACCAATAGCTTTTTGCTTTCTTACAAGTCAATCACATATGAGAAAAGGAGCCTTCCTTATCACGACAGCCCCAGCATTGGTTTGAAGCATTCTTGGGGCTTCTCTACACAGGCAACTCCCCCCCCCCACATACTCACACCATATTCATGCCAAAGCTGCCACACAAAATTTTTGAAAATTTGTATCTTCATCAGGGTTTTGCCAGGAAACTCCAGGTCTGAAAGTTTCATGATTTGCTCGTTATTTCAGAAGAAAACCTGGATTACTGGCCATGTGAAACAGATTAGCTGCAGTGGAAAGCTAAGGGCAGGACTTCTGGTGGACAGGACTCCATTCAGGTGCTTTATTTGTTTTGCTTTTAATGTATTTTTTCAATTGTGCACATATCTGGATAAGAATATTTTTTATGGTTTTCTTGGGGGTCCCTTCCTCCTGATTCTGCTGAGCAGAATGGGACTTCCAGAGGCCATTTATACCTGTTACCACTCTTCTTTTTTTTTTTTTTTGGTATATTTTTATTAACAGGATCATGTCAGTAATTAAACAGAAAGATAAAATAAGTAAATAATTAAAAAAATAATTAAGTAAAAACTTAACATAACATTATAGGTTGTCATCTCTTTGTTTTCTTTCCCCCCTTTTTTTAAAGAGTTGTAATAATACATGATTCATTTGCAAATATCAATAATGAGGTAAATGTATTGTCTTATTAGTGTATATGGCTTAGTAAATTATGTGTAGTTTACTGACTCCCTCTCTGGCATCTCCATCTATCTCCCTTCTTATAACGCACATCGCTTTAATCAAAAATAAAAAAAAAAGACACATCTTCACATCTTGGTTTCTATATCCCCTTACTCTCTCTATTTCTCTATATATTAATTGTATATTTCTAATACATAAATTAGTTCTTTACTAAAACATTTCACAGATGCTTTTATCATCTTTATGACTAAAGAAGAAAAGGAGTAAGCTTTTTTATATATATACATCATTCCGATTTATACATAATAGCCTTTTCTACTAGCCTAAAAAAAATTGCTGCTATGTTGCCCCATCTATTTGTTAAATATGTAACAATCTTTGTCCAGTGCTTTTGATGCTTTTCTTCAAATTCACCTTTTATAAGCATTGTTAATCTGTCCATATAAAAGGTTTGAAAGAGTTTCTCCAACCACTGATCTATTCTAGGGCATTCTTTATTTTTCCACAGTTTTGCAAAGGTGACTCTGGCTGTTACCAGCATATAAAAGATTATTTTTCCATAGTCTCTCTCCAGCTTCTTTTCAATCATTCCTAGCAGGAATACTTCTGGCTTCCGTTGGAGTTGAATGTTCAATATTTCTTCTATTATCTGGTGGACTTGTGACCAGTATTTTTTTGGATTTTTTCACTGCCACCATAGGTGGAAAAAAATGTTCCATTGTTGTCTCCACACTTCCAACATACATTCTGGGCTCCTTTATACATCCTGGAGAGTTTACTAGGTGCTGAATACCACCTAAAACACATTTTATACACAATTCCCGTAGATCTTGACTAAGGACTTTTTCGGACGCTGAAAAATAACGCAAGCAGCCTTGTCACGTTGTGAGGCTGCTGCACTGCAAAGCATCAGTTTTGGATGACGCTCTCCCCTTCCGGTACTGTTGCGGTACCACGGGGAGATTTGAGTGTCATATTTCATTGATTTTTAATCACAATCAACTTTCATGAGAAAAAATCAACGAAATATGACACTCAACTCTCCCCGCGGTACCACAACAGTACCGGCAGGGGCGAGCGTCATCCGAAACTGACGCTTTGCAGTGCAACAGCCTCGCAACGCAATGAGGCTGCTTACGTTATTTTTCAGCGTCTGAAAAAGTCCTTAATGTTCTTCTTATTTGTTTTGTCCACAGATGTTCCCAGTTTTCTAAATCAATCGTGTGGCCAATATTTTGTGCCCAGACTATCATATTGGGTTTAACAATTTCTTCTTCTGTGTCCCATTGTAAAAGCAGTTCACAAAATCTTGAGATCATATTTTTATTTCCTAGTTCAGTAATGTTTTCCCATTGTAATTTTCCGGTCATGACCCCAAATAGTCTATTATCCATTTTAAATCTTTCTTTCATCTGCATGTACAGATACCAATAGCAGTCTAGCCCCTCAATTCTTTTCAATTCTTCTTGGGATTTCATTAATTGTCTATCCTTCTATCCTAAGGAAATCTTTATATCTCAACCATTGTTGTGATGGAATACATTCCCTATTATGAAATGCTTCATGAGGTGATGTGCACATTGGGACTTGATGAAAAAATCTGGCTTTAACTCTCTTCCAGCTTTTAATTAGTGATTTCCTTATGCAGTGATTGTAGAAGTCTTTATTTACTACATTTTTATTATTAAAAAAAAAGATAAGTGTGCCATCCATATCGATTCCCTTCTCCTTCGATTGCCAATAGCTTTCCATTCCTTAATGTGACCCATTCATTTATCCATGTCAAACAGCACGCTTCATGGTATAACTTCAAGTTTGGCATGTTAAGTCCTCCTCTTTCTTTTGCATCCTGGAGAAATTTCATCTTCACCCTCAGCTTTTTCTCTGCCCATATAAATTTGGAGATGTCAGACTGCCATTCTTTGAAGGTTTTCTGCTTGATATTTATTGGAATTGTTTGAAAGAGGAAAATCATCCTGGGAAGAACATTCATCTTGATTATATTAATTTTCCCTAGCAATGAAGTTGTGATTTTTTGCCAATTGTCAAGATCTCTTTTAACAAGTAACCATGGGTTTTTTTTTGGAATTGTTCTTAAAGAGTTTCAGATTATTATTTGTTGTGTTAACTCTCAAATATTTTACCTCTTTTACTATCTTAAAGCCAGATTCTTCCATCAAAGCTTTCTCTTCTTTTTTAGTGAGATTTTTAGTTAAAATTACCATTTTATCTTTATCTTCAACCCTGATAGTTCCTCAAATTCCTTCAAGATGTTAATCAAATATGGTATTTCTTCCTGGGGTTCACTCAGGGAGACCACTAAGTCATCTGTGAACATTTTTATTTTGTGTCTAAATTTTTGTATTTTGATTCCCTTCATTTCCTCCCCTTCATTTATTCTTTTACTTAACCTGTCCATGATTACTATGAAAAGGAAGGGGGAAATGGGACATCCTTGACACGTCCCTTTTTGTATTTGAATCTTGTCTGTTCCCCCCCCCCCGTTAATTAGTAATTTTTCTGTTTGCTTTTGGTATATAGCCTTGATCCACTCGATGAAATTTCCCCCTGCATTTATTCTAGCAAAAATTTCAATCACTATTGTCCAGTCCACATGGTGAATTGCTTTCTCTATGTCTAAGAATACTAGCACCAATTTCTTCTCTTTATGCATTCCATGATATTCAATCAGATTTAAAATATGCCTAATATTGTCTTTCAGGAATCTATCTGGTAAAAGTCTTTGTTGATCTTCACTTATCCAATCTTTTAGTACTTTTTAAAGTTTATCTGCCAATATAGATGCAAAAATTTTATAATCCACATTAAGCAGGGATATCAGACGATAGTTTTTCGGGTCGCGTGGATCTCTGTTTTTCTGGTGGATCAATGTTATATATGCTTCTTCCCATGATTGTGGATATGATCCTTTACCAACAGCATCTAAAGTCTTTTTAAAGGGTGTTAGTAATGAGTCTCCCATCATTTTATAAAATTTCGATGTGAATCCATCTGGTCCAGGGGCTTTTGCAAGTTTTAATTTTTGAATCTTTTCAGTGATCTCTGCCACCTTTATTGGTTGGTTCAATAGATTCCACCAATAATTTCTGTTGATCAGTAAATTCCAAAAGTGGGCAGTCTTTGAGGAAGACTTTTAGATTTCCCCTAATTTTCTCCCCTCTTCGATATAGCAACTCATAATAGTCTTTGAATATCTGTTTTATTTTTAGTTGGTCCATGTAAATTTGATCTCCATGTTTCACTTTACTAATATAATTCCTTTCTCTTCTTTTCCTTAGTTGGTATGCCAGACATTTCCCAGGTTTATTGGAATTTTCAAAACTCTTTTGCTTTAAATATTGTAGTTTTATCCTTATCTCATCTGATGTATCTTGTGCTGCCTGCTCTTGGAGAATTTTTAGTTCTCTTATCATTATTTTATCGTAAGGGTTTAGTTGTAATTTCTTCTCTCTTAATCTAATCTCTTCTTGAATTTTTTCTGCTTTTTCCACTTTCTTCTTCCTCAAGATGTTGTTTTGTTGGATAAAAAAATCTCTCATGACTGCTTTAAATGAGTCCCAGACTATAGCAATATCTGTTCCTGTGTTGAGGTTTCCCTCAAAAAACCATTTGATTTCCTGTTTTGCTTTTTGTACAATCTCCTCCTTCTGCAGCAAATTATCATTAAGTCTCCAGCTAAATTCCGTCATTTCCCTATCCTTTAATTCAAGTAGGACTGGGTTGTGATCTGAACAAGTTCTTGGCAGTATGTCCACTTTATGAATGGAGTTACAAATGTTATGGGAAGTCATAAAGAAGTCAATCCTAGAAAGCGAGTGGTGTCACCAAGAGTAAAAGGTAAATTCTTTAGCCTCATTATATTTAAATCGCCATGCATCTATCAAGGAGAAGTTGTCCACTAATTTTTCAAATGCTCTTGGCAGTCTTCCTTGACCTTTCTCAATTTTCTTTGTTGATTTCCTATCAAGAGTGGGGGAAGATCACTCCGTTCCAATCTCCACATAAAATTAGTCTATCATGGCCATATTCCGACAGCTGATCCATCAATTTTTGGTAGAAGCTGTTTTTTCTTTCTAGTGGTGCATATAATCCAAGAATTAATGTTCTTTTATTTTGTATGTTGACCTCTATTATCATGTAATGGCCTTCTGGGTCCTTATAGAACTCTTGCGATTGGATTCTGTGCTTTACGTACATTACTACACCCTTCTTCTTCTTCTTTGCTGCCAATATATATTCTATGCCCAGTTTCTTATTTTTGAGTAAATGTTCATCTCCAGCTTTAATATAGGTTTCTTGAAGGCGGATTATGTCATATTTCTTCTTGTCTAAAGTGTGAAATATTTCCTTGTTTTCTCTGGAGAGTTAAGGCCTTTGATATTCCAGGTCACAATCTTTAAGTTCATTTTAGTATTTTAAAACTATATCTTCTATAGTCTGTGTATTTGCCAATTTCTTCTTTTTTTAATTATTATTGTTATTATTTACTTGTTTTATTGTCCATGTAATTCCTCTTCTTTGGGTTCTTCTTCTTCTTCTTTCTGTGGTTCGTCATCTGCTTCTTCTTCTAGCTCTCCTTCTTCCTCTTCTTCGCTCGTTGGGTCTCCTCCTTCTGCCCCTTCCACTATATCTTTTCCCCCTTGCCCCAAGATTTCAAGTCTTTACCATATTTTCCCAAGAATTCTTCTATTTTTGGCAATGAGGTTATTCTAAAATTTCTTTGCTTGAATCTAAAGGAGACTCCTTCTATTTTTTCCCATTTGTAACGAATCCCATTCTGTCTTAGCAAGTCTGTCAACACTCTATAGTTCTTTCTTTTTTGAGGATCCTCATGGGGATATCTTTAAATATCACAATGCCATTGCCCTCAATTTCAAATTTTTGTTCAAAGTTCCTTTGCAAAAATAAGTCCCTAGTTCTTTTCCGTACAAAATATATGACAATAACTCTCGGCAAATTCCTCTGTTTTGTGATTTTAGATGGTAATCTATACATTTTATCAATCTCCCAATCAAATTGGGATTTGGTTTTCCCCATAAATTTAGCCAATTTTGGTATAAGGTATTTGTACAGGTCCTCTTCCGGTTGCTCTTTTAATCCTCTAATCTTCAGACAATTATCTCTCCATTTCATTTCCTGAATCGCTATTTCATCCAATTCTTGTTCTCTGCTATTTTCCAATGTTAATGTTTTTTTTCTATTTCATCCACTTTCACTTCAATCACATTTACTTTCTCCTTCAAATTCTTCAATTTTTCTGTTATTTTATCTATTGCTTCTCTAATATTCTTCAATTCCCTTTTCATCTCCTGTTTTAAATCAGTCTTCATCTCACGTAATTCTTCCCTCATTAATCTTATTTTCTCCAAGATTGAATTTTGACTTGCTTGGTTAGGGTCAAGTGAGGGCCTCCTAGTTGTTTGTATTGTTGTTTGTGTCGTCTTTCACATATTGGGTTCCTGCTTAGATTCAACTATCCCTTTCTTGAGGTAGTACAGCCTTCTGCCATCTTCTATTTGTTCTAGCTGTGTTGTTTCTTCTCCTTAACTCCTTCCTTTCCCTCCTCTTTCCTTCACTCTTTCTTTTCCCTTCACTATATAGTGAATGGTCAATGCTAACCCTGCTTAGAAGCAGTTCCAAGGGAGAGTCAAAATACACAATATAATTAAGAGGATTATCTCCTCTCAGGTAAGGGGGAATAAGGTCAGATTAACAAAAATCCCAGACACAATACTAGATTATAGCCATTAACTCAAAACAATAATTTTGTTGAAAATTCTAATGAATTCTAATGTTATTGAGAAGAAAGCTAAAAAAATTATTTATAGTATTTATAGTATATATTATATATCTCAATTATCAAGTATAAACAGATATTATTTTTTCCAAATGGGTTCTCACAATAGTTTCTAATGTACCTGATGGTTCTAAATAGTCAAAATGGAAAATCAATCATGATTAACTTTATTCCCTTGATTCTCAGTGTCTTTTACTAAATTTAAATATACTTGTAAAAGTATCTTTATCTTAATCCACTATAGATATTGTTAGGCTGTCTTCCCAAGTGCTACTGCTCAACCGTTCGAATTGCTTCCCCTTCACCCTTCCTGCTTGTCTCTCCTCTGTCTGTGTTCTCCAAGTCCCTTCTCAATTGCTCAGTCTCTCAATTTCGATGTCCATCCAATCATTCATTTATCCGTTCTCTTCCCCTTCTTGTTTTCCCTTTCCCTTTTTCCTACTGTTCCTCTTTTCTCGCTGCCTCCTTTCTTAAGCCTCCTCCTATTCCAGTCCATTTCATTCCATTCCCCTTTTCTACTGCATCTTTGTTCCCCTCTCTTGAAGCTGTCTGGAGTGTGCCCTCTTATAAGTTCTGCCTCTCCAGTCTGCCAGCCATCTGTTCACCAGACTCCGTCCTACATAAATTCACAAAATAAAAGGAAAGACTGGGAGAAAAACAAACTAACAAAACAGGCTAAAATAAAAAGCCAAAAAAAATAGAATGTACAGCAAACATAGACTACACACCAGACAAATGGACAAAATCAAAATGTACATGGGGGGTGCACAAGACAGCAGACACACCAGAAAATGCTTCAAGGCTTCCCCACCTTTGTTCTCTCTGGAAAGAAAGAAAAAAACTCTTAGGATTCCCCCCCCTTTTCCCCCTATCTTTCTCCACAGTCCAGGTCTGCCATGAATATTTGATTTGAGATCCTTAAAGGTCTTCTCTTGTCCCTCAGACTTTTTATGTATTCCTTTTAAATCTTGTTTGTACAAAGTTTTATATCAGGTTCGTATAAAGTCTGAAGACCATAAAGTTATACAGTTGTCCCTCCACATTCGCGAACTCGACATTCACGGTTTCGAGTATTTGCGGTTTTGGGAGGGCCCCCCCAGCCCCCCCCAAACCGTGACACGGGGCCTCCGGAGGCCCCGTGAAAGCCCTGGGAGGGCTGGGAAGGCCTCCGCGGGGCCTCCAGAGACCCTCCGGAGGCCCCGCGAAGGCCCTGTGGGGGGAGTGGGGAAGGCAGGGAAGGCCTCCGCGGGGCCTCCGAAGACCCTCCGGAGGCCCCACGAAGGACCTGGGGTGGATTGGGGAGGACAGGGAAGGCCTCCGCCTGGCCTCTGGAGACCCTCTGGAGGCCCCGTGAAGGCCCTGTGGGGGGAGTGGGAAGGGCAGGGAAGGCCTCCGCGGGGCCTCCGGAGGGTCTCCGGAGGATCTCCCGAGGCCCCACGAAGGCCCTGTGGGTGGATTGGGGAGGGCCATGAAGGGCTCCGCGGGGCCTCCGTAGACCCTCCGGAGGCCCCGCGAAGGCCCTGTGGGGGGAGTGGGGAAGGCAGGGAAGGCCTCCGCGGGGCCTCCGAAGACCCTCCAGAGGCCCCACGAAGGACCTGGGGTGGATTTGGGAGGACAGGGAAGGCCTCCGTGGGGCCTCCGGAGACCCTCCGGAGGCCCCGCTAAGGCCCTGGGGGGGAGTGGGGAGGGCAGGGAAGGCCTCCGCAGGGCCTCTGGAGGGTCTCCGGAGGCCCCGCTAAGGCCCTGGGGGGGAGTGGGGAGGGCTGGGAAGGCCTCCGCGGGGCCTCCGGAGGGTCTCCGGAGGCCCCGCTAAGGCCCTGGGGGGAGTGGGGAGGGCAGGGAAGGCCTCCGCGGGGCCTCCGGAGGGTCTCCGGAGGCCCCGCTAAGGCCCTGGGGGGGAGTGTGGAGGGCAGGGAAGGCCTCCGTGTGGCCTCCGGAGTGTCTCCGGAGGCCCTGCTAAGGCCCTGGGGGAGAGTGGGGAGGGCAGGGAAGGCCTCCGCGGGGCCTCCGGAGGGCCTCCGGAGGCCCTGCTAAGGCCCTGGGGGGAAGTGGGGAGGGCAGGGAAGGCCTCTGCGGGGCCTCCGGAGGGCCTCCGGAGGCCCCACGAAGGCCCTGGGGGGGAGTGGGGAGGGCAGGGAAGGCCTCCGCGGGGCCTCCGGAGGGTCTCCGAAGGCCCCGCTAAGGCCCTGTGGGGGAGTGGGGAGGGCCGGGAAGGCCTCCGCGGGGCCTCTGGAGGGTCTCCGGAGGCCCCGCTAAGGCCCTGGGGGGAGTGGGGAGGGCCGGGAAGGCCTCCACGGGGCCTCCGGAGGGCCCGTGAAGGCCCCGGGGTGGATTGGGGAGGGCCGGGAAGGCCTCCGCGGGGCCTCCGGAGACCCTCCGGAGGCCCCGCAAAGGCCCTGGGGAGGCGGGGGAAAGCGACTATGGGGCCTCCGGAGGCCCCATGGTCGCTATGGCAGGGAAGGGGGGGGCAAACAGTATTCACGGTTTTTTCACATTCGCGGGGGTCCGTCGAACGTAACCCCCGCGAATGTGAAGGGACGACTGTATTAGCAGACCACGTGGAGTTGTTAATGGCTGCCTTTCCTTTCTTCTGTACCCGAAGAAATGTGCCACTGAGGCTTTCCTTAATTAAAACAGTCTTTAACAAATATAAAAGTTAAAAAAAGGGGGAAAGGAAAAAGAGAAAAGGAACGGGAGGGGAAACAATGAAGCCAAAAATAAAACGAGTCTACTGAGACAAAATAATAACAAAAAGGGAAGGGAAAAGAAAAAACAATTTGGTAGGTGTACAGATTTCTACAGACTGCCACACACTTCTCAGAACGGGGCTCTCTCTCCTTCACACTTCAATCCTTTAGGCAGTTACTTTGTTGCTTTATTCTTTGTTACTTATTACTTGTTACTTTATTTCCACCACTTGTTCTGAAGCTCTCCACTACCAGATCTGTCAGTGTTTGAAATGCTTCTTTAACACAAATGCTTATGAATTTAGGTCTACGGACCTTAGAATTATATACAGGTATACAGTCTTATCAGACTCACTCATGGCAGGGGGGGGGGAATCCTCCCTTTATGCAGCCGTTCCTGAATAGAAACCTTAAACACTGATGCCTTAATCAGTTCTGCAGACTACCAGAGTCCTGATTTTCCCATAAAGATTATTTCAGGTAGCTATATTAAAACTGGCAGCGCCACTTGCTGAGATCTCTCAGCTGCCAGCGTGTGGTGGTGGTTTGCAGCTCTGACCCCCTCTGTAAATCTCCTGCCGAGACTCACCCTTTGGCTCAGATTACATCAGAGATGACAGGCAACAGGTCTTCGAAGCTCCCTCTGATCCCCTTGTACACAGAGGAGAAATTCTGATCGGGTCTGGTCAGTCCAGGCTTGATCTTGCAACCCCACACAGCCAGACTCCACAGTGCTCCTTCACTGCAAGTCCAAGTGTGGTGCCATTACCAATAGGAATACGTGTCACCACTCATTGACTTAAATCCCCTTCAATGGAACCCAACAGGAAGTTGCAGGGTTCAACTTGTACTTTCCACTCTGACTATGCAGAGTTTCACCTATCATCACCCCTGTGGGGAGTGAACTGAGCAAGGCATGAAACAAGCAAAGCATGAAAAAGTGTGTGGAGAAAGGAGAATTTTAAAAAGGAACTTTTTTCTAAGAATAAACTACAGAGTAAATGGTATTTCTTTTACATGAAGGCACCTTCAGGCACACTTAAGAGTCACAAGTTAGAGATATGTCAAGAGGGTTGTCTAAATGGTGAAAATACTCCTTATGGAATGTGAGGAGAATCCTACCTGTCTTAATAGCATTCTGCATCATTTCACCATATTGGAAAGGAGGAGGGGCAAAAGGTGAAAAACTCCACAGGAAAAGCTTTTGCAGCTTTTCCCAGAGGTGTTTAAAAAAAAAAAACAGTGAGGGAAATGTCCATTCCTGCTCATTGGGACAAGCGATTCAATATGAATCACTTTCCCATAGGAGAGGAAGTGTGAAGCTGACTGGCCGAGTGAGTGCAGGGGAGGGGGGGCTTGCTACCAAGCCAAGCACCTGTTGCCGATTTTCACCTTAGCAAGCATACACTATAGTGATAAAATGATAAAGCAGGGTGGATTTTGTGGGCTTTTTTTCCCTGTTAAATAAAAAAAAATGCTCTTCACACCTTGGACATTGATTTTTAAAAAGTTCAGCAGCAGCAAATCGAGGTAAGTACAAATGTGAGTAAATCACTCACAGCCGCCATCTTACATGTGAAGCTTATGCGGGAGGGGAGCATTATTAAGACAAGTAACAGCTGCTGCAAAATTCCATTACTGCACGACACTCTGTTTTGGGGGTGGCTTGTATAGACAAGCCCTAAGTCATTTCAGCCCCCTGACATGACTAAGCTAGACAGTTCCCTAAACTACTCATGATGAGTTGCAGTCCAGATGTGCTGGATATTCATTGGAGTTCAGCATCTGGGTCATTTGGCTCACCCTCTACTGAGAACTCCCTTATTTGGGATGCAAGTCTCCCTAGCTGATGTCTCCCTTTGTTCTTCTCTCCTGCCTTGTGGCCCTGGGGCATTATTTATCTTATCATATAATCTTTTACAGGATCATCTTCTGTCTCTACTTTCAAAATTTATTTATACCCTTTTTAAAATTGCATGATCATCATCTTTGACAATTCTAAATAAAACCCATTTTCTCCAACCTCTATGGCTAGTTCTCTCTTATCTTGATTAGATCTCTCCTTAAATTGCATATAAATAAAACAATTGAGATCTTTGTCTTCCTTAAGAAGCATCTCTTGATTTAAACTCCCAACTGTCTTGTTCCAAATACAGATGATCATAATCAAACAACCATCTCCTATTTTTAACTCAGGTGTTGTCTAGATAATGAAAAAAATTCATAGAATGTGAGGAGAATACCTTTTGTCCCTCCGAGATCCTGTGGTGTTTCACCATTTTCAGAAGGAGTGAGGAGTAAAACTCAATTTACAGTGTGGGAAAAGCCTTTCTGGCTTTTCCCAAAATTTTAAAATAATGTGAGGAAATGTGCAATAGTGCTTGTTAGGGCAACCAATTTGATTTGCTGTGCATTCTTGGAGAGCGAAGAACTAGAGATTGTATTGGTTGGATGTGCATGGGAGGATGGGCTTTCTTGCAAGACAGTGCCCAAAAGTGCTCTGTTGGATTTTTGTGTTAGTGATCATGCACTTTTCCCCCTCTGCTGAGATGCCCAAATAATTTTTTTAAGCAGAAGGTTGCACTTGTGCACCTTTGATTTAATGCTAAAAAATTACTGTGTAATGGCATCAACATAAAACACACTAATTTACAGCCACCATCTTGATTCAGGGGCATTTCAACTTCATTGCGCATAGCTTTTTTGAGTTTCATTTTTGCTGAAAGACCATGGAGACTAAAGGATGCTGCTACAAATTTGCAATAATGCATAGGAATGAGCATTATATCCTCTCGTCTAGATTAGCCCCCATTCTTAGCTGAAAAGAGCTTTCTGCAATAAGGTGGCTAATGTTATTTTAAGAAAAAAGTCTCTGTTTATATTAATCCATAGTCACAAAAGAGCCTTTCTAAGAAAATGATTTTTAAATTCGGCATGTACCTTAATTTTATCATACCAAAGAAAATCATGGCTCCCAAACCTTAAATCATGACCTTCCTGTTCCAACAGTCTCTTGTCTCTAAGCAAAATCTATTCCTTCAGTCACACAAAACAACAAACCCCATTGAGGAACAACCATGGAATAACAAGTATAGACGCAGAGAGCTGGGTTAAATAAGGGCCACTTTATTTTACCTAGAACCTATTTAAACTGGGTTGAACCTGGAAAGGAACAAGAGGGGGGAGCAACCTGATGGGCAATCAGCTGAAGCCAAGGATCACAATTGACTATCTCCTCAGCCTTTCCTGAGTCCCAAGGGCAATGCAACGACTGGGTTGCTTCCTGAGCAGCCATCTACATGAAAGCAGACCCAAATCTCCAGGTCCACCTCAAATTCAGATGCCTTCCTCAATCCCTGGGTATCAGGACATAAGGAGGGAGTTTTGCAGTATGTGGGGAAATAATCATTGTAATGTAAAAGCAATCTTGTGTACCTCATTCACGTCCTAAGATAAGTCTAGGGTTTTTCCCTGCATGCATTTGTTCTCCCAAAATTCCCTTTCTCTTATTTCACTGGACACTTCCAGCCAACTGGAGTGCTGGGTCATTGCACACATGACCTAATTTAAATTTTATTGCTCTGTGTAAGTTCTCTTCTAAGTTTGTGTTTCCATGAGGCTGGAGCCATCTTTAGCCATCTTCATCTTAAGCCTTCCTGAAACCATGCCATGATGCATCGCAACCCAGCCTTCTACCGCTGTAGGCTGAGTGAGTTTGTTTTCCTACCCTAAATACCATTAGTTAGGAACCTCTTTTTAAAGTTTTTTTTAGTATGTAGATTGAGATTGATATACCTTCAGTAAACTTTGATTTGCATTTTAAACTGACTCCTTTGTTTTGTAATGAGTCTAATTTAACTGGGTGATCCCAGACCTCTGAATTCACTTTTCTTTTAAATGTTAATTGAGCTTAAGTCAGCATTCCTAAGTGCACTCTGCATGAAGTTAAAAGTAAATGAATGATTTTAACTCTGTTTAAATGAAGATATTTCTTGTTGTTTTTAAAAGGACTAGATCCTGTAATTTTTAATACAATTTTATTTTTTAGACTCATTACTCCTACAAGTTTCAGAACCCTACCCTTCACCAAAAGGGTGCCAATGTGCACACTAAAACTCTTAGTTTGTCTTCTCCGCTACCTACCATGGGCAAAGGACAAACATCTGCTTAGTACCTTTCCCCCACCAGGCCAGACAATAAGGCATTTACTCCCTGTTGCAGGTCCCCCAGGAAGACATTAGATACTTCACTTCAGATAAATGCTTGTCAGCAGGTCTGTAGAGCTCTTGCTGCCAAAATACTAAAGTGGGATGTGGGAGAAAATAGCCATCCCCCTATGCAATGCATGCCAGGGAGATTTTGAGACAATGTTTTACAATGCCTACCACAGGATGAGGTCCTGGGAGAGGAACAGCACTCTTGCGTGGCAGGGGGTCATTTTCGGATGCTGCCGTCCCTCTTCCGGGATCCTTTGTTGCCCGTCCGTTGCCCGTGCTTAAAATATGCTCGTGCTTTGTTGCACGTCCGTTGCCCATGCTTAAAATATGGCACGGCCGCTTCCAAAGCTTCACGGACGTGCAACAAAGGATCTCAGAAGAGGGACAGTGGCATCCGAAAATGACCCCCTGCCACGCAAGAGCGCCGTTCCTCTCCTGGGACCTCATCCTGTGGTAGGCACTGTAAAATGCTGTCTGAAAATCTCCCAGGTCTCCCTGTCTACCCTTCTCTGGGCTAGGTTGGTACATTGGGGATCCCTCTCTTCCCACAAAATTTGGTGAGGCAAAATAGACCACATAAGGATTACTCCTTGATTTCTACTCTGTATTACCTGGGGATCATGCAGAGCCTGGAGAATAAGGGTCTTTCCCTTCAGCAACCCAAGTCATTCCCACTGAGGTGAATGACTAAAACATGTGGAGGAGGCCTGGTGCATTCCTCAAATAAAAGAGACCCCCCCCCCCAAAAAAAAACCCAGAAAAAAAAAACAAAAAACAAAACAAAACAAAAACATCCCAATGAAGGACTCTTCTCCACTCCACTGTGGCCTGATCACTGAAGCCCAGTTGACTTCCAAAATGGCAATTCAGGGCCTGACACACCACTGAGTTCACCACCACCACAGATCAGGACTTGCTGCCTTTCCTGACAGAAACCAAAATCTAGAAAGAACAATGTTAGTAAACAGGAACATTATTAAAACTCAAGAGGACACATACCATTTGAATGCCATGGCTCTCCACCACACAATATGTTGGATAGATTGTAGGCAGAGGCCCATAGCAAAAGCTGTAGAGGCCATCCAATCCTGAAAGGAATTGGTGTCAAATTTAACCCCTTTCAGGCCCAAAGACTGTATGAGGTGATGATTCAAAGTTGATATTAGGTAAGGGAACTAAAGTCAAGTGTGGCAAAATAGCAATCCTGATCTGGTTCCTCTAACCAGTATATAAATCAATAATGTATAAGGCAGGATTGATGCACCAACCCAATATGACCTTCACCCCCACCCCTTCTGATCTATTTTAGAAGTCTGGATTCAAATCAATGCTTGCTGCTCTTACAATACTAAGTCCCTAAATTCCAAAGCTCTACCTGAAACATCCACTTTTGGTGAAACCACCAATTCACTAAACCACAAAGCCCCTCCCCCAAATGTAGTTAAGGCTGCAGTATGAAACAAAAATACCTCATGATCTGATAAACAATTATCTGGTCATCTCTCCATCAAACAGTAAGAGCTGTTCGGCAGTGGAACACACTCCTTCAGAGCGTGGTGGGGTCTCCTTCCTTGGAGGTCTTTAAACAGAGGCTGGATGGCCATCTGTCGGGGATGCTTTGATTGTGATTTCCTGCATGGCAGGGGGGTTGGACTGGATGGCCCTCGTGGTCTCTTCCAACTCTGCAATTCTATGATTCTATGATTCTAAACCTCAGAGAACCTCATGAGATAATGGCTCCCACTTATCAGCCACTCTCCACCACTCCTGGGCCCACCACTCAAGAGCCTGGTGCACCCAGAAATCATCAGTGTTGTCCACATAACCTTGCACCTCTGCAGCAAAGGGCAACGCCAAAATCCTATCCCTAATGGGCTGGGGAGGTAATCCTCTCCCATGATTAGATTAATCATGGCAATTCCTCAGCCCATATCTGAACAGTTTACCACAACTGGGAAAAATTCCAAAAACGCCAATCAGACAACAGACCAGCAGAATGCCATTCATCTAACCACACCTGGGCACACCAATGCCCATGAAAGTAAACCTCAACACCAATTGATCCTGCAGCATCCAAAGACTCCTTTAAGATATCCTTAACCCTCAGCTTCATCTCTCCAAAACAAAATCCCATTGAATGAGTTAAATGAAATCTTCCCATTTACCTAAATCATCCCTAATCCCTTGTGTAATCCTGATCCTGTGGTGGTGTTTGAGAACCACAGACATAGCATCACACAGCCACCTTAAAAAGGCCCTACCAGGAGCTACAACCCTACATGTGAAATTCTGTAGCTGCTGAGTTCCTGAAACCCTTTAAAGTATAGCCTTTCTACACACCCTAAATCCAGACATGCTACACTTCAAATTACTAAACTTCTCAGGAAGCAACCTGCAACACAGCTCAGTGGTATCAGTCTTGATATCCAAGAAAACTAAGCAAGTATTAGGCCCTTCCATCTTCTCCTGAGCTAATGGCACACCCAACTCTTTCATTAAGGAATAAAACTCCCTCATCAAAAAGGCACACTGTCTTATACCTGCCTGACCAACTAACCCACAAACAAAACCTATCCAGTTAATGGACACCTCTTTCAGCCATGACCTAAGCCCAAGGACCCATTCAAGGGAAGTGCTGAATTTTTCAAATGCAGTACACCAAATATCCCATCAGAAAAGCCTGGTCCATGTAGAAAGATTGTTCAATAGAAAAGCCCAGCAACTCAGAATCTCCAGGATGTACTGGAAATAAGCAAACTGTAGGGATGAGGTGGCCAAGCAGCTTCAAGCCTTTGCAGACACCCTGCAAGGACATTGTGCCCCCCTGGGGATTCACAAACCACAGGTTAAGAACCACTGGCCTAATACATCTACCATTCCTTCCTTTTCACTGGCCATTCTGAGAGGAGTGATGGAAGTTTTAAGTGAATAACATGTCATGAAACACAATCAGGAAAAAGTGATTAAAAATGGTAAGGACTTTTGGCATTCCAAACTGTTGTTTTTTGTTGGTGATTAAGTAAGAGTTTTCTCTGTTTCAACAGATGCAAATCTCTTTAGCAGATGGGATAGTGGTCTTTTTGGCTGGGTTCCAGAAATCAGATTTGTTTTATTACTTTAGGTTTCTCTTCTTTTCCAGTTCACAGGATTCAACCCATTTCAGCATCTGCTGTTGTTGATACATGAGGATTTGAGTGATCTGTACACACTAATGATTGCAGAGCCACAGCTAGCATGCTGTACCAACAATGAAAGAAAAATGAGTCAGAGGAACTCAGAAATTAACTCTATCTTCTCTGGTTGATGAAATCCTGATTAAACTATTGTATGAAAGAGGAGGCATAAGTTGTAGTACCAGAGAGAGGGTGGGCGGGTGGGTGGGCGAACGAGCTTGGGAGAAAGTTTTAAAACACAGCAGTTAGAACAAGAAGTATCACTAATATACAAAATGACTGCCAATATGAGTTTGTGTGTAAGTCTGGTACACTACATGAATGTCTGGAAATTATCCTCTTTTTCTGTGTGTTCTGTATATAGATACAGATAATTCCACCTGCAGGATCTCTTTCAGTTAAGGTCAGGTCATCTAGCACTGACAGTATTTCATTCAAGGTTTGTCTCATTTAAAAAAAAAATCTCTCAGTATAACAGGTATGCTGCTGCTCTGGGTAGTACAGGTTGACCCCCATATCCACAATTCATTATCCACAGTTTCACTTAACTGTTTCTGAAAAAATATGTTATCTCTCGGGATCTCTAGGTCCTCCAGTATAATTCTATGGTCAGCTTCCAGCATTTGTGTCATTGAAAAGAATAGGGTTTCCTATTATCCACAGTTTCAGGAATCCATGAGGGAACTTGGAATGTATGCCCAATGGATATAGGGGTCAACCTGTATTATAAAATATTTCGTGTTATAATGATGGGATATATCACTTAAGTAAGGATGGAAATCTTTACTCATTTCATTCTTGTCCACAAGAACCCACCCCCTGTGGAAACTGGTTGCCTGGGTTCCTCATCTATGCTGAAACAATAGTTAAAGAGCAGCCCTGATGGACATTTGCTATGTTGCAGTACATAGATATCATTTACAATGCATATGTAGAATTTGCAGGGCTGACCTGGTTGGTTTATGAGGAGGCCTTTATATAAGGGTGGCTATTAATCTTACCCTCAGATGAGACCAGATGGAGCCACAGTTGTAGATTCTGATCATGACACCTGCACAACCAACTCTTTTTTATCAACATGTTACTAATTATTAATTTCTGACCTGAGACTAGCATGTATGGGATTCAAAATACATTTTAGACTGCATTTCAATAAGTAGTCAAATTTCAAGTTGATACCCTCACATCTTAGGAGAACGTTGATAATGATGGATATTCATATAGTAAGCACTGAAATATGTTTTGGAAGCTTGCATTTAACTTGAAGGAAAAGCATCATTTATTCCCTGGAGAAGTGACTCAGAAATAGCACTGGGAATAAAATGCAAGGAAACAGAGAGGGCCACCCAGGGCTTACTTAAATGTACACCTATTATCTCAGTCTGTTTTATTTTGGTGCACCGTACAACTATTTCAGCTTTTCCTAAATGCATTTCACTTATTCTTAGCAGTGAATGCTTGCTTTAAATGACCACAACTCATTTTCAATGTTGTCTTCTTTCCAATATCATTTGAAGGCTCTGTATTAATAGTTCAATGCTTCTCTTATCTACTCAGTTTTTTTTAAAAAAAGAAAGCTTTAAAAATGTAGTCATTTACTGTTTTCTCTTCTTGCCTCCTCTCCTTCCCTAGCTAACCCTTTCCTTGCCTTAACTTCCCTGAATACTAACTAAGGAAAAGAACAGTCAAAGACAACTATCACTTCCCCCACACCTTTTCTTTATCAATTGCATAAAGACCTTGAATAGAGGAGACATGAGGTGATTCAAAATTGCATGTTTATCACTGAGTGACAAGAATATTGCAAAATAGTAACTTTACCCTTTGAGATGTTGGTCTACAGATCCAATAAAATAGCTTTGCTGTTCTTGCAGGGCTAGCTCTACCATTAGAGGCCTTGTCTAGATGGGCTATTTACCCCATCATGCTCCATCTTGGAGCCCTGCAGTCCTAACAATGCAGGGCTTTTGCCCCAATTTGCCCCCACGCAGTCCCCATGATGCCTGGGTCAAAGATGGGGTAAAGGTCGTTGCACAACAGTATTATAACAGTATTATAACACCCCCCCCAAAAAAAAATACAACATTCCAGCTGGGACAAAACAGATCAGGTCCCACATGACCACAGGAGCTCATACTGGCACACTGGCCCATCACTGCAGCTGCCATCCATGTCACTCTCTCCAAAGCCCAGAAGGAATACCACAGCATGCGACCAAGGCTGATCACATACAGGGGGCTTTAATCACATGCTGTGGGCTGGCTTCCTTTCTTCAGATAGTGGGATGTGGACAATGGCAGCTGCAGGGATGGGCCAATGTGGCAGTCTGAATGCAATCACATTTTGTGCTGGTAACATTTATTTTGTATTTATTTATTTATTTATTTATTTACACCCCGCTCTTCAGCCACAAGGCTATCATGGAAGGAATGGACCAGATCTGCAGTCAGAATACATCAGTGGTGAGCAGGAGTATTCTGGCCTGTGTAGATGAGCCCATAGTGTGGCAGCCCTTTTAGGAAGCAGATTTTGGGCCTCATTAAAAAAGCAGCAAATTATTAGCAATGTTGTTGTTGTTTTGTCTTTACTCCCTGGGCTGGGGAGACATGCTTATGGAATTTTCTACTTCATGTACCAAAATAACTTAGCTGGCATTGGTACTATGTATATTGCCTTGGAAGGATAGGAGGCTCTTTTGAGTCATCTTTGAACCCCTGGGGTGTTTTCCCAACCCCCTTTCTTAGTGTGTCAGGATGGTAGAGAAACTGGTAGGAACAGAGGAAAAACTCCCCTTCTTTAATGCTCATCTGTCCACCATTCCTATTCTTTCAGCCACATGGGGAATTGTGGACTGCATTGGGAACTCTGGTGTGGTACAGGACTGGGGATTTCTGAGTGCATTTGGTGATCAGAAAAATTATCTGGGGAATTTAAAATAGGAGAGGGCTTTGTAGATCTTATGAATCCCTATCCTGAGAAGTATGCATTTTGTTCACATTTGCCTACACATTTCCATTTCCATTCTTTCTTTCTTTCAACTTGCACAAACACTCATTATCATTCTTCATGCACAATAGCCCCTGCTTGGGAACTGACATACTGTGCATCTTCTGTGCTATTTCCCATCAAGGAAAGCCTTCTCTCATGGAGGAAAGGCCTGGGAAGTAAGAGCCATAGGGAGATTTTAGACATAACTGCTTAAATCTTACTTATCTCCATTCTATTTTCTACCAATGCCAAATGCTCCCACCCCACACACAGAAACACATACAAAGGGGGGGGGAGAAAGTGGCCAAGAAAATGACCTGAAGGCACATGATTCACTTCTATGACATTAACTAAGCAGGTTGGGCTCCATAAACTCTCACACTGGGAGACTGCCTAATCTCCACAGATACACAGCATGTTTCAGCAATTCCTCTCTTCATATGTCAGAGTTCAGCCTAATTCCCAATTTTCAACCATCCAAAGTACTTCACAAGACTGCTGCAACCTTTGGAAACCTTCCTATTGCTCCAGATGTGGCTCCCCAGGTGTTTAAAACTAATAGTTTCAGGAGCAGAATTAAACCCTAAGGAGGTGACACCATACTTACCGCAAGTGAAGAGCTCATTTTTTTTTATGTATAAAGTCTCCAAATTAAATAAAGGGGATTCCCACCCCCAGCTCTGCCCATAATAGTTTGCCTTGACAGTATGCAAGCCATGTTTCAGCAAAATCAAAGGTAGAACTGATCTTTAAATTTGGTTTGAGGAGCTCCAAAATTAGCTTCCCACTGTAAGCTTCTTGATAATTAGAAAAAATGAGTTATATTCATCTTCATTTATTTCCTGGAAGTCAACGTCATGAGATATTGAAATATGAATTACTGAGAAGCACAGAAATATTATGCATGGGAGATGTTTGGACTCAAGTTAATAAGTGAAATCTACCCCCCTCCCCAAAGAGAACTTATTTTTTGTTATAATGTGCAGTAATTAATGATCTGTGTTTTCAAAACATACTCTGGTGAAGTTATGTTATTTACACACTGCCTGGAATTCTCAATCACATCACCTTCAATGAGACATAAATGAGCTCCTCCAAAGTAAATGATAAAAGCCTGGAAAACTGTTTTGATTAAATATATTCTCATGTAAATAGCAAGCCCTGGGTTTTACTCACTACATAAAGTTGGCACTCTGCTATACAGCCATAAACACAAAGAGCAGATGTCTGATTTAACACAAGCCTGCAATGCCATGCCATAGCCGAGACAGGGGAGCTTAAGGAAATGACACTGCCACCAGTTTTGCAAGCATTCCTTAATAAGAGCTGGCAACTTCACAGTGTGCATCATGATAGACTGTCATCATGAAAGATTATGAGAGATAGCAACTTGGCAGAAACGTTTTACCATACACAAGTCTACCATTTCATGTTTCCTTTCCATTGGTGATGGGGTGTGGAATTTCACCTCTTTGCTAATTAGAAACCTTTTGGACCCGCAGAGTGTCCCTACAGTGAGGTGGGCCTTGGGGACTAAACAGACAGATACTGAAAAATGGAAGCCATTGATCTTCTAGTAATATTGATAACTGTACCTATTACACCAGAGCTCAAAATAAATAGTATTGGCTCCACAATGTCAGAGCATGAGGCCTTAGCATGTCTTGAGCTGGTAAATGATTGGTGTCACACAGAGCTTCAGACTGCATAGAATCACCTAGCTATAGATGAAGGCACAGGAAGTTGGCTCAGATATGCTTGTGGAAGATTTAAAAACCACTCCTGTGGTTTTTCCTGGGTCTGGCTGCTCTTGTGATGTCTGAGCTTGAGTAACCATTAGCCTGTAGAGCCCAGTTTAGGTGTTTCAGTTCATCCTCCAGGTAGTGGGGTTCACAGATCCTTTTTGTGTGGTTTACCAATGTTTATATTGTGCTTCTTTTTTGTCCTGGGTGGTTATTGGAGTTCTTGTGTAGGTATCTGTCCGTGTGTGTAGGTTTTCTCTGTACCTTGTATCCTAATCATTTGGTTTTCTTCACAGGAATGAAGAAAAACAACCACCCAAAGGGAAGGTATTTTTACCATACATCAAAGGAGTCACAGACAGAATAGGGAAACTGATGAGGAAACACAACCTTCAAATGATCTACAGACCAACCAAGAAAATCCAAGAAATGTTGCGCTCAGCGAAAAACAAAAGAGATCCTCTCACAGCCTCAGGAGTTTGCCACCTACCATGCAACTGAGGACAAGTCTACATAGGGACCACAACACAGTGTGCAAACATGAATCAAGGAACATGAGAGATACTGCAGACTGTGCCAGCCAGAAAAATCAGCAGTAGCAGAACATGTTATAAACCAACCGGGGCACAAAATACTATTTGAAAACACTGAAATTCTGGACCAGGCTAACAACTATGAGGTCATAATGCTTAGAGAAGCTATTGAAATCCACAAACACCTGGACAACTTCAACAGGAAAGAGGAAACCCGAAAACTAAACAAAGTTTGATCACCAGTCCTGAAAAACACCAAAATCAAAATTCAACACATGCAAACGAACTTCATCCAGGGACAGGGGGCTTCCCAGCAGACAATGGACCATTAGCTAAATAGACACTAATCCCCCTTGTATATCCTCCCACCCTAAGAACTGAACATCCAGCGACTGAATACACAAATTTACATGCTAATCGTCTTCAACAGAGACTCACAGTATATAAACCCCCACACAACCATACACCACCATTCTCTGAAGATGCCGGCCACAGATGCAGGTGAAACATCAGGAATAAACTCTTCTAGAACATGGACTCACAGCCCAGAAAAAAAAAAAAACTCACAAAAAATGTATGGATGCCAGCCATGAAAGCCTTCGACTCCCCATTCATTGCTTTTGACTCCTTTGGAGAAAATGTTCTTTCTCTTTGACATTATTTCTTTATACTATCTTCAAAATTTATTGATTTTATCCATATATATATATATATATATATACACCACCTTTCTCACAATAATAGGACTTAGAGTGGCTAACAACACATTTAAAACAATACAAGTTAAAAAATACAAAAGTAAAAACAACAGTAGAAATATAATTTTTTAAAAAAATTACACAATTTATAAGTTAATACATTAAATATTAAAAATATTAAAATGCATTTTAAAAAATTCTGTACAGACCCTTAATGAGCTTAAAAGCAGAATCACATAGATGCCCAACCCTTGTCAATTTGTAAAAAACCTTGTGGCACAAGAATGTTTTAACCTGCCACTTAAAGGAGAGCCATCCTGGTCTCTCTGGGGAGATCCTGGTTACTCTGGTGAGGGAATTCCAAAATCTGGAAGCAGCCCTATCATTCAGGGGTAGGAACTGTGTAGCCCATGTATCATATGTGGCAATCTACATAGCCCAGTCCCCCCAAAAAACTCCAAAACTGAATATTTTCCCTTAAAAAATAAGTCAAATAAATACTTTTTGATTTAAAAAATGGCCTCTGAGAAGTCCATTTTTACCCTAAATCTGTTTTGTCACCCCTCAAACTGAAACAACCAGAAAACACTTGTATTAGAACACAAGTCATCTTTGCTTGTGGTGAAGTAGTTTCTGGTCACTGAAAATGACATTTATGATCACGAAAAATGGGGCCAATACTGGCCACACAGGATCTAGAGGTGAAAAAATGACTTTCGCTGACTTTCAGGGTTTGTTCACCCTTGTTATAATGAAGCCAAATTATGGCTGATAATATTGGGATGGGGAGGGGGATCAGATTGGTTCATGTTTTGATATGAGAATTATCTGGTTCCTCCAGATTTAACTTCAAGTAGCCGGTTGCCCGGGACTTACCGGGCGGCCGCCGTTTGCGGCCGGAGGCCCCCCGCGCCCGGACAGCCGCTCCACGTGGCCGGCATGGGCTCCGCCATGCCGGCCGTCTCCTTCCTCCTTCTCCCTGGCCTGAGCTTCAGGCCAGGGAGAAGGATCGTAAGCCAACCAATGGGAGGAAGACAGCTCCCACCCGATTGGCTGGCTCCGGCCAATCAGAGTCCACGCTCAGCGTGGCCTCTGATTGGCCAAGGGGCGGGGCTAGTCCCCAACGCGGTCCGCCGGCCGGGTATATATTCCCGGCCGGCTCTCAGCCTCAGCAGTTGGCTCTTGCGAGCCGAAGAGGACGGAGCTCTCCGGGGAGCTCCAGAAGAGGAGAAGAGGCCCAGAAGAGCCGCAGAAGAGCCGCAGAAGAGCCGAGGCCGCCGGGGGAGAGCTGACCGGTCGGCCTCGGCGTGGACGGAAGAAGGGCGGCGGCAGGGCCGAAGGCAGGAGGAGCAGCGGCAAGGCGGCGGACGGCGGGGACAGCGGTCCCAACGGTGCCACCAGCGGCGGCGGCGGCGGCACCGGAGGCCGGCTCGGCCCAGGCAGGCCCCACTAAGGGGCGAGTGCCACAGCCCCGGCTGGGGCAGGTGGGCGGCCCAGCGGGGCAGCCGTCCTATAGGGCGGGGCCGGCAGGGCGGCACCGGAGGCCAGGCAGGACCAGCCCCAGGGTGCCCGCGGAGGCGGACCCGGCGGCAGGGGTGGTCGGGCTAGCGGGGGGCCCATTAGCCCGGCAGGACCCAGTGGAGTGGTGCCACTGGGGGGGATACCCACCCAGGGAAGGCCGAACAGGTCTGCAGTGGGCAGCCTGTTCGAGCTAGCCCGGTGGGGGGAGGCCTCAGGGCGGCAGACCCAAGCCTCGAGGGCTGGGTTTCTGGTCCCCACCGCGCTGAGGCGAGGAGGCCAGTGAGTGGCTCTCACGGAGGGCCTATTGCGGGCGGACAAGCCAAGAGAGAAGGGCAGACGAGCAAAGGCCAGCTTGGTGAGCAGCCGCTACTGGGCGGACAAGCCAAGGAAAAGGCAGCTCGACGGAGCGAGCCCTAAGGGCGGACAAGCCAGGAGGAAGGCAGCTCAGTGGAGCAGGCCTTAAGTGGGCGGACAAGCCAGGAGTAGGGCGGACAAGCCAAGATCACGCAATTTGCTACTGGGGCAGCCACAGTTGGGGGCCAGCCAAAAAAGAGCGGACAAGCCAGGACGGGGGGCTAGCCCGGCACGGGCAGCATCAATCAGGGCGGACAAGCCTAGAGAGACCCATACCCCCCCCCTTTTTTGATTTACTGAAATCACTTTCAGGCCTTTTCAGGCCTAAACCTTGAAAACAATCACTGCTGCTTCCTGGTGGTAATGCCACCCAAGAAGAAACCTTGCTCAGCAGCCCCCAAGGGGAAAGCGGCGTCTAACAGGCCCGCCACCCGGGCACAAGCAGGCCGAACACCCAAGTCTTGGGCAGCCCTGGCTCCCAGGACTCGGAAAGCCAACCCCCCGGCCGGGGCAGCGGGCAATACGGCAGCTGTCGAACACATCCTCGGGGGCTCCACGGCCCCCAACCTGCAGGAGCTCACCCGGGCTGTGTCACTCCTCGCAGAGCAGGTTGGGGAACTGAGGTCTAGCAGAGGGCAGGAGGCTGACGCTGCGGCACCGGCCGCCGGGCCCTCAGCAGATCCCAAGGCCACGGACCCCCCATTGGCCGGAAGCCGGGCCGCTCATCAGTCAGCCAGACCGGCAGGGCGACGGGCTAGGCGCGGGTCCCCTTCCTCAAGCGACGCCTGCGGAGCGTCCTCTGATGATTCCTCGCCAGTGCAGGAGAGCAGAGCCACAGCGAGGAAAGAAGGCAGGAAGGACAAGGAGGGCAGGAAAAGACGGGCCAAACGGAGGAGGAAGGGATCAGACAGCGAGGGATCCTCAGGTGAGTCCTCTGATGAGGAATTGGACCGATCGGGGTATTGGTCTACAGCAGCCTCGGTTCCGGGATTGCCATCGTGGGCCATCAAGGCCAGGGCAACCTCAGAACCGGACTCTGCCAGACCATCCAGGGTTTGGCGGGACGGGGCTGCCACCTCGGGGCACCCCAATCCCAGCCTTTTTCAGGATCACGAGGATCCCCCGGGGATCCACCTGGACAGGAAGACCCGCAACAATATCCTCAAGGGATATTATGTGGATGTCTTCACTCTCCTAAAACCTGAGGGGGAGGTGGGTAGCACCCCTAAGTCGGAGAAGTCCTCTGACAAAAGCAAGCCGGACCCGGTGGAACGTTCGTTCCCTAACTGGCTTTCAGGGTTCACTGTGTTCATGGGGGTGGTGGGCATGGCTTACCCCGACAGGGGTTGGCACCTTGCCAACCACCTGAGCAACGTGCTCAAGGCCAAGGCCTTGGCGGGAGAGGCGGCAGCCATTGAGTATGACACCGCCTTCCGCAAGAGGGCTTCCAGGAACCCCAGGGCCAGGTGGGATCTCATCAATGACAAGCTTTGGCTCGTCATTGTGGGATCACACATAAAGGGCAAGCCTGATGCGGGCAAGCCGCCTCGCAAGAAGGATGCCCGTCGGTTAGTCTGTTGGGAGTACAACGCGGGTAAGTGCCTACGATCCCGCTGCAAGTTCGAGCATTACTGCGAGAACTGCTACGGATCCCACCCCAGGTCCAATTGCCCTCGGTCCGGCACCCACGCCCAGCCCTTTCGCTCGGGTCGCCCTGCTTCCTCCGGGGCAAAGAGGGAACCAGGGTCAGGCAGTGGCGCCGGACAGGGAAGCGGAAAACAGTAGAGGCAGCCCCGTGCGGGGACGTCTAGCCTTCACCCCGGTAAGGCTCCATGCCCTACTCCCGCTCCTGGCACTATATCCCAACAGACAGGCGGCCGCATACCTCAGGGAAGGGTTCTCCTCCGGCTTCAGGATCCCCGCGGTGGGACCCAGGCTGGCCTCTGAGTCAGGTAACTTAAAATCTGCCTCGGAGCTCCCTGAGGTAGTGGCGGCCAAAATTGCCAAAGAATGCGCAGCGGGAAGGGTAGCGGGCCCCTTCCCAGCCCCTCCTTTCAGCAACCTTAGGGTTTCCCCGCTGGGGGTTGTTCCCAAAAAAGCACCGGGCGAATTCCGCCTGATCCACCACCTGTCTTACCCCAAGGGAGCTTCTGTGAACGATGCCATACCACCTGAGCTCTGCTCGGTGCGCTATGCGTCATTCGATCACGCTGTCAAGCTGGTCAGGTCCTGTGGCCCGGGAGCTCTCATGGCAAAATGTGACATCCAATCTGCCTTTAGGCTGCTTCCAGTCCACCCGGAGGACCACTGCCTGCTGGGATTCAAGTTCCAGGGGCAGTGGTACTACGACATGGCTTTGCCCATGGGGTGCTCCATCAGCTGCTTCGCATTCGAAGCGTTCAGCACCTTCCTGGAATGGGCACTGCGCCACAGGACCGGTTCTGCACTGGTCACTCACTACCTGGATGATTTTCTGATGATTGGGGCAGCTGGGGGGCCAGACTGTGGGTTTCTGCTTAAGTCTTTTCAGGAATTGTCCCAGGAACTGGGAGTTCCCCTGGCACCAGACAAGACGGTGGGCCCGGCCAGCAGCATCACCTACTTGGGAATCGCCCTGGATTCGGTAGCTGAAGTCTCGCGGCTGCCCGCAGACAAGCTGGCAGAAATCAAGCAGAAGCTGCTACGCCTCCTAGGGCAGAAGAAAGCCTCCTTGAAGGAAGTGCAGTCCTTGCTGGGCCACCTCAACTTTGCATGCAGGGTGGTGGCGCCAGGCAGGGCCTTCTGCAGCAGACTAGCCAGGATCACCGCGGGCGTCCGGGCCCCACACCACCGCATCCGGATCACTAGAGGGGTTAGGGAGGATCTCAGGGTGTGGCTCAGGTTCTTAGAGGGCTACAACGGGGTTACCTTTTGGCAGGGGGAGGCCTCTCCCGGGGTAGGGCTTCAGGTCCACTCCGACGCGGCTGGGGGGTTTGGGTTCGGGGTCTTTTATGACGGCCATTGGTGCTCCCAACCTTGGCCTCCTGCCTGGAGGGAATCTGATGTCATTCGGGACCTTACGTTCCTTGAATTTTTCCCTATATTAGTAGCAGTCCATCTGTGGAAGGATGAGTTCAGCAACAAGAAAGTGTGTTTCTGGTGTGACAACCAGGCGGTGGTCCGCATCATCAATTCCCAGTCTTCCAAGTCTGACAGGGTCATGCGACTCGTCAGGGAATTCGTTCTGGTCTGCCTAACTGCTAACATTTCCTTCACTGCACGCCACGTTCCAGGTGTGAACAACGAAATAGCGGATGCTTTATCTCGGTTCCAGGACGACAGATTTCGGGAGTTGGCACCGGAAGCGGATCCTACGCCGGTTTCTTTCCCGGTCGACCTCTGGCTTCTTGGGAAGGAATGGTGCTCCGGGGGGTCTTCAGCTCCCTGGCATCTTCCACCCGGGCCAGTTATTCCCGGGCAGTCCGGCAGTTTGTCGCCTTCCGGAAGCGCCACGGTCACTCCGACTCTGGGCCTACCTCGGAACGAGAAGTGCTCCACTACATTGGGACCCTGAAAGAAGAAGGCCTCGCTTCCAGGACCATCTCCCTTCACCTGGCAGCCATCTCTTTCTTCAGCAAAGCGGCCGGCCACGAGGACCCATGTGGCTCATTCCTGATCCGCAAGGCAGTCGAAGGGTGGCGTCGGATGGATGGAAGCAAGCCTGACTCCCGCAGACCAGTCTCGTTCGGACTCTTGTGCCACCTGATCCCGGCCCTGTCTAAGGTCTGCTGGTCCAGGTATGAAACCTCCCTGTTCCAAGCCTCTTTTGCTGTGGCTTTCTTTGCAGCTCTTCGCATCGGGGAGCTGGTCTGCGGGGCCAAGACATCCAAGATCGGGCACGCCCTCCTGCGGTCGGACGTGGAGATGTCAGATGGATCCCTTCAGCTGCGCCTCCGGAGGTCCAAGAACGACCAACACGGAAAAGGCTCCGTTATCCGGCTTCTGGCGCTGGAAGGATCTCCGGCTTGCCCAGTTCGACTCCTGAAGCGGTACCTGGAACAGAGGCCTGCGGCGGCCGGCCCCCTGTTCATCCACAAGGACTTGTCTTTCCTTACGCGCTTCCAATTTCTCAGCATTTTTCGGGCCGCCTTACAAAAGATTGGTTACCCATCAGACGAATTCAGCGGGCACTCTTTCTGGATTGGTGCTGCCACCACAGCGGCGTCAGAAGGAATGGCTTCGGCAGACATTCAGCACCTGGGAAGATGGCGGTCCAAGGCGTTCAGGACATACATCTGCCCGGAACTTGTTTTCCTCCACGGATAGGACCTAGTTTCAGCCCCCTCCAGGCAGGTAGGCCTCTCTGATGATAGCTGCGGGGTTGGCGGTATCCGAGCTTCCGCTCGGCTCTTTGGCGGTGGGCATGAGTTTCTGTCACGTAAGGGGGGGGGAGCTGGAAGCTATTTTTGGCTTCCGGGGTCTGGGGCTGGCCCCTCCCCCTGTGCCGGCTCCCCCTCCCCCCTGGACTCACCAGGCACGTGATCTGTCACGTGCTGGTCACGTGAACTCTCCATTCTTCGGACACGTGACCGTTTGCGTGTCTTGGCCTCACGGCCCGGCACGTGATCGGTCACGTGTTCCTTTGGATACTCATGCCCAGGCCAACCTCCGCGACTATCACCAGACAGAAAGTTGTGGCCTTCCCGCCAACCTTTCACTTCTTGTAAATAAATCTTTCTGTGCATCAACCTTGTGTGTATCCTCGTGATTCGGCCGGATGGGGCGGGGGACACTTTGACTCTCGGTCGCAAGCCGGTTGCCCGGGACTTACCGGGCGGCCGCCGTTTGCGGCCGGAGGCCCCCCGCGCCCGGACAGCCGCTCCACGTGGCCGGCATGGGCTCCGCCATGCCGGCCGTCTCCTTCCTCCTTCTCCCTGGCCTGAGCTTCAGGCCAGGGAGAAGGATCGTAAGCCAACCAATGGGAGGAAGACAGCTCCCACCCGATTGGCTGGCTCCGGCCAATCAGAGTCCACGCTCAGCGCGGCCTCTGATTGGCCAAGGGGCGGGGCTAGTCCCCAACGCGGTCCGCTGGCCGGGTATATATTCCCGGCCGGCTCTCAGCCTCAGCAGTTGGCTCTTGCGAGCCGAAGACCCAACCCACCCACCCTTTAGTTAGTTGTTTTCTGTTAGCTAGTTGTGTTTTAATTGTATGTATTTTCCCTGTCACAACTTTCTGCCTGTGCGGTGGGCATGAGTTTCTGTCACGTAAGGGGGGGGAGCTGGAAGCTATTTTTGGCTTCCGGGGTCTGGGGCTGGCCCCTCCCCCTGTGCCGGCTCCCCCTCCCCCCTGGACTCACCAGGCACGTGATCTGTCACGTGCTGGTCACGTGAACTCTCCATTCTTCGGACACGTGACCGTTTGCGTGTCTTGGCCTCACGGCCCGGCACGTGATCGGTCACGTGTTCCTTTGGATACTCATGCCCAGGCCAACCTCCGCGACTATCACCAGACAGAAAGTTGTGGCCTTCCCGCCAACCTTTCACTTCTTGTAAATAAATCTTTCTGTGCATCAACCTTGTGTGTATCCTCGTGATTCGGCCGGACGGGGCGGGGGACACTTTGACTCTCGGTCGCAAACTCCTTCTGTTATGTCTCTTCATCATTTTCAATCTCTCTCTCTCTCTCTCTCTCTCTCTGGCTTTTCTTTGCAAACGAAGATTCAGGAAGGACTCATCCCGTGCTTTCTGCAAGTGCGCTGATCTTGTATTATGTCTATTTTGTCTGCTTTAAACCAATCATATGTTTCTTTAAATGTTGAATTCAACCATTAAAGCTCTCAACGACCTGGAATCTGGGACCTAAGGCCATGTTGTTCCATATGTCCCTCTCTTAATGTTCTCTTTCTCATTTCATGCCTTCATCCAGATTGCTCAGCCATCTGGGCTATAATCAGTGGACTTTTTCAGTGGCTGGGCCAAACTTTAACTACTGTACTTCTAGCTGAGATCTTTCAAGCCCTGGCACTATGTATCTTTTGCATAACTTGTCTGTTTAAGAAGATTTTCCCCTGAGCATTTTCTGCTTTATGGGTTTGCCAAAAGTAATTGAGTAGACGTGACATATTATTTTGGAAGAAGGAATGGAACTTGTAAAATTTGTAGTTATTTTAGTTACATTTTAAATGTATTTCAGGCATTTTGAATCTATATATATATATATATATATAAAATTCTCTTGGGTATGTTGCGCTTCCAGTGTGCTGATCGGCTGCTTAGGGAACTGATCATCCAATCACAGGTCTGTTGGGCAGCCAATCAACACACTGGGGGCGGGATTATGTAGATTCCAAACATGGCCACTGGAGAGGTAGACTGAGTAGCATGGGATGAATGTGGTGTGTGCTGGAGTGCAGGGGGTGGGGGCCAAGGGGCAGAATGAGTGGAGGGGTGGCAGGAGGGAAGAACAAGCAGAGGGGAGCAGAAAGAGCAGAGGGGGTGGCAGGCGGGAAAAACAGGCAACGGGAGGAGTCAGGGGGACAGAATAAGCAGAGGGGGGAGAAAGAGTGGAGGGGCAGCAGGGGGCAGAGCAAGCTAGGGGGCAGAAAGAGCAGAGGGGGAGGCAGGGTGCAGAACAAGCAGAGGTGGGGCAGAAAGTGTGGAGGGGGATGGCAGGGGGGAAGACTAAGCAGAGGGGGCAACAGGGGGCAGAATAAGCAGAGGGGATTGGCAGGGGGAAAGAACAAGCAGAGGGGAGCAGAAAGAGCGGGGGTGGCAGGGGGTAGAACAAGCGGAGGGGGCAGAAAGAGCAGAGGGGGAGGCAGGGGGCAGAACAGGCGGAGGGAGGCAGAAAGAGCAGAGGGGGCAGCAGGGGGCAGACTAAGTGGAGGGGGGAAGAACGAGCAGCGGGGGGCAAGTTAAACCCACCAGCCTACCTCAAAGGGTTCTCATGAGGTCTCCTGGACATTTTGGGGATAATTTTTTAATGGCGTAGGGTGTGCTGGGTCCAGCTAGTATAATATATTTCTCTGCTCAAAAATGTATCAAATATATATGAAATGCATATTTTTGATTAAAATGCATAGAAAATATATTTTAGGATAAATATGTTAAAAAGGTTTATTTGGGGAGGAGAAATATACTCTCAAAAATAGTGTGAATATCTCTGTGTGCAAATATTGTGTGTGCACATGCGTGTGTAGTATTATTAATAATTCCTGAATAGAAATGGAAGCAGGATACAATATTACGAAAGAATAAACATTATTAAACTGACACATACCAGAAAAAGATGAATCTTCAGGGCTTTTCAACAATAATTTGTTTTTCTTTGAATTGTAATTTGTTATCTGTTATATATATATTTTTAAAGATATTTGGCATTAGTTGTCAAGCAAATAGTTGTACCTCTTGGGTTGCTATGTTTCATTACGGTACTTCTTGCTTAAACAAAGAATTAATAAGAAAATATCATAAATTTGGAAAACTTTGGGTCTCATAACAGAATACCACAAAACTTGGGGAAAAAATCCGGTTGAGAGCGAGAGGCGACGGACGCGAAGGAGCTGAGCTCCGAAGGTCCGTTTCAACTGCGGTGGTCTGAAACCTTCAAATACAAATATCCAGAAGGTTTTCCTAGTTCCTGGGAAGGATAGAAGGAAGCAAACCCGAAGTGGATCCAAGTGGACCCCAAAGCGGGTGGAAACGGAGGTTTCTACCCCCTCTGGGTGTTGAGGAGCGAAGGGAGTTGCCGCACCGCAGGAGACTCGTAACGGAGAACGAAGCCTCATCACCCCAACTAAACAAGAGAGCTGGCTTCTCAGTGTGGGAGGTAAACGAAGAGAAAGAAGCTTAAAAGAAATCATAGGGGAAGGAAAAGAAATTATAGAGGAAGCCAAAACAGCTCAAGAGAAGAAGACAACTAATGGGAAGGAAATCTGATACTTAGGGAGTTTGGCACTATTGGGTGTTATTTTCAGTTGATTTCTGCGCTCTAAGGTTGATTTAAATTGTAACTGGGAAATCCAAAAGAATCTATTAGATGATTAGCAGTTAACTTGATAAACAATATATATTTGTTAATTTGTTAATTTGTTAAGCAATATATTAATATATACTTATATTTCAATATATTAATATATTAAGGGGGAATTTGAGGATTTATGGGATATACAGTTGATCAGTCAGAGATAATTGTCTTCGGGAAATTGTATAAATTTGTATTGACTCTCTAAAATTCATAAGGGACTTCTTTGTGATTAAAAGAAGGGAGGAATAAGGGCAAATATTGGTGGATGTTAGAAAATATCTATTTGTGACAGAAAATACCTTAAAACATATACTGTGCATTTTGTTCACTAGTTATCACTTGGAGGACAATAGAGAAAATCTATTATTTATTTAGACTGCCCAAATTGCTGTGGGGTAAAAGGAGATAATATTAGTAATAATTAATCTGATTAATTTAAACTTATAAATCAAGAAACTGAGAGGGGTAGGACAAATATAAATTGAAAATTATATTTGATTCAGAAAAGTGATAGGCAGAGGAATGGCCTACAGTACAAGAAAAACTGTTGCCCAGACGCAATCCCAGATACTAACAGTGAGAAGGGGATCACAAGAACTACCAAAGATGCCAGAAATGCATGCTTTATTATTAGAGGAGTTGAGAACAGAGCTTAGGTCTTTTAAACAAGAAATAAGGAAAGAATTGAAGGATATTAGGAAAGAGATTAAACAAGACTATAAAAAAGAAACAGAGATTCTGGGGAAAAAATTGGATAAAATGAACAAGGAAATTGAAGGAATGAAAAAAGAGATAGAAACATTGAAAAATAAGACACAAGAAACTGGAAAAGCAACAGAAATGATAAAAGAGAAACAAAACAGGGATGAAGTGTTGATGATGAACCAAGAACTCCGTTATAGGGAGAAATGCTTGAAACTAAGAGGGCTATCAGAAAAAATGAATGAGAATTTATTTGAAAGAACAATTCCTGAATTGGCAAAATTTACAGAACTCTCAGAAGACTACCTTTATGAGGAAACAGAGAAAATATTCAGGATAAACTCGGCCATAGCCAAAGAAAAGAAATTGCCGAGAGACATAGTGATACAATTTACTAAAATTAAGGAAAGGATACTACAAGTGAGCTATAAAGAATCACTTAAAATAAGGAATGAAGAAATCAAGATTTTCAAGGATGTGCCAACGGCCATATTAAAAAAACGACAAGATTATAGACAAATGACGCAATTATTAGTAAAATGGGGCGTCAAATATAAATGGAATAAAATAGAAGGCATTTCATTTATATATAAGCAGAAGAGATATGTGATAGACTCAACTCAAAAAGCAACTGATTTTTGCAAAAAAATTGACAAGAGACATCAAAACAAGGAGCCCAGTGGAGAGGAGCAACAAGATAAGAAGGAGAGTGGGAGGCCAGAAACAACATTTTTAAGAAGGAGAGAACGTGAGGAGGACGCGAAAAAAGAAGAGGCAGAGAGACAAACAGAAGAAGCAGAAGAAGCAGAAGGAGAGATAACATCAGAGGCAGAAAACAAAGAAGAATCAGAAGAAGAAGATCCTTTAGAAAGTGAAGAAGAAGGAGGAACAAGAGAGGAGGTAGATAGCGATGGGAATTAAAATCTGTTCCTGGAATGTAAAAGGATTAAATTCCGAATATAAGAGAAAACAAGTTTTCCATTTTTTGGAGAAACAAAAATCAGACGTTACTTGTATACAAGAAACCAAAATAAGGCAACAAGATATTAGATATCTAAAAAATTCAAAACTCGGTCAAGTCTTTTATGCGGCGAATTCAAAAAAGAAAAAGCGAGGAATAGCATTATACATAAATCAGAAATACCCCTCAAGGGAGCTATTTAAAGATGAGGAAGGTGAATATATAGGGGTAGAGGTAACACTCCAAAAAATGAAAGTAACCTTGGTGGGGGTATATGCCTCAAATACTAAACAAGATAAATTCTACAAGAAATTGAATGAACAAATGGGATTGCATGTAAAAGGAAACGTAATGATACTAGGAGACTTCAATGGTGTCCAAGATCCGAAAATAGATAGATCATCTAAAAGAAAAATCGGGGCACAAAAAAGTTACCAACCAGTTTTTTTGATATAAAAGAAAAATATACATTAGAAGATGTGTGGACGCAAAAATATGGTAAAGCCAAAGGCTTTACATTTTTTTCAGAAAGATTTAAATCCATGTCTCGGATTGACATGTTTTTAGTATCCAAGAGTTTAATGCCACAAATTACAGACATGGAGATATTACCCAAAATAACCTCTGATCACTTTCCGATTCAAATAGAATTGAAAATAGATAAGAAAACGTTTAGTTGGAGGCTGAATGAGTACTTACTAAAGGATGAAGGTTTTGTCAAGAAATTCAAACAAGAAATCATAACATATTTTAAGGAAAACACCAATGATGAATGCCGTATGAAAACCATTTGGGATGCAGCGAAAGCGGTATTTAGGGGTCTTTTGATTAAAAGGGGCTCTGAGGTTAAAAAACAGAAAACAGATATAACTTCTTAATTAAAGAGTTGAGGGCGAAGGAAGACGAACTAAGGGAAAACCCAAATAAGGGGAAACTGATAAGACAAATTAAACTTATACAGACTCAAATAAATTTGGAGACTATGACTGTATTAGAAAGAAAAATGAAAAAGGCACGCCAAACAAACTTTGAATTTTCAAACAAATCAAGCAAATGGCTAGCGTATAAACTAAGAAAAGAGCTTGAGAATAAGTTGATAACGGAAATAAGATTTCAGGGAAAAACGCTAACCAAACAAGAGGAAAAAAGAGAAAGCTTTAAACAATTCTACAGCAATCTTTTTAGCCAAAAAAGAAGGGAGAAAGAGAACGCTAAAAGAATGATAGAATATTTGGCAAAACAAGATTTTCAGAAGTTAAAGGAAGAACAAGTGGAAAAATTAAATGCAACGATCTCTATGGCGGAAATATCGAAGGCCATACAGGACCTGAAAATGAACAAAGCGCCTGGCCCTGATGGGTATTCAGCTTTATTCTATAGGAAGTTTGAAAACGAAATAGCCATTCCACTTTACAAAACATTTAACGAGATAGAAGTGTATGGTGTACCAGATACGTGGAAGAATGCAAACATATCAGTCATATTAAAAGAAGGCAAAGACAGGAAAGAGATTGCAAATTATCGCCCTATATCGCTCTTGAATTTAGATTATAAAATATACACCATGATACTGGCAAATAGACTGAAAAAGATGATACCAGATATAGTAAATGAAGACCAAAACGGCTTTATTCCAGGAAGGAAGATAAGCGATAATATGAGAATAGTATTAGATATTCTAGAATATTATGAGGCCCATAGTGAAAAAAAATGGGACTGCTGCTGGTCGATGCTGAAAAAGCTTTCGACAGCATTCGCTGGGGTTTCATGTTAGAAGTGCTAAAGAGGTCGGGCCTGGGGGAAAAATTTTGCAAAAGATTGGAGAGAATTTATATGGAACAATCTGCCCAGATTATCATAAATGGGGAAAGAACATCAACGTTTCAGATTCAAAAAGGCACTAGACAAGGGTGCCCAATATCCCCTCTTTTATTTATATTAGTACTGGAGGTACTGTGTAAGAACATAAGATCCAATGTGAAAATCCCAGGCATAAAGATAAAAGGTTTCACCTATAAATTAAGGGCTTTTGCAGATGATATGATTGTGGTGATGGAAGATCCAAAAGAACAAATCAGGGAATGCTTGTACACTATGGAGGAGTTCGGAGAATTTTCGGGCTTCAAAATCAATAAGGACAAAACAACCATATTAACAAAAAATATGACTAAACAAGAAGAGGATAAGATCATGGAGATATCAGGGTGTAAAATCAGTAAAAAAGGTAGATATCTAGGAATATGGTTGACTAAGAGAAACGCTGATTTGTTTGAGAAAAATTATAAAAAAACCTGGGACGAAATCAAACAGGACCTGGAGAGATGGAGTAAGCTAGGACTATCGCTAGTCGGGAAGATATCTTCAATAAAAATGGTCATATTGCCCAAACTATTATTTCTTTTTCAGAATTTGCCAATATTAAGCAGCGATAGAGTGTTTGAGATATGGAAAAGAGACTTGCAAGTATTTATTTGGGGAAAAAAGAAACCCAGGCTCAAGTGGTCTTACTTGATTGACACTAAGTTAAGGGGGGGATGTGATATGCCAGACTTGAGACTATATTATTGGGCATCCACGTTAATATGGATCAAGGAGTGGGTTAACTTAGAAAACAAGAAACTATTGAATCTGGAAGGACATGATGCCAGGTTTGGATGGCATGCGTATTTGTTTTATGAAAAAGTAAAGGTTAACAAAGCGTTTGTAACCCACTGTGTAAGAAGAGGGCTGATGAAGGTATGGGAAAAAATTAGAGAAATGTTTTACTTCAAAATCCCACTTTGGGTTTCTCCCCAAGAGGCTTTTATGTCTAGATGGGACAAGATGGAACCATGGTTGAAATACGAGGACATTCTGAGGGTAGAAGAAAATAAAGTATTAAGTTTAGAGGTAAAGGAAAGATTGCAAGAGAGGTATAAGTTAAATTGGTTCACTTATTTGCAATTAAAAGAAAGATTTGCTATAGACCAGACAAAAGGTGGTTTCGAAAGAGAATATAATGAGCTGGACAGGCTGTTACGAGAAGAAAAAAATCTTAAAGCGATCTCAAAATTTTATAGATTATTATTAACAAGATATACAGAAAAAGAAACCATAAAAGATTACATGTTAAAGTGGATGGCCGATATCGGCAACCCCATAAGCATAGATGAATGGGAGACAGCAAGGAAAAGGTCATTCGCATTTACTGCTGCCCAAAACTTAAAAGAAAATTATATTAAAATGTCTCATAGGTGGTATTACACACCATCGAGGATTAATAAAATGAATAAGAGGATTTCAAGCTACTGTTGGAAATGTGGGAAACATCAAGGAACAATGATGCATATGTGGTGGTATTGCCCTAAGATCAAAACATTCTGGAGGCAAATCCATGAGTTAATTAAGGACATTTTACAAATGGATTTAGAATTTACTCCAGAAATGTATTTACTGAATATTATTAAGAGTATGGAGGAAAATAAAATAAAAAGGCACTGGAGGGTAATACTTTACATGTCAACAGCAGCCAGATTGGTAATAGCAAAAAAATGGAAAGTGAATGAACGCCCAACATTAAACGAATGGAAGAGCAGGCTGATTGAGATGCTGGAATTAGACATTTTAACAAATAAATTAAGAAACAGAAAAGAAAGCAAATGGAAAGATGAATGCAAACAGGTGATAGATTTTTGGGTAAACAAGGGTGATTTACAAGGAAGCGGAATTTTATAAGAAAGGTAAATTCCCGCAGATAAAAGCTTCAGAGTATGTAGCAGTTAAAGCTAAGAGTACTCAAAAATTGGAAATGGTATTCACAAGTATGAGAGAAAGTAACGTAATAGTAAAAGATTATTGAGCAGAAGTCATTTAATGAATTTATGTTAATCACTAGTCTTCTGATGTTAATAACAATATGTGATGGAAGTCATGTTTAAGCTTTTTGGATACAATATGCATGAAAGACATGGATATGTAAACATGGTCAATCAAAATGACTGTAGAATGTGAGATGGTTAGATAGAGATTTGATGATACGAGTTGTAAATAAGCCGATTTTGGATAATATTGAAGCTTGAAGTGTTTGTAGATCGTTGAATTCTGAATAAAGTATATATATAAAAATAATAAAAAAAAACTTGGGGAAAAAATCTAAAAATGTCTTAAATGCCCTTTAAAAGGAATTCAAAAAAGTAACTAGAAAACATTATTCATACACCATTAAAATGATTTTGTTACCATTCATTATACCACTTTTGAAATATAGATTTATAATATCCATGTTACTAAAAATAAAAGGGTAATTCTCTACAGTGGACACATAACTTTCAATCTCGATTGCTTTGTCCATTCTTAACTGGTGCCAAATGTCGTTACAGGATGGCGACCCTATGTGCTGAGTGACATCTATATGTGCTTCCCCTTAGATCACAAGGCTGCAAGACTATTTATTAATTGAAATAAAGAGTTTTGTAGTCTTCATACAATGCAGAATGTTTGATGAGACTCAATATTTATTTGCAATTGGCATTCACTTTATTTTAGCTAGATGGTGTTGGTAGTGTAAATGTTGGATTGCTTAGCAATTTAATCATTTTCTTGAACTTTGCTTTACTGTGATTTTTTGTAATCAGTGTGTCACTTTGACTACAGGAAAAGTAAGCATGAAATGCTTCCAGTAGACAAAGTATGAAAAGCTGAGCCTTAAATGCTTTGTCTGACCTTTGCTTGGCTGTTTGGGATATGCTTAGATTTCTAACCTTGGTCCCTATTTTGTGGAATAATATAGCACAGCACCAACAGGTACTGTACAAAATGGAAAACAGGATAAAATTTCACTTGCTGACATTTTTTTAACTCTTCATAAATGAAGGAAGGTTTTAAGGAGACACTCTGGTCACTTCCCAGGTGTTAGAGTTAGCACACTTAAATAGACATTCAGATGTGCTTATGTCTCCTAGCAGTTCTCAAAACCATTTTTTTTTTCACCCAGGGAAATGTAATTTGTTTACTTACACTGAGACCTCAAAGCTTTCCCCACGCTAGATAAATGGCTCTTAGCTTCTCTTTTCAAAAGAGCTTTTATGAAAGAGACTGAGAAAAATCAGTCTATAGCTTACCATACACATTTCTTCCCCACCCCCAACTGCTTCCCCTTCCTTCTTCCTTTTTATGTGTACACTTTAAAGTACCTCAGTCTCAGTGACAGATATTGATTTCAAAGGATGGAAATCTTCTGCATGTTTCAAACAAGAGAAAGTATAAGCAAAAGACAGCTCACAGCTATCTGTGGAACACAGAACAAAGTGGGTGACCTTGGGAGCAAAGAGCCCATAGGAACACAGAGCTTAAGAAGGTCCCTGTTCAGTTTAAAAAAATGATGAAAATTGGAGTAAAGACATGGACTGAGCCATAGTAGATCAGCTAAATGGTATTTCCAATTAGAGAATTACTCAGCCTTGTCACTTGCATCCAGGGTTTATCAGCCAAAATGTTGAAAGTTCACAAATGATATCAGTAGTCCTGTTTGTCAAAATGTCATGTTGCCCATATGCTTGGAACTTTCCTCATTAGCATCATGAAATTAATGCTGTGATTATTTATAGGAGAACCATTCCTGCAAATTAGTGTAATGTAATATTGTGATAATCTTTAATTAGCCTAGGGACAGCAATTAAAAATAAAACCTAAACCTAACAGATTTGCATAATATTGAGGGGGGAAACCCCAAAGGTGCTAGTTAATGATGTTATTCACACATCCTCCTCTTCCTCAAGCAATGAGAACTTCAGACAGTTCTATAACAGAATAGTGTCCTTTGCAATAGAATGGTTCATGCCATTAATGTACTTTAATGCAGTATTCTTAAAGGGATGGATAGAAATTAATCTGTATAAAAATAAATTAATAAAGTCAAACACAAGCACACACCAACATACATACAATTTGCTATTTTTGTTTTCTTGTTTGTTCATTAAAATCTCTCTATTTTAACCATTCTATTGTATCTAGAGATCTCCCAATGGGGCAGTGTCAATGGAAGCAATATATTACATAAAGAAAAGAAAACAGAACAAAACAAGGTAACATCAACAGTCCAAGAGGTCCAAAATACTTGGGTGGACAGCTGGAGGCCCATCTACACAACGGGAAAAATGGAGTACCTCATAATAATGGCATTTTGCAGCAGCAGCGACACACCTTAATGATGGTTTTGGCCTCCAAATCCCCCATAAGTCTCACATTCCAGGTGGCGGCTGTAAGTTATTTACTCATGTTAGGTCTTCGCTATTGCCATTTAAAAAAAAATCATCCAAGGTATGCTTGGACAGAAGATTTTCCTCTTTAACAGGAAAGCAAAACAAAAACCCCACCCTGTTTTATCATCCTAGCAATCGTTTGCTAAGGAAAAAATCCAACATGGTGGCAGTGGACACTTGCCCTGTTAGCAAACCCCATCCCTGCTCTCACCTGGCCAATCAGCTTTGCACTTCCCTTGGAATTGCATGCCCTTCACTTGTTCTAATGAGCAGAAATGTACACCCCCTTACTGTTTTTTTTTTAAACTTCCTGCATTGTTTTTGCTGTTTGGGGCCCCATTCCTTCTGAATAGTGTGAATTGGTGCATGAACCCATTTGGACAAGTAGGATTCCCAGCAAATTCCATGGGGCTTTTTTTTTTTAACCATTTAGACAACCTCCAGGTTTTACCTTGACACTGAAATGACAACAGTACCAAACCAGCTTCCAAGGGCAGGGTGCCACAGTTTAGAATACTCTCTCCCATGTCACCATGAAATGTGCTGTTCCCACTGGTGGCTCACAGGTCCTGCCTATACGAGGGGGAAAAATATGTTCTCTTCTGCAGAAGCATCCATCCGCAGCACTGTCTTAACAGTCAAAAGAGCCCCCCTAAACTTTGCATGATCCCTATCCAAGATGCCAGCCACAAGTGATTTACTTGTGCTTTTAAATCTGCCACTGCCGAACTGTTTTTTTAAACAGTTTACCATGGTGCACACATGTGATATTTCGTATTTTCCAGAAGCAGGGGTGCTTTCCCTGTTTCCTAACCCCACCCCCATACATTTCCAGCAAAACAGATTATGCCGCCTCATCACAGCAATTTGAATGCAACTGTCCTAATGTCCGCACATTCACATGTCCTACGGAGTTTTTTTTAATAACTCTGAGAAAAGCTCTGAACACTTCCCTGAAGGAGTGTAAGGTGGATTTGCCTTTTCCCCTTCTGAATGAGATGTATTTATGTGAATGTCCATTTGTACAGATCACCTTCCATGTGATTACCATTTGGATTATTTTCACCGTATAGACAAGACCACAGAAGTGGCTCCCATTTGCAGATCTTAATGCTCAACACTATAGGGAAAAGGGCTTCCTTATGAGGTCCTAAGCTATTTAGGCTTTAATGTAAATATCAACACCTTGAACTCAGACCAGAAGCATATTGGCAGCTTCTGGCAGCCAGTTCAAATCCTGTGTATTATGGCTTCAATAGGATTTTCTCAGCAGTAATCTAGCTATGACCTTCCACATTTGGTCATCCTCAATCTCCATATCAAGGACACAGCATTACTTTAGACAGGGAGTTACTAGTGCCTGACTCAGTGCTTATCTACATGAGAGGATATAATGCTGATTCATGTGCATTATTGCAAATTCATAGCAGCATTCATTTGTTTTGCGGTCTTGGCAAAATTGATAATATGAGAAGCTATACGTGTTTGAAGTGCACCTGCCTCCAAATCAAGAAGGAGGATGAGTAAATTAGCATGTGATTTTTCTCCACACGTCGTCACTGCTGCACAGTATTTTTAAAAACTTTAAAGCAAAGGTGCACAATATGACCTTCTCCTTTAAAAAGGCATTTGATTGCCTCAGGGCAGCAAAAAAGTGTATGATTGGCAATGTGAAAATCCAAAATGGCACTTCTGGCCACTTCCTTGCTGGCAAGCCCACCCCCCCGTGCATGCCTGACCAATCAGCTGTCCACTTCTGTTCCTCTCCAAGAATGTGCAGCATCCTGAATAGATTGTCCTAATGAATGGCAATGCACACTCCCATGCATTATTTTTAAAACTTCAGGAAAAGACATGATGGCTTTCCCCACATAGTTTTTTGGATGCCCCCATCCCTTGTTCTGAACAAGGCAAATCACTGTGGGATCTCATTGTGACAAAAGGTATTCTCCTTGAATTATATGAGGAGTATTTTCACCATCTAGACAACCCCACGCTGTGCCCAGGTTACTCCCATCTTTGAGTGGTTATAGTTGGTTGGCCAACTGATACTGGCCACAGGCACTTTGAACCACTGACACCACCTGTGCCTCCAGTAACAAAGATAATAGAATCATACATAAACCAAGGATTTTCCAAAGTTACATTCCTGTTTGCTCTGGGGAAATGTGACACCATCCAAGACAAGTTGATTATGAAGTTCCCAAAACTGAAAAGCAAAAATTCATAAAACCTCCATCTTTTTTCAGTATTCGGCATCAGTATATTGACCATTATATAGCCTATTGCAGCATTCTGTCATTAGTCCAGGACTTGCATAACCTCACCTGACTCTGACTTCTGTTATCAAAAAGGTACAGAAATGGGTATCATCAGCATATACACCCAGACTGCTGAGGAACTCACCCAATGGGAAATAATGATATTTAATAGAATGGGGGACACAAGGAACTCTGTGATATCCCAAATCTCAATAACCATGGGGATGAACAAATATCCCTTGTTTGTCTGTAAATTCTTTCTTAGGGTTGCCTATTTTTCCACAAAGCTATGCCTTTAACAGCAACTTGATAATTAGTAGGCAGCTCTTCCCAGTGTATGGTAACAAATATTACCACTTGCTAATGGTTCCATAAGATGCCCATGCCCAAACACTCTTCTCAACAGAATGTTTAGGGTTCCTAGCAACACACTAAGAGAACAGAAGGTTTTTGAAACTTTGGTATACCTTCTATGTAGTCTAGCTTAGAAGTTTAAAATGGAGAGGGAATGAAGGGAAAAAGAGGAGTAGCAAAATGTTCTTCCCTGAAAAGCAGTTACTATGTGAAAGTAGGTACTCTCGGTGTGAGATCAGAACATTCCTTCCAGGTATATGCCCTGAAGCCCTTCCTTTCTTTCGTCAAACTTCTTTTGTACTCTATTATTTATATACACTATATAGTTATGAAAAAAAAGTTTTGGGTTTTTTTTACCCCAGTTACTACTGAATCTTCTCACTGCAGGGAACTTGATGTTCAAGGCACACAACTTTTAGTTTGCTAGATTGTGTGTGTGTGTGTGTGTTTCCATTTTCTATTCCCTTGTTAGTGCCTGCTAACACCACTCCCCCACCCCAAACTCTACCCTTACCCTAACTGTTACACATCCTAAAAGACTGAAACAGTGAACTCAACCAGAAGAAACAGGACACAGGAAGTGGAAGTCAGGCATTGGGATTTAAATCTCCAGCAACAAGTTTGATAGAGGCAACTCAATGTTGCTGGCAGACCAAAAAGACAAACACTGTCTATTATTTATTTATTTATTTATACCCCCGCTCTTCAGCCACAAGGCTATCTGAGCGGCTTACAAATTGTTTTTTAAGTAATAGCTATTTACACATCTACACTGCATTAAACAGTTTCCAATGTGTGTTAGCTAATTGCCCCCACCAAGCTGGGTACTCATTTTACCGACCTAGGAAAGGATGGAAGGCTGAGTAAACCTTGGAGCCCGCTGGAACCAAACTTACAACATAGTGACTTGCAGTACTGGCATTTAACCACTGCGCCACCAGGGCTCATCCTACTGTTACTGTAAAAATCTTACTCCCTATAGCTGTTGAGCTCTGTGCTTGCTTCAGAACTATCTTGGCTGGTTAGAGCCTAAGGCATCCACTGGAGCACCTCTACTGGTGTTAAAAAACCAGCTCTGACAACCAAAGATTGATGTAAAAGAACCAAAGGGCAATATTGATCACCATTTTTAAAAAGAATCCTATTCTTAGCAGTTTTTGGCATTAGAAGGGCAAATTACAGGAAGGGAACAGTTGACTGATTCTGGTTGGTAACAAGAGAGGGCCAATGGGCCAAATCTAGAGATGGCAACAAGCAATGCCACCACTAGTCATGCTAGCCTCTTCCACAATCCCACTGAGATTCAAGACCATCCTTTCTGAAAGTCTGGAGCATTATTCATCACAGGAATCTTAAAAGAAAATAGGGACAGAAAACAAATTTGCCAGATTTGAATTTCCATACAGAAATGTTTGCAAGACTTTCTGTGTATTTCAGAGGAGGAAATGTACACATAACCATGTGTACATGTTGAAAATGTGCATGACTAAGATGTGTTTAGAAATGTGCAGAAACACATTTTAATCAAAGTATCACTACACAAAATTTGCCATTGCTTTCAGATGATAGTTTTATTTTTATTTATTATTTATTATTTATTTATACCCCACTCTTCAGCCACAAGGCTATCAGAGCGGCTTACAAATTGTTTTAAGCAATAGCAATTTACACATCTACACTGCATTAAGCAGTTTCCAATGTGTGTTAGCTAATTGCCCCCACAAGCTGGGTATTCATTTTACCGACCTACGAAAGGATAGGAGGCTGAGAGAACCTTGGAGCCCTCTGGAATCGAACTTGCAACATGGTGACTTGCAGTACTGGCATTTAACCACTGCGCCACCAGGGCTTCAGTTACTTTGTATAAAGAAGGGATTCCAACTGATTGAATGAGCAACTGCAGAGGTTAGGGGAAACATTTTCATTCTTAAAATCAGAAGCTTCCCTTTTCCTGCCTTTGCTCTATAAGGTTCACGTCCCAAGATGTCAGTTTTGTAGACCACCAACAGTGCTGTTATCTGTCCAAAGAATTATAGGATCCTGAAGGTCAGTCGATGTCCAGTTCAAACATTTCAACAAATCAAAATGTTGCACACAACTCAAGGCCATATTTTGTATGAAGCCTCGGGACCTAAATGGCAGCCTGAAACAATACAGACAATAGAAAAAGGGGAAGTTTAAGGGGACAACTATGTACAGAGCTTGCAGGACACTGAGTATCAATTTCTGGGAGGCAGTAACAGAGGAGAGTTATTGCCTTCATAGACTGCTTTTGGGCTTCCCCAAAACATCTGTCTAAACAATGTGAGAAAGAGATGCTATAGAAGAACAATCTTAAAATCAGATTGCAGTACAGTAATATTTTTCTTTTAGTACACCTCCTCCATTTCCTGGCTATTGTAAAAAAATCTTATATACTTTCTTCTGGAAATATATGGACAGATCAAGTTATTTCTAATCCAGTCTACTTTTGTACTATATGTGTCCATGCTGTTCCATTTTGGCATTGGCTTGAAGTTAAAAAAAAAAAAAAAGTACACAAAATCCCACATCTAAATACAATGTGTAACCCTGAAACATCACAAAGGGACATCTCATTCCCCCAATGCAGAATATACACAAAAGTAGATCTAAATTGTAGATCTACTTCTATGGATTCTTCATTATACAGTGGACCTTTCATATCCGTGGATTCAATATCCGAGGATTTGAGTATCAATGGATCATCACTGCACACCTAAAATGGTGGTGCCCATACCTAAAATGGCACCACCACATACCTAAAATGCCACCACTAGTGGCATTAGTGCTCATACCTAAAATGGTGCCACCAGATACCTAAAATGGTGGTGCCTGTGCTTAAAATGGATGTTCTCAATGACTAATATGGAACTTTACCATCAATTTTTTTTTTGCTGTCTGCGATGGGTTCCAAAACCGAACCCCCATGGATACAGACGGCTTAAGCAAAGTACACAAGGACAGGGTAATAACTCCTAAAATATCCACCAAAAAAATAGTATAATATGAAACATTCCAGATCCAGAGGAACTCCAAACTATGAACATCTCACCAGTGGCTTTCAGTGAACATCTGATTTTTTTTACAACTTCAAAAGAATTGATCTCATTCATAATGTATAATTATTCTGGCTTTACCATAATTTCATACATTTTCACTCTGGAGTAATCCTTGTTTGTGTGTGTGTGTGTGTGTGTGTATGTGTCTGTACACATCTAAACTATAGTGTTGTCCTTCTCAAACTTGTTGAATTTGTTTAAACAGACTGTACAGGCAAACTTTTCCCCCCAGCCTTCACCATTTTCATGGTTACATAAGATGCAACCATTTTAAAGAGCCCTGTTTATAGACACATTGTGTGGCAACAACACAATGTCCATTTTCAGTGGATCATTGGAGGCTAATCATGATGTCATAAACAAATTGGTCAATGTAGGATACACTGAAATAAAAAGTCTTTCCCACACTTTATAAACCACCAAACCCATTCTGTGTTTAATTAAGTGCCAAGCACTCTCAAATATTTGGCTTTGGTGTCAAGTAATATAGGAGATTATCAGACATGGCAAAAACTTGGGGAATGCACCAAAATATGGGGAACATGTCAAAAATCATGTTCTGAACCACATCAGAAGATCGCTAGAAGAACAGGAAGGGCTGACCTTACCAGATGACATCATCTTGCAGCATTCCAGGGATATAGCATGGGCACCAGTAAGACATCCCTTTGTATTGGCAGCTTCTCCCCATCAATGCAAAAGGGAAGTCTCAGCAGTGGCAGTGCTATGCTCCAGGAATGGCTGAAGGATGCAACATCTGGTGAGGTTGCCCTTTCTGTTCTTCTAATGATCTTCTGATGTGGTAGGGAACATGATTTTTTGGTGCATTCCCCCAAGTCTGATTATCTCCTTAGTAAAATAGTGTAGTAAATATAAAATATAAAATAATATAATAAAAATAATAGCACCAACTTAAAATGGATAGAACTTACCTAACGCCCAGCACACTGAACATTGCTACTTGTAGTATACATACCTAACATGATACTGATGATACATTGAACATTGCCACTTAAGTTATATTGCAATCATTAGGATAATCTACATACATCCATATTTGTATTACGTGAGCATCATACATGCCACATGCCATCTGTTCAGGGCATGGACACATCTCGTACAAGCATTTACATATATTGCAATCTTTGGTAGCATTTCAACACTTCCAGTACATTGCAGGACAAGTTGTACATTTGCATGCAGTGCATTAATTTAACACAGCTTTTTTACAGAGGGTATAATTCTATCTGTTGAACATAAATTTTATTGTAAATAAAATATTCTCACCCATCCTGGGTTTGCATACAGTAAGTAATGATTGTCTTTGGTTCTGTTACAAGATGACTAGCTTCTAACAACTGCAATCAATCTGCTTTTAATAAGATTACACATAAGTTGCTTACATTTCCTTCATGTGCTCATGGATGATTTTCACTGCTTCTCATTCCAGCTGTTGAGAGGCCAAACAGTTGTGGTTGGACTGTCTGTTCCTTATGTGGTAGGTCCCCTTGGGACAGTTTATTTTCTCTGTACTTTTCATTTTAAGGAATCATTTTCCCCCCAGCTATGTCCAAAATAGGACTTTATCAGACACACATAATACAGTGTCATAAGGACACCACATAACCACAAAAGGGTGTGCGAATCAGATGACATCAGTCTTTCATGGTTTTAAAAAGGCAAAATCACATACATTTTAATTGATGGCTTAAGCCATCAATAGATCCCCCTGCCGCTTTTCATGCCATGAAAGGCCATTATCATCATTACTCCTGAGGGCACCTGCATTTCTCTGAGTACCTGGGTTTCTGTGTCATTTTGGTGCTGTTCTAGCATCACATCACATTTTCTCTTTGCTTCTTCTCACTGAAGATAAGTTGGCCACATCTTCTTTCTCCTCCCACAATGTGGTCTGGCTTGGAATGTCTGCATTTATAGCTGTATCCCTTACTGACAACTTTTTGAATAACTTGGTTAGCGTGAATTCCAGCACAAGAAAGATTATCACACTACACTGTTGTAGCACTATTATTCCACTTTAACTGTTATGGCTGCCTCCTGTGGAATCCTGGGATTTAGGGTTTAGGGAGGGGCATTTAGAACTCTCAGCCAGGGAACTCTTAGGCCTCACTAAACTAAAAAACCCAGAATGTCACAGGAGGCACCCATAGTACTTAAAGAGAAACAGTGTAGATCATAGAATCATAGAGTTGGAAGAGACCTCAAGGTCCATCCAGTCCAATCCCCTGTCAAATCATTTCTGACAGATGGCCATCCAGCCTCTGTTTAAAAACCTCCAAAGAAAGAGACTCCACCACACTACGAGGCAGTGCATTCCACTTCCTAACAGCTCTTACCGTTAGGAAGATCTTCTGAATGTTTAGGTGGAATCTATTTTCCTGTAGTTTGAACCCATTGCTCTGTGTCCTAGTCTCTGGAGTAGAAGAAAACAAGCTTGCTCCATCCTCAGTATATCCTCCCTTCAAATAGTTAAACATCGCTATCATGTCCCCTCTCAACCGTCTCTTCTCCAGACTAAACCCCCATTACTGCTACATCTCTCTTTTCTGAATGTGTGGCCATCTGTTCCAGGAAGGCATCATCCAAATCCTTGGTTTGGCTTGGAGGTCTCTAGTAGACCCCACAATGACATCCCTGCTGTTTCTCTCTCCCTTAATTTTTACCCAAATGCTCTCAACCTGGCTCCCAGGATTTACGTCATTGATCTGTTCACAGGGATACACATCCTTAATGTACAATGCTACTCCACCACCCTTCCTGTTTGGTCTATTTTTCTGAAATAGTTTATACCCCTCTGTTAGTACATTCCAATAATGAGACTCATCTCACCAGGTTTCAGTGATGCCTATGATATCATATTTGTTTTGCTGTGTTAAGAGTTCAAGTTCATCCTGTTTATTTCCCATACTCTGTGCATTAGTATAGAGACACCTAAGACCATGGTCCATTTCCCCTATCTGCCTTTTAAAGGGTTTATTCCTTCCATTGTTGGGTTGTTGTGTTATTTGCCTTATTCTCTGTATAACATTTGTGCTATTTTCTCTATCACTCAATGAACTCCTTCCTTCAAGAGTTCTGTCTCCCTCCCCCATACAACTCAGATCTTTCAGATAGCCATGTTAGTCTAGAATATCAGGAACAAATCATTCCTGCGTTCACTTATTCACTCCACCATTTAATACATGCAAGGTAGCATCACTTCACCTCTGCCTACTTGAGAGTTGAATTACCTTCCTGAATCCCCCCCTTTTTTTTTATAATGGTAAAGGAGTGAACAACTAGCCTGGCTGGAAACAGGCCAAATTATAAAGAATTCAAAATAACAAAGGTATGTGTGGGAACAATGGGTAAGAAAACTGACCAATGGATGAAAGCCATGTCAGGCTTGACTGTTTATAAATGCTTTTATATCTTTTTATTCACTTTTGTTCCTTATTCTAAGCAACAACCCTGAGGTAGCAACTCTGCAGATACTCTTATCTGCAATAAAGCTACTGTTTTTTTTTAAACCTGAAGCTATTACCTGTTAAGTCTATAGAACACAGCTCTTGACAGAGACTGAGGACATTATCAGATGAGCCTCTAACAATGTTCTTTTGCCAGCAAAACTAAAGCCATTTTTATACCAGCAAAAGAACTCCTCCTACCAGACTTAGCATTGTCTCCTGGCAAATGTTTCCCCAGGAATGAAAAGAAAGTGAATTGAGCTCCATTCACTTGCTCATTCAAAATCCCACAGATTCTCGTGAAAACACACCGAAAAAAGTCTAAAAAACAGCACACATACACACTTAAAAACTTCTGAGTAATCCAGGGAGAGTCAATAAAAGTGTGTCACTTACCTGGATGTCATAATCTTACCCAGAAGTGTTCTGGCCAGACTGTCATTGACGCTGCATTTAGTTGAGTTAAATGGTGTGAGTTTTCATACGCTGGCAATGCTGGCACTAAAGCACCATGGGGATCTATTGACAGCTTAAGCAATCAATAAAAAGTATGTCTTTTTAAACAAGACGTAAACAGGAAAGGGCAACATCATCTGGTATGTGTGCCCTTTCGTGTTTTTGTGGTGTTGTTATGATGCCGTGTTTAGTGTGTCTGATAAAGTCCTAACTGAGAGAAAGAAATTGTAGCATAAGCTTTTGTAAACTCCATGTAACTGAGGAAGAAGACCAAGTCTTTGAAAGCTTATGCTGCAATTTCTTTCTCTCAGTTAGTCACAATGATGCTACAAGGTCTTTTTGCAATTGTTTAGGATGATGCTTTGCACATGCTGCTTTTCCCTGTGGAACTAACATTGAGTTCCTCCAGTGTTCTTTTTTCAGACAGAAATACATGTTTAGATTTTGCAGAGTCTGTCATCTCAGCTTGTCTTGGCACGTTACTGCACTATTCATGTGTATTATCTGATTTCCCCCTCTTCTTACAAAAGCCATGCCTGTTTCTCTACATCATTTCTATGAGCCTGGCTGCATCCTTTCTTAGCAAACATTGTGAGCTAGCTAGTTTGAAGCCCAGGCACAAACTCAGTTTATTCTTTCAATCATCTCTATACACAAGAGGTAATACTGAATCCTGTGATCTTTATATGCACCTGGATCTACACAGCAAATGTTGCTGTGTGGAAGGGTGCCCTTTTGATGGATATAGGCCATAAGCTGTTGCCTGTGGCACAGAGCACCAGGAGCCAAAGGATATTTAAGGCCTAGCCTCCCCTTCACACGCTTTGGTCTGCCATTTTGCCACACCAGGTTTGGTGGGGTGAGGGGGATCCCTGATGTGTTGACAGAGCATGGAGTAGGGTTAATAGAGAGGTACGCAACACAGAGGGTTGGGTCACTTTCTAGCATATCCCAATATATTCTTTTAATGACCAAAGCTCTACAGGATGATGGTGTTCACTTATCCAAAGAAGGAAATATGATCTTCCTGAGAGATTTGCAACAGGGGACAAGCACCCTATTGGATGGCTTAGTGGGAGAAAGTGACTAAGCAGCTCCTTGTCCCTTGTCCATGGCAGGTAGTTGCACGGGGAGAATGCAAGAGTTTGGTGTATACCTTGTCACACTTTTGATAATGGGTAGGGTTATGGAACAGCCACTTCAGATCCTGGGACACAGGATGTGTGGAAGGAATCTACCCTTGAGGCTGACCTAGTGGTTTGCTCTCACTTATAAGGTTCTGGGACTTGGGTGGGAGTGCTCCGAGTTTACTATCCAGTAAATGGCTGGCCAGGGAGCAAGCCAATTATTGGATTGCCCTCAGGGCTCAGGTGTTTCACCTAAAGGAAGGCTGAAAAGGTAGTCAAGGGTTGACACCTGGACTCAGATGAACCTGCATTTAGTTGCTCCTTTCCAGGTTCAACCTAACTTAAATATAATATAGGTCAAATAAAGTGGTCCTTATTTAACCCAACTTTCTGTGTCTGATCTCGTTATATCCATGGCTGGTCATCAAACATATTTTAGCCATTTAATTCAACACGTAGAACACAAGATGGCAAAATAAATGATAGAATTCCTATGACAACAGCAAGATTGTCAGCAAAATGTAAAATAGTGGTAAGGTTGCAGACAACTATTGTTGCAAATACTGTTACAGACAGAATAAAAATAAATATGCAGTTTTTGCTTCAGCTTTCTCCAACAGAGTCTTTCCACATTTTTGGGCCATTATTTAAGATGTCATAAATCAGGACATGAGATGTGTTCCTGTCCCACTTTAATGGCAAGCTCTCAATGCAATAAGCAATAAGCCAATAAATCGATAAATCAGTCTGTGAACTGGAAGGTGAAGGCAAAACAAAATCAACTAAAATAAAATAAACCTCAATAACTAACAGTCAAAAATAAGTAAAACTTATGTAGGTACATCAAGAACAAAACAGACTAGGCTTAGAGCTCCAAAAACAAGAGCCATTGAAAACAAAGAAAATATACCTTCCCAGCTGGTGATTGATCAGGACATCCCATCTCTGACAACAACTGGCATCACTCACTCTTTTTCCCTAAAAGACGGCTTGGTATCAACAGCCTCCCTCTGGATAGAGGCTAAACTCTCACTGTGGCTTGAAGTGACTCATCTCCAGAGAGTCAGGTGCAAAACGTAAACTCAAACATGAAGCATAATAAATTTACTCACTTCTCCCAGTATCTACAGGAATCTTTCTGAGGAAATGTTCCCACCTATCTTCTAAATCTTTGGTCTGTGATCCATGTGCCATTCTTTCAACCTGAGGTTTCCACAGCATGGACAAGTAGGCAAGGTCCTCAAAGTCTCTGCTCCACCACTGGGGAGATTGTCAGATCCATCAAAAATGGTGTTATAATGACATGAGATTGCAAAAAGGCTTCCATATCAGACAACATCATGCCCCAGCATTATGCAAGTGTTCTGCTGCCATTATGAGAGAGTCTTTTTTATTGATGGGGAGAAGTCGTGAATTGATCTCCCATAGCATCTATGTTCCAGATTTCAATGTGTGCGACAAGGCATCCTGTTCTGCTGGTGCGGTTCCATTGTCAATGGGCGGTCCCACCAGAACACATCCGGGTGCAAACGGGAAAACTAGGTACTGTATGCTCTTTTTATGAACCCCTCATCTTGCTTGCAAGTTTCTGAACATGTATTTGTGCTTTTCTGAAAGTTTTCTTTTTTAATTTTGCTGTTTGGGGGCTTTTTAGCATTCTCACATCTTCTCACAAGATGCACTGAAATCACATTCATGGAGAAACATGGAAGTAAGTGGCATGAGTGTTTGTACTGCTGAACTCTTTGGGCAATTCTCTATCATTATCACAGCAGTGTGCAAAGCCATGTGTCATTGTGCTGGAACATGAATGCTGTAAAATATAGTGCCATAATAATGATTTTAGGCACTCATCTGATAATCTCCTGGGACTCAGATGACTGGTCATTCTCACCTATATGTTCAGTGTACACAGCAAAAATTTCAAGCAAAACATTAAATTTCTTCATCACTGTGTTGGCTCATAGTCCTGGTAGGATAACTAGCTCATACAATTTGGACATTGCACAACACGCATATCCCCTAACCTCCAGCTCCTCTGCCATCTACCACAACAGGTCAGTCTTGTTATTTTGTTCACTGCACCAAATGGTCTGAGCCAGAACTAGCTGCAATTCCAACTTCCACAAGAGTGTGTTTGGTACCAAAAATGTACAGACACCACTGTAATAAAATAAGCTTTGTTGGTGATAAATGATGCAGCATATAGTCTATTACAGAGAACTATTCCAGTGCTTTAGCCAATAGGGCTCAGCAGTAAGTGGTAAAATTCGGTCTCTAAACAACCAGTTCTACCCAGGCTGTTACAAGGCCAGCAATACAGGAAGGCAGATTCTCAAGGTTTACATAGTGAAAAAGCAAAGGAAATCAAAGTGTGCAGGCATGACCTGACTCCTATCACAATAGCTATGAGAACTGTACACTGTGTCAGCACTGTAGCTGCAGTTCTGCACAGTGATTCCCATCCCAGTCCCCTAAATTCTCACTTACCAGGCAGCAGCTGCTGCGATCAATTGGGGTCTATTCCCCTAATGATGGGAAGCAGCTAAAGGATAGTTCTATCACCTCCCATGAACATTCTGTGGTGTGACAGGCAGAAGTAGGGTCCCTATCACAATCCCCTCCATACCAGAGATAGCTAGTGCAAGGGATGGGTGGGGCCATCAGCCAGCTACTTACTGATTGAGAGGGGAAGAGAACCCCATCAGTTGCAGTGGCTACTGCCCAGTAAGTAGAGATTGGGGGACTTTTATGGTCTGTATGTATCCTCTAAACTAGATACATAAGGATTATGAATATCAAACAGTTACAAGTGAGTAACTATAAGTTATGCATTTGTAACTGCCCAGTAGGATTCTGGCCATTGACTCTAAAACCCTGGTGGCAGAGGCCATGCTAATTCCAACCAACATTGTTGTAAAAGTGGCCCAAATTTTCACTATCTTTAAACAATAACCAGCCATAGCCTAAACTGGTACAGGTGATGGGCAAGCCAACAATTTTAGCAAAAAGGTGGAAGGTCTGTGCAGACTTTAAAAACACTATTCTCTCTGTCCTCCACTTCCTGATGCCTCATCATGTGTATACCCAGTGAGGTTCTGACCTCACTTCCCAGGGGCAAGAAAAAATGGTCCTTCACATAACCCATGGCAACACAGGTAGATATGGGGCCTAATTAACATGTGTTGACATAGTATTTGAGTTAAGAATGTGTCACAATAATTAACAGAAGATACATTTGAACTGCTAATTTAGTGCAATAAAGACTATCCCACATATGATGTACCCATGGGTTAATTTACATTAGGAGAATATAGAAGAAACTTACAGGTTTGCCCATCCTCTAGGCTTGCACTGAAAATAATTTTGTTTTAGTTTGCTTTCCACAAAATTATAGACTCTGAAAAGGTTGTGGAATGAATAGGAGCATATGCACTATAATAATCCTTTTCTCCAATTACATGTTTACTAGAGCTTCAAGTATCAGTCAGGAATACAGGAAGCTCCTACCGGTATATAGAAATATGTTCATGTCCCTATTCCCACTTTCTGTGGATTTAAGCCCAGAAGTTCTGCAATGTATTCCACAAAGGAGAGACTTTGAACATGAAGATATATTATTTTTTTTGTAGAGGTGTTTTGTGATCTCACAACTTACAACAATTGACCCCAAGAATCATGAAGCATAGATTATGGGAGATATTATATCATATCCCAAATACCTATGTGTCAAATATTTATGAAGTTATATAATTATTTTGGTTTGCTTTATGCTAGCCTTACATAAATGTCAAGACATGAAGCATAAAGCAAACCAAAATTTTCAAACATGGTTCCAGTATTTCAAAACCCCACTGTCTCGATGTACCAGAAAGGATGACTGATTCTTTCTACTACCAGCATGAAGATTCCACCCCCACCCCATAGACCAGCACTTGCTTCTTTCCCTGCAGGGCTAGAAACACTGAGATATTGGACTGTAAAAGCTGTGGCATTTTTATGTCTCAAAAAGCTATTTTAGGTCATATTAGAAGCTTTTACAGCTCCCTCTGGGTCTATACAGTTGGATTCAAGCTAAACCATTAGACTTTACCAGAAGAAAATGCCCAGATGGAGTCATTGTACAAAAGCTAATCCATTCATGAAACACCCTGACTTGCTTTCTAGATCCCCCATGTCTAGATATAGCTCACCTAGCAATGAAGCAGGGGGGTCTCATAATCCTAGGCATATGATATTAACCAAAGAGAAACCAAAATAAGGAACAGAAAGCCCCACACCTCAGCAACCTGATATGCTACTTGAAAAGCATCAGAAAGTATGGACTTTATCAGACACAGCAAAAATGGCATGATTACAATGTCATGGTAGCACAAACAGATCCCACTACCACATGATTGAAACCTCATGTGATCAATCTGTGCTCCAGCCATGAATAAAGTGTCACTTTTCGTTGACAGAGCAAGCCATCAATATCTCTCAATATCACTTTTTTCATGGTATTGAAGAGTAGCAAAAGATTACAGAATGAATGGGTGGTCCTCTTTTCCCCCTCCCCGATTCCCAGCAAGAAAACCTCCTGGTGAGAATGTGAAAACTATCCACAAGACACTCTTTTTATGAACTGTCTCATTTTGTTTTCATGTGTTTAAGTGTTTGTGTGTTCATTTACTTTGTAAATTCAGAGGTTTAGGGAGCTTTTAAGCACGCTCGTGTCTTCTTGTGAAAACAGCCAAAATCTCGCCCATGCTAAATCACAGAAGTAGAGTCCCATTCCTAAAGTTCTACTGGTGGTTATGCAATAATTCCATGGTGATTGTATCATGCAATTACAGCTATGTGCAATAACAATTGTAATAATGCCACTATATTTCATGGAATTACAGTGTTTTAAGCCACTAGTCTGATACAGTCCTATGTGGGAGGAGTCCCATGTAGAAATGAGGGGGCTCCCCATCCCATATGACTTCCTAATCTGTCCATGTTGGATTCTACTACCCCTGAATTCTAGTAAAATGTCTAAAATAAATTCTGGAATTAAAATAAGGACAATTGGGCCACATGTATTAGTTATTTCAGTTTAATTCTATCTATCCCCCTCCCCCAAGATCACTATTGTGTGTGGGTGTGCATTAATAAAACACTGCAAAACTATGAACCTGTTGCAATTGCATCTATATGATTTTTTGATGATGATGATGATGATGATGTTGTTGTTCAATTTAACTCCTGAATTCAGCCTGCTCACTCCTAGGCATAAGCTATGATGATGGGGTTAAAAACCATACCTAATAGATAGAAACATTATTCCCAATGACCGCAGGTGCTGGAGCTTTTCTAAAGACCTTCATGAACTGAATTACGCACAATCTTCCTGCATGTAAAATATGGAGGGGGGGTGTAGCAAAAAGCATGCATTTTATCAAACATAAACTAATTTATATGAAAAAAAATATAGGTGTGTGTGTGTGTGTGTGGCCATGGTCATGACCATGCTAATAGTGGTGATGATTGGGGGGACGACACAGAATGATAGAGACCAAATATGACTTATGCTCAGAGTCACAGCTTTCTACCTGGTTGGAAAAACATTTCAATTTTGTTCTCTTCCTTGTTCAATTGAGCATGAAGGTCTACAGTGAGTTTGTAAGAGCATCCAGCCAAACAAATTTACAAACTCACTGCTGAACTTAGTAGTAAATTCTGTAACAGAGTTTGGTATATGGGAATTTTGGAAGGCAGAACATGTATGCACACCCTCAGCCCCACCAGTTTTAACCCTCTATTCTTGCATAGGGCTATGCAAGCATACTATCACAACTGATTTGATTTTAGACAGTGGGATTCTTTTTAGCACACATGATTATACATCTATATTGATAAAAAATGTTAAAAGAGAATATTGATGATATCGTCCCCTAAGAGGTTTGTGTGTAGGTACTTTAAGGACAAAATCTATATTATTATCTGGGGGAATTATTAGCTCAAATGGAAGCCTGTGAGAGGATGATAGCTTGGGGATCTTTTTGCCTATGTATACCAGTACTCATTTGTGGAAAATACTCCAGTTAATGTGAAATAAAGTATTTTTACTGGAAATAACACAAAGTGAACTCACATAAACAACACATGTGCTTAAGAACCATACAAGGCTATATCAGAGTAAGACAGAAAGATTAGATAGAGGGAGAGATTCAGGAATATAGGGCAAGAGTTTTGTGCAGCGAAGATATTCAAATATGCGGCAGCTAAAAAGGCCAATGCGATTTTGGGCTGCATCAATAGAAGTATAGTGTCTAGATCAAGGGAAGTAATAGTGCTGCTCTATTCTGCCTTGGTCAGACATCACCTAGAATACTGTGTCCAGTTCTGGGCAACACAATTCAAAAATGATATTGACAAATTGGAGCGTGTCCAGAAAAGGGCAACAAAAAATGGTGAAAGGTCTGGAAACCATGCGTTATGAGGAGAGACTTAGGGAGCTGGGTATGTTTAGCCTGGAAAAAAAGATGGTTAAGAGGCGATAGGATAGCCCTGTTTAAGTATTTGAAGGGGTGTCACGTTGAGGATGGAGCAGGCTTGTTTTCTGCTGCTCCAGAGTCTGGAACATGGAGCAATGGATGCAAGCTCCAGGAACAGAGATTCCTCCTCAACATTAGGAGGAACGTTTTGACAGTAAGAGCTGTTTGGCAGTGAAACACACTCCCTCAGAGCATGGTGGGTTCTCCTTCCTTGGAGGTCTTTAAACAGAGGCTGGATGGTCATCTGTCGGGGATGCTTTGATTGTGATTTCCTGCATGGCAGGGGGTTGGACTGGATGGCCCTTGTGGTCTCTTCCAACTCTACAATTCTATGATTCTATTATTCTATGAAATAGGCATCTGAGGGTGACACAGGAGGTTCTGATCCAGGGGTGCATCAAGAAAGAGAGTGGTCAGCTTTGTCCATTGTGGCACACTTTACTATTTTCAGGGGACTAATATTTTATATCCTGAAGGGGTACTCTGGTTAGGACAAAACCTGGATGGCTTTCCCATGGGATAGACAAAGAAAACTGAGACACAACTGATTGTGTTAATGCCTGGGAGGTAGGAATTGCTTGGTTTGCGACAACATCACAAGGTTAGACAGGAGAGGGTTTAGGAAAGATCTCCATAGGAATAGATTTGAGAATGGTTACTTAATCATTTGATTAAGTAATTGCTGAGATACCCAGGACTGGAAGAAAGGATAGCCACATTCCTCCTTAACAACTGTGTTTACTAAGATGCTTCTGCACAATCTTAATATAGAATTTCTTGCCATAATATTTCTAAGACACATCCCAGGTCATTGTGACCTCCAACTAACCTTTTCAGTTTGCCCCGGCCAAACTGACCCTGAAAAGTGTCCAATATTTCCAATTATGAGATATCATGGAGAGACGGTAGTAGGGCATATTAACACCACCACCACCACTATAGTTTTTGTTGGTGTTGCTGCTGCTACAGTTGAAAATACCCAGCTATTCATCCACTCCAGTACTCATTGCCCAATCCCTTAGCCCCACCACAATGCCTTTTCTCTTCTTGTGCTGTCTCTGTTCCCCCTCAAACTTTCCCCCTTGCTAATGTTTTGCTTTGCAAATAAAATAAAATTAAAATACACATACATTTCCTGTACAGACAATGTGTTTTGGAACAGAAGACATTTGTTCTGTACGTAATGCACTGAAGTATTTGTTAGTGTGACCAAGGTCCTGATCACACTAATAAGGGTGGTGAAGGTGGGGACACAAAATAGTGGAGACCAGGTAAGAACTATTCTCAAAGCCTTCTTCCCTGGTAGAAAAAATGTCTCAGTTTTGCTTTCTCCCTTACTCAGTCTTCTAAAATCCTCAACTTTTTTCATGAATCTATGGGGAAAATTCAAATTGAATAAATGAGAATTGCCACTTTTCTCTAACCCATGCCAGCATAATTCCATTTTCTAGGAAGTGTGTACTAATATGGAAGCTAGTGTTTTGGATCTTCCCACAGCATCATGGGAAGGGGCACACCTTTGGCTCCACAATACCCAAGTGACACTAAAGGGCATTAGGGATGACTAGAAGCTTCTTCTAAGTTAATTCTAATGGCTATCCCTCTTCATCATCAAGGGAAACAAAAGTTCAAAACTCATCTTTCAAACGACATACAGTAATAGCTTCAGTTACATCCTCAGGTTAAAAGTAAAAATTGTTCTTTTTCTTTAAATCTACACATATTCAAAACTGTCTGAAAAAGGACTTCCTTGAATTTTTGGAGAGCAGAGACTTCTCTTCATAAAGCCCTCCTGCTGTCTCTCCTCTCCCTGGTTTGCGTGTTCAAGGCTTTTATGAAATTGGAAAATTATCATTAAAACTCAGCACTGCACTTAAATTGGCTTATATGCATTGACTTCAGTGACATAAAAGTAGTTAAGTGCAATGTAATGGTAGAAGGTGGGTGTGCACAGATGTGAGACATTAAGAAGGAATATCAATTTTCCGTTTAGATACCTATGGCTGTAATTCATGAACATTTTCTATAGGCATATATCAAGAGATTGAAAGCTGGCTGGCACTTGGATCATGAGGACAGATGCCTTGACAGAAAGTTCCTTATGCAGCCGGAGTGGGTTGACCTATTATTTTCAATTCATAACTCATAGAAATGTGGCATTGACTCATGAACATTGGAGCTCTTTCTGTATGCTTCTACGTTTCTTCAGATATAAGAAAGCATCCCCTTGAGGCAATTATGTGAAGATTGTGTTTGGGGAATAGTAGTCAATCTGAAACCCTCCTATGCTTACCTAAAAGCAATTGAAGGAGAGTCAAAGTTCCCATTGCATGGGAGATCTTTGCTGTATCTTTGCTATTGCAGAAACTAATAAAAACACAATTGAAACAGTGAAAGGCATGGCAAAAGAGAAATAGAAAAAATCACAGTGGGTGGAGGAACATCAGAAGTCACAGGCCTTGGGGAAATAACATTATAACCATGAGGCCATGCTTTATTTGCTCCAGTTCGTTCTTGCCTTCATTTTGCCCATGGTCAATGGTTCTGGAGCAAATGAATTCCACTAGGAATTGAAAATATATTCAAAAATATTCAAGTAATATATGAAAAATGGGCTTGTACGCCCACCTGGAAATAAAGAGGTAGAAAACAGTGATGGCATAACTAAGGGCCTCATATATTTAAGTTATAAGTCAGTTCTGCAGTGAGGCCTAGCTAATGTAGAAATCAGTTGAGACAGTTGTGTTTCCCATCCACCTCTTCAACTGTGCAGGAATATGTACCCAAGTGCCAATGGCCCATTATAATCCTATGGTCTGACTTTGGTCAGCTGGCAAGTTTAACCAAGCAAGCCCTTCCAAAGCAGCTCCTCCACCAAAGTCTTCACCAACCACCACATCAACCCCTCTCCAGTGCTCTCCAATAATCATCCTTTCCCCCTGGTGTTAAAAGCTCAATGACCCAGAGAGAGTCAAAGAAGTCAAACAGTGAGGGTGCATGAAAAACTGCTTCCTGGAACTATGACCCCACACACACACACAGAAAGTACTGACCAACCTTCCCCATGCCTCCCATGGGAATCTTTTGCAGCCTAAAGTCATTGATCTAGTCATCCAATCCCTTCAAATACTGAGGCCAATAATTTGCCCTGAAAAGAGACAGCCTTTGCTCTGTAGGTCTACTCAAAATTGCATATGATACACAATCAGCAATTGGCCAAAGTAAACAGTCCCTGGCCAGTCCAGAATTCCTAAGACTCCCATGGAGATCTAGCATAGGTCATCTTGGTGCTAGGGATTAATGCCATGTTTACGGCTCACTTGTCCTCAATTTGTTAATCTTGCAAAGGACCAGAAATATCTTCTCTCCTATATCATTTGTTTCTTGTTACTCACTACCAAAGTGAGTAACTTTGTGCTCTAATAGGGCATCAACTATTCCAGTGATTCCCAAAGTGGCACTGCAGCAATCCAGGGGGGCAGTGATGGCCACAGGTGCATAGGGGTGCAATGAATAACTGTAAGTGGGTGGTGAAAGCATAAAAGAAAGGAGAGAAGATTTAGAAAAATTGATTTATATATTCCGCTCATAACACTTAATTTTTCTTTGAACAACATACTGGACGTTGGCTTGGTTCCCACATACTCCCTCACCTGCATTGAGGTATGTGCAATTGCGCACTGCTACTGTTCATGTGGTGGCACTGAATTGCCATTCCAAAACATGTGAGCACTACGAGTATTGCTGCAGGCAACTGCCACTTGTGCGATTGGTCGATCGCAAAGCCAAAGCCTGGAATGGAAGCAGCAGCACTGGCTATTGGCAGTACTACCAGCAGAATTTGCAGCACATTATGAATCAGGAGATTTCCCATAATTATTACAGGAAAATTACAGTGTAATATAACTCTGAGGACTTTTTCGGATGGAGAAATACACCGCAAGAATGGTCGTCCATCTTGCAACACTGCTGTGAAGCAGGGGGGCGTTTCATATAATGCCGTCCCCCTGCCAATTCTGTTCTGGTACAGTTCACAGCTCCAGCATCATATTTGGCCATTTCTTAATCACGGAAGTTGACTGTGATTAAGAAATGGACAAATATGATGCTGGAGCTGCGATCTGTACCAGAACAGAATTGGCAGGGGGATGGCATGATATGAACCACCCCCTGCTGCGCAACAGCGTTGCAAGAGGGACGACCCTTCTTGCAGTTTATTTCTCCGTCCGAAAAAGTCCTAAGTTAGATTGTTGTGAAATTGTGACAAGTTAAAGTTAACTAACAAATAGTGCAGCTATAATTGGTGAGTATTATTTATTTAATTTGGAATAATTATATGCACTTTACAATTAATAATATCATGTTTATTTATTTCATTAGTATTTATTTTAGTTTGTTTTTTACAAAAATATTTCAAAAAATTACAAAAAATAAAATAAAAATACCTCCATAAAAAAATTATTTTTTCTACAGATAATAATGGCTCAACCAAAGAAAAAAAATGTAGACAATATAATATTGAATATTTGAAATATGGCTTTATTGAGTCCCCTGTAAACAATACATTACCAATGTGCTTGATTTGCAAGAAAGTTTTATCAAACGAAGCTATGAAGCCTTCCAGACTACAAGATCATTTGACTAAAATTCATGACGATAAAAAAGATAAGGATTTATCTTATTTTCAAACACTAAAAGGAAAATTTATCAAACAACCGACATTAACAAAACTCTTTTCAACCGCAACCACATAAGATGGCAATGGCTTGCTTGCTTCTTACAATATTTTGGTAATGATTGCCAAATTGGGAAAACCTCATACTATTGGTGAAGAACTAATTATACTTGCTATAAGTGAAGTAATACGTATTGTGCTACACAAGCCAGCATCCGATATTATCAAGAAAATTTCATTGAGCAATAAGACAGTGCAAAGAAGAATTGATGAAATGGCTCAAAATGTTGAAGGTTCATTGTTCAACATTGTTCAACATTCATTGAAAACATCTCGGTTTTCTATTCAACTTGATGAGTCAACGTTGTTAGGAAATGAAGCTTTACTTTTAGCATGTGTGTGGTTTACAAAGGAAGAAAAAAATTGCCAAGAATTATTATCTGCTAAATATTTGCAAACTGATACTAAAGGAGAATCAATATTTCATGCATTGCATGAGTTTTTTAAAGAAAAAGCTATACCTCTGAGTAATATCTTATCAGTAGCCACAGATGGTGCTCCAGCGATGGTAGGGTGCTACAGGTTTTTTTTGCATATTTAAAAAAGGAGATGCCGAATACATTCACAGTACACTATATCATCCATCATCAACATCTAGTTGCCAAAAATTTAAGTGCACGCCTACATAATTCATTACAGTATGTAATTAAAGCTATCAACACAATCAGAAGCATATCATTGAATGACAGATTATTTAAACAGCTTTGTATTGAAAACAGTGAAGAATTTAATCGTTTGCTGCTCCATACAGAAGTTCATTGGTTGTCAAAGGGTGCCTGTATAGATAGGTTTTATAAGCTGTTTAACTCAGTGCTGGAGTTCTTGAAAGATAAAAACGATGCTTTACGATCCAATTTAATTCAATCCAAAAGTGACATGCTTACTTGACCGACTTGTTTCAAAAATTTAATGAAAGCAATCTTCAGCTTCAAGCTTTTATTAAACTGAATTTAATAAAAACTAAAATCTGTTATTTCTGCATTTGTGACAAAACTTCTGTACAAACGAAATTTTGGACGAGGGGAATTCAGCCAGTTCCCAAATTTCTCAGGAGCAGAAAAAAAAAGATGAAGACATACTTTCTTATTGTGAGCACTTGGATGCTCTCCATTCAGATTTTAATCAATGATTTGATGATATTTTGAAAATGAACATACCTGATTGGATTTTGGATCCTTTTTTCAAGTGCAAACACAGAAGAATCTCCACAGTTACAAGAAGAGCTGATGGAAGTAATTACAAATGATGAATTGAAATTTAAATTCAAAAGTGGCTACCAACAATTCTGGCTGCAGAAGGAGATCCTTACAGCTTATCCTGAAATATGGGCTGTAATTCAAAAGTTCTTAATTACATTTCCTTCATCATATTTAGTGGAATGTGGATACAGTGCAGTAACCAATTTATTAACAAAAAAAAGAAAAAGAAAAAAGAAACCAATTGAAATAGTCAATTGTGGTGATTTAAGATTACAGCTGACGAAAATAGAGCCGAGGATTACTAAACTGGCAGCAGCATACCAGGATCATCCTTCTCGTTAAGATGATTTCAAATGTTTTAACTTTTGTTTGTATTACCTTTCTATTCTGAGTTCAATAAATAGTTTCATAATTTCAAACTTCAATGTTTCTAATTTACACCTTTCTTTACTATATTTTACGAAAAAGGTAGAAAAATTAATACATATATCCTTCTGTTTAATTGCTATTAAAATTTAAAAAAAAATACTTTCCAGGGGGTGCTGAGTAATATTTTTTCTTGAAAGGGGCCGGTAGGCCAAATAAGTTTGGAAACTTCTGAACTATGCCATTATCTACCCTGGGACCAGGAAGAGTATGCTGACCTGGAGACAAAACAGGGTGAAGTAATTCATCAGCTCCATGATCCTTGGTGATTTGGCTATAAGGGTACTGATGTCCTGTGTTAAGAACAAGCTTGTACCCCACTTCCAAGGCACCCCACTTCTGCAATGTTAGCATTGGCCTGCACCCCATTTTTGCAGGCCTCAGAAACTGGCCAAGTTTGGTTCATTATTGTGGCCTTTTTCAAGGATTAAAGACAGGATGGTCTCAGAAAAGGGCATTGTTATTTTTCCCTGGAAAGGAAGGCCTGGGGCTGAGGGGCCAAAGGAAGACACATTCCACATAAAATGGGAAGAGAATGGATGGAGAAACCCTTTATATTTGCTGATTGTGAAATTTCCTCTTCTAACTCCCAACCTTAAAGACAAGTTTCTCAAGCTGTTAAAATCTAATCACTGGACATTAAGAAACACATTTAGCATTTTCTACACCTTTTGTCAAGATCAGGAAACTCATTGTGCAATCCATGAAGGCTCAGGAAATCTATTGTTTCCACCCATGAAGCAACCAATCCCCTCAGGTGTATTTGGAGGTATAAATATCACCCCCAAAATATGCCTCATTTGTGCACAGTTCCAATACTAGGGGACCCTATGCCCCTCTGTGTGGCCACCCAGTTTTCATCCATCCACTCTGCCAGACTGACTACAGACAGGTTGTATTTCCCTAGCAAAACCCTCTTGCAACCCTCTATCCCAAGCTTTCCTATTGTTTCTATAGCCTTGTGTGAATGTTTTTTCTGGGTGAATGCATGTGTGTTTGGTGTTATTTTTGAACTCCTTAATAAAAGCTATACTTAATTTTACATGTGTATGTATTCCATCCAGATTATTACCAGCAGACATAGGTTTCAAGGTCCCCTTTTTACCCCCTTTCACAAAGCTAAAGTCGAGTTGCTGCTAATTTTTCCAACATATTAGAAACTCGATATTTATTGGACTTTTCCAAGGACCATTTTGGGTAACACCTGAACCATGGCTCAATTGCCAGGCAATAAGAGAACTGAGATGTTTGTCCAACATCCAATTGAATTTGAAATTGAGTATCCAAGCTCCTAGCCTTTCTCTCAAAAGACACCCCATTGTAGGATACCACATACTACTCTAGGCCAGAGGTTGGCTTGTCCAGGCCAGAGAGTAGCATACTCCAGGTTGAAGGTTGGCTTCTCCAGGCCAGAGGTTGGCTTGTCCAGGCTGGAGGTTACAGACTCCAGGCTGGAGGTTGGCTTCTCTAGGCCAGAGGTTGGTTAGCACGTGGCTCTTTGTCTTCTCTCTTCATCACCAGCACTCACCTGGGGGGGGCAGGGCTGAAGCTGGAGGAAGAAAGGAGAGGCTGTGTTTTCTGTAACATGGGCTGGGCTCAAAGCAGCCTCAGTAATACACTCACATAATAGGATTGGATTTTAGTGTGGTTAAAAGTCTAGTTCTTTTTCTGGAGGAGTCTTTTGTTGCAACAACAAACTGCACAGGCTGGCTGAATTATAGGGAGAAGGCAACAGTTCTCTGTTGTTTTCAACTGCTTCTTTTCACAATTCACATTTTTTTCTCTGATTTTAGGAAAGGAAAGGGGCAATGAAGCTCTGTTCTTGGAATTCTTACCTGTCGCTTCTGCTCTGTCCCTCTATCATGATCTCTTTTCGGAGGGGGGAGGTGATTCCCTCACACAGACGCCCACTGCCCTCTACTGGCAAAGGGAATTATTCCTTTTCTGCTCATTCAGCCAAAGTGATTTTTAACATTTTATTTTATTAGCCCACACATAACGAAGATGGTAGTAGGCTAGGGAGTCTGCATGCTTTTGCATTCTGCATGCTTCTGAAATCTGAAAATCTTAAAACAGATATGTCTGCAGCTGAAGAAGCCCAGGGAGCCAGTGATAATGGCACCTCTGCTGGTTCCTTTGTGGAGGCGGATGACTTAACTCATTGGGAGTTAGAACTATGATGGCAAAATCTAGAACTGCAAAAAATGGAATTACAACACAGAGAAAAAGAATTCCAAATAAAGCTTAAATGGAGATGGGGCTCCAAATGAAAGAGCAAGAATGCCAACTAAAGTTAGTGCAGCAGAATTCAACCCCAGTATCCAATCTACTACTAACTCCTACCATGTCCATAGCTCAACCCTACAAATATCCCAATTATGAAGAGGGGACTGACATTGATGAATTTATAATAACTTTCCAAAGGATCTGTTCTGACTATGGGGTGCGCAAGGAGCAGTACATGTATGACTCTGTCTCTTGCTCCCTCCAATCCTGAGGTCTGTGGAGGCAGGTCTGTCAACAGAAGAGATGCATAATTTTGCTCTTTTCTTGGACTTGGCTAGGAGTCAATTGGGCTTAACATCGGAAGTGGTTAGACGAAGACTGCGGGCAACAAGATGGATGCCTATGTACAAGTGTCATGAGTTTGGCCACCAGATCTTACACAGGTATGAGCTCTGGGCGAAAGCAGCCAAGGTGGACACATTCAAAGACCTCCTCTCCTTGATGGCAATGGAACAGGTTTTTATACCCCCAGGTATGCACAGCTGTTTTGGATAAGGAACCCAAGGCACTGTGTGATGTGACTACAACTGTGCAATGATATATGGAAACCAGAGGTAGCCAAACCTCACAGATGCAGTCAGAAGGACCACACAAGCAAAAGCCAGGGAATCAATTTGCCCACAAGCCGGGAAACCAATTCACCAGCAAGGGCTGCCCGAATACCCAGTTCCAGAAAACAGGATCACAAGGTGCCCCTAAAAAACAGCAACAGCAGCCATCCGAACATGCTCCAAAGAAGGCTACACAAGCTCCCCAAGAGCAGCTGAAGGAAAAAGCTACTCTGAAATGTTTCTCATGTGCAGAGACTGGCCATGTCAAGGCAAACTGTAAACAGAAGCCTAAGACAATTAACATGATGTGCAGAGACTGGCCATGTCAAGGCAAACTGTAAACAGAAGCCTAAGACAATTAACATGATAGGAGCATAAACTTACACTGCTATCGAGGCTGGAAAGGAGGTGCCATCCGACACTGAGGCAGCACCGTCTCGCTGATGCCATACATTGATTGTGGATGGGAAGTAAGTTGGGGCTTATAGAGACACAGGAGCACAGCTTTCTGCAATTCATCATGCTTATGTCCATCGTACACTCGTGAACAACTGCATAATGGTTTCTGTTCAACCTTTCCACTGCCAACCCATCAACCTTCCTATGGTTCATGTGCCAGTGGAGTACAAAGGATGGAAGGGGCAATGGATTTTTGCAGTCTACAATGACTATAATTGCTCTGTTATATTGTGTGAAGATCTAGCGTATTGTGCCAGAATTTCTTAAGACTCAGTGGCAACACACCAAGAGGATGCACAGCCAAGGTCTACTGGTGATGGCCATGTGTTCTGAAGAGGAGGATTTCCCTATAGATTGAGCCATGGAGGAGGATGTAGTCCCACAAGACACTGCGGCCTTGGATGCACCCAACACACCAGATGCTAGAGAGGATGTTGCTGATGGCAATGATCCATCTAGAAGTCTTGCATGTCATCAGTCTGAACCAAGCTTGCCTGTGATCCAGATGGAGCAACTTGGTCTGGTGGGACACCACCAATTTCAAAAGGAGCAAGAGGATGACCAGACTCTACAAGCTGCATGGCAGATGGCGAAAGAAGATCAGCAAAATCCTTTGGGAATCCAGCAGGCCAGATTTGTTATTGTCAATGATATGCTTTACAGAGAGACTTGACCAGATGGCCAGAAAGAAGGCTGAAAGCCCAAGGGACAGCTGTTGATTCCCACCAAGTACAGAGCCAAACTCCTGAGTCTGACTCACAATCATCCTAGTGGTCATGCTGGGGTGAATCATACCAAGGACAGAATAGGGAAGTCTTTTTATTGGGATGGGATGGGTAAGGGTGTCTCTGAGTATGTCCAATCCTGTGAGGTTTGCTAGAAGTTAGGGAACCACAGGGATCAGGCTAAGGCCCCTCTCCAACCATTTCCTATCATTGAGTACCCATTCCAGAGAGTGGCTGTGGATGTTTTTGGACCATTCCCTCACAAAACTGCAAGGGGAAACAATATGTCCTGACTCTTGTGGACTTTTGTACCTGGTAGCCTGAAGCTACAGTGCTAGGAAGTATCTCAGCCAAAGCCATTGCTCAAGCCTTGACTGATATCTTTTCAAGGGTGGGTTGGCCAGGTGAGATCCTGACTGATACCAGGAATAACTTCCATTCCCAAGCAATTAAACATTTACTGTCAGATCATGGAATGTGCCACGTCACATCACATTATCATCATCAATCTAATGGCTTGGTGGAATGTTTTAATGGGACTCTGGGAACTATGATATGTAATTTTGTTAATGAACACTCTAATGACTGGGACTTGATGCTACAGCAGCTCTTGTTTGCATACAGGGCTGTACCACATTCCAGCTCAGGCTACTCGCCTTTCGAATTAGTGTATGGCCCTGAGGTGAAAGGGCCAATACAGCTAGTGCAACACCAGTGGGAGGCAGATTTGCCTTCTGAGGAGGTGAATGTGGTCGACTTCATCTCCAACTTGCAGAAGTCACTCAGGAAATCTTGTGTAGCCACAAATGAGAACCTCCAACTAGCTAAACAACAGCAGAAAGCTTGGTACTATCAGGGTGCCAAAGAACACTCCTTCATACCAGGAGACCAAGTGTTAGTCCTCCAGGCAATCTGGTCCAACAAGATGGAGATGGCATGGGAAGGTCCCACCACAGTCTTGAAGCATCTCAGGACTGTGAACTATTGCATCCAGTTTCCAGAAGTTCCAGAAGAAGGTCTAACCATGTGAACTCACTGAAACCATACTATGAGAGGCCCAGGTATCTCATGACCCTTCCAACTCCAGACGCGGAAGAAGAATGTTTGGAAGAAGCCTTTTATGATTGTGTGGAAGGTGGTAGTCTGGAGGATGTTAACCCCCCTTCCAAGCTCAACCAGAAGCAATGGAAGCAGTTCACACAGCTGACATCCAATTTTGTTCACTGTCCTCACCCATTCCAGGTCTCACCTCTAATCCTCAACATATGGTGGCTGCTGAAAACACCAAGCCATCTGCAGAGCAGCCCCGACATATGTCACCTTTAGGTAAGCAGGTGATTGAGAAGGAAGTGAAGGAGATGCTAGCGATGAATATTATCCATCCTTCCAAAACTTCTTGGGTGTCTCCAGTGGTCATTGTGCCTAAGCAAGGAACCACTGATATATGCTTCTGTATGGATTACAGGACATTAAACTCAGTGACACAACCAGAACACTATCCTATGCCACTTGTGGATGAACTGTTAGAGAAACTAGGACTTGCCAAGTACTTATCCAGTTTGGATTTGACAAAAGGCTATTTGCAGGTGGCCTTGGCCGAAAAGTATACACACCAAACAGCATGCATCACCCATATGGGCCTGTTCAAATTCAATGTTCTTCCTTTTAGTCTACGCAATGCACCAGCAATGTTCCAGAGACTAGTGGCATTTCTGCTGAGAGGTTGTGGTGACTTTGCAGCTGCCTACTTGTATGACATCATGATCTTCTCTGACTCCTGAGAAGATCACCTGAAACATCTGGAGACAGTCTTCCAATGGATCCAGGATGCAGTACTGACTGTCAAAGCAAAGAAATACCAGTTTACACTGGACAAAGTGACTTACCTTTGTCATGAGGTAGGTAAAGGGTCTATCACTCCTTTGCAAGTGAAAGTAGAAGCTATCCTGACCTGGCCTAACCCATGCAGAGGAAACAAGTGAAGTCTTTCCTCGGTCTGGTTGGCCAATACAGATGGTTCATGCTGACGTACAGCTAATTGGCAACTCCCCTGATGGATTTGACAGGATACAAGAAGCCTAATGTAGTGAAGTGGACAGTAGAATGTCAGGAAGCATTCGAGACCCTCAAGCGAGCTCTCGTCTCTGATCCAGTCATGATGGCGCTAGACTTTGACAAGCTGTTCATTGTGGCTACAGACACTTCTGACAGAGGAATTGGAGCCGTGTTGATGCAAGAAGGTCTGGATGGCATCTTGCACCCTGTCCTGTTCCTCAACAAGAGGTTGAATGTGCAGGAGTCCAATTGGTCCATCCCAGAGAAGGAGTACTATGCCATTGTGTGTGTGCTGGACAAGCTGAAACCTTACGTCTGGTGAAGATGCTTCCAACTTCAGACTGACCATGCTGCTCTTTGATGGCTCCACACTGTCCAGAGAGCTAACAAGAAGTTACTCCAGTGGAGAATATCCCTTCAAGACTCTGACTTTGATATTCAACATGTTTCAGGAACCTCCAACACAGTTGCTGACTCTCTCCTGCAAGTGACTGGGGGGGGTAGGGGGGACAGGTGTTGCATGTTTGTTCTATGACCATGATGTCATTGTATTGTTTTTGAGTTTTTCATATATGTTCTAACTCTTTCTGTTCTAGCTCACAGTTTGAAATGCCAAACTGGTTGGTTCTGTTTTCAGCATCCCAGACCGTCTGAGATTTGGAGGGAATGTCATTATGGAGTTTCCATCATCCTACCTCAAGGTTGATTGCAACTCCCATCATTCTGCCAGAGAACTAAGTTTCCCGTTATCTGCAAACAGCAATTGTCTTGCCAGCATAACATCAGCTAATCAAAGGGTTAATGGCTAAAGAAACTAAGGGAGAGGTGAAAGAGATCTCCAGATTCAGCATCATCAGTGATGTCACATCATCTGAGGCAGGACTGACCAATGAAACTGCCAGAGTGGTAATTTCAAAAAGAGACTATAAATTCTTTGTTCTGAGCACATGTGAGTCAGACTATGTGGTATTGAGACGAAAGTAACATCTGGGGACTGCACCTCATGTCCCATGGAAAGAGGACTGGAAGATGCTGTTGAACCAGTTGGGAAAGCTAAGTGGTTCTGGACTTCCATTTGAATCCAGTAGAAGGTGGCATTATTGTAAGTAGCTTTAGAGCCCATTTAGAATGGTGTTAGGGACACTTATGTTATTTTCTCAAACTTTGGCTGGATGTAGCTGTACTTAGTTAAATGAATGTAGCTTAAAATAACTGAATGCTTTGACTTTAATACCTTTGCTATTTCTGTAACTTTAATGTGAGCCTGGGGGCATGGAGGAGGGCTGCCCTCATGAGAGATGTGCATAACTTGAACTTGCTTGAATAAAATAAGCCTTTTCTAATCTTCCTATACACTGATGCTGTACATGCCCATACCTCTTGATCTTGCTACATTTCTCTCTCTCTCTCTCTCTCTGGGGATAGTAGGGAGGAGTTGGGTGGTTCACAGTGGCAAGTAGTCCAACTGGTTATCCAGTCTCCCACTGGGCTGGTTATAAATACTTCAGTGGGTGGTGGCAACATTTTGGCCTGTAGGGAGCACCCTTGAATGAGGCTGCTCAGGGTACCTTTATAGGGGAGCTAAATCTGGCAGTTCTAGGCAGAGGACCCCAGTTTGGCCCCTAACACATGGCCTTGAGCCTCTGCTGTGTCCTGTGGCACTTCTTAGTGCTACATAATCAAATCAGGAGGACCCTGCATGGGGTGAGAAACTTGCAGCAAATTTCAGAAGACATACTAACTCCTGGAACTGCCTCAAAGTGACATTCGTAGGCCTGAAAGCCACTTCACCAAATCCTTTAGGTGCTGAAGCTTCTACTTTGGCAGAACTGGTCACTGGTATCTAAGGAACACTAGCTAGAGGACCACTCTGTCCTTTCTGCTGCCAATGGCTCCTCAAAGATTTCAGTGAGGTGCATAAATTGCTTCACAAGGACTTGAAACTAGTCTGGGCTTGGGGCCATGCAAGAATAAAATCACCTTAGTAATGGTCAGTGGAGTGAAAGCTGGACACCTGTTAGAGGGTCCACCGTATGAAGGAGATAAATTTCTCAAAAGTAGCACAAAACATCAAGCATCTAATGGATAGGATCAGTCCATGTAGAACATGCCCTCAAACTCAAAGCCTAATGGCTCAAGATCCCTGGGCTGAACAAGCAACAAGTAGAAAGCCAATCTGATATCACATTTGCCAAGCTTGGCTCCTACTCCACATTGGCACACTATTTGGACTACCGCATTGAAGGAAGTATACTACACCAGAACATCCCTGTTGATAATCAACTTGCCCATGGGCATGACAGATGGTGGTCAATATGCACTCACCCATTGTCTTCTTGGGTACTGTTACCAACAGAGAGACTTGCATGTTCTCAACCAGGAAGTGGTGAAAAGCACCCATGCCACTGCCCTCAAGCAACTTCTTAATTATCTTACATCTAACTATTTCTTCCAGTACTTTTATTAACTAGAAATTCATAGCCTTATATGAACATCTTTGACCTTCAAAGTGAATTCAGAAACAAAACATGAAAACACAACATAAATATGCTGCAATATTGTATTTGGGATACATTTCTAACCACATGCCCAATGGAGCAAATTATTTGGGTCCCATCTAGGGAGAAAGGCAGCATGAAAATGAAATCAGTCAATCAATAAAATAATGAATTTGGGTTGAACCACTTTTGCAGGCACTTGGATGGAACCACGCCTCTTTTCAGTCTCTTAGTCACTTGTTATATATCTGACTGTAGGTTGTGAATGTGTGGTGGGCCCACAGGTGGAACAATCCTGTCTTATATCTGTTAGGGGTGTCAGTTGTTTAACCCTTGGATTCTGAAGTCCCAGCAGAGGAGATGGGACACAACGTGATGAAGCAGGGAAGAATGTCTTTTGTAGTAGCATGGCAGGTCTGATCAAGAGGGCTTTTAACTAAATCCGTGGGGAGTTGGAGATGATACCTTAAACCTCAACCCAAAAAGAGGCTTCCAACACAAGGATGTAAATTCTAGAGGAAAATCTGTGGGAGAAAATATGATCCACAGAAAAACAGACAGCAAGTTAATAGGTGAGAACAAACAAAGCTTCAAAAGTCTATACACCAAGACACAGAGTTTGGAAATAAATAGGATGAGCTTGAAGTCATAGCGTAGGAAGGAAATAAGACTTTATAGGCATAATGGAGACCTGGTGGGATGACTCCCATGATTGGAATATTACAATTGAAGGGTATAACCTATTCAAAAAGAATACATGTGGCAGAAAAGGAGGAGGAGGAGGAGACAAATTTGCTTGCAAAGAAATCCATGATAGTGATCAGAGTGAACCAATTGACAGCATTTGGTAAAAATATATGAACAAAGAAATAAATGTAACATTGTACAGGCCACCAAACAAAGAAGAGGTCTTTAGAAACAAATCTCAAAAAACCTCAAGATGCAGGAATTAGTAGTATGTGGGACTTCAATTATCCTGATATCTGTTGGGAAACGAACTGATAACTATAGGCTGTCCAACAAATTCTAGATGTGCCTTGCAGATAACCTATTTCAAAGGTAGAGGAAGAAACAAGGGGATTCACAATCCTGGACTTGATCCTAATTAGAAGTTGGTCACTGGAATCAAAGTAGTCATTACTTTAGGGAGCAGTAACCATGTAATGCTAGAAGTCACAATTCTGGAACAGGGCAAAGAAGAGTACAATCGAATACAGACCTTGAATTTCAGGAAAGCTAATTTTAACAAGTTCATGGAAACACTGGGTGGAATCCCAGGACTAGAGATGCTAAAGGAAAAAGACACCCAGCAATTATGGGAGTTTTTGGAAGAAGGAGTTGCAAACAGTACAATCACAAACAATCCCATGGAAGAAGAAAAATGGGAAACATCTGAAAAAGCCAAAGTGACTGCGCAGCAAACTCGAGGAGGAAGCGGGGAAAAAAAGTAATTTATAGAATGGAAGAAAGGATGAGATTGGCTAGGCAAGCAAGCAAAAACTAAAAGAGGGCTTTCAGAGGCAAGAGGATAATAACAAAGGAGACAGTGGAGCTGTTCAGCAAGGATGGTAAAATGCTAATAGAGCACAAGAAAAAGGCAAAACTACTCAATACCTGTTTTGCTTTAGTTTTCTCCCATAAAGACAACTGTTTGCTTCCATGCAGCAGCAGAGACCTTGGCAAGAAATCTGGATTCCAAATCAAGAAAATTTATGAGGAGTTAGCCAGGAATCACCTAGCTAATCTAAATGAGTACAAATCTGCAGGGTGAAATGTACTGTATCACAGAGTACTGAAACAATTTGTTGGTGTACTCTTTGTACTCATTTTAGAGAAATCTTGGAGAACAGACAAGGTGCCAGGGGATGGGAAAAGAGCAAATATTGCCTCTCTCTTCCAAAAAGGCAAAAAAGAAGATCCAGGAAACTACAAACCAGGCAACCTGACCTCACTACCAGTCAAAATATTATAACAGATTATTTAGGAGTTTGTCTGCAATTATTTTGATGCAGTGCAGTAATTAGAAGGAGCCATAATCTTATATCTTTTTTTTTCAATCAGGTCACCAGTTTAGTAGATGGTGGGAATGTTGTTAGTGTCATTTATCTGGATTTCAGCAAATCATTTGATAAGGTCCCACATAATATTTTATGAGCAAACTAATTAAATGTGGGATAGATTAGATCTATAATTGGTTGGAAAACTGTGCACAGAAAGTTATCATCAATGGCTGCACTTCAAACTAGAAGATGTTCTCAAGTGCAGTACTTTAGGGTTCTGTCCTAAGGTCATTACTCTTCAACAGATTTATTAATGACTTAAGACTTTATCAGACCACCCCCCGTTAATGTTCTTTTACTGGCATATTTTAAAACATTTTTATGCCAGCAAAATAGCCCCCCCACTAGACCTTCCCCCAGAAGTGTCAATGAGGATTCCCCAGCAGTAAAAGAGCACAGACGGAGCTCCATTTACTTCTGAGATTGAGATCTTGTCAATTCTTGTGATAAGATGCTAGGGCAGGAAATTTAAAAATAAAAGCCAAATAAATACATAAAAAGTACAGCACAAAGCACAGAAACACACTTAAAAGTCCCAAGTACATGCGGGGGGGGGTCATTAAAAAAACATCCTCTATATAGCTGTCATGGTCTCTACAATGGAAGTGTTTGCCCATTGATGCTGTATTCACATGAGTACAATGGCATGAGGATTCAAATGCTGGCAATGCCAGCAACAAATTGCCATGGGAAATCAATTGACAGCTTGGCCCGACCATAAAATAGGACAGCTTTTGGACTTTACATGAACGCAGAAGGACAACAACGTCTTGTATGCAGTCCTTTTCATGATCATTAGACATGGATGACAGGGTGGAAGAAATCCTTATCAAGTTTGCAGATGACACATAAGTAGGAGGGGTGGCTAACACATTGAAATATAGGAACAGAATTCAAAAGGACCTTGATAAACTAGAAAACTGGGCTGAAATGTATAAAATGAAATTCCATAGAGACCAATGCAAAATTCTACCTTTAGGCCGCAAAAACCAAGTGCACAGGTATATGATGGGGGTTAATTGGCTCAGCAGTACTGTAAATGTAAATTACCTTGGGGTTATTGTTCACCACCAGTTGAACATGAGATAGCAGTGTGATGCTACATCAAAGAAGATGAATACTATTTTAACCTGCATTAATAGAAGCATAGTTTTGAAGTCAAGAAAATTAATGTATTTAATTCCATCTCTCTATAATTTCTCTATAATTCCATCTCTCTATAATTTCAGTTTTGCTTTCCAAAATTTCCACTTTTATCATTAATTAGTTTCACATCCCCAGTCAGCTGCTTTACTACTTCTTAATTTTTTCTAACTTCTTTTTTTTCCAAATCTTTTTTCAACTCCTTCATTTTTACTATATCTTCCATTTTTACCATACCATTTATCATAGATGTGATCTCTTCAATTGACTTCTGTAAAATTTCTGGAGAACTTGCCCTTTCTGGAAGTTGGTCTACAGACCCCCTCCTTGTTTCCACATATTTTGTTATTTTTCTAGCAGTTGTCATATTCAATAGATCCAAAAATAAAGATACAACAATAAAAAGGCTATTAATAAAAAAGCATACCTCTCATTTCCCCCCCTGTCAGTTGCCTTTTTGTTAACAATTTATTCCCAAGGAATTCCCAATAACACCATCTGGATATTCTTAGTCTTATCTTCTTCTTTTGTTATTTCCACCAATTTGTTGCTGCCTTTTAAAATAAAAAAAAATCCACATTCCCAGAGAGGCCTGATCGCTTTGCCTAGTCAGCTTCATATTCTCAAAGTATCAAAAACAAAATAAGAAATCTGTCTTTTAATATTATTGTCCCCTTTATCCATTTGTAAATTTGTTGAGCCACACTCTTGTTAAGTTTTTTGCTTTTAAACTAAAATATTATCTGCAAACTGATTGTCTTGTCAGCATGACATCAGGTAACCCAAGGGTTAAAAACCAAGGTGGGAGGCGCATGTGCCTGATTTTCTGCTTGGTTATGCTATTGTCCTTACTTTGGGATAGAAGGAAGGGGTGGGTACAGCTTTGCAGTGGCAGGGAATTCCCAGTTCCCTGTGGTCTCCTCTTGGTCCACAATTAGGGATACACAACTCAATAGGTGGTGGTAGTGATTTTGGAAGACATAGTTCTGAAGGGTCTCCAGGCTAGAGGGATCCTTAGGACTGTGTTTTAGAAAAAGTAACTTCTGGAGCACCAGGCAGAGAGCTCCAGGAGCAAAAGTTATCTGAGGTGTTTTAAGCAGAGACTCCCCAGGTTAGCTTGACAGATCCAGTTGTCCCTTCACATTTGCTGGTGTTTGGTTCCAGGACCCCCCGTGAATACCCAAATCCGTGAATACTCAAGTCCCATTATATACAATGGCATAGCAAAATGGTGTCCCTTATATAAGATGGCAAAATCAAGGGTTGCTTTTTGGATTATTATTTTTTAAAATAATATTTTCAAGCCATGAACACTTAAATCTGTGAGTGCCAAATCTGTGAATGTGGACGGACAACTGTAGTCTTTTATTTTCTCTCATTTTGTTTACTAAAAGAAGGCAACTCACCAAAGCTTAAATTGTGCTGCCATTCAGAAGATCTCTTTTTAATTGTAAATTAGATAGTTAAGATATGATTAAGAATGTAAGGATTTTCACAGGTCCAGTGTCCATTAAAGGCTCCCTTAAACTGCTTCAGCCTGATGTTAATCTTGTGCCCCCCCCTCTTGACCACTAAGATTTCCACTCTCTCCTTCCAAGAGCAGCATTTTGGAGCACATTTGGGTGATCTCAAACTTTTTCTTTGTCCTAATAAAGTTTTTGACAGCTTGAACCTGCCTCCTAGCTGGCTATTTTGCCACCTAAGCTTTCCCTGCTGAGGAGCTCCAACAGGAATGTAAATATGCCATCAGTCCTCACCTGGAAGTTCCAGTGCCTGTCTTCTTAAAACTCTAGCACATGTGCAGCTAACAATGCTATGAAAACAAAAAGTCTTTAAAAATTGATTGGATTAGGATACAGGGAGCCATGAGATACATTTTTATCAGATCAAGGAACTAATTTTTGACGAACACATGAGATTACAGTTGGGAGAATTTGGGTTAAGCATGTGGTCTGAAGAATTTACAGCCTGAAGACTTAGGACTTTATCAGACAGGGCTTTAAATGCATTATTATGATGAGACATTAGCAGGAATAGTTCCCCACTATTGCACAACATCATCCTGCACCCATGGCCCATCTCTGCTCCAGCCGCAAATAAGGTGTCATTTTTTATTCATGGGTTAATCCTTGAATAGATCTTCAATATTGCTTTTTTCATGGTATTGAAGACTTGCAAAACCACATCCCACTGTAATTGCGAGAATACAGCATGAATGGGTATTTCCCCCCGTCCCTGTTGCCACTGAGAAAAAGTCTGGGTGACAGCATGAAGACAATCGACAGAAGTCTCTTTTTATTAACTTTCCCATTTTACTGGCAAGTTTTTATGTTTGTTTTAGTGCTTGTGTATTTCATTGTTTTTTTAAAGTGTTTTTGGTGTTTTTATGAGGACTCACATCTTCTTGCGAGAACTGCTGAGATCTTACATCCTGGCTAACACGTAAGTAAGTGGACATTACAGCATTATTTAAAGGCAATGCAAAGACAAGTGCTACTGTAGCAGGACCTTTAATCCCATTCCTAAAATGCTTGTGGTGGACATTTGATAATTTCAGTTATAATGCCATGATGTTTCCACTTCCTTCAATCTCGCAAATAAAGTGTTTTTAGACGCTAGTCTGATAATGTTCTTAAACTGTGAGCAAAATGTTCAGAAGCTGATACATACAGTAGATAGACACAAACTCTTATCATAGGCCAACTTGACGTTATGATGAGAGTTGAACAAAATTATGAAACATTCTAGACAAAGTGAACATACTTAGATGTAAATGTCCTATTTCACATAATTAAGAGTCTGAACTCAATTTATTGCCAAAGTGATTAAGCAATTAAGTAAAGCAATTAAGCTATTTATTTATTTCGATTCTGCTTTTCAAGAGTCTCTAATGTGGTTTTTAAAATGATAAAACCAAGGACTTTTATCCCTTTCAAATCTTGCCCACACAGTGCTATACATTGAAATAATTAAATGAAAAGCTTCCTTCAAATACATTCTACATTTCTTTCTCTTCGTGGCCTTCTCTCTCGCCCCACCATCCTTCACATTCTGCTTTTTAATCACTATATTACTGCTACTAATGATTTTTGCTGCTGTCTCCCCCTCCCCCCTCATCCCCCTTCCTCCCTCCTCCTCCTCTCCCTCTTTTAATTATTCTATTAAGGTAAGACAGGTGGAGAGAAAAGTGGGGTTTGTTAGAGATGCCACAGTTCAAATTTGGGATCCCTGGTTGACACACAGAATATATCACTTCTACCACTGATCATTGCAGACTACACTTTGTGATTTGGTGCTGCTCCTTAAGGTGCTTGTCCTGCCAATTTACTCCTGTTCATTTACTGCCTACAATGAGGGCAGATAGGAGTCCTTGGATCTGCTCCCACTTCAAAGTGATACTGGATAAGACTTTGCCTTTTCAGACTTCCTTGGTGAAGTATCTCAGAGGCTACTTTTGTCATGCTGCTACTGCTGTGGTTGCCTCATTTGTGCCTCTTCATAAATGAAATAGATCCCTCCTGACAATATCAGCAGCCTTAGCCCTTGCATGTTATTGAAGTTGAAGCATGCTTACTTCCATTACTACTAAAATGTCTGCCCCATACAAGTCTTATTGGGAGTGAAGGGAAATCAGTCTGCCTCTCTCTGTTCCAGGAGCATTTTGTCGATTTGTTTTATAATTTCTCATGTGCTTTATGATAGATTTAGTTTGTTTGCTTCTGCTTATAGTGATAAGCTGCAATAGTAATAATATTTTTTTAAAAAAACTGTAAATGATAGATTAACTAATGAGGAGCTCCGATGGTAATTAAATTGAATGCTTTGTTTGCTCAATCAAATGGGCAAATAATTATGTCTGCTTTGCTTCACAATATGAGTTATGTATGGAATATGGCAATAATAATATATGTGCTTTGTGATAAATGTTTTTGTGAAGACCAAAAAGGCACACGTGTGTGTACTCTCTCTCTCCCCCCACACACACAGAGAGAGAGAGAGGGGGGGGAAGGGAGAGGATTTTTTTTAAAAAAATGAATCATAAGAGAAAGCAAGACCAATGCCAGAATAAAAGAATGAGAAGCATTGCAGCCACCAGGCAGATGGGGTTTATAGTCCTTGTGAGCATCATGGCCAAACATTAACAACTATCCAGTGGTATAGAGGAATTGCATTATATTTGGTAGTTTTGTTAAATACTTCTGCTTTAGCTTTGGTCATACCTGTGCAGTTTACTTTTTTGTTTGCTGGTAGACCTCAAGCCAAAGGAACTTTGTTAATCAATCACAGGGATATAGAATGTCAAGCCATAGGATACTCTGTGAAGTATTAGGGCTTGTCTACATGTGGGGCAAAAACTCAGAATGGAGTTTTGTCTGCATGTCCCCTCATTCACCCCAAGCCCTTGTACATTATTATTCTCCTCAGGGGTGTGGGACATTTTGTCATCACTGTCCCTGAGGAGTTTCATCTGCACTACCACTGCTGCTGCCACCTCAACCATAATTTAAAGCTCAGAAGGCAGTTCCCAGCTGAAAGTAGAGATCTTCTCCCTTCCCCTGGCTCAGCAGCACTGCCCACTTGCCCATCACAGAAAGACGTGCCTTAAGAAAGTGACATAAGTACTTAAAGGAACAATGGGCTAGTGGAGAGCAGGTAGAGGCAGCAGTGCTGAGCCAGGGGAAAAGAGAAAACCTCTCCCTTCAGCCACAAACTGCCTCCTGAGCTGTAAAATTGGTCACAGTGTCAGCGTTGATGGTGGCAGCAGCAGTGGCAGTAGCAGTGGCAGTTGTGGCGGTAGACAAAAATACAAAGAAAATCCTGAATCCAACATACTCTGCATCTAATTGAAATGCCTGGGAATGCCCTGAATCTGGGCCATGCAACATGTGGCCAAACAACCCATTTTTTGGGGGGAAAGGGCATGCCACATGTGGCCTGATCACCACGGATTTGGGGGAATTTGCAGAGGGATTAGGGGTTTTTGATAGTGTCGACAAGCTCTTAGTTGTTGCTACCACTTGCTACAAGGGGATGTTGGATTCCATAGGCTAAGGGACTGGAATATTTCTTTGCTATAAACCTTGATATAGGGAACATGGGAAGATTCTAGAGCAGATCATTAAACAGAGAGTCTGTGAACATTTAGAAGGCAATGCTATAATCACAAAAAGTCAACATGGGTTTCAGAGAAACAAGTCATGCCAGACTAATCTGATCTCTTTTTTTGATAAAATTACCAGCTTGGTAGATGAAGGGAATGCTATGGATATCACATACCTTGATTTCAGTAAGGTCTTTGACAAGGTTCCCCATGACATTCTTGCAAACAAGCTTGTAAAATATGGGCTAGACAAGTTAACAGTTCAATGGATTTGTAATTGGTTGACCAGCCGAACCCAAAAGGTGTTCAGCAGTGGCTCCTCTTCATCTTGGAAAGATGTGACCAGTGGAGTGCCACAGGGTTCTGTCCTGGGCCCAGTGCTATTCAACATCTTTATCAATGACTTGGATGATGGAATTAGGGGCATGTGTATCAAATTTGCAGATGACAGCAAATTAGGAGGAGTAGCTAATACCCTAGAGGACAGGATCAAAATTCAAAATGACCTGGATAGACTGGAGAGCTGGGCCAAAGCTAACAAAATCGAATTCAATATGGAGAAATGTAAGGTACTGCACTTAGGGCAGAAAAATGAAATGCATAGATATAGGATGGGGGAGACCTTGCTGAACAAGACTACATGCGAAAGGGATCTAGGAGTCCTAGTAGACCACAAGTTGAACATGAGTCAACAGTGTGATGCGGCAGCTAAAACGGCCGATGAGATTTTGGGCTGCATCAATAGAAGTATAGTGTCTAGATCAAGGCAAGTAATAGTGCCGCTCTATTTTGCCTTGGTCAGACCTCACCTAGAATTATGTGTCCAGTTCCGGGCACCACAATTCAGAAAGGATATTGACAAATTGGAGCACATCCAGAAAACGGCAACTAAAATGGTTAAATGTCTGGAAACAATGACTTATGAGGAGAGACTTGGGGAGCTGAGTATGTTTAACCTGGAAAAAAAGACAGTTAAGAGGCGATATGATAGCCCTGTTTAAGTATTTGAAGGGGTGTCACATTGAGGATGGAGCAGGCTTGTTTTCTGCTGCTTCAGAGACTGGAACATGAAGCAATGGATGTAAGCTCCAGGAACAGAGATTCCACCTCAACATTAGGAGGAACTTTTTGATAGTAAAAGCTGTTCAGCTGTGGAATACCTCCCTCGGAGCGTGGTGGGTTCTCCTTCCTTGGAGGTCTTTAAACAGAGGCTGGATGGCCATCTGTCGGGGATGCTTTGATGGTGATTTCCTGCATGGCAGGGGGTTGGACTGGATGTCCCTCGTGGTCTCTTCCAACTCTACAATTCTATGATTCTATGCGCTGAATCATTTATCACTAATAATGCTTATCCTTGTAAAGGTAACGTATGTCAGGTTTCAGCACCAAAGTTGCCTGCAGCTACAACAAATTCCAGTTCTGGATTCAGGAGTAAAGAAAACACATTTCACTATGCAAAACAGAGAGAGACTAATAAACAGATTAGTGCTCAAATTAATACATTCACAACAAAGGCAACTGGAAGACTAAGCGAGGCTTAGCAAGATAATGTGGTCCCTCTCCAACGGTGAAGCCGTATGGATGGGAGACTCTTTTTGGAGACGGACCAGGCTTGAGGACTAGTAATTCAGGTAATTGGCACTGGCGCTGATTATGAAAGTGCAGGGGATGTGGCCAGAGGCTTTATATGACCCTTTCTCCCCCTGTTGCTTCCTCTTCTGATTGATCAACCCACCCTCCTGCTGCTATCAGTGTGACATCACTGGTTGCTTCAGGATGGGGTAGGAATTTTTGCCTTCCTTTATTGGTAGGTTTTGTTTGTTTGTTTTCCTACCCCATACTGTGGTAGTTGGTAAAGGGCAATTAGCTAGGGTTGTTTCTTAAATAGGTGGTCACTGGCTGTTTGAGGGGGAAGCAATTTTAGTTCAGTGAGCCACTTTTTGGTGAAGGGGGATACCTTGGAGTTGCCCCTTTAGGTCCTGCGACTAAGGTGGTAGTGAAAGGGTCTTCCCTTGAGGCTGGCCTGAGGGATAAACCCCCTCCTTAAGTCCTATGATTTTGGGGGAGGGACTTTCAGGTTTGCCTTCCAAATGTGGGCTGGCTGGTTAGTAACCCAGAGTCTGTGTTCTTGCCAGGGCTCACTCTGGGTTAGAGAGAGGGTCTGGGGACTGACCTCCTGCCCCAGCTGCTCCCATGCCAGGTTGCCTCCCCCCATTGCAGTTTGAATGTTTAAATAGGTTAAATTGAATAAAGTAGCCATTTTTACCCAAATCTTGTGTCTGGCCACATTATTCCTGGTTCCATGAACAAATGGTCTCAGAACCAAAGGAGAATAAATCAGATGACAATCAACAACTTGCAAAACCTCATCAATGCAGATTCAATGATCTGCTATGAAGAGCTAAATCTGGATGTCAAAGAGATGCAAAAGATGGTACAATATATGATTTCAATGATCTCACAAAATCTCTCTCCATAACCACAATAATTGGAAAGAGTCACACTGAGTATTAGAGCTAGCAGGGTACAAACCCACCTTCCATCCTCTCTCTCTGCTCCACACCATCTTGACACATTCATAAGAAAATCATGCTGGAAACACATTTTCTTGCTTATTTCTTATATTAATGTCCAAGACAATGGATTGATCTCAGTTACTTTGGACTCTTGTGAAACTTTTTTGTGGAGATTTCTTGTACCATTGTGTTTTGTGCAAAAAAAAAAAGTGTTTTGTGTAAAAAAATAGTTGTAACTTGAACTCTATTATTAGTTTAAACATTGACTCAGTAGCATTTATCTAGTCAATGATTGATTCAATAGTTCTGCTTTTGTTGGCATGAACCAACAACAGCAACAACAATAATAACAAGGTGGTGGTGGTAGTAGTGGTGGTGATGATGATGATGATTTCTTACTTACCTCTCCGTATGGCTCAAGCTAGAGAACAACAAATAGTATAAAACATAAAATCAGTTAAAAGAGAATATAAAACCAACACATATTAGACTCAATTAATAGATGCTTTAAAATTTAAAATTGGGTAGACCTGCTGAAAGACACTGCTCTTTACTACTGTTTTAAATGCAGATAACATACCTAGCTTATGACTCTCTTCTATCAGGTCATTCTACAATATGGATGTGGTGAAGAAAATGTCCTCTAAGTACCAGTTAACCTAGTTTTGGCTGATTGAAGGAGAAGTCCCCCAGAGGACCTGATTATGTGGGGTGGATTATATGGGATTATATATATTTACAATGTTCTGTGACATTTTCACAAAGACTCCTGCTTTGTTTTGTTTTTAAGTGGTAGTTGACTCTCTCTTTTTTTAATTCCCGGGGGTTCTGAAGTGTCACAACACTCTCTCTTTTCATAGTCAACTCCCTTCCACAACAAACAAAGAAATAAAAACAATAAAAATAAACATTCATCACATCCCTGGTCTGGAACCCAAGCTCTGATTGTCCTTTTTTCTACACTCCCACTTCCACTGGTTTATGTCAAATACATCCTTGCTACAGCCAATAAATCCCACTTCTTTTAAGTGTCTTTTGGTATTTACCTAGCCTGACACAAATGACCACCCATCTTGGCCCTACATTTTAACCAGTTATAACAAAGGAAATGGTGACTCTTTTGCTTTGCCATGCTCTTTCCAGCTTTTCAATTCTTCCCTCCTGCTCCAGAGCCAGTCAGTACTAAGCAGCCTCCATCTCACTAGGCATTCTCTCCCTCAGCCCACTCTAGGATTGCTCTCAATAACTTCCCAGTCCTTTTTGTGTATTTCTTCACTGCAACTCATATTCTACAAAAGACCTCATCTCAACTCTTTCTCCAGTGATGGCTTCCATGTCACTGGGGAAGTGTGTCCACTTTGAACTTTAAATGGGTTATCCAAGATACTAAATCCTACCATCCCAGACTAGGTTAACACTCACTTTAAAGTTCAAGCTAAAACTCAGAGGAGACTAACAGTCCCAAAGACATGAGAGATACTGGCTATTACTGCTTGCTGCTCCTGAATATCATGTGGGGACACACTATTTAGATCCTGCATTGTTAATTCTGTGATCTTGTATGTGAACAATGTAGCATGAATTCATGGTCATATCTGAAACAGCAGTACTCAACAGATAGTAGCTTATAACATAGTAAAACTAAGCCAGGTTTTCTGTAGGGCACCCCAAAAATAACAGCACCAGGGTTACAGACCACTGTAAGCCAAAACTATAAGAGGAATTGTGTGCCCAGTTCTCAAAGGTAAAGTATTATAACAATGATGCAACAGTATAACTTTTAAGGGCACAACATATTTAATCTAAGGGGTCGTTTACACGGCAAAATAAATCCTCAAAGCCTGATAGTTCCCACACATTTCGAAGCAACAGCACCCTTTTCAGAAGGAGGGGGTGCAAAAAACCCGTAAGTTGTGCAGTATCAGCTTTCGCTAGTTTTCCACACTTTTTTGATTAAGTTCGTGAAAATGTGCATAATTTATCGTGGGAACTAACGATCGTGTAAACTGGCATCTGACTTTTCGAATTACCGTGAGCAGAGCTGAATCCTGATTGGTTGGAGTGACCATTCTGCTTTATCCGAATAGACTGAGGGGTTGGAGAGAAGAAATTCACCCTCCTTCTGCTTGCAACCCACTTTGGAAAATCGAGCCCTTCCTGTCTGTCTTTGGGGGTGGGTGGGAAGGTGCTTCGCTGCTTCGCTGGTGTGTGTGTGTGTGCCGGGAAACAGCCGATCGCATGTTCGTTCTTTTGTTTGTTTGTCCTTCCATTCACTTGCCTTTATTCAAGGCTTCGGAGGGAGGGAAAACAATTAGAATGAGGCAAGCCCTATTTCTGTGGTGTGTGTTTGTGTGTGCATGCATGAAGGGAACCGAAGATCGCTCCACCATGCTTTTGCTTGTTCGTGCATTCATTGACTCTTTCTTTATAGAAGCCTTTTGGGGCTGGGGAAGACGGGGGGGGAGTTTGACAGATCGCTCTTTCGATCCCTTGTTTGTTTGTCCTTTTTCTTTCCTCTCATTATTTATGGTCTCCATAACCTCCTCCTTGCTCCCTCCCCGCCTCTTGCCTGGCTTTAATCATCTGGAGGTGATCCCCCCCACCTTTGCCTGTGTAAACTAAGCAAAACAGAAAGTTGCTGGATCTGGCTTCATCATCCAAAAATGCCAGGCGTCGTGTGATTTATGCACTCCTGATGCGAAAGAATGGTAATCCGGAATCTTGCGAACTTTTTCCTGTTGTGGAACCGGCCCCTAAATTCCCTTAAATGGGTCTCATTCTGAGAGAAAGGCAGCATACAAATGTAATAAATAAATGAATTTTAATTGAAAAAGCGAATGTAGGTTACATCTACTAAGTTATGACTGGAATAAATTTGTCTCTGTGTTTGATGCAGCTTTCATGTATAGCATGATTTCTTCAGGGTTTTTTTTCTGTTCAGTGAAGACTTACACAGTAGAAAGATTTCTGAGGCTGTAGGAATATCCTCCTGAGGTGTACCTTTGTTTCTTATCAAAGGGCACTCACACAAAAGCATAGATAGACAACAAAATTCTATAGTACAGTGCTTAGGATAATGGCTGCCTTCATAGATTCTTCCCTCACAGGAAAATGTACAACTCCTGTCCTGACCTCTACTAAAGTGACTTGCACTGTTCAGCCAATCCCCTGGTGTTACTCTGTGAAATGAACTGCTCTCTAAGTATCAGTGAATTGGACCTCATGTGATTCACTTTTTGACATGTACATCCCCAGGCAGTCTTTATGGCTTCCAGAGGTTTCTCACTTTAATGTAAACTGTCCTTTTTAAAGGACCAGAAGTGTCAGGTGATACTTCTGTTTCCACATTCCACTATTTTTGGAGTTTCTTAAGCATGATGAATCTTGTTTTATTTCATCTTGTCAGAGTAAATCAAGCACAGACTTATACATAGGAATCAGAAAGAACATTTGTAAATGAAGTTTTATTTTGTTGCAATCAAATGAGCCTTTGATTCAATAGGAAACCAGTTACTCCATCCTGTCATCTAATCAACTGTCTGTTTGTCTGACTGACTGACTGTCTTTCTAGTTGAGATTAACCATTGGATTTAAACCCATGTATCCATTTGGCTGTGTTTCTCTGAATCCAATTACATTATTTTATTTCAACCCCTGTTTTGTATTGGTTTGTGAGACTCATGTGTGTGAGCATATTTTTTTCCATATGGAAATGCATGCAAAATGTTTAATTTCATCCTGTCCACATTTATTTATGCATTTTATCTAACTATAATATTTTTCCGCTGAAGAAAACATTATTTTATAGATGTTTTTAGCTGAGAGCATTTTTTCCATTTGCAATTTAAAATGTGTGCATTCCTTTCTGTGCACTTTGTTTCTTCAAAATGCCCCCATGAGCCTTACAAATCTTTGAAGCAAGACAAATGTGTAAACTCTTGAATCTTTGATGACCAACCCCAAAATAATGAGACCAGACAAATTCATAATTGGGTTAAATATTTGACCTAAAACTATTTAAACAAACTACAGATGAGCAAAAGAAGGGAAGCAACCCAGTGTGGGTCTAGCTGAGGCCAAGTGTCATCCTAGCGATTACCTCCTCAGTTTTCCCTTGGGCAAAACATCTGATCCCAAGGAAAGTCACAATTAATGGGGCTGCTCCCCAGCTGCTTGTATTCTGGAAGGTAAAACCCAAATTGACCCCTCCCAAACCCCAAGACTTTAAAAGAGAGAGCGAACCCTCAGATCAGCCATAAGGGCAGACTCCTTCACCTCCTAGGTTGCAAAACTTGTGGAGGCAGTTCCACAGCCCAATGCTTCACCAAAAGGGTGCCAAAGTGTATACTGACTATAGAATTCTCCCCGTTACCTGCTAAGTGAAAACCTGTTCAATGACCCCACCCAAGCCAATCAACCCACTCCCATAGACACAGTGTGGTGTGGGGAGGGGAAATGACAAAGAGGGAGAAATTCCTACCCAGCCCCGAAGTGATCAGATGAACTCACATTGCACAGAGAGCAGGTGGATGCATTGCAAGAATCAGGAGAAAGAGGCATGCAAGGGGATGGCTGAGGCTTAAGAAACCTTTACCCCCTCATGTGATTTGCTTGGTGTGAAAAAGCACCAGGCACAATCCAGCCTGGTCTCTCTTTGGGGAGGCCATCAAACAGCACCATCTGGCTGCACAGCTACAGGGACTCATTCTACTCACAATGAGGCCTCAAGGGGCATGAAAAAGCTAGTTCTGTCAATTCACCAAAATTATTTTCCATCCCTATGGTCTACTTTTATCCAAGGAGCTCAAGGCAGCACACATACCCCCTCCAATTTTATCCTCAAAACACCCCTGAAGTGGGATAGGCCAAGAAACAGAGACTAACCCAAAGTCAATCTGAAGGATTTATGTCTGAGTGGGCATTTGAATCATTATTCATAATTCTAGCATTCAAGCCACTACATTGTCCAAGGGGCCATCTGTGAAATGAACTGCTCTCTAAGTATCAGTGAATTGGGCCTTGTGTGAGTCACATAGTGACATGTACATCCCCAGGCAGTCTTTATGCTGTCCAGAGGTTCTCACTTTAATGTAAACTGTCTTTTTTTAAAGGACCAGAAGTGTCAGGTGATACTTCTGTTTCCACATTCCACTATTTTTGGAGTTTCTTAAGCATGATGAATCTTGTTTTATTTCATCTTGTCAGAGTAAATCAAGCACAGACTTATACATAGTAAGCAGAAAGAATATTTGTAAATGAAGTTGTTACTCAAAGAAAGATCGGTAACAAAGGATTGTTGTGTGGCATTATCAGGCTAGATTTGAGAGGGGTTCAGATTTTATCACTAGTGTAGTCAAGCCCTAAATGTGTGATATGGTGCTCTGATATTACATAAGAAATCTTTGCCTCCATTTTGCCCATCTGTCATCTTTTCTTGACTCCTTTACTATCTCTTCCTCCTTCTCTGTCTCTCTCCCCTCCCTCCCCTGCTCTTTTTATCCAAACCATTCTTTTACCTTTCTTCTTCCTCCTCTCCCTTCCTCTTCCTCCAATCCCTCTTCCCACTTCTATTCCCCCCCCTTCCTACATATACACATACATGCCAACTTGGAATATGTAATGCTATTAAATAGTTAATCGATATTTAAGTAAATATGTGCACAATGGTAAATTAAAATAATGAGATGTTGGGAGTACTTGAAACAGGAAAATGTTTAATATATCACAATTTGTTCTCCTCACAGAAAGCCATGATTTAGCTTATCACTATACTGCAGTATTTAAGGTTTTTTAAAAAAATGACCCACAGGCATTTAGGAAGATACATGGATCTTTATTTGAAAAAAAATGAAAATTACTAAAAATCCAACAAGCAGTGTAGGGGATGTAGAAGAAAAGAACTGTCAAGGTCTGGAATAAGGGATGTAGTATTGCACTTATTTCAACTCACCCATTACCTCACATTATCTGTGATGGTGGTGATATTTTATTATTGTTAGTATATATATATAAATACTAGTCTATATAAATTTTATATAATATATAATTTATTTATTAAAGTACTTATACCCTACCGTATATCAAAGATCTCAGGGTTGCTTACAGTTGAGTTTTAACAATGATGGATTTTTATGTTATGATTTCATTCCATTTCATTTATTTTGGTATAGTTGTACATGTTGATTAGTTTGTGCAATGTTTAGAGACACATTTCCTCTGACTTGTGCATCATCATCAACAACAATCAATAAAATAATATATATGATTACTGTCCAAAGCCATATGCCCTTTGATTTGGTTTTGGCTTTAGTACTTCTGTGCAGAAAATGGCATTATCTGAATAGGAAAAACATTTTCTATGCAGGAAATAATATTTCTGTACAGAAATTTTATTTTTGTGCAGCAAATGCTGTTTTCTGTTCAGAAAATGTTGTAGTTGAGAACTTATTCTGCACAAACGTTACATGTGTGCAGAAAACATTTTCTGTGAAGGCAAGTACTGTTTCCTGTGGAAAAACACATGCAATTTTTTTAAAAAATATTTTTTTATTATTAAAACATATATATATATATATACATATATTTATACATATACATACATATACATACATACACACATCGATACATTCATGATAGATTCCCATCAGTTCATTTACATTTATGTTATTAAATTATTTAAAGATTGACACATGGAATAACAAGACAAGACACAGAAGATTGGGTTGAAATACAGGCCACAATATTGTAATCTTACCTATTTATTTGTTTATTTCTTAGGGTATGCAAACCAAATAGGGGGAACCCCATGCGGGAGCAGCTGGAGCAGACGGTCATGTGTGACGTATCCCCCAGCTTCCCTGGGTGACTAACCTGAGCCCCAAAGGGTATCCCTGTACCTGGGATTCCCTTCAGTGCCATCTGCTGGAAGGCCTGGCACCAGGTAGCAAATCCTGAAGCCGCGTAGCTTCTGTGGAAGATCACAAACTGATGCTGGCCCCAAGGATAGCCTACCTTGCTGCACCCCATCCATTAAGATGCTGGTACAGTTCAGTAAGGTCCATCCTTCCACTCAATTTGAGGTTGCCATAGGTGAATGCCAGATCCTTGTCCCCCCACTCCATGCAAGTGACCGCCTATTTAAAGAACCATACCCTGAGCCAATTTTCCAAGTCCCAAGCGACAGTATGGGGTAGGCGAAACACCCCCCGTAAAAGAGTAGGTAAAAATTCCTACCCGGCCCATGACGCAACCAGAAATCTCATACTATGGCAGAGGCGGTTGGGCGGGTTCAATCAAGTGGGAAAGAGGAGAAAGCCAGGAGCGGCAAGGGGTAAAATAGGCCCTGCCAGAACGCCGCCCCTGCCTCCTCCTCCTAGCCAGGGTGTGTCTACGCCCTGGCCAACCCGTCTGCTCGTCTCCCTGCCCATCATTAAAACACCTCCCCTGGATCTACAATTCTTAAGATTCGGGGGTGGGGTGTCTGTTATAATATACACATGACTGCTTGTCAGTAATTTTTTTCATATTTTGTCTCGTTTTCTCCCTCTTTACATACAGAATAACTTCCTTCTTGGTTCCATTTTCCTTCCTATTTTTATTATGCATCTTTCTCTACCTTTTCCATGTAAGTTCCCTTTTTTTCTTTATTTTTCTTTATTTTCCTTTATCTTTATATGATCTCCTTTTCCATTTGTGCTTTCTTGTTTACAATTATTCAGCTATGTCACCTCTTAGATTATGCTAGTAATGATAGCAAACCGTCTGGTGTACAATATATAATGTGTCATTGTTACTTTAGATTATTTTCCTAGTACTAAATGTTAATACTCAAATATTTAGTTTTAATACCCATTTAGCATTTACTTTACATTATTTGTCTTTTTTGATCAGTAGTCAAAGATCAATGCTTCCCTTGATTTGGTACCATCCAAATATTCTTTTTCCCCCTTTCCTCTTATTCTCAACACCCTCCCGTCTTTATCTCTATAACTTCCTATATTTTAATTGTTGCCAACTTATCATATTTCATTTCCATGTATCTCGATAATTTATCCCAGTCTTTGATATATTTCTCCATATTTTTTCCTCTTAAAATCTTTGTAAGTTTGTCCATCTCTAACATATTATAAAGTTTCTCCAGCCATTGATAGATTATTGGTATGGCTTTGTTCTTCCAATATGCTGCAAATAATATTTTGGCGGCTGCTAACATATAGTATGTCATCTTTCCATTCTCCTTCTCTGTTTTTTCATCAACCATCCCCAACAAATACATCTCTGGTTTTAAGGGGAGAACGATTTGTAGAATATCAGATACTACTTTTGGTATTTGGGTCCTGTACTGTTTTGCCATTTTGCAGCTCCACCATAAATGAAAGAAAGTTCCCATCTCATCATTGCATTTCCAGCAGTTATTTTTAACAATTTTGTACATCTTTGATAATTTGTATGGTGAGAGGTGCCATCTATAGAATTTGTATGTGTTTTCTCTAATATTTTGGCAAACTGTAAACTTCATTTGCGATGTCCACATTTCCCCCCATTGTTTTATGATGTCCTATATTTTGTGCCCATGTGACCATAGTCTCTTTTATTGTCTCATCTTCCATTTTCCATTTCAATAGTAGTTTGTAAAACTTTGAAATAATTTTCTTATTACCATGTCCAGTTATGTTTTCCCAATCAGATTTACTATTTTCTATTCCTTCCAAATTTATATCCATTTTATATCTTCCTTTTAACTACCTATATAGATACCAGTGACAAATTGTGCCTTCTTTTTCTAAATCTTCTTGGGTCTTAATATTTAATTTTCCATCTTGCATTGTTAACATGTCTGCATATCTGATCCATTTATTCAATGGGATTTCTTCTTTACTGAAAAATGCTTCATGTGGTGATTATGATTACGGTCCAAAGCCATATGCCCTTTTATTTGGTTTTGGCTTTAGTACTTCTGTGCAGAAAATGGCATTTTCTGAATAGGAAAAACATTTTCTATGCAGGAAATAATATTTCTGCACAGAAAATTTATTTTTGTGCAGCAAATGCTGTTTTCTGTTCAGAAAATGTTGTAGTTGGGAACTTATTCTGCACAAACTTTACATGTGTGCAGAAAACATTTTCTGTGAAGGCAAGTACTGTTTCCTGTGGAAAAACACATGCAAATTTTGCATAGAAAAATTGCTAAATTGCAAATATTGTTTTCAGTCTAGAGTTTTCCTTATCATGATTTTCTGAAACTTGAAAAATACATTTTTTTACCATTGTTTCAGAATTTCTGAATATTCTTTCTACCCATACATTCTATCAATCTGTGTATCTTTATCAATGGGCATATGTTTCCTTTTCTCCTCCTTTTATATACAGTTGAACATGGTTTTACAAAGTGATGTGGGAATTGCTGAGAAATGGAAACATTTAACAGAAAAATGCTCACAAGACATGCCTGTCTATTTTGGCTCAAAGTTAGGATAACAACTATAAGTGTGCAAAGACCCCATTAAAAGGAAGAGCTTACTGTGCACATTCCTCCAACACCATATCTACAGTGATCGATTATATTCAAAAATGAACTAATTTGGATAAAAAGCAAGGATTCAAATTTTCTTAATGAGTGCACTGCAAACACATGTATTTATGTAGGGGAGAGTAGAAGGTGGGTGGAGAGGCTTTAGGACATCAGTTTTTTCTTTTATCAAACTACATTGAAAGCTAAGATGGCCCAGAGAGAAGAGCTATTTAGAATTTCCCATGAAGCAGGGAAAGAGAAATGAACAGAATAATACACATTTTGTATTCTAAGTATTTTGTTCAATGTGAGAATAAGAAAAATGGTGATTTGTTACCATTGTCTCATGAGACTAGATATTCACAAACGTTAAAGGTTCTTCAAGGACACATTATGTGGTCCATTAGGGGTGTAGGAATTCAGTTTTACAAATGCAGTGGAGAGCATTCCTTTTACAAATGCAGCCACTTCTGACCAACCCTTCAATGGTAGAATAATTTTCAATTTGCAACCCTTTGACCTTTTTTAATAACCAACTGCATGCCATTGCAAAATTGGCATTGGAACGTATTTAGGAAATGGCCAAATTCCTCACTGTCAAACCATTTGTTTACAATGTCCTTTCCAAAACTGCAACAATAGGAGTATAGTGTCTAGATCAAGGGAAGTAATATTGCCACTGTATTCTGCTTTGGTCAGATCTCACTGTGAATACTGTGTCCAGTTCTAGGAACCACAATTCAAGAAGGATATTGATAATCATAGAATCAAAGAATCATAGAGCTGGAAGAGACCACAAGAGCTATCTAGTCCAACCCCTTGCCATGCAGGAATACCCAATCAAAGCACTGGAATGCACTGCCTTGTAGTGTGGTGGAGTCTCCTTCTTTGGAGGATTTTAAGCAGAGGCTGGATGGCCATCTGTTGGGAATGCTGTGATTGTTTATTCCTGTATGGCAGGGTTTGGACTAGATGACCCTTGTTGCCTCTTCCAACTCTATGATTCTATGATTCTAAGAACAAATAAATATTCCCAGCATGTATATCTGATGCATTTGACTTTCCAAAACTGTCCAGAACCAGTTATGTGATTTTATTTTACTGTCCAGAACCAGTCTTCATGTGATTTTATTAAATGGGACTATAAAGTTCCATTCAAGAACAGACTGAATGTTCCTTACAATACCTATCAATCTTTTACTTTTATATCTACCTATACCTATATCTGGATTTGTCCTTCGAGCCTGTGCAATGGATTTTTCTGGTGGAGCGCAGCGTGCACAGAACTGGCCTCACAAAGCGCGGGATGAGTCCTTCCTGAATCTTCGTTTGCGAAGAAAAGCCAGAGAGAGGAGAGATACCTATATCTATACCTATATCTATATCTATGTGTTTGTCTACACATAGGGGAAAAAAGCAGACTGCTCCACAGTAATAGCAAGTTGCAGCAGCTGCAACCTGTCTTGATGGTTTTAGAGCCCCCATAAACTTTGAGTGTCTGTAGCTGAGATGGCAGCCACAAGTAGATTACTCATGTTTTTAAATCTGCCACCACACAACTTTTTTTTTAAAAAAAAACTATTTTTATGGTGCATGCAAGCAATATTCCATCTTTCCCCAAAAAAGAAAGAAAAAAAGTCAGCACCAAGTTCTATTTTATCACCTTAATGATTGCTCACTAAAGAGAAAATCCAACATGGAGGCAGTGGGCACTTGTCCTGTAAGCCAGCCATGCCCCCTGTCCTGATTCAGCTTATCGGATTTGCACTTTGTCCTGCATGGGGAAGCGATTCATGTCAAATTGCTTGCCTTAAAGAGCAAAAATGTGTGTATCAGTGGAGGTTTTTTTTAAAAAGTAGGGGAAGTCTGCAAAGGCTTTTCTCGCATAGTCTTTCCTCTTCCCCGCCTCCTTCACAATATGACAAGACAATGTGGGATCCCATTAAGACAGCTCGTTTTCTGAGCAAATTCTATGAACGGTATTTTCACCATGTGGCCAACTCCTATATCTGTATCTATTAAAAAAGAGTGTTTTTTGTAAGCCTGTGTGCATTGTGTGTATGTGTTTTGTTGTTTTTTGTTTTTGCATTGGCTTGAAAGAAACCCATAATGTAGATATCTATGAAGGGTTTAAAAAAAAAAACAGGAACTGTTCCAACTCAGAACATTTTAGTTTCAGCATTTAACACAATCCTTCCCATTCTAGAAGACTCAAATGAAATCTACAAGACAAACATGGTTGTATATTTTCTGGACACCTGCCACCTATCCACAGCTCCATGTTCAAAGGCATCTGTAATGTCTACATAGTTATCATATCCACATCTTCCATTTTAAGTTATATAGTGAAAAGCTTGTGTACAATGGAACTTGCAGGTTTGATTCCTCATTCTCACCTCTTCTATCAAAGATGAGTAGTCAAATGGAAAGGAATTTTGATCCAAATAGCATTTTTGCAGCGCTAGAGATGTTATTAAAAAAAATGTGGGTCCCACGGGACATTTCTGAGAAATGAACTGTGCACAACTCAATGCACACATTTAAAACATGCGAACAATTTGAAATTTGGATAATTGTGAATTCTGAAAAATATGCAGAAGCACAATAGTGGAGGAAAAAAACTATTTAAGTTAAATAACTATGAAAATGACAATATTAGTCCCATAATGAAACCTTCTCCTGCCAAAATGATTAAAATGCTGTGTGCTTTCATTTCTGTAATATTTTTATTTTTATTTATTTATACCCCGCTCTTCAGCCTCAAGGCTATCAGAGTGGCTTACACATTGTTTTAAGCAATAGCTATTTACACATCTACACTGCGTTAAGCAGTTTCCAATGTGTGTTAGCTAATTGCCCCCCACAAGCTGGGTACTCATTTTACCGACCTACGAAAGGATGGAAGGCTGAGTGAACCTTTGAGCCCGCTGGAATCGAACTTGCAACGTGGTGACTTGCAGGACTGGCATTTAACCACTGCACCACCAGGGCATCAGCATTGTTTGATGTTTTGCGTTCTTTTGAATTGTAACAAGTTGGTGTACTGTGAAGAGACAAGGGAGGATGTTATGTGTCTTGAAATTGACAGAATGGTCTTGTACCTGCAGAGGCTTGTGAGAATGGGAGGTGGAGCCCACTTTGGGACAAATGAGGTTTCTGAGCACTTTTCAAAGGCAGTCCCACATAGAGCACATTACAGGAATCCAAATAGGATGTAACCAAGGCATGTACCAGGAAAAGGTGCATGTTGCACACTAGCTTTAACTGCAAAAGCACTCCTGGTCACTGATGAGACCTCTGCTCAGAGATGAATCCAGGAGTACCCCAGAACTGTAAACATGTATTTTCAGGGGGAGTGTAACCCCATTGAACACAGATGAATCCCTATTACCTGGTCTGTCTTTCAACTGGCCAGGAGCACCTCTGTCTTTTCTGGATTAAGGTTCAGTTTGTTTGCCCTCATCCAGTCCATTACAGTTGACAGGTACCAGTTTAGCACAGGAGCAGCTTCTTTGTAATTTGGTGGAAAGGAGTAATAGAATTATATATCATCAGCATACTGGTGACACCTGACCCCCCCCCCCAAAGTCTGGACAATCTCTCCCAGTGGCTTCATGTAGATGTTAAACAGCATAGGGGATAAAGCTGAATCATGAGGGATTTCACAGGCCAATAAAGGGGTGCTAGAGCAAATCATGCCTGAACTCTCCACAGATGGCAAAATGACTCAACTGAAACTGTCATACTTTGGACACATCATGAGAAGACATGACCCACTAGGAAAAAACCCACAATAATGCTTGGCAAGAAGAAGGTGGGAAAAGAGGAAGACCATATTACAGATGGATAGACTTAATCAAGGAAGCTACATCTCTGAGTCTGCAAGACCTGAGCAAAGCTTTGAGGATAGGGTGACTTGGAGGTATCCCATTTATGTGGTCATCAAAAGTTGAAGTCATTTTGAGGGCACACCAAGAAGTTATCACTAGCCCCAACTTCTTCAAATTCATCTGCACTCACATGAATAGTCCACAAAGATGAATCTTCTCAAGTCCTTTGCATTCATTTCCTCGTGATTTTGTTAAGGACTATCTGGGTAACAAGTAATGGAAGCTCAAGGGATTGGAGGAAGAGGGTGCCTATTTTTGCTGGTGAAGGACTCTACATGCTGTTCTTTCCAGTCAGTTTTGTCTGAGTGTTTGCAAAGCATCAGTTCTCAAATATGGATATTGAGATATTCCTTTATAAATTTCGTCTGTGAACAATATCACTTTAATGCAACATTTGCCATTTAATAATAACCGGGTTAGCATAATCCAGCTAGCCCTCCCCCATTCGGCGCAGCTGTGCCAGGAGGAGCTAGCTGCCTTTGCTGGACGAGAGGGGAAAGGAAACCAGGATGATAGTGCTTTGGCACATGTCCCAGTGCTTGAAACACAGGGGTGGAGTCAGAAGCTATGTAGAGCCCTGCTGCCCCCGTCTCTTCCTCTTTTCTTCAATCATCAATGGTGGGCAGCGGTGGCTGCCGAGAGCAGCGATGGAGGGAGTGAGGCATCGGGTGGCCACTGAGCCCAGTTTGGCTGCCCTTTGGCCGAGGACATGGTCCTGGGGGCGTGGCTCCCAGGAGCCAGAGGTAGCTCGCTCTCACAGCATTGGAGTGGCATGGGGGGACTGTGGTGGTCCTACTTGCACCTGAGAGAGGCCTCCTGTGGGCATCCGGGGAGTGCACTGCCCCCCCCCCGTGGACAAAGTGAGCAGGCCTTGGTCTGCCATGAGAACACGGTGGGCCAGCTTGTGCAGTGGTGGTGCAGTGCCACTGGGGGGTGGGGCTTTATCCTGAGGCAGTTAGGTGTAGCCTGGCTTGCTGCTGCTCAGAGCCGCCTCCCATAGGCATCTGGGACGTTTGCCACCACAGTCCCTGGCCATGTTGATTTAAGCTCCATGAAGCCAGCAAATTGATAATTGGGGAATGTACATTACGTAAAAAGCATTCCCCATGATCAGTAATTATGTGCTTTATCAAAAATTATGCTTGCCTATAACTTTCCCTTCTTGCACCCACATTTTGCCTTGGTCTTTCAAGCTGGAATCCAAAAGAGAAAAAAGAATGCATGAAAAAGGGAAAGATATCTTATATTCCCTTATGAAGTAGCTGAGCATCTTACTTAAGATTGCCAGACTGAAAGTTTGATGGGAATCCTGCCTATTTAATGCTTGTGTAGAAGAGGTAATTTTAGCAGGTTGTTGCTTTTTACCTGGTTGTGTGATAAGTTTTCAGTCTAGCAACCCTACTAGGTGAATCCTCATGAGAGCTGACCCATTATTGGTTCACTAATGGAATTATACAGAATCTAGGAGAGACTTGCATCTATTTTGAACCCCACTGATGTTTTATGCCTCTAATACATTCCTCTGACAAACAGGCTTTATTGTATGTCTTCTATGTGATAACTCTAAGGCTGTAAATTGTATCTCCACCTCCTGTGTTATCTCCTATTTCTTTTATAAACATGTGATGTGACTGCACAAAAGCAGTCTCCCCACAGTTTCATTGGCTAGCTTCTACATAAGAGGATGAGGAACACCCAATGTATAGATGTCATGTCATACTTTTTGCCTGAAAATGATGCCATGGCCGATTATATCTTCAGTGACTGATGGCTTCCCATTGGTAGAGAAGAATATAAAGTGCACTACCTGCAGATTAAAACATGCTAGGACCTGGTTTCATTCTCTTTAACATATGTTGTTTGTCCAAAAAGGAGTGATTATCCCTGTTAGTGTGGCCTCTTTGAAGTCCACTTTAATTTTTTCCAAAAAGGAGTGATTATCCCTGTCAGTGCGGCCTCTTTGAAGTCCACTTTAATTTTGTCCATAAAGGAGTCATTATCCCTGTCTGTCAGCCATTATGCTTTCTGAGAGGTCTGTTGGCTTATGATTAGACAGCCTTCGTGTTTTCAATGTTTTCAATTTACAGTTGTCCATCCATATCCACAGATTTGGTATCCACAGTTTTAAATATTCATGGCTTGAAAATATTCTAATCATCATCATCATCCCAAAGCAAACCTTGATTTTGCTATCATACATGAGGGACACCTTTTTGCTATGACATTGCATATAATGGAACTTGAGTATTCCCCAGTAGTTACAAGTGTTATGCTTTGACCTATACAACACGTGTGACAACTTGCTAAAATATTGATTACATGACAAAGATCTCAATTAGTCTTGGTTAACTTAATTTATTAGGACTTAAAGCCCATGTATGTTTTCATGAGCCATGTCTTCTGACTATAACATGCTAAGATTGTATTGACAGGGCTGGGTTAACCTAATTTGTTGAGATATGACACCCATGTGTTGTAATTTATTAGCTATAGTTCTCTGATTTAAACATGCTAAGATTATAATAACATACAACTCACATAATATGAGATAATATATGAGGCAAAATGTTACATTTTTGATCTAAACTGATGCAAACATATAGTATACATTCATGCTTGGTGGGATACTGCCCATTAATGCCCTTCCCTTTACCCAGATTGTTTTATCCCAACTAAATTTTGGCAAAAATAACCTATCAAGCCCTCTTGGTCTTATCTGACTGTGTGTGTGTGTGTATCAAATTTTACAAGATTCACATTTCCATTTTGTTAGATGAGATATAGCCTGGCACTTATTACAGCCATGGATTTCTGCCTGTCCATGGTTTTCTTGAGCAGCATTAAAACATTAAAATGAATTGAGCAGCCATAAAATGAGTTCTTTCTTACATTATTATTATTATTATTATTATTATTGTGCCATAGGCTTTAAATAGTGCTTTACAGAGGAGAAAAATGACAATCCAAAATAAACACAAAAACCTGCCTAAGGTGCACAGTCTAAAACCTAAAATCTACAAGATTATAACATTAATAAAATGTTACTGTAGCATGATAAAACAATACTATAAAAGTGTAAATTAATACAAATAATATGAACATAAAATCAAGATGAAAGTTGGAAGGCTTCCCTGAATAGAATAGTCTTTAATTTAGACTTAAAGTAGTCTGGAGAGATGGTGGTCTGCAAATTCATGGGAAGGAAATTCCAAAAATAGAAATTTTTAACTTATACTTGAACTTATACTGTTGGTTTTTCTTTGAAGCTGTGAGTAACCAGGACTGGATTTATCTAGATGTTCTTCAAGATCAGTAAGTTTTGTTACACAAACCGGATTTCTGGATTGACAACTCGATGTTTTATGGGAGTATCTGGCTGGTGGAACTAGGTGTTCTAAATATAACTAAACAAGTTATCCTAAGCTTAACAATTTCAAACCATACAATATTAAGCTGTTGTCATCACACCAATGCAACATGGGTCATTGGACAGTCACTTCTGAAGACAATTAAACTGTTAATGTATAAAACTGCTTTCATAATGCAGAGGTCAGTCTTTTTATGATATGTCTCATCTAAGGACCAGTGGGTTCTTGATTCGTACAGGTTATGAGTTGGGCTCCCTCCACCACTAATCTTTTTCTACATATAACATAAGTATGCTATGCCTTAACATATCACATTTGTTAAAATTTATCAAATAGGACATGGTGATACAGAATGATGCTATGTGTTAACATATGACATTTGTTTAAAATTTATCAAATAGGATGCATGGTGATTCAGAGCCATTAAAGGTGGTTATCCTAGATATAGGATAGCTTACTGAATTACCCATTATTATAAGCTAGATAGATAAGATATATTATGTCCATACATCTGTGTTGATATCCTCATTTTACATTTTTTCGAGCCCAGGATCCCACAGGACTAGAATTATAATAATTCCTCAACCGAGCTATATATAAGTGTGTTTCCATGTGTTCTTTGTTGGCCTTTAGTTTTAGAACTCTCAGTGCTTTCACTAACATTCTTTTTGGTCTTGAGACATTCCTCATCAAACCAGGTCTGAGATTTAAATCTAAGCATTTTAGAGTTAGAAGATGATACAAGAAATGGTTTTAAGTGAGACAAAAGGATTTCATATAACCAATGATATTGTCAGGTTCATACAGAATATTTTCTCTTAGTTTAACAATATCAGATGATTCCAAGATGTTAATAATTCTGTCTTGGAGTTGTTCGTTCCACCTTAGTTGTTTGCCACGAAGGATTAAATAATTGGAGCCATCAACATTACAAGGAATAGTCAAGAAACCAGATGTTAAAAGGTGCAGCTGTAAGGGGTTATGATCACTCACAGCCTGGGGGATTATTTTAAATGAGTCACAAAGTACTGGAACAGAGCTAGTGGCCATAAAGTAATGGACAGTGCTGACATGGCCTTTGGAAGAAATAAATGTATAATATCCATTTAGATCTCCAAGACCATGGCCATTACAGAGTTGAAGATTGTATTTGATTACAAACTCACATAAATGTTTCCCAGCAGCATTAGCTGTCTTATTTAGAGCTGCCCCAAGGGAAAGTTCTGGGACATTTTCTATGCATAATCCAAAAACTGTGTTATTGAGGGAAACAGTGCTGATCCTGGCATTGAAGTCACCTCCAATGATCACCCATGGGTTAGGAGATTGACTGTCTAATTCCTCCAGAATGTAGTTCAATCTGTCCCAGGGCAAACATTCCTTAACACCAGATCTTGCTGGAGGAATGTATGTACAGATAATGTGTAATGGTTCAGAGGCAATATTAGAGACTGCTAACACGAGGAAATTAGAAGTATTTAATGAATGAAATTGGGAGATAACAGCATTAAGTGTGGTTGAAATTAGAACAGCAAGGCCTCCCAAGGTCTCACAAACTTCCTAATTTTTATAGCTGGAATAGTGTAAGAAGTATAACCTTGTAGGTTTATAGCACATTCGTTGGGTACCCATATTTCTTGGAGAAGGATGATATCATATGATTGTAAGAATTTTAAGAAATCATCATCCTGTATCTTATTAGACCATCCTGCTATGTTCCAGGACATGAATTTGATTGAATCTGCAACAGGTCAAGATTTGCCTATAGAAGGCAGGGTGAATTGAGCATGTCCATCAGCTGTTCTGGTAGTATCTGTTCCTTTGAAGCAGTTCCCAATACTCTCCATATCATGATTGTTAACATTAATGTTTATGGCTGGAAGATTGTGTGAGTCAATTCTGTTGCCAGACATAAAAGCCATCAGTAGGGGCCCCAGCTAATTCCATCATTTGCATGACCCTGTTGGCTGCTGTATACTCTGATTCACATATTTTATTTAATCTAGCTTGAAGTGAATTCAGTCTACCTGTGATAAGCAACTTATCAAAAAGGGTGAGTCTGGTAAATGAATCTATAAGGCTGGCTTCATTCATATCATCCATTAATATGTTGTTTGGGATGTCCTGAGAGGCATGGGGATTTTCAGAGTTGGGACATGTATCATCCAAGCAAATCAGATCCTCATCCATCTGTCGAGGATTATCAAGGTCCATCAATGACAGATCATTTATAGAGGATGAAGTATTAGCAATTAAAGGGTATGGTGCTGAGTAGCAAAAGACTCTTGTTACTTCAATATTTGATTGAAAGATTAATTTCTTCAGTTTGTATAGCCTTGCTGCTATATCAACATCCCTAAACATTATAAGGGCTCTGGCTGTCAAATAATTATAAAATAAGTATTGGACATTTTCTATATCCCCTTCTTTCATAAAAGTTATTCCAAGGGCTGTAAGCTGTTGTAAAAAGTGGGATTTCCTTCTGGATTGGGAGGTGAAACCATGTGGCTCAGGGTAGTTAACGAATGCTAGTTCTGATCTTTTTAGAACTAAATATAGTGTATTAGATCTTGTTTGAGGAGCAGATAAATGCTGTTTATCCTCTTTTTTGTTTAACGGGGCTGTACTATTATTGTTACTGCCCTCATCTTTCCCCTCTAGTGTGTTTTTTTTTTTTTTTTTTTTTTTTGTCAGAAGTCTTGTTAAGTTGCTGGAATCCACCTGGGAAGAGTTTGCTAATGGAGAAGGTTCATTTGGTTTTGCAGCCACATTTATTTCCTTTATTTTATTCTTAATGGAGCCTATAACCTCCCTTGTTAAGCCTAAATTTATAGGAGATTTTGAGGGATTGTCTAAGAGACTAAATAGTCTCTTGAAGTTAAAGTTTACAGCCTTTCTAGCTCTGACTAGTTGTTTCTCCAAATTTCAGCTAGGAGCATTACTTATAATCCCCCTCCTCTTTTTGCTCTTCTTTTAATTAGCTCGCTTTGTAGATTTGTTATCTGACTGAGGAATAATTTGGCTCAAACTAATATCATTACAAGTTGAGAATTTACCCAAACGATCTACATCTGTATTTAAAAGCCGTACAGTTTTTCGGGGTGCAGCCTATAAGATCCCTTCACTAATAGTCCAGGATATTATATCTGTTATTTTTGATAGTGATTAATAGATCATGTTGTTTTTGTAATATGGCAAATAACACTGAGAAATGAGGATTTTCATTCACTATTAACTTGTTTAATTTCTCATCAGAGTCTGCTAAGGGATGCAAACTTTCTTCATATTTGGGGGATTCTCTATCTAGAGCACTTAACTGTTGGTTAATTGTTTCCCTACGCTTATTGTTTTCTTCTAATCTTTTTTCATTCTCCAATAAGATTTCCAAAGGAGGCATGTCCTCAAAAAAAGACAAAATATCATCTTTATTGTTCTTAGGGTCACTTGTCTGATCTAAGTTTATGATACTATTATCTAGATTTAGTTCTGGATGCTCATGATCAAGAGGCAGACTCCTATTCAAGTTAAGAACCATTTTCATATCATTAGTTGGACTATATTCTGATAGAGATGGTTGAGGATCGAGATCAGGGGTGTTGCCAGGTATATCAGAGGTAGCATCCTCAGTAGGGTCAGTTTTAACAGTACTGGTATGTTTACCTTTTGAGTTATAAGATTCTTCCCTGTGAGTACCATCTGAGTACTTGGCCACTTTACTTCTGTTCCCGCTTGTGATTTTAACAAAGGGCCAGATTGAGCTGAAGGGAGTATTTTTATTAATTTTAGAGGATTTTCTAGATTTCTTTGAGAGGTCAGATTGACTCCTGCTTACTACCATGGTTAGCCCAAGCCAGCAGGAAGGTGGGGGGACTATAAATCCACACTGTAGAATAAATAAAACATCACAAGTATAATAAACCAAAAATCTATTGACTATATGATCATGTAAAATATATTATTGTATATAAAATAGAAAGAAAATATGTCAATAACTATATATAGTAAAATCTGAGCTATATTAGTAACTGTATATAGTAAAATCTGAGCTGTATTAGTTAAAACAACCAGTAAACAGAGGCTACTGTAGCAAATTGAGTATTAAACCTTTTACAGCAACCTCTGAGTGGCTTTGAGCAAAAAAAGAAAGAAAGCAGAACAAAACACAAGGCTAACTGGAATAAGAATTGTAGCTCTCATCTTACACAATACACCAAAGTTTAAGCACAAAGTTGGACAGCAGCAAACAGCTGCAGCTGGGGCTAGTGATGTGGGTTGGGGGCAGGTGGCTTTTGACGCTGTTGCCGCCACCTCCTGGGCTCTCTCGGGCTCCTCCATCTCAGGTAGTGCTGCTGCTGCAACTGTGACTCAAGCTGGCTCTCAGCTGCTCCTGTGGAAAAAGTGGTGCCTGAAGGCTTTTTAAAACGCTGCAGACGCCCAAACTCACTCCTAGCTGCTGCTGCTGGAGGAAAAGGTGGTGGCTGAAGGCTTTTTAAAGGCTGCAGATGCCCAAACTCACTCCTAGCTGCTGCTGGAGGAAAAGGTGGTGGCTGGAGGCTTTTTAAAGGCTGCAGATGCCCAAACTCACTCCTAGCTGCTGCTGGAGGAAAAGGTGGTGGCTGAAGGCTTTTTAAAGGCTGCGGATGCCCAAACTCACTCCTAGCTGCTGCTGGAGGAAAAGGTGGTGGCTGAAGGCTTTTTAAAGGCTGTAGATGCCCAAACTCACTCCTAGCTGCTCCTCGACTAGAATTAGAAGTGCTGTTTACCTGCTACAATCATTAACATTGGACTCAGGCTGGTGTTTGCCACCTCAAGGAGCTGGGAGGGATGGTTTTTATTCCTTTGCAGTGAATTTTGCTGTACTAGTTTCCATCGACAACTCCACATGAGAAAATGGACAGACATCTAGTTATCTTCACTATTCCTTGTTGTGTATTATTACCTGACATGTATATTTTAAATATATTTATAATATTATGATAATTGGGATATTAAATACATTAATTATAGATATTTAGGTTTTATGGTCTTATGCATAACAAGGTGGAGGGTTTATATTGTAATAATAATGGTAATAACCTACCAGTTTCTTATGGCCAATGTTTTAACCATAAGGATGTTTTAAGTTTTTGGTCCAATTGCACAATAAGTAGAGATAGCTCTGGCCACAACACCTGAGGGTGCCCTGAGGCTGTCAACTTTTAAATATTGGTGGGTTGAGGTCTTGAAGACCTTGGATGTCCATATTATCTGCCATCCTTACAGGTTTGCTAGACACCTAGGCTGATATTCACATATCACCATATGGGTGCTGCTAACTGATGTGGCAGCAATTGTTGTCTCTGATGCTTTATGCATTAGTGCTGGTCTGGTTCATAAGACTGAAGGGTGCAATGAGGATTTGGAGATTTGGGAGGCACCTGTTTTTGAGTGACTGGTTGATCTGCCAATACCAGCTATTATGAGCTATGTTCTTATAGTGGCCGGGACTTATGTCCAGTGAAAAGGCCTTACATGTTTAGTTACACGTAGTTGTGGAACCCACCAGTTTTTGAGTGGTGAGTAGTTATAACAACACCCCCTTTTCAATCTAATAATCTTGGGAGAACAGCTACTATGAATTACACTTATATAGTAGCTAGGATTTATGTCTGTTAAGGGCCTTACATGTTTAGTTATGGGATGGGTGGTGCCTAGCCCCCCTTCCCTTTGTTCATACATGCTATCTCATGGGAGAAGATAGTAGTTACATCCTCTGACCATGTTTACATTAACTAGCTCTTTTTAATATGTGCCTTTCTCTTTTGTCTTCCAGGTGTTGGTCAATGGTGGTGAGATAAAGGGTGCTGAAGTGGCCACAGTAGGTCTGCTGGGCAGCTTGCAGGCCCCTTTTTGTGCCATGCAGGCATCACCTGACCTTCTCTGACATGTTAACAGCTGTGTTGCTATTAATAAGTGACCTTCAGTGGCATGAAATATGTCTTTGTCTTTAGGGAGAGTCAGGGGCCTCTGCCAGGTTGACATTTACCACCTCGGTGGGAATGATTTAGAGAGTGGAATGCATTGGTCCTTCAGGCGATCCATGATTGGGGGAAGACAGGTCTGGATGGCCTGGGTTTACCCCATCTTGGGGTTGGCCATTTTGCTTAGACAGCTGGGCAGGGGACAGTGATCTCAGGTTGATATTGGGAGTTGCAGGGTGAATAGGAAGATTGGCTCACCCTCGTGGGAAGATTAGGCTTAATTTACTCACTTCAACATAGTCCTTGAGAGGCCCAGGCTCTATGTAGATGATGGGGCTCATTTCTCAGACAGTGATAATCTAAAATTTCTGGGGGGTCTTCAGCAGGGTTGAGGGACTTCTTGGTTCATCTAGTGGGGGATACTGACTAAGCAGACACTTGCCTCTATTTGTGGTGGAAAATGGGGGAGGTGTAGATTTCGGTGTGTACCTTGGTACCCATTTTGGTGACAGCAGGGTCTCTGGAAGGGCCACTTAAGGTCATGTGGCCTAAGGGGACAGAAGGAGACTCACCTTGGGGTTGGCCTGAAGGATAATCCCTCATCTTAATCCATGGGAATTGGGTCAGGGACTTTTGGGTTGACCTTCCAGATGCGGGCTGGCTGGGGAGCAACCCCAGTCACTGGGTTTCCTCTCCAGGACCCAGATGTCCACTCGGGGAAGCTGAGGGGTGTGGTGTCGGATAGACCTACTGCCTCAGCTGCTCCCTCACTAGGTTGCCTTCCCCATTGAAGACCTTTAGAGGGAAATAAATAGGTAGGGTTAAATAAAACCCCTTTTATTTCATCCCATCTCTTATGTCTGGTGTCCTTATTTTCCTGAATTGGTTGGCAATCCAGCTAGCCCCCCCCCCAGTTCAGCGCAGCCGTGCGGGGGGAGCTGCCTTTGCCAGATGAGAGGGGAAAGGAGACCGGGAAGATAGTGCTTGGGTGCATGCCCCAGTGCTTGGAAGACGGAGGTGGGGTCAGAGGCTATATAGAGCCCTGCCACCCCCTGCCTCTTCCTCTTTCCCTCAATCATCAACCCACCCTCCCGCCGCTGACACTGTGTGATAATGGTTGCTTTGGGGCTGGGTAGGAATTTTTAATGTCCCTTTTCCTGTTTTTTCCCCCCTACCCCATAGTATGGGGCAATGGGAATATTGGCCAGGGTTGTGCCTAAATAGGTACATTTCCTATATTTTGAATGGAAAATGAGGTTGCCTTCCCCCACTGAAGACCTTTAGAGGGAAATAAATAGGTAGGGTTAAATAAAGACCCTTTTATTTCATCCCATCTCTTGTGTCTGGTCTCCATATTTCTTTGAATTTGCCACCAATGTGGCAAAATAATGTCAAACATGTTATCCCCACACAGGGCATTCCCCCTATATTTTGTTCAAACCAGAACACAGTTTTGTGCACTCATTTGCCTACTGTTATTTTTCCACTTTTCTCTATCATTCTTGTTTCCCTTTCCCTTGAAGTTTGAATAGAGCTTGGTGAAAGGAAAAATACTTGTTGGATTGCGGTTCCCATAACTCCAGAGGCAGCATGCTCATTGGGGTCCTGGCTAAGAGAATCAAGAGTGTTAGTCCAAAAAAAGAGAGTAAGTTTTCCAAGCTCTGATTCTGAGGTCTCTTAAAGTACTTTTCATCAGAATTCTGTCAACTAAACAGCTAAACCCCAGGACTGGCACTCCTGCAGGACAACTTTATCCTTTTATAAACTTGCACTGGAGGCTATTTATTTTATTTCATTTTATTTAGCTGGGAGTCTCCACAGAGCTGGGATTTTTTTAATGCAATCTAACACTAAAGATTAGAACTAGTTGGTGATGGAATAGGTGATGGACACTGAGCACTGTTGATCCACCAGGCATGACATGACTTTTTGCTGAAATTTTTTTGACATTCTTACCAAGATTTACTGAAGCATGCAAGGACACGATTGCACAATATACTGGCTTCTCCAGACATGTTGTACAGACATTTCAAACACATCCTGAGGGTGCATTTCTTAGACAGGTCTGAAGAGAAGTCAAATTCAATGTCAAAGAATTTGATTAGAATGGGAGCTGATTTGCAGATACCAGCATTCAAATTAAATTAAAGAGAGAGAGAGAGAGAGATGGGGGGGGTACACAATTATGCACATCCATGGACTGTTTCATAGCTAACTAGATGTAGTCAATCCACTTTAAAAATGATTTTTTTTTATTTATATGTTCATATGATGTAGGGCCAGCATAGTAATAAACAAACATTTGCTTCAAAATCTCCAGAGTTCTTTTTCACAGTAAGGAACAGTTTTTCCTCATAAAGGACACACAGAACTAAATAGTTTAGAATGCATGTTAAAATGCACTAAAAATCAGTGCAACCAGAACAGCCATTGAATCCAATCATTAATCAACATTCAGTTTTACTTAGAACCTATAATAAAAGAAAATGTGTACAACTCTTTAGCATAGTCAACTGTGAAGCCTAGACACCTGGAACCTGAGACAGTTGAGGCATAAGTATAGACAACAATTTGTTGGGAGCAGTTCAAGCAAGGGAGTAATGGGTATCTCCTGCACAGGTTTCTGAATTCTAGGTATGGGCAGGGAAATGTTGAATATTTATATTCACCAATGACCATATATGGCCCAGATATGGCATTCACATTTTATGCATTTCTTACCAATGAAAACTTGAAACAACAGCAATCCTGTCATCATGGTAATCTGCCCTGGATATAATATCTGCTTTAGCTCTTCAGAGCTCAAGTATCACAAGAAAGTACAGTCAGCCCTCTGCATCCAGGGATTCTTTATTCATGGATTCAACCATCCACGACTTGAAAATATTCAATTTTTCCCCTGAAATATTGTTCAACATTTTATATAGAGGGACACAATTTTACTATGCTGTTGGATATAATGGGACTTGAGCACCCACGGATTTTGGTATCCACAGGGGGTCCTGGAACCAAACCCCAGCAGATACCAAGGGCCCACTGTATATTACAGGCAAATGTACTACTATTTTTCTCATATGCTAGTACATAGCCTAGATACACATCAATTACACAGAACAAGCCTACAGGTCTGGAGGATATGCTTGGGGTTGTCTAGATGGTAAAAATACTCCTAATAAAATTAGCAAAGAATACCTTTTGTCCCAATGAGATTTGACCAAGATTAGGACTTTTCGGAAGGAGGGGTGCAAAAATTCAATTTATTGCATAGGAAAAGCCTTCACTACTTTTCTGAGTGTTTTTTTTTTTAAATAATATGTGAAAATGCACATTACCACAAGTTTGGACATCCAATTCGCATAGCAGCACATTCTCGGTGAAGGCGGAGGTAGAAAGCTGATTGGTCAGATGTGTGTAGAGTCAGGCTTGCTGGCAATGAAGTGGGTGGAGGCACCACTTTCGAGTTTTGCATTAGTGAGTGTGTGATTTTTTATTTATTTATTTATTTTGCTGCGCGGAGGCGACAAACAGTTTTTGTAAGTGGAAGGTTGCACTTGGTATTGATGTCAGGCTGACTGGGCAATAATTGTTTGGGTCCTCTTTATTTCTCTTTTTGAAGATGGGGACAACATTTGACTTCCTCCAGTCTGCTGGGACTCCTGTTTTCCAGATATTCTCAAAGATTATTGTCAGTGGTTCTGAGATTATTTCTGCCAGTTCTTTTAATACCCTTGGATGTAGTTCATCTGGCCCCGAAGACTTGAATTAATTTAGAGTAGCCAGATATTGCTGTCCTACCTCTTTATTATTATGTGCTGTATTTCCTCTCCTGCATCATCTCCTCTGCATCATTTCCCTAGGTTGGGCACTGTTTTCCTTTTGGGAGAAGACCAAGGCCAAGAAGGAGTTGAGCCTTTTCTCTGTCCCCTGTTAGCATTTGACCTATTCCCAAAAAGGAAGTTCCTATAAGATTTGAAAGAAGGCTCCACACAACCTAAAACAGGTCAGCCCCCTTCCCAATCTCTGTGGTAATCTTGCTCCCCATAGTGTCTCTAGAGCATGGAGGAAATGCTTCAATTCAAAGGGGGAAAAAAGTTGCTCCATGTGCTGAATTTCCATGATCCAGGGAAAATGATTTTTATGTCAAAACTGATATCATGCAGCACAAAGCTCAAAAACCGCAGATATAATGGATATTGAAACTTATTAACATTTAAATTGAGAATCTCAGGAGGGAGAAGCAATATAGACACTAGGGAGAATATATACATTGCTTCCTATGAGATCCTGTTCCCAGAAATGTTGTGATAAGCTTTTCACTGTGTGTAATAAACTGGATTAAAGAGATGAAATATAAAACACATATCAAGTAATACTGCTGGATATGTGTTGTGCCTTCTTAAAGCTTTTTTTTTTTAAAAAAAATCTAAACATTCTAAACACAGTTTCTAGAACAGGAAAATTAAAGACCTCTGCAGGGCAAGCACATGTGGAAAGTTGTATACAATTCTGGTCATCATTTTGCAAGAAGAAGTATGTGTACAAAAGAGCAGCCAAAATAATCAAAGGACTGGAACACTTCATTGAGAAGAATATTTGGGGACTATTTGAAAAAAAAAAGGTGACTAAGAGGTCTATAAAACATGACAGAGGCTCATAAAAATATGCATGGTGTGGAGAAGATGGATAGAGTGAGGAGTCCCTCCCTGTCTCACAATATTAGATGTTGCACTCATCTAGTGAAGAATGAGTAATGAGAAATCTAGTAGGGAAAGAAGGAAGCACTCGTTTGCATGATATACAGTTAAATAGGGAACTTGCTGTCATAAGGTTTGGAGAGCTTTAAGAATGTTGTTGTTGTGGGTATTCAAGTAATTTCTGACTTTGGTGATCCCTAAGGTGAATCTATCACAGGGTTTTCTTGGCATGATTTGTTCAGAGGGGAATTGTCATTGCCTTCCTCTTTTGCTAGAAGAGTATGACTTGTCCAAAGTCACCCAGTGAGTTTCCATGGCTGATCAGGAATTTGAATCCTAGTCTCCTAGTGTTCAAGTCCAACACTCAAACCATGCTGGCTACTTAGACAAATTTATGGAGGATGAGGCTGCAAAATAGTCATAAGTACTGTGTATCACATCCAGTTTCAGAGGAATTATGCCTCTGTATAAAAGTGACAAGGAGACATGTGTTGGAGGGTACAATTATACTTGTATTGTGCTTGTGGCCTTCCTATCGCCATCTGGTTGCCCATTGTAGAAACAAAATGCTGGAATAATTATGCTTTCCCCCCCCCCTCATCCGGGAGGGCTCTTCTCTTGCTCTTATGAAATATTTTGATGACAACCAGTTTTATAAATAACAAATAAATAAATAATTTGCCTGTGCCTCCCAATTTGCATGTGCTTTCTTCTTTTGGATCAATGTTTGGTGTTCAGTGGATCAAGTGTTTGGACCAATCAATTGTTTGTTGTGTTAATTCCAGTTCTTGTGTATGTCCATTGTAGAAACAAGCTTAAACAGATGTAAGAGAAATGCTGATGTGGAAATATGTCTGAAATTTGAAAGAAAAAAAAAGCATGGACAAGTTAATGAAAGGTACCAGGAGGAGGTTGGGAAGAGCAATTACTCACAGTAGAGTAAAAGAGAATTTCTGTGAAAACAATAAAAATGAAATAGTAGTCATTCCGATATTTTACATGCAGATTACCAGTGAGACAAATGTCCTCTTCTGACAAATTGAATTTTGTGACACTTAAAGTAGCATTTGATTTATGTCAACAGAAATAACTTAAAAGAATAAGTCATGTGCCTTCCTTATACAATGAGGAATAATTTGGAGCACCTCTTCTGTAGGAAGAATATATAGCATACATGGTAACACACATGACTATTCAGAAAATTTAGAGAAACAGGCTGACTTGATTTAAACCTTTAACATGGGTGTATAGTGAATGTGACAAAGAAATCATTTTTATGTTGACTTTAGTGAGTGTTTATATATGAATTGTGAAGTATTTTCTGTGGTGGGATTTCGAAAAGAATGATACAGCATGGCACAGGATCACAGGAAGCTGCATTATACTTAGTCAGACCATATGTCCACTTATCCCAGAATTGTCCAGGATTGGCAGGGGCTATAAAGGGTTTCAGATGATTCTTTATTAGCCCTTTCTAGAGGTCTCTGGGACTCCCTGGTGGACTCGCCATTCAGGTACTAACCAAGAACAATTCTGCTTAGTTTCTGGAATCAGATGAATCAGGTGTGTTCAATGTAGCATGTTGATAAAAACTGAAGTTGCCATATACAACACCAGCATTGTGGGAGAAACTGCAGGGCATATTATCCCCATATCACTGGAATGACTACACACACACACACATACACACACACACACACATTTATACCCCACTTTATCTCCAATGAGAAGAGAGGGATGGATCTGTCAGCTTTTCTTTCTTCCCCATGCTTTTACATCTCACATTCTCACCAAAGAATTGATGAAGAAATTCATAAATTTTGAAAAGTCCTTATCTAAAAAGAATCAAATCAAATTCCCAACCAAATTCATTAGGTACAGCTATTTCCAGCATGGAGAGGATCATAATATAACTGCATTTCATGTAGATGTTAAAAATGAAGACTCCATTGAGGAAAAAAGAAGAGATGGCAACCCTAATGCAGCACCATGGACATGGGTGAATACACAGGGATTCAAATCCAGACTTTTAAAAATTGAGCACTCAGACCTTGGTTGCACATTCTTAAAAAAAATCTCACAGTCTCTCCATTAGTTGATGAACACATTTGTAAATATTGGGAAGTTCTTATTTATTTTTTTAATGAAACACACATTTTCATCTATCCCTACCAATGGGTTTGAGTTGCTTTGTCACAAAGGGCAGGCTCCAGTGGTGTATTTCTCCTGGATCCCACTGCTTCCCCCAAAATCAGTCATCTTTCTCACTCCTACAGTCCCCTGTGCCTCCTAAAAATCTCTAGAGGCCCAGAAAACATCTGCAGCAGGCTTTTGAGATCACAGAGGACTGCAGCAGGCTGGGGAGGAAGAGAAAGTCCAAGTTGTAATGGCAATTGGTTTCAAAATATATTGTTTGCCAACATAAAATTTAAAAAGAGCAGAAAGCCAAAATTAATACATATAAAATATTTTTTAAAACTAAACAAAAAAAGCCAACAAATACTGATCAAAACAGTAAATTCATGTTACATACTGATAGCTCTTCCAAAAAAAGGAAGAGTTTCATCAGGTTCCAGAATGTCATTAATCCAGGAAGTGCCTATGCTGTAGCTTCTTCCCATACCTGCTTTTCAGGAAGAGAAATATTAACAGTGGAAAGAACTGCAGTGTGATCTTCTTCCATGCAACTTTGGGGGTTTTGGGGGACTCTGACAACATAGGAAGGAAGTATCCAAAATGTTTCCAATATAACACAGAGAACAGAGGAAGATGACCTAGGAATGTTAAGATCCTTTAAAGATTAACATTTGACTTGTTATTAGTGGGAATAGAAATTGTTTCTGAGTGTTGGTTAGAATAAATATTTGTCTAATCAAGGATGGAAATCATGTGGCATTTGGCCATGTGTGGTTCCCATAAGGAAAAAAAAATGCATATTATTTCTTAAAAATTGATTTTAAAAAAAGGAGAGAGAGATTTCAAGGTCAACATCTGATTGGAAAAACAGGTTTGCTTGCTTGCTTGTTTTCTAACTGATTCTAGGTCCATGATTTCAAAAATGTCCACACCGAAGGAAGGCTTCGTACAATATCTATAGACACTGATAGGGAAAGGATTCTATTTCCATGGGGGGTGGGAATCCCATATGATTAGCAATGGTTGAGACAATTTCTCAGCCAGTGCACGAATCTTGCTTTAGAAAAGCTATAAAAAACAAACAATGAAATGACACCTAAATATATATCATGTTCGCATGCATGTTAAAATTTATTGCAGATGGATAGCTGTATCAATACAGGGCCAATTAATATTTGGGACTAGAAGCCATACCTTGGCTTCCAGACAGTTCTGAGTTCTGGAATGTCCCTTTTCAGTGACTACTGGTCTCCTGTCTGAAATATAAGGGAAGCACATTGTCAGTGGCATTGCATGTTTCTAGCATATTAAGTATATTATACACGTATCTCTCTAAAAGTGATTACCCCCTTAAATCACAAACATTGCCATAACATTGGAGAGAAACAACATAGAAGGTGTTGAATAATTACACACACACACAAAATTTTCTGAATATGATAATTTATTCAGTTTTTAGCCCACTATGAGCTGAAGGCTAATTATCTTATCAGTGTGTGTATTTGTCCGTGCTTAACTATATCACTGGGAGATTGACAGCTACCTCAAAACAATTTAAAGTTGAGCATGAGTTTGCAAGTCTCATTCCTAGAAAACATGCTTACAATACTGGATTATATCAGCAGGCAAAGAAAGAATCATGATTAGTTTAATCAAGCTACCTCTCTCTCTCTCTCTCTCTCTCTCTTAATCAGTGTGCTCAATATTTCTAGCCATACTTCTGGACATAATTAAAAATGCCTAAAAACAAGTAAATACAGGATTAGTGGCAGGGTAGTAAGTTAAAGGGATGAATGTGAAACATTAATTTAGAACATAGTCTTTTAAAAGAGAGAGAAAGAGAGCAAGAGTGCAAAAACTAGGCCTACCTGTGAAAATAGAATTGCATAAATGAACATTCTTTTATCCTTCCATCTGGGAGGAGAAGATGGATCAGTTAGGTGCAAAAATAGTGGCTTATAAACACACTTAGGATAATTAACAAATAGAAGCCTAAATTCTATTGGTAGTCCCAACTAGAGTAGATCTACTGAATCAGTTTTTGATTGGCAAATCAATATAATGATTTAATGGATCTGCTGTAATTGGGTCTGTCAAGAAGATTCAGGCCAGAGTGACTCTAAGCACATGGTTTGAACTAGAAATCTGTTCTTAGTGTTAAAAGAAGGAGCAGAGTTCTTTCACACAAAAAATCTACTCCTGGGATGCATCTGCAGTATAGAAATAATGCAGTTTGACATGACTTTAACTGCCATGGCTCCATCCTACAGAATCATGGGATTTGTAGTTTTGTGAGGCACTAACACTTTGGCAGAAAAGGCTAAAGACCTTGTAAAACTAAAAATCCCAGGATTCCATAGGCTGGAGCTACAGCACTTAAAATGGTGTCAAACTACATTATTTCTACAGTGTAGATGTACCCCTGATTTACTTCTGAGCTTTCTTTAGTTCAGTGTTCTCATTTAGAGAATCAACAAACTCTCTAAACGAAATAACCCAAAATATTTGCAAATCTACTGCACATCATTTAGAGTATGACATTTCTGAGTAGATAGTGGTCTACCTTCTGTAAATCTGTACCATATGTTTTATACTCAGAACCATTCATTCTACCAAAGACATGAGTTTCCCAAAGGCATGAGTATAGAAAACAACATGTCTGATATCATCATAATACCACCCATTTATGGTAACTGTTGGAAATTATAATACAATCATCCACCCACATTTGTGGGTTTGCTTATTCTCAGGTTTGCTTCCACCACCACCCCCAAAGCCCAAGGCCACTGTGTGAACATTCACACAACAGCCTTGGGATTCAGGGGGGGGGGGGAGAATCAGTGGTCACCATGGCTGCTGCCAACCTCCTCCCAAAGCTGGCTGCTCTGTGGGCTTTGGGAGGTGCTTGGTGATGGAGATCTCTGCTCCTGCTCCTTCCTCATGCACTAGCGCACCATCATGGGGCTTGGACAAGGTGGAGGGCAAGCAATCTATTTTGCCATGAACTCCTGAAGATGGCTGCTCTGCAGGCTTTGGGAAAGGTTTGGCACCAGAGATTTCTGCTGCTCCACCTTCTCCAAGCACTAGCACAGCAGCATGGGGCTTGGAGAAAGTGGAGCACCAGCTATCCTCATTGTCATGAGCCCCTGAAGCCAGCTGCTTTTCAGGCTTTGGGAGATACTTAGTGATTGAGATCTCCGCTACTCCTTTTCCCCCAACCACTAGCACAGCAGCATGGGGCTGCTGTGTGAATGTGTGCCTCTTCTCCAGGTTTCAGGAGGCAGGTCAGTAGCTGAGGGGCCTGGCCACCAGGTGCACATTCTTTATACTTCCCCCTCTACAGAGCTCCCCCCAGCTGCCCACTTCGCAAGCCTGAGGAACCCTTCTGGGGATCTCTGCCCCCACCTCCATGTACATATCCACAGTTTCTCCACTTTCATGGGGGTCCTGTGCCCCTAACTCCTGTAAATGTGGAGGGCCAAATGTACTGTAATATTACTGTTGGGAATTATAATATGTTTATAGCATTCACCATTATTCAGAAACAACACAGTCTGTCTAAAAGCATGAGAGAGTGACTTTAGTGTGTCTTTGGAAGATTATTGGAGGAGCATCTCCAGGAACTCACCTGCATCTTTGTAAACGAGCATTAATATGACAAGAAAAACAATAGGTTCATGGTATGTAGTAGGTTAACCTTGTAAAGTACCATCTAATCAACTGTTGTCAGTACAGTAGTTACTGGAAAGGGTGGGTCAGATTGGTTTTTACATATATTCACCTTTGATGGGAATGTTCAGTAATGTGGGTTTCTGGAAGATAGTGGCTGATCACTTCCAGGAATGTCTCCAGATGGCATCGCAGGTAACTCTAACTATGTATCTTCATCATTTTAACCTTGGTTTCCGGCATAGAATAAGCTCCCTGAACTAATTCAATGCAATGACAAAGTCATTCTGAATAGATAATTGAAAATTTTCAAAGCAACCACCTTAACAATGGTCTCTCTCTCTCTGGCTTTTCTTCGCAAACGAAGATTCAGGAAGGACTCATCCCGCGCCTTCTGCAAGCGCGCTGATGACTAAAAAGGCCAATCCGAGATAAACAAGTCCGGTTGCAAAAAGTGCAGCAGAAGGTCTCCTTGGGTGATGTTTTTGGGTTGTGATTCTTTCTGCGTTGTCGTTTCTCTTCAAGACTTGTTCGTCGTGAGTTCTCAAATAAGGCTGCAGCATTGTGGATAGTGCGTCTCCATGCCTCCCGATGTGAGGCCAGGGCGGACCACCGTTGGTGATCAATCTGGCCAAGCCTGAGATGTTGTTTCAGGGAGTCCTTGTATCGCTTTTTTGGAGCGCCCCTCCCACGCTGACCCGTGGCGAGTTCACCGTAGAGTAGTATTTTTGGGAGGCGATGGTCCTCCATCCTAGAAACGTGCCCTGCCCAGCGCAGCTGTGTTCTCAATATCATGGCCTCAATGCTGGTGATCCCTGCTTGTTCAAAGACAGCAACATTCGTCACATAGTCAGTCCAGTGTATATTTAGGATTGTGCGTAGACAGCGCTGATGAAAGCACTCGAGGAGTCGTAGGTGGTGGCGATAGGTAACCCATGTTTCAGATCCATAAAGGAGGATAGACAGTACGATGGCTCTATACACACTGATTTTTGTGCTTTGCCTCAGGTGTTTATTGCTCCAGACTCTTTTGTGAAGTCTTCCAAATGCACTATATGCCTTTGCTAATCTGTGATCGATCTCTTTGTCAATCTTGGCATCTGAGGAGATGATGCTTCCCAGGTAGGTGAACTGCTGAACGGACTTGAGCACTGATTTGCCGACGGCAATGTGGGGATGGTGGTGTTCGTCCTGTGGTGCAGGCTGGTAAAGAACTTCTGTTTTCTTCAGGTTGACTTCTAGCCCAAACAGCTCTGCAGCTGTTGCAAAGCAGGACGTTAGGCGCTGCAGAGCTGCTTCTGTGTGGGCAACAAGGGCAGCATCATCGGCGAAGAGCAGCTCACGGACTAGATAGTTTAGAGTCTTAGTGTGAGCCCTCAGACGGCTTAAGTTAAACAAGCTACCATCAGTACGGTAGCGTATATAGATGCCGTCGTCTTCTTCAAGCTCTGCCATAGCCCTTTGGAGCATCGTGCTAAAGAAGATTGTAAATAAAGTTGGTGCAAGAACACAACCTTGCTTCACTCCATTAGTTATTAGAAAGGGCTCTGAAAGAGCATCGCCATATCTGACTTGACCACGCTGGCCCTCGTGTAGCAAGATAATCATTTTAAGGAATTTGGGGGGACATCCTAGTTTTTCCAGGATCTGCCACAGACCTTTTCTACTTACAGTGTCAAAGGCTTTGGTGAGGTCGACAAATGTTACATAGAGACCCTTGTTCTGCTCCCTACATTTTTCTTGCAGTTGCCTAAGGGCAAATACCATGCATCAGACCTCCGAGATGCAGTCATCATCACCCTGTACAAGAAAAAAGGAGCAAAATCCGACTGCTCAAACTATCGAGGCATAACACTGCTCTCTATTGCTGGAAAAATCCTTGCAAGGATACTCCTGAACAGATTAGTTCCTGCTATTGCAGAAGAACTTCTCCCTGAAAGCCAATGTGGCTTCAGAGCCAATAGGAGTACTACAGACATGGTATTTGCCCTTAGGCAACTGCTCTTAACAATAGTAGATTTGTACAATTTGGGCAGAGGGTTATGGGTTAATGACATCATGTTTTTTTTAAAAAAAAATTAATGTGGAAGAACACTGTCAAGCATCTTATTAATTACAATCAAGTCTAGGTATTTAGATATATGCTATATATTCTATCTGTCACTATGCAGAATCTGCAGTGGATTGACCACCCCTCTGCCATTGGAATCACCACCCTCTCAGCTGTAATATCTCACTCTGTTAGCCCAGAAGGAATATTAAGAAATGTGATCCATTAGCACTTATTCTATAGTACATTAGTTACTCTTTAAGGTGCACAAATCTCTTTATCATTTTGCAACACATTAACAATTATCTACCTCTTTGGCTGTTCATTTACTTTTATGATAGTATTCAAAGAGAGTTGTCTTAGTCTGATGTAGCATGAAAAAAAATTATTTTATTGTTATGGATTTTTGTTGTATACATTTCCTCCCAAAATAATATTCTATAATAAATACAATGTATGGTGAGATAAATCCATATCAACCTTTTTATATAGGAATATTGCATTCCATTTCAAGTTTCAAAATTCTAGATGCAGCCACTCTCTTTATCGAGTTTGCTTCCTCTGCCTGAAGTTGTTCAATAAGCTAGAATGTCCTTTGCTTTAGGGGGAAGAAAATTTGTCTTTAAAAAAAAAAAATCCCCAGCAATTTTTTTGGGGGAAGTGGCTGTTAGGATCATAATCTAATTGCATTTGTTCATCTGCTATTTTGTTCTTTTTTAATGTTGTGATTAAAGTTTTGATTATTTAATGATGTTTGATGGTGGTTCTTTTCCAATGCAATCCTGTCTTCCCTGGCATGGTCTCCCAGTGACCACGGGGGGCGGGGGGCGGGAGGGGATAAAATATCTTGTTCTGAATTTACAGATAGATCTGAGCTTGGAAAGGGAGATCATATTTTGGATACCACTACTCCATTCCATGGCATTTCCTTTTTTTCATGCTGAATTGAAAAGAGGAAAGATTGGAAGCACGGCTTGGGCACATTAGCAAGGTATTGGTCCTGCAGGATCCAAACCCTTCCAGGCCCTGTCTAGGCCCCACAACCTGGTGAAATATTTATAACAGCCCTAGAAATTATCTAAATTAATTCCTTTCTTCTGTAAGAATCAGACAAAAATAATTAAAAAGCTGGAGAAACAGTGAATGCCACTCCTTCCTTGCTTCGGTCCTGCTAGCAAGAGACCTGCTTTAACCTACAGACTCTTCATATGCAAATGTTAAAAAAAGAATTGATTTGTCCATGTAGGATTGTTTAATGCTCTCTCTGTTGCTTTTTGAGAATACTGTTGTGCCATGTGATAGCCATTTACATTGGCAGAGGAAGTTGTCATATCGTGTTGTGTCTTGTTTTTTGTTTGTTTTTTTAAGGAATACATACAAATAACTTCTCTGTTATTCACAAATCTGGGGAAGCAAAGTCCTCATTTTACTCTTTAAGAAGAAATGAATATTTCTGCCTACTAATGATTAGAAGTTTTGTCAATATAATTCAATCTGGTTTTAGGCCATAAATTAAGTCTGGATCCTGTACGGCAGTTATGAATGCTGTTTCTACCTGTTGCAATGGGGGTCATTCACAAGAGGTGGTGGGAACAGCATCCAGCTGCTTCCCAAGTGACAGGGGAACAGACCCCCATCAATAATAATAATAGTAATAATAATAATAATGTTTACCCCGCCCCTCTGTTAAAAACAATTGGGGTGGCATACAACAATTAAAATACAACAATACTGAGTAAAATCCCTAAGCACCACCCACCCCACCCTCCCCCATAAAAAGATATTAAAGATATTAAATCACAATAGCTATTTTGCAGTAAGTGGAGACTGAGAGGATTCAGTTGGAATTCACTGTGTAGCACTGTAACTATGGTGCTTACATACACGTGAGAACCACACAGAATTTTGGCCAGTATCTTATATGTTATTGTGTAAAGAATCTCATATTCCTGCAATGACAATTTCACCAAAAAAGTTTATCTTTGGGGGCAAAAATCAAACACATTTTCTTTTCCATCAATTGAATGAGAATGGTCAAAATATGGTAGAACTTTTTGGCACAGCATTACAGAAAACCATGTAAAATAAATGTTTTTTGGATTTAAGCCAGAAGTGTCTGAATGCTGAAACACAAATGGGTTTGAAGTCATTCAGAGCATTGTCTGTGTCTGCCTCATTATGTATTCCTTTGAAAAAGCACCAGATAGAGAACAGATGGAAAAATGGCATATTAACATACCTCAATGACCCATAAACACTAACGACTGACAGAAACTGCTGTTTTAGTCAACAGGAAACAAATATGATGCAATAAAGAGTAGAAAGTTGTGATGCACATCACAGCAAAAAAATGTTAGATCCTGATCAAGCAGTTTGTTTGCTCCCCTTCTCTCAGAGCTACAGAACAAGGTCCAGACTTGTTTTCCTTCTTTCTTACTTTTTTAACAAACTGAGTTCTTTGCAGGGTGTGTGTGTGTGTGTGTGTGTGTGTGTACACTTATCTTACACTTTCTGAAAACATTTATTTCCCTAACAAATATATTATCATTTATAAGGGAAGGCATATCCAGTAACTGCTTCTATATTTTAATTCTCTGATTTTAATTAAAATTTCTTCCATGTAAGTCTGAATGGGATTTCAGTATTGGATTACTACTTGGGAGAAATTCCCAGTGAAGTCAGTGGGACTTAGTCTTGAGTATAGATGCGTAGAACTTTGTGGTTAGAATTACAGTATAACATTTGGTGTACACAGTAGTCTTAAATGACTCTTTTGCTATCCATTTCAGAGTGGTCATTTGTCAATACTGCACATTGTTCTGAAAATCACTAATCAATTTTCCGTGTTCTGGTAGGATTGCTGTATTCTAGTTCCCTAAATCCAAGAGGCCTTCTTTACGTTCATGGAAATTATTTGATCACTATATAAATCATGCAGTGGGTTGGGAAAGGATTGGCCAGCCAATATCTCACACACATTCACACTATTTTACAACTCAAAATTAGTCCTTTCAAAGTTGCTTTACAGATAGGAAGCAGAGAGCTAGGGTTTCTTAATCTATGCCAGATAATACAGGGATGCAGCCTGTCTGCCACATGAGCTCCAGTTGTTTTATGTGTCTCTTGTGACTTCTTTTCTTTATCATATTTTTCCAGAGGGCTCTTGTGCAGCTACAGGAGGTGTAGATATTCAATATGCATAGCCATCCCAGAAATGGAGATTCCTCAAAGTGTGTTATCCTTATCACAACATCAGCATTTGCTAAATTTGCAACAACTTCAAAAGACATGCAAGTAAACACCCATTTCAGCTCAGACAAAGCTGTCAGAGCCAGACAATGTTTCATGTCAAAGGCATATGCAGATTGTGTAAGTTAATGTGAAAAGGAAGGGACAGTGGTGGCACTTGGGGTGTGTGGAGGGGCTGAACAACACCAGGTGACACTGTTGGAGAGAAGGGTGACACCTGCCTTGGTAATGCCACAGTGAAGGAGGGAGTGTGTGTGTTACAAGCTCTCATTTCTTATCTGAAAATATTTATGTATTTAGAGACCTGTACCATGCTAAAAACACAGAGATACTATTCAAGCAAGTGACTAAAAAACACTCATTCAGAGCATGGAAAGTTCCCAGACCAAGAAAGCAGTAGCATATTCCAGCTACAAACAAAGTGTGCAAACATATCATCTAAGAAGTTGAGTTTCCAAAATAAGTTCCAATTCACTAGGATAATTAAAAACATAGTTTAAAACTGATACTAAGGACTTTATGACATGAGGTAGTCATATTGCAGCAATCCCATTTGGGGAGGGGCTGAGAGATCAGGATGGAGAGGGGAGTAAAAGAGAGATCAAGGTCTGGGCTGATGGGGTGAAAGATTAGGATGGGGAGGCTTGGAGAAGCAAGATCAGGGCAAGGGAGGAGGAGAGTGTGAGAGGAGGCTGGGGAGGGCAGGAGAAGTGAGATCAGGTCAGTAAATCAGAACAGCAAAAAAGTAAAAAAAAAATGGAAGGCATTGCAGACTTGCTTGAGAACAGCTCAGGGGAGGGGAAAGAGAGATATTGTATATTCCGGCATATAAAATGACTGGGCGTATAAGACGCCCCCCCCCCAAAAAAAAATTTACGTTAAAATATAGAGTCCCCCCCCCTGCTGTCCAGCCAGCCACCCAGCTGGAAAGCCTGTCCCCCACCAGCCAGCCAGCTCGGTGGCTGTAGATAATGGAATAGCCTGTGAAATTAAAGGACAGAGAACAGCTAAAAAAGTATGGGATACTTTGAAAAATCTCTGTGGTGTCCAGTCTTTGGAAAGTAAGGTTGCATTAAAAATTAAGTTGGTTAATATGAAGCTATCTAATCCCAAATTTTTGAATGAGCACATTAATGATTTTAGAGCCACATTGGCAGACTTGCAAACTCCTGGAGAGGAAATCCCCAAAGCTATGCAAATGGGAATCTTCCTGGCAAATTTACCAAAATACAATCCCATAATAAATACCTTGCAATTAAAGAATGATTTAACTCTGCCAGAAGCTTTTATTCGGATAAGAGAATTTCACCCTAGACAAAACATGATGCAAAATGATAAGTTTGAATCCAGAAATTCTAATTTTAGGCTAACATCGTTTTAAACAGACTTCTTTCTTCTCTCCTCAGCTAAATGGAGGGCAACTTAACACTTCAAAGGCAAGGCAGTCGTTCTCACAGCAGGGGGAAGGATCTGCTGGGTAAACTGCCCAGGCAATTTAACACTTCAAGGACAAGGCAGTCATTCTCACAGCAGGGGAAAAGATCTGCTGGGCGTATAAGATGACCCCCACTTTTGAGGAGATTTTCAAGTATTAAAAAGCAGTCTTATATGCCAGAACATACGGTAGTTTATGGTAGTGGAGGCTGCCAGGGGGACACAACTCGCTAAGTGGGTCAAGGGAGCAGACAAGCACGTAAGGGCGGACAAGCAAGTGAGAACAAGTAAGGCTGGATAAGCAAGTGCGGGTGGACACAGGCAGGCTGGGCAACATAGCCAGCCTTCCATGAGTGGACAAGCACAGTATCTGTTAGTGCTAAATCACATTAACTAGCAGGCAATAGCTTGCAAGAGCTGAAAACACACTGTTCGAATTCCAGATGCCATTAATAAGCAGGCAATAGCTTGCAAGAGCTGAAAACACATTTTTCAAATTTCCAGGTACCATTCATTAGCAGGCAATAGCTTTCAAGAACTGAAATCACATTGTTCAAATTCCTTGGAACCTTTCATTAGCAGGCAATACATTGCAAGAACTGAATTCACATTGTTCGAATACCTAGGTATCATTTATTCATTAGCAGGCAATAGCTTGCAAGAGCTGAAATCACATTGTTCGAATACCTGGGTATCATTTATTCATTAACAGGCAATAGCTTGCAAGAGCTGAAATCACATTGTTCAAATACCTGGGTATCATTTATTCATTAGCAGGCAATAGCTTGCAAGAGCTGAACTCACATTGTTCAATTTTCCAGAGGCCACCCATATGGTGCTGGGTGCCTCTATACCACCCAAAAAGGGTACATGGCCTAGCAGGCTGGTTACAAGGGGCAGGCTGGTAGGATAGATAGGTCCTTGGTGGCCCTGGCCCCTTGGGGCCAGCGGCTGGCACCTGTGGCATGGGGCATTATGGGTTCAACAAGGGGTGACACCATGTCCATCAGGGAATTCCTGGGTTACATGGAGGCACCCAATCTGCAGGAATTAACACAGGGTATCTTGTTACTTGTGGAGCAGGTGGTGGAGCTGAAGGCCAGAGGTAGCAGTGAGATAGGGGCAGAAGGAGCTTCGCAGCCCTCAGAGAGCAGCTCCAGTACTAGACCTCAGTCTTCATGGATCACTTTTGAAGAGTCTTCTCAGTTGGTGAAGATGGGATGGAGGAGGAGAAAGCACCACTCCCCTGCACAGAGCAACCTCAGTGTGGTGTCCTCAGTGGCTTCCTCCTCAACTGAATGGGAGGACAAGACATTGGGAAGAAGGGGGCAGAAGGCAAGCAAATAAGACAAGAAAAAGAAGTGTTGGAGGCACAGAAGGAGGGAGGATTCAGACAGCGAGGGATCCTCAGGTGAGTCATCTGAGGACAATTTGGACAGTTCATGGTATTGGAAGGTGGGGACACTGGTCCCAGGACTGCCATCACGGGCTATCAAGGTGTGGAATCAGCAGGATCTGCCAGCTTCCGGCCCTTCCACCTGGGCCCACTATCCTCAATTTATTTCAAGACAATGAGGACCCGCCTGGAGTACATTTGGATAAGAAGACTCAGGATAATATCCTAAAAGGGTTTTACATTGATATCTTTACTCTGCTTAAGCCTGAGGGAGAGGAGGGTAGTGTCCCCCAAATGGATAAGAAGGCAGCTGAGAAGGCCAAACTGGACACTGTTGACTGCTCCTTCAGCAATTGGTTGGTGGGATTGACGGTTTTTATTGGGGTTGTGCAAATTGCATACCCTGACAGGGGGTGGTATCTGGCCAACCATCTGGGGAACACCCTCAAGGCCAAGATGCTGGCGGGTGAAGCAGCTGTCATTGAGTATGACACCACTTTCCATAAGAGAGCTTCGTGTAATGTCCGGCCTAGATGGGATCTTATTAATGACAAGCTCTGGCTTGCCATTGTAGGACCCCATATCAAGGGCAGGTCAGACACAGTTAAGCCACCACACAGAAAAGACCCACGGTGCTTGGTCTGTTGGGAGTACAACCAGGGCAAATGTTTCATGGCATGGTGTAAGTTCGACCACAACTGCGAATATTGCTATGATGCTCATCTTCGAACCAGTTGCTCCCACCCCATATCCAGTCAGCAGTCCTTTCAGACAGGACGCCCTGCTGCCTCTAGCATCAAAAAGGAAGCAGGGTCAGGGGGCAGTGGCAGTCATGGTCCTGGCAAACACAACTAAGGAGTGCGGGGCTGGGGGAGGATGGCCTTCACACTAGTCAAGTTGAAGGCCATGCTCCCCCTTTTGGCCATTTATCCCAACAGGGAGGCAGCCACCTATTTAAGGGAAGACTTTTCAGTCAGTTTCAGGATCCCAGCCCTTCATCCCAGGGAGGTGACAGAGTTGAAACCTTAAGTCTGCTGCCAAGTTGCCTGAGGTGGTAGCTGCCAAGATTGCCAAGGAATGTGCAGTTGGGAAGGTGGTGGGACCCTTTTCATCTCCACCCATGCTCAACCTGTGGGTTTCACTATTAGGGGAGGTACCCAAGAAGGCACCGGGTGAGTACAGGCTCATCCATCACCTTTCCTACCCCAGAAGGGCATCAGTCAACAATGCGATACTGCCAGAACTTTGCTTGGTCCAGTATGCATCCTTTGATCACACTATCAAGTTGGTCAGGGCTTGTGGTCCAGGGGCCCTCATGGAAAAATGTGACATTCAATCTGCATTTCGCCTGCTGCTGGTCCATCCTGATGACCACTGTCTACTAGGTTTCAAATTTCAAGGACAGTGGTATTATGACATGGCCCTGCCCATGGGATGCTCCATCAGCTGTTTTGCCTTTGAGGCATTCAGCACTTTCCTGGAATGGGCACTTCGGCACAGAACTGGCTCCCCATTTGTCACCCACTATCTTGCTGATCCCTTAATGATCAGTTTGGCCGAAGGGTCAGGCTGTGGATTTCTGCTTCATTCCTTTCAGGTGCTGGCACAAGAACTTGGTGTGTCTTTGGCCCCTGAGAAGACGGTGGGGCCTTCTAACAGCGTTGTATATTTGGGGATTTTGCTGGATTCAGTTGTGGGGATTTCTTGCCTTCCAGAGGACAAGCTGGAAGGGATCAGGAAACAGCTTTGTCATCTCCTCACTAAGAATAAGGCAATGCTAAAGGAGGTGCAGTCACTTTTGAGGAATATCACATTCATGTGCAGGGTGGTGGCACCAGACAGGGCATTTTGTGCCAGGTTGGCAGGGATAATGAAGCATGTCCAGTCTCCACATCACAACAAATGGTTCACAAAAGGGGTGAAAGAGGACTTTCAAGTTTGGCTGCAATTCCTAGAGAAGTACAATGGGATCACATTCTGGCAGGGGGGGTATCGCTGGGAATGGGGCTGCAAGTCCATTCAGATGTGGTGGGAAGTATTGGGTTTGGGGAATTTTACAATGGCCATTGGTGTGCTCAGAAATGGCCTTCTGAGTGGAGGGACACTGCCATCATCCATGATCTAATATTTATTGAGTTCTTCCCTATTCTAGCTGCAGCGATTTTGTGGCAGGACAAGTTTCTGGAGAAAAGAGTGTGCTTCTGGTGTGATAATCAGGTAGTGGTCTGTATTATCAACAGTCAGTTCTCTAAATCTGTTAAGAGTTATGAGGCTGGTGTGGAAATTTGTGTTAACCTGCTCATCAGAAAACATCACCTTCACTGCGCACCACATCCCTGGGGCAGATAACAACATTGCAGATGCATTGTCTCAATTCCAGGATGCCAGATTTTGAGAGCTGTCCCCAGAGGCGGATCCATCACTAGTGGCTTTCCCAGACGAGCTGTGGCACCTTGGGAAGGAGCAGTGTTTCATGGAGTGATCAACTCGCTGGAGCCTTCAACTCAAACCAGCTACACCAGGGCAGTTTGGCAATTCTTCAATTTCCGGCAGTGACAGGGCTCCAGGAGTGCTTGGCCTGCCTCTGAGAAGGAGGTACTGCGCAACATTGCTTCCATGAGAGAGAAGGACTTGGATCCTCACACAGTATCACTACACCTGGCTGGCATCTCCTTTTTCAGCAAGGTAGTGGGACAGGGTGATCTGTGTGCCACATTCCTGGTCTGCACGGCAGTGGAAGGCTGGAGCTGGTTGGAACATCACCAGGAGGATGTCTGCAGGCCTATATCCTCCAACCTACAGCACAGACAGCTGGCTACACTTGGTACAATCTGCCAAACCAAGTATGAGGCACTCCTTTTCCGCACAGCTTTCGCCACTGTCTTCTTTGCTGCCTTGCACATCAGTGTGCTGGTGTGCAGTACAGAAGGGTCTGGACAAGCACTCCAATGGAGGGACGTCTCATTGGAGAAGCAGGCCCTTTGTGTATGGGTGTGGTGCTCCAAGAGCGATCAGCACGGAAAGGGGCAACTCTGCAGCTGCAGAGCTTAGGCGTATCTGCTCCATGCTCAGTGATCCTCATGCTCCTTTCCTGGAAAAGCATCCAGATGTGCCTCACACATTGTTCATCCACAAAGATGCATCACCATTAGCACGTTACCAACTGGTAATCGTGTTACGGACTGCGCTGTGCCACCTGGACTTGCCAGCAAACGAGTATGGTGGACACTTTTTCAGAATTGGTGCAGCAACAACAGCAGCAGCAGAGGGTCTGGTGGCTCAGACCATAAAATGGCTGGGCAGGTGGTGGTCCATGGCATGTGCTGCTTACATTTGCCCAGAACTCAATATTCCTGTTATTTAGGTCAGGTTTGGGGTGCATTTTCACTCAGTGACAGGCCCCTTTGATGGCAGCTGCAGGGTTGGAGGAAGACAAGCATGGTAAGGCTGGTTTTTTGTGGCGGTTTACATGGGTTTTGATCCAAACTCAGGGGTTACAGGGGTCTCCATCAAGTTCAAGTTCAAGGCCAAAGTTATGTTCAAGTTCACGGAGACCACAGGGAAGGGGGTCCAGGATATGCATGCCATTTTGGGGCGTTTTGGTCCTGGAATCCCTCCGCCTTCTGGAAAGTGTTGGATCACATGTTATGGTGGCCCACTGGGTAGGAATGGAGTCAAGCAAGTGAATGGTGGGCCTGCAAAGACTCCTCCCTGATGGTGTGGATGACAGTCAGCAGGAAGGCCAAAAGAGGATTCATTGACCACACAGGCGGGTTGGTCGATGACTAGGATTCAAACCCATGCCTATGTGCCAATCTACTCAACTGTCATCAAAGAAAGTTGTGGACATTTACTGCCAATATATATATTGATACTTTTATCATCTTATGTACAATATATTTCTGAAAGAATCTTTGTGTCTGTGTCTTATTGGGGGTAAGGATAAGGGGAGGGGGACCATGTCACCTCGACATGCCAGTCAGCTGCCCAGACTTACCTGGCGGCTGCTTGGCAGGGTCTGGAGGGTTCTCCAGCAATCACTCTCTGCATGGACGACTGTTATGGGTGCCACTATGCTGGTTTTCTTCTTCCCGGCAGGCTTTGCTTGGCTGGGAAGAGGGATTGTAAATTGACCAATCAGGGAGAGGCTTCCTCTCCCTGATTGGCCGATTTGAACTTGCCACAGCCAATCAGAGGTGGGGAGGCCCTGGCCTTCTAATCGGCTTGGAGGGAAGGCCTGCTCCTGAGGTGGCATGTCTTTCGTCTGGTCTGGCTGTTGGGTATTTAGTCCTGACTGCAGAGCTGGATCAGGTAGTGGCTCACGGAGAGCTGAAGTCCCACCCACCCTCCCCTCTTTTCTTGATTGTGTATTATGTTTCCTTATTGTTCCAATTGTTTTATGATTATTCTCATGTCACAACTTTCAGTGAGGTTGATGGTTGGCACGTTTTCTGATCCAAACTCAGGGGTTACAGGGGTCTCTGTCAAGTTCAACTTCAAAGACAAAGTTATGTTCTAGTTCTAGTTCCACTTCACTGAGACCCTGGGGAAAGGGGGTCCAGGATATGCATGCCATTTTCGGGCATATTGGTCCTGGAATCCCTTCGCCTTCTGGAAAGTGTTGGATCACGTGTTATGTGGGCAGGTGAATGTTGGGCCTGCAAGGGCTCCTCCCTGGTGGGGTGGATGACTGTCAGCAGAGGATTCATCGACCAGACAGGCGGGTTGGTCGATGACTAGGATTCGAAGCCATGCCTATGTGCCAACCTAAGCTACTGTCATCAATGAAGGTTGTGGCCTTTTATTGCCAATATGTATATTGATACTTCTATCATATTATGTATAATATATTTCTGAAAGAATCTTTGTGTCTGTGTCTTATTGGGGGGACTCATGTGATAAGGTCCTAAATGGTGCTTAGAGCCAGAAACAATTGCTACATCCAAGACATATAAAGAGTGTGCTAGCCTCATTGCTGTGTTATACTCACATTATTTTTTGATAAAAATCATTCTGATCTTACTCTGGGTTAGTACTATTGTATATACCTCTGAGCTAATATATAAAATATGTTATGTATGTTAAAAATCACTTCTCAAATGATGGAAGTCATTATGAGTAATGAAAGTACATAATTTTAATGGTAATGCAAAAATTAAAAAGTGGATTCATCACCCACTGTCAAGGAAGCCACCAGCTGCCACTTAGAGTAAATGGATATAGCATAGATTGAATCCTGAAATCCCTCTCTCTCTCTGGCTAATATGCTCTCCTTATCTCTTTGTCTGTCTGTCCATCTTTCTCAGTTACACAACCCACCCCTCCTTGTTCCGTTCCCAATGTAAGTGAACCTGCAGCAATTTGGAGATGGAAAGGTTAAACCACCTTCTTCAGAGCTTGTATTTATCTTCCAAAAAGAGGAGGGCAAGAGGAAAATTCAGTGAATTAAAGATAGTTACCTTAGAAATAGGAATTGGAACTGTATGCATGCACATGTGTGAACCATGGAGTGTGGGGTTTTTTTTTGAAAAAATGGCAACATAGCTTTTTGGTGGCTTCATCTAGACTATGGTAAACCCTCTTGAGGAAGACTCGCTACTTTGTCAGATTACCCCCCCCCGTGGTTAACATTCTGTTGCCGGCATATTTTGTGGCATTTTTATGCTGGCAACCCCCCCTCCCCCAATAGGCCTACCTTGAGCAGCATCAGAAAGGCAGCCCTGGAAGTAATGGAGCATGAAAAGAGCTCCATTTACTTCTGGGGTTCAGATCTCACTGATTCTCATGAGAAGACACGAGCACGGCAAATTCAAAAAATTAAGCAAAATACAGACACCAAATGTAGACTGAAGCACAGAAACACACTTTAAAAATTACAAGTAAACCGCGAGATTCATAAAAAGAATGTCCCCTACGGGGCTGCCGTGATCTCAACTGGCAGTGTTCTGTCATTGATGCTGTATTCCTGTGAGCACAATGGCACAATGTTTCGAATGCCAGCAATGCCAGTAACAAAGCGCCACGGTAGATCTATTGACGGCTTCAGACATCAATAAAATAGAATGGCTTTTTCACAATACAGGATCACTAAAGGATTACATCATTTGATATGCACACCCTTTCACATTAATTAGGCATCATCACGACACCATATTTGCCTGGTTGTCTCCCTCTTTGCTATTTTATGATGGCAGGCAAAGATCTTCTTATTCAAAAAAAATTGTCAGCCTTTGATTGGTTGGAGTGGAAAGATGTCCAATGATGTACTTTTACATATGACCGTGTGTGTGTTTTATGTGTTGTTTTTCATTATTGTTTTAAAATTAATGTTTTAATTGGACTGGTTGCATTGTGCTTTTTAAAACTTTTGTGCCACATATTGTTTGGCTAAATAACACTGAAAGGCAGAAGCACACTCATTTCATGGAAAAAAATAATTGGAAATAATAGTGGCAAACTTATTTGATATCTCACATCTAGTGATGTCATTTAAAACTAATTAAAAAGCACCCTGGGAATCTTACTTAGTTAATGTGTAATAGGGCAATGTGTACTATGGCTAGACTCTGAGTAAAACCTAACCAGTTTGATAATATCACAACCCAAGTGTCTGGTGACAACTCATAAGTTCACTAAGCTTGGAATAGCAGGTGAAGTGGGCTAATCACATGGAAATAGAAACCACATTCATTTGTGGAATTTCCCATAGACTCAGTCCATAATTCTTCCCTAATGGGGGTCCATCTGACCAATTTAGAAGCTACCATTTTGAGCCAAGTAACTTCTTTCATGCCCCAACCCCCTCACCACAAATGTTCATATAATATAACATAGTAGAGATCCCCAAGGCTTTCTATACTCCCTCCTTAAACTATGGTCTGAGTAGAGAAGGCCTCCTTAGTGATCCCTCTGACACAGTAGGACCCCTGTATCCACAGGGGATTGGTTCCAGAGGGCCCCCATGGGTAATGAAACCCATGAATAATAATGAACGCCATAGTAGCCATTTCCTCCCCAGGAGTGATCCCGGGGGCAAAGGGATAAGAGAGGTGAGATATCTCCTCCTCCCTTCATTCCCTCATCCACCACCCCCACTGTTGCCTTACACGGATAATTGAATCAGTAGATGGCAAATCAGCGGATGTGGGGGTGCTACTGTATTGTTAGCTATTATTCTAGTATTACATTTCGCAATGTGGAAATCATTTAAGGAAACCTTCCTATACTATAGGGGTATAATTCTTTTCCATTTTCTCTTCTTAAAGGTAGCAATAAGTAATTTAGTAATTTTCTTTCCACTGCAAGAAAGTATTCAAATACCATACCATTTTCAATGGCTTTTAAACAATGTGGGGCTTATTCTGCAAAAAACAAACAAAAAACACATGGATGTTTTGCACAGAAAGCAACATTTTTTGTACAGAAAACAGATCCTCTGCATGCAAAACAATATTTCAATGCAGCAATATTAATTTCTGCACAGAAAATGCTGCTTTCTGTGCAGAAAACGCTGTTTTCTATGCAAATCAAGTATGTGTAAATTTTATGCAGAAAAATTCCCCAATGACAGCTGTGTGCAAACTTTTCACAGAATAAGTCCCAAACTGTCAAGATTCCAATCAGTGCAGGATTCTTCTTGTCATATTTTCTCAACACTCAGAAAACATGTTTCTGATCATTTTTCAAATATTTTTGAATATTTTTTTCCATCCTTATTATGCTACCTGCTAACATCGGATGTCCATAGACAACAGTATTCATATACCACCCCTCTTCAGTTTCCAAATGAAGCACTGGAATGGGAAGAAGCTATGTCACAGGCTTAGATACAGAGACTACTCCTTTCTGCTTTTATAGGTGGCTCACTTTTCGATATGCACATTATAAACACACTGTAGGCCTAAATGCAACTGCTACTCCAAAGTGGAGTAGACCGATGGGATTATTTGCTGAAAGGGAAGTCAACATTTATGTAAATTCTATTGATTCAGTGAGTGAGTTTACTCTAGAAGAGATGAGCCATTGGATATGGGCCATAAACATTTTATTGAACTATCCCCCAAAAGGGGGTGCATTTAGTACATTTGCCCCTTTCCAACATCCAGCTTTTTAATCTGCATTGCAAAAAGCAAAGGAGAAGATTCAGTCTATAGTACACAACAGAGGTACTAGATTAATATTCAGTATACAATGTCCCTTATAAATACACTGAGCTCTGGTTGTTGGGTTTTTTTTTTTTTTGGAAAGCCAAAAACCTAATGAGGTTCATTGATCAATCTAACGTTTCAATGTTTCCCATCTTTCTTCATTTCTCTAAGGAAATCCTCAATAGGCTTCTAATGGATAGAGTTTTTCTTTTGTATTTTCTTAGCATATGTACACTTTGCTAAATGATTCTAGCACTAGCAAACCCAAGTTGAAAGAAGCTTGCCTTGTCACAGGCATGACAAAGTACTGTGCAGGGGGTTTAACTGCCTCCTGGGCAAATAAGCTCTCTCATTCAGAAGCTGCTGCCACCCACAGTTTTGCCTTCTAGCCTTTCAGTGTGTGAGAGTCTATGCTTTTTCCTTTTGCCCAAAAGTGATGCTATCAACAGGTGTTTCAAATGATTATTTGCAATGTGCTCAGCCTGTGGTGCTGTCCAATAGCTGAAAAAAAGCCACTTCCTTATATTGGGATGGCAAAAGCCCCACGCTCACATGGGAGGAGTGTTACCTGAATTGTTGGGAGTCCATGAGGAACCCACTCATGATACCAAAATCATGGTATTATTTTGGGGATTTTTTCCCCCCATTATTTATTTATCAGATAATCATTAGTACAATACATTTACATTCTAATACATCCATAATCTTCATCTCTTATGCTAAAGGTTATTCTGTATAACATAATAATTACACAAAATAATAATATCTTCTTTTCTTAATTCTGTTCTCTTCTTATCTTCCTTCTTTCCCACTTATGACTTCCCCTGTTTTACTAACCCAAAGGTTTTATTCCAATTTAATTCTTTTTCTCTCTTTGTTCCGAAATCACCCTATTTAGTCTCACAAATATGCATTATTGTGTTTTTTCTTTTCTTTTACGTGTGTTTTGCCATTTGTTCCAAACCTGCATTCATTTGCTTCCATCACACTTGGAACCCTCGCCTCCACCTGATACTTTCCCTACTGATCAGCCATTCCTCTTTTATGTAAATAATCCGTAATGTGCTTCCATTCATCTTTCGCTTCTTCCACATTTCTATTATATATGATCTGCATCAGTTTATCATTATTCTCCATCTCTGTCAATTTATCTAACCATTCTTCTAATTTTGGTACCTTTTTCGCTTTCCATATTGCAGCTATCTTCAACCTAGCAGCCGTAACTAAATATAATATCACTCGCCAATATTTTTTCTCGATCTGCTTATCTAGAATTGTTGTTATATTCAGCAAGTATAATTTAGGATCCAACGCAAATGTTATGCCAAATATCTTTTGTATAGTATTATGCACTTTTTCCCAGAATCTCTTTATCTTAGGACAACCCCACCACATATGGTGAAGGGACCCCACCTCTTTTTCACACTTCCAGCATTTCTTATTGGTTAACTTATAAATTTTACTTAATCTCGCTGGCGTCAGATACCATCTGTTCACTATCTTCATAAATTTTTCCTTCAGGTCTTAGTTTGCGGTAAATCTATTTGTTTTTGACCAGGCACATTCCCACTCCTCCAAACTTATGGCCTCACCTATATCTCTGGCCCATCTTATCATAGCATCTGTAATCAACTCTACTTCTAGCTCTCTCTCAAGCAGTATCTTATAAATTTTGGCTATTCTCCCTCTTTCTTGTTTGCAAATAATCTTATCTATTTCATTTCTATCCTTTATAAACCCATATGTTATTTTGTCCTCCCTAAATCTATGAATTAACTGAGCATGAGTTAACCACTGTATATCATATCCTTGACTCCGTATTTCCTCTCTTGTTTTTAAACAGCTATCTCCATTAGGCCATTTTATCAAGTCATTATAAGTCAACCAATCTTCTTTTTTTGTCCATCTGGCCTGGAATGCTTCCATGGGTGATATCCATAAAGGAATGTTACTATAGAATTTTTGCTTTACCTTGCTCCAAATTTTCAATAAAGGTCCTCTGACCGTGTGATTTTTAAATTCTCTGTCTACTTTTTTTTGTCATACCACATGTACGCATGGATTCCGAACTTCTGATTCCCACATTCCAAATTTATTATTCTTTCATTCCTTAAAGTTATCCATTCGCTTATCCAGTTCATCCCACATGCCATGTAATATAACTTAAGGTTTGGAAGGGCTGTTCCTCCTCTATTCTTTACATCTTGTAATGTTGTCCATTTTATTCTGGGTTTTCGTCCATTCCAAATGAAGTTCTTTAGCTCTTTTGTCCATTCTTGGAAGGGTTTTTCATTAGTTAATATTACCAAGTTCTGAAATAGGAACATCATTCTAGGCAGGATGTTCATCTTGATCGTAGCTATCTTCCCTAACAATGACAAATTTAATTTTTGCCATCTTTTGATATCTTCCTTTATCTGATACCAAGTTCTTTTATAATTATTTTCATACAATTGTTTGCTTCTTTTTGTCAACCATATACCTAAATACTTTGTTTTATTTTCTATCTTACTGCCTGATATATCCTTTAAATTGAGTTCTTCCGACTTTGTTAAATTCTTAGTTAATATAACTGTTTTTTTCCTTATTGATTTTAAAACCTGATACTTTCCCAAATTCTGTTATCATATTCAATGCTTTCTCCGTATTGTTTATTGGGTCTTGGATTGTTAACAATAAGTCATCTGCGTAAGCCAACAATTTGTACTCCTGTCCCTTCAGTTTCAGCCCAGGAATTGTTTCTCCGTCCCTGATTTGTTTATTCAGAACCTCCATAGCAAGAATAAACAATAATGGGGACAAAGGACAGCCCTGTCTGGTTCCCTTCTGGATGTTAATTAAAGAAGATCTCTCCCCATTTACGAATATATGTGCCTTTTGTTTTTTATAAATCTGATCAACACTTAGGTAGAATTCTGAACCTACATCAATTTCTTCCAGTACACCCTTCATATATTGCCATCTCATACTATCAAAGGCTTTTTCCACATCTGCAAATATTAAGGCTACCTTCTTATCATTATTTTTTTCATAATATTACAAAACACTTAAGGTCTGCCTTATATTATTTGCAATTGTTCTTCCTGGAAGAAAGCCATTCTGATCTGGATGTATAAACGTTGCTAATACTTTCTTCATCCTATTAGCGAGAATCGTTGTGTAGATTTTATAATCAACGTTCAAGAGGGATATCGGACGATAATTTCTAACCTCTGTCCTGTCTTTCCCTTCCTTTGGAATTATGGTTATATCTGCAATTTCCCATGTTTCAGGGATACCTTCTACTTTGATCTTATTAAACAATTCCTGCATATGGTCAATTAAATCCTCCTCGAACACTTTATAATATTCTGCAATGAAACCGTCCGGGCCTGGCGATTTCACCTTCTTGAGATTCTTTATAACCGAAGATATCTCTTGTGTCGATATCGGCGCACCAAGTATCTCCCGTTGTTCATCTGTAATCCTCCCGATATTGTTGTTCTTTATATATTTTTTAGTCTCAGAATCATTAATTATATCTTCGCCTTTGTCCGCATATAAATTTTCATAATATTTTACAAACTTGTACATTATATCTTTTTGTGAAGTATATGTTTTATGATCTTCTTTAATCACTGTTATAAGTTTCTTGTCGGATTCTTTTTTAAGTCTGTGCACTAGCCATCTGCCCACTTTGTTAGCATTAACAAAGTAATTTTGTTTAACTCTTTTTAACTTATTTGCCATTCCTTCTATTATCTCTTGATTCAATTCATTTTGTATATTTTTTATTCTTGTCAGAACCTTTTCATTGTGGGGTTTCTGTCTTAGTATTTCTTCTTTTTCTTTTAGTTCTCTCTGAAGTCTCTCTTCCTTCTCTTTTCTCTGTTTTTGTATTTCTGCACCTCTTTGTAGAAACAGGCCCCTCATCGTTGCCTTGAAAGCTTCCCATCTTACTTTACTGGAGGTTTCTTTTGTGCTATTTATATCAAAATAGTTTTTCATCTCTTTCCTTATTTTTATTACAATTTTCTCCTCTTTTAACATGTTCTCGGTCATTCTCCACACATATTCTTTTTTTATAATTTCTAAGATCATTTTTAATGGGTTATGGTCTGATAAAATTTTTGGCAAAATGTCTATATCTTTGATTTTTGTTCACATTTCTTTTGCCACCCAAAACATGTCAATTCGTGACCAGCTTCTGTGTACCGCTGAATAAAATGTGTATCCTTTTTCTTTGTCTTTTTTGTAAGGCCATGCATCAATTAAATTTAAATCTTCCATAATCTCCTTGCAATTCATTGGGAGGTTACCATGATGTTTCTTTTGTGCCCCTGATCTGTCTCTAGTAGCATCCATAACCCCATTGAAGTCACCAGTAATAATAATATTCTCACTTTCTAGTTTCTGTATATCCTTCTTTAGCTGATCATAGAATTGCTTTTTCTTTTCCAGAGGTGCGTACAGTGCTATCACTGTAATCTTATAATTTATCAGTTTTATTTCCACCCCTACATAATGTCCGTTTGTATCTTTCATAATCTCTCTTGCTTCAAATTTATTTTTTATATATAATGTTACACCTTTTTTCTTATGTGTATCCAATGAATAAAATAATTGTCCCAGCTTCGAATTCTTCAAATATTGCCAATCTTGTTCCTTTATCCTGGTCTCTTGTAATGCTATAATGTCAACATTTTGCTTTTCCAAATAGTAGTTCACTCGTTTCCTTTTTTCCGGGGTATTTAAACCTTTTACATTCCATGTTAATAGAGACAATGACATCTTGTGCAATCTATTCTAGGTCTTCTGGATAGGTCTCTTCTTCCTCGATTTCTTCTCTTTCTTCTTTATCTGAGACTTGTTCTAAATCCTCTTTTTCCTCTTGCGATGTGTTCGAAAAGTCCTGTTCAATCTGGTCCTCTTCTTCTGTCACTTTTTCAACCGGTCTTAACTTTACATCCTGTCCTATTTCTTGATCTTCTTTTTTATCCTTGTCTTTACCTGATTGATTTCCATATTTCCCGTCATTTCCCTTTGCTTTTTTCTTTCTTCTCTTCAAATCATATTTCTTTTCATCTCGATTCATCTTTTCCAAGAACTCTTTGGCTTTTTCCAATGTGTTTATTCTATATCTTTTTTGGTAATAGCTAAAAGAGACTCCTTCGATACGTTCCCATCTATAGTTAATACCTCTACTTAACAGCCTTTGTGTTAAAAATCTATATTCTTGCCTACGTCTTAGTATTTCAGGTGGTGTATCTTTGAAAATTAATATATCATTGTCTTCAATTATTAATCTCTTTGAATAATTTTGTTGTACTATCTCATCTCTTATTGAGGTTTTAGTATATGTAATAACCACATCTCTAAGTATTTTCCTTTCTCTTGCAGCCTCAGAGCTTATTCTGAATATTTTATCCGTATATTGCAGTAGAAGATCCTCTGACATTTCCATGAATTGGGCTAATGGAGGAATTATCCTCTCCAACAAATTTTGTTTTAACTTTTCTGGAATTCCTCTTAATTTAATACATTTTTCGCGATATCTTATTTCTTGGATCAAATTTAATCTTTTTTCCTTTTCCTGTTCCACCATCAGACTTTCGGATTGTTTTTCCAGTATTTGCGTTTTGCTTTTGACCTCCTCTAGATAGGTTTTCATCTCTTTCATCTCTGCTGTGAGTTTGTCTAGTCGTTTGCCCAATCTCTCAATGTCTGTTTTCAATTCTTTTTTTCATATTTCTAAACTCTTCCTTCATATCTCACTTAAATTCCCTCAGCTCCGGTAAAATCTGGGCATTCACATCAGCTTGTTTCCTTGGCATCTCAATGGATCCCCTTCTAGCCAGGGTGGTTTGTGACGTTGTATAAGCCCTGGATCTAATCCCTGCTGCCATTGTTTCTTTTCCACTTCTATCCCCCTTATACAATATATCATTCACCAATTGTATACCCTTTTCTTGGTAATCTCCCTATTTCCTAGGTTCCTTCAAGTCCAGAATTCCTTCTCACAATCAGAACGTCTAGCTTGCTCCTTTAATACTATGTCTATTCAAAATTTGACAATTTCCTTAATACTATTATGAATAATGTTTAAGTCACTTAATAATGACTTTATAAATTATGTTTAAATCACACAATAGATAATGTTTAATTCCATTAATTCATGCTTGCTTACTTAGTTAATTAAATCTTACTTAATTGCTTCTTGCATAACTAATTCTTAATTACTTCTTAAATCGATTCTTAGCTTTCCAATCAATCTTCTGTTTAGCTTCCAGTAAATTAACTAATTAAATAAACAATTAATCAGTCAATCAGTTAAGCTATACGCTTTCTGAATTCATAAATTCTTATTGCCCCTTAATTCATAAGTTTTTACATTCCAGCTTTTTAAATATACAAATCTAAATCTTACAGTTATTTTTTAAGCATATAAGTACAATTTTCAAATCTCAAACAAGTCCCAATTTCATATAGTTTTCCAATTAAGTTTCAGAATTCATTTATGTCCATCAATTTAATTACTATTACAAATTCCTTAGTATCCTGCTAGCTTATTAATTCATAGGTTTCCCATGTGTATCATATCATAAACAAAAACATTTCATATATATACCAGAACTTACAATATCTATTTTCACAAAGTTCATTAATACACAGTATCTTGTCCTTGAGTTCATCAATTGTAATCAACTTATAAACTCTAAATTCATTTGAATTTCCATAAACTGCTACTATAACAGTCGGTTTTCAAATCCAGAACCGTACAATATCAATATTAAATCAAATATAAGTTCATCAATTTCTTGAATCCATTAAAGTCTTTTACCCTTCGTTTCTTCTATTAAGTTCCTTCTTCTTTCCCCTTTAAGCTCTCAAATCTGTTACGTCTCAGCCGCTGCTACTTTCATATAACACTCACCACTCCAGTCTGTTTAACTTTCTCTTATTTCAGCGTTTCTTTATCTAATATTTATGTCTGTGTCTATTTTTGTATTTTCCCTTGAAGCTTCGTGAAGGGTTTTTTACATTGGGCACAACACAATGTCCTAGTTCCGTGTATACCATTTCAAAGTCTCTCCTTTCTTTTAATGTCTCTTTTCTCTTTCCTGCCTCCTCTCTCTGTATCCCAGTGAAAACTGGAGGTGCCTCCTTTCTTTCTCCTTTCTCCTTTCTGCTTTCCTATTCCTTTCTCTTCGTTTCGCTTCTCTCAAACACTTCCGCGTCTCATAAGGGTTGCACCCAACACTCCTCAATCGCTTTCCTCCGTGAGGATTCCTTTCAGTCTATTTAAAGTCCCACACCATTTTTCCAAAGTTTTGGCAAATGCAATATTAGCTAAAGACCCTCCTGACTTCTTTGGGTTGTAATTTAGTCTTCCACTCTGTATATTGAAGCTTGAAGGTTGTGAGCTTACCGGCGACTCAGAGCTCGACGCTCCCACCGTGGGGCAGCAGCTACCGCGCCCTTGCTCAGCTGTCTTCTTCGACCTGGCATTTTCCCCCACGTCTCAGATGACAGCTTCCAAAGGGCTTTCTTACTGGTCCCGTGTCCCTGTCTTCCCCGACAAGGGTGTGAAGGATGCCAAACTTTGGTGTTAGATATTCAGCCACCTTCAAACTGCCCCGCTTGGAGGTCAAACCTGCGGAGCTTCTTCGCAAGTCGACCGGCGTCTCCGCCCACAAAACCGGAAGTCTGAGTGCAAAGTCTACCAGTACAAACTGCAGAGACTCTGAGTTTAAATGAAATAACATGATTTTTATTGGAAAATAACACAGAAGTATTCATATGCACACTCTCACAGAGAACCACACAAGGCTAACAAAGAGTTAAGGTAGAAAGGTTGTATAGAGGAGTAGATGGGTTTGTATGGGTGATAATTACCGGTCTTGAAGAGCAGAGATACGTGCAGCAGAAGAGACTCATACTTGCTGAGGGTAAAACAGCAATCTGGCAGAGTGACGGTATCAGTAGCACTGTGCACACTTAGCTATTGCCTGGGGAATAATATTTGTACCCAATTTCATGTCCTGAAGGGGTGTTTGAGCTTCAAACAATGCTTGGATGTGTTTCCCACCATTAAACAAAGGGGAACTTGACTTTGTTAATTGTTGTTTACGGCTGAGACATTGGAGTTGATGGGTTTATGACAACCTCCTTATTGTGGGGTAGGAAAGGTGCGAGGAAAGGTGTTTCTGGGAATAATGGGGATTCTGGTCACTGTTTGTTGGTTATAGATGATTGCCAATGCTTCCAAGAGGTGATTAGCACATACCTCGGTGATGGCTTTGTTTACTAGGGGGCTCCACTTAATCCTATCTTGGGCATGGATGCCAGAACTTTTCCACAAAGCCTTCCTTAGGTACTGATAACCTCCATTTGACATCACTTACTGTCCTCCCCAATCTACTAGACCTCATGGAGTATCTTAATATTGATGATTATGAAATATTATTGGGAGGGGGTGTAAGGCATGATAACAGGAGTGTTCATTGGATAGTTTGATCCCAGAATTGACTCAGCCCCATAAACTCCTAAAAAGGTTCCTCAAAACAGGCTTCTTCCCACATTCTTCTCAGAAAAGGACCTGTGCTGTGGTTCTCAGACCACCAATGTAGCAAGTGTGATTCAGGAAATGCAGAGGCTGAAAACACTACTTTTTTCAGATTCTGAGTCCCAGAACACCCCAGCATCACATGGACAATGTCCATGTCATCTGGGGGATTCCACTGTTTAGAAGCTTAAAAGGTAATGTTTCTAACCTCCAAGGAAACAGGCCTCAAGTGAAGTATTATACTGGAATGTAATGGCCAACTTCTTAAACACAGGTGGGACATCTTTGACAGCAGCAGATGGTGGATTCCATGGATTGGGACAGTGAAGCCACTGCAAATTTTAGTACAAATTTTAAAGGAGTTATCCAAAGTGTTGAACCCAATATCAAAAGTGGGCTCAGTACCTTGGCTAGCTTCTTTAAAATTCAAACTAAAACATGGAGTGAATTCACCATCCTACTGACATGGAAGCTCACATTTGCTACTGACTTGTAGTCTTGCATCTATTTTTGACCAACAAAATCTCTTATGAGGTTGTGGCCTTTGGGGAGCTGAAGTCCAAAAATCTGGAGTGCCAAATGTTTCCCAACTTGTGGCACAGTGTCCTCAAGCTACTGAAGCATGCACATAATCCTTTACCTATCACCAGCCATTTCAGCTCTCTTCAATGTGCAGAGAACAGGAAACATAAGCAATGGCAGGTCCCTGATTTGATTGTCTTCTAAGGAAGCAGAAAGTTGCCACCCTCCATGACAATTGGACAGCCAGCAATTTTACTTCTGACTCCTTCTTGCCTTTGATGTTTCTCTTAGCAGAGTGTTTCAAAGGCTCAGAATATTGTCTCTGCTACAACTCTTTTTTCTCCTTTTTCCTGTTTTCTTTACTTGCTTTCCTTTTGCCATTTATTTCATTTTGTCTCCTGCCTTCTTTTGTGTTTTGCCATGACTGGAACTGAATGATGAGAGACTTCCCCCTAACACAGATCAGAACTTGACTTGAGATATTATAAGGGAATAAGGTAAGCTGTTTCTCAAAAATGTCAAGCCATCACTTGACTTCTCCCCACCCCCCAGTGAAAGAAAGAAAGAAAGAAAGAAAGAAAGGTGGTATTGTAATGTTCACCTTTTATTTAAGGTGAATATTATCAGCTCTCAAAACGTACATTTCTGAGACCAGAAATACAATTCTGAATAGAATATCTACTGAACTTCTCCTCTTGCTATTTGCTGATTGTCTCCCCACACCCTTTTTAAAAGACTTAATCATTTGCCATACTTCCCTTTCTTTAACATTTTCCAGCTTTATTGATTTGTATGTATAGATGTAAATTGAGAAACAGTTACTGTAATTTAAACAGGAATACAATATATATCAACATAGTAGGAAAGGTTGTGACCAGCTAAGGTATGTACCTGCTCAATCTGCTATCCACATGCTCAATAATGTAAATCCTTCTATATGCTGCTACATCTTTAAACTGAATTTAGACTAGATGGCCCTTCAAACAGAGGCCCGTCCTCTGTAAAGTAAATCACATGTCCACCTTACTTCTGCAACAAGAAGGCACAGAGGATTTGCTCAATCTCAGAACAAAACTGACAGTTGACAGCTCTTTGGGCCTAAGCATGCATGGTATTAGAAGCCTGCCTTTCTCTTACCTCTTGTTTAAACAATGCAAGCATGCACACATGCAGTCGTATTAGATATAATCAAAATTTTAGAAAAGCCTTATATAAAATTAGCATTTTAAAAGAGATGGTGACTATTTGGGTAGGCTCTAACAATTGGCAGTGGGCCACTTGTAGGTATGAGGAGATTGGAAGATAATCACCTTTGCTGCTTACTGGTGTAAAGATTAAAGAAAAATTACTTTTGTGTCTAATATATCTATTTCATTTACAGAGCTTGGAAAATTTAGTACTTTTTTTAAAAAGCAGCTCCAAGAATTCACCAGCCATCATGGCCATTGTAGTCTAAAAAATATAACTTTTCTTGAGTTCTGTGGATTTCTAAAAATCTTAGGGATTTCTACCTATATTTGTTCTAATTACAAGTTGCCCATCAAACATGTTTTCCTTCTTTTAAGGGCCTGATTGTCCCACCCTTACATTACTGGGAGCTTTGAACTAGCCTTATTGGATTGGAATACTAAAAATGTGTACTCTCTTTTTAATTTACTTGGACTTTATTTAACTTTGGTACCAAATGATTTTCTTTTGCATTTTAAGATGAAACTACCCTATCCTACTTTCTTTTGATGATTTGTTTGAATTCAGCCATTTGTTTGTTTATTTAAGCAGCTACATTTGAATCTGGCAATAGGGAGAAAGAATATTCAAAAATATTTTTAATAATGATTGAAAACATATGTTTAGAGTATCAAGAAACCCTGATGAGAAGTATCCTGGACGGATGAGAAGCTTTGCAGTTTGAAACTTATTCTATGCAAAATTCACATGTAGTTGTTTTGGACAGAGAAAGGCATTTTCTACTCAGGAAACAGCTTTTTCTGTGCAAAAAAATATAATATTTATGCATGCTCCTTGCTCTGTTTTCTGCTCAGAAAATGTTGTTTCTGCTATACCACCATTTTGTGCAGAATAATTCCCAAATTTTGAATAGACTTTAAAAACTGTGTGGCTTTTGAAGTCTTTCTCATAGCGGAAAGCTAACATTACTTGTTCCTTCCTTTGATAAGAAAATTACTGCCAAATTATATACCTAGCTGTTGGTGACAATGACTGATCATGCAAGGGAGTCTTGTTTAACTATTCCAAGAGTAAACAAGAGAAGGAACTATTCCCCCTAATATCTGCCATCAGACATCTGACCCAGGAGTCAACCATTGATGTTGATTCACTCCAAGACCATTTTATACCATGTTATGTAGCTGCCAGCCCTACTGCCATTCCACCCACTTAGCATATGGGAAACAAACAAGGGACCCAGAAAAATGGGTTGCCTGCCCAGTTTCTGTACTTGTATGTTATCTTAAATTTGCATATCAGCAAATGAACATTTGCATCTTCTCCCCAGGACAGGGCAAATACAGCATTGCTTAAAGGAAGTCACATTTTCTGCTGTAATGTTTATTTATTAATTAGTGCTGATTAGATACCCCCACCTTTCTGAAGAGGCTCTAGTAGCAAAAATGCTATTCAAACTTCCTCTGGAAACAAGATGTTGAATGCTATTGGTAGTCCCAACTAAATTAGACCAATTGACTTAGTGGGATTTGTGTAAGTATTGACTCTCTATTTCATAATTAATTCAATGGATCTACTCCCATTAGTAATGCTCATAGGATCCAGGCCAAGGTTTGCTAAAGTCTTTCCTAACTGTGAAGTTGAAGGCTTTAATGGCCAACATCCATTTCTGGAAGAGTTTATATCTCTTTGGAGATATGCAAAGAGGATTAGTGACTGTTTGTCTAATGGTTGGCTAATTGTCTGCTGAAAATCCCCCTGTCCCTGAGTGGAGTTCATTTGCAAGTGTTGGGTTCCGATTTTAGTGTTTTTCAGGATTGGCAGCCAGATTTTGTTTACACTTGCAAATGAACTCCATCCATGGAGAGGGGGATTTCCAGCAGATAATGGACCATTAACCAACCATTAGCCAAACACACACTAATCCACCTTGCATATCTCCACCCAGAAACTAGCCATTCAAATACACAAATTTACATATCCTCCCCAACAGGGGTTTACTGTATATAAACTTCACACACACTCCTACCCAACCATTCTCTGAAGAAGCCAGCCACAGATAAAGCTATCATATTACCTCTTAACTGTCTTTTTTCCAGGCTAAACATACCCAGCTCCCTAAGTCTCTCCTCATAAGGCATGGTTTCCAGACCTTTCACCATTTTAGTTGCCCTCCTCTGGACACACTCCAATTTGTCAATATCCCTTTTGAATTGTGGTGCCCAGAACTGGACACAATATTCTAGGTGAGGTCTGACCAAGGCAGAATAGAGCGGCACTATTACTTCCCTTGATCTGGACACTATACTTCTATTGATGCACCCCAAAATCACATTGGCCTTTTTAGCTGCCGCATCACACTGTTGGCTCATGTTCAACTTGTGGTCTACTAGGACTCCTAGATCCCTTTCGCACGTAATCTCATTCAGCCAGGTCTCCCCCATCCTATATCTATGCATTTCATTTTTTCACCCTAAGTGCAGTACCTTACATTTCTCTGTATTGAATTTCATTTTTTAGCTTTGGCCCAGCTCTCCAGTTTATCCAGGTCATTTTGAATTTTGATCCTGTCCTCCAGGGTATTAGCATTATGTTTATTAGACCAGCATTATGTTTATCAAACCATTTGTAGATGCATTTGTATACAAATATCTGCCATGTGCATGTACATGCTTTCTCACCATCACACATAGTCACCCATCTGAAATTGTTAGTGGTTCTGCTCATGCCATACTGGCCTCCTATGGCAGCCTGCTCCTTTCTTTCTAGGCAAGAGTACAACTGCCAGACATTTGGTGGCCTGAACTTTAGTGGCTATGGCCCCCACATCCTGAAGAGGACCCCCAGGCCAGGATTTTTGGCAGGCCCCTTACCTGCTACTAAGGTTAAGGGCCACATGATGCTCTATGAAGTTTAGGATAAAGATTAAAATAAGTCAGTTTAAATGATGACACCAAACTTATATTTAAATATATATATTTAATATATATATATATATATATATATATATTTAAAAACTATGGATTTATATAATAAGAACATACAATAATATCACACTGGGCCCCCCCTCCTAATCCCAGGTGCCCGGGCTCCCAGTGTAGGGCCATGTTAGTGGCCCTTCTGAAGGTTCTTTAATGATCCTTCTTTAGAGGATAATTCTTCAAATGTTGCAGAAATCATGGACCAGCAGACCCACAGATTGGAAAGTGAGTTTTATTACACTGGTGGGCCTGACTGGAATACCTTCCAAAGAGTCAGAGCCAAGAGCTATAGTGACAGAATACTTTTATACAGTAATGACAGTATGCAAAGAGCAATTCCCTCCTCCCTTTCTCTGGTGACTGCATTTTCCCTTCCTTGTGACAATTGTTGATAGTTCAGAAAGTACAAGGCAAGATAGCTTAGGAACATTTGGGTACAGTTCGACCGTTATTAGAGAAAGAATTTGTTTACATCAGCATATCATATGTTTATGAAACATAGAGTTGATTAGTAAGGAACATTGATTAGGCCTGAAAGTTAAAGGAAAAAGACTTTTCAGAGTCCCAGAATCTCATGGGCTATCTAGTCTGACCCCAAATAGTGATTGTAAGGTGACAGCTTTCAGCAAATAAACATTAGAGGCCAAATGGCTACTACACAAAAAACTAGACAATGTTTGGTGCAAAACAGCAGGAGGTTTCTCTTTGTATTATTATTAAAACTTGCTCTGATGCTCTTAAATACTTACTGATTTGGCCCACAGTGGATGAACACCAGTTATAATCATAGTTTAAGCAGGCCCTGCTATAGAGGGATTTCTTGACTATCCTGAAATAGGCTCGCTCACTCGTTCGCTGTATCTACGTACCTTCCTTTTCCTTTCTTTTCCCTTCACAAGTGGACTTATACCAATAGCTACAATTCATTTCAAAACTAAGGCCACACTGATCCACTGACAAAAGCATGCACATCAGAGTATGGCAGGCATGCTGTGGAACACAATGCTTTTAACTTCAGTAACTAAAGCTTCACTGGTCACACAAATTGTTCTGAGGTTAAGCTGACCTGACCCTTGACAAACTACTGTGGTTTCCTCTATTCTGAGGAGCTGTGGAGAGTGACTTGCATTGGGTGATTGGCCTGGTTAAATTTTGTGATGTTCATGAGCCTTTCCCACCCTACCCGCTCTTTCTGTAGCATGGTAACAAAGAGAACAGAAGTGCCTGTTTCTGTTTTCCATTAACTACCATTTCTTGTTTTGTCCAGAAGCTGTGTTTAGTTTTAACTATGACTTTTCTAACAAGCCATGATTATAAAATCATTGTCTGGGCTTGTGTGTTCAGATACTGGCCTTATGAGAAAGCAGAGTAAGGAAACCATCTTAGATAGAAGATGCTGGGAGTGAAGGACACCAGTGGATGGTCTCTGGTAGTGATTTTCTAAGCCATTTGCCTCTGTTAGAAGAGAGATGCTGTGTGTGCCATGTAGTCTGCTGTTATGTATGGTTGAGTGTGCTATCTCAGTTTAAAGTATAAATCATCTGGAAGTCTAGTCACCTTCTGCATTGGCATAGAAGAGAATTGTTTCCTTGTTGTTTGTCTCAGGGAGCATAAAGTTTTGGGTAAGCCCTGCGCACAAACCTTCAAACTGATCAGATTAAAATACCTAGCACTGATAGGACATACTGTACTGAGTTGAATATGGGTGTAAAATTAAATTCCTCCTTGTGGACTGAATTTGGGCAGTAGTTTTTTAAAGTAGTATTTTATCTGACAGAAATAGTGTTTTTCTAAAGTTTTTTTTTTTTACTTTTTGCTTTTAGATAAGGAGGAAAGGCAGCCCCAAACAGCCACACTCCTCTGTTGTTGTTTCTTTTCGAAATTAATTCAAATGAAATCCTCTCCCACTGTTTTGTGGTCAACCCAGCAAACGTTCAAAATAACTGTTCCACATCTCATACCAACTACATTTGTTAACTGCTGCACTTACACATTGCAGAGAAAGTTTCAGGGACTGTGTAGAGAGCCTTTTTGTCATCTACCTCAACTTCAATTTTCAAGAGGAATTGTTAAAAATAAAAAGTCCTAGTTACTAACTGCATTTATCTGCTCCACCCTTCCCCACACCAGTTGGGTAGTTTTGTTTATGTTTATGAACAATTGTGTAATATTAAAATGACTTTCACCTAAAAGCAAAAATACAACTGAATCATACTGGCAATGTGTATACGGGCAGTTCAGAGAAGCTGTTACACAAATATAGTAAGGATGACAGAACATGAATGTTTGAATTTGAGCATCTTCCATAGATATGACTCAGGTATAGAAGGTGATACCATAGAATCATAGAATCATAGAATTGTAGAGTTGGAAGAGACCATCCAGTCCAACCCCCTGCCATGCAGGAATACACAATCAAATCATTCCTGACAGATGGCCATCCAGACTCTGTTTAAAGACCTCCAAGGAAGGAGACCCCACCACGTTCCGAGGGAGCATGTTCCACTGTCGAACAGCTCTTACTGTCAAAAGGTTCCTCCTAATGTTGAGGTGGAATCTCTGTTCCTTGAACTTGCATCCATTGTTCCATGTTCTAGTCTCTGGAGCAGCAGAAAACAAGCTTGCTCCATCCTCAATGTGACACCTCTTCAAATACTTAAACAGGGCTATCATATCGCCCCTTAACCGTCTTTTTTCTAGGCTAAACATACCCAGCTCCCTAAGTCTTTCCTCATAAGGCATGGTTTCCAGACCTTTCACCATTTTGGCTGCCCTTGTCTGGACACGCTCCAATTTGTCAATATCCTTTTTGAATTGTGGTGCCCAGAACTGGACACAGTATTCTAGGTATTCTAATGGACACACACCATTATGCTATTAAATGTCTGTAACCTAACACAAAGTTCTTCGTGTAGTCCAAGAAGAAAATTAAAATGTCTGTCAAATTTACTACACGAAATGCATTGACAGTGCAATCCTATATGTGTCTGCTCAGAGAGAGCTATGCTGAATTCAATGTGACTAATACACTTAACATTATGTAAGACATAATGAATTAAATGGGGGTTTCTTCAGAGTAAACACAAACAGGATTTCACTGTTAAGTTCTATGTGTTTCTCTTGCATTGTACTATATTCAGTCTGACACACATCTGTTAACATCCCGCACCTTATCACACCACACCTTTATGGCATGTTATTCCATTTGAAATCCACTTCAGCCATTCTTCTGAGAATAGCTGATAGTTGATGCTCTCTATCACACCCTTGCCACATTTGCATTTTAATAGCATCATTTGCAATTTTGTATCTGCATTAATGGTGTCAAGCTAGATGACTTTAGTTTCTTTCTTTTGTCCACCAGCAGCAACTACTCAAATCTTTTATTGAAGAAGGTCATGGTGGATGTGTGTTGAATTTCTCTACCGAGCTGTTCAATACATGGCTTGGTAGCCTGCCTTGGCCAAGAAGATGGTGGGTCAGAACTTGTGGAGAGCTTGTGGAGCAGTGAGGTGGTGACCTTGTGGGATGATGACATGTGGCTGTACAACTTCCAAATGACTAGGGCAACCTTGTTTGAAATTGTATAGATTCTGTGTCCCCATCTACAATGAGACCACACCATCATGAGAGAGGAAATATCTGTAGAGGAATTGGTTTCCATTGCTGTCTGGTTGCTTCCCAGTCCACTTCTCTACAGAAAGACCAAAACAGACTTGGGGACTCTACAGTAGCAAAATAATAATAATAATAATAATAATAATAATAATATAAAAAATAAAAAAATGTCATAGAAGTCTTCCTTGCTATAGAGTATGTCCTTCCATCCTTCATTTGGGTGACTATCATGTAGTATGTCTCCCCTTCCTTGTCTGCTTTTCTCCTTTGTTTTTATTTTTACATGCCTTTGTGCACACAGTTTGATTAGTGTCATGGATTTAGCAAGGATCCCCTTTTCTGTATACCCTTGCAATTTGGGCGGTTGTTGGGAGATGGCCAGGAAAATCAGCAAAGGGTGGCATCTCATGCATTTTATGTGTACTCTGTGCTTGTATCTGTGTAGTACTTGTTTGCTTGTGTTGCCTCTTAATATCACATTAATCTTACATTTTCTTTTCTTCCCTTCCTTCCCCAGATCAGGGATGGCTTCTAGGAAATGCAGTTTCCATGGTATGTGGAGGATCTGGATGGAATTCACATTATGATACATGCTCTGGAAGGGTGAGAGGAGTTCATCAATAGGAAGGATGCCTAATCCATCCTGTTCTAAGGCACAACAGACCACACAGGATAGTTTATAGACATTGAGGTGTAATACACTGTGGAGAAACTATGATGTCCATGTGTTCAGACACTGCTTTGTGCCAAGAAATGGATGTGGGAAAATATGTGCCTGGGGACCCCACCATTACCATCAACTTGGTGCAGATGGGGCCCATCATCCTTGGAGATGGTGCATGCCCTATGCAAAAATTACCTGTAACAGGGTCTTCAATCAGTGTTGAAATGTGGTTGAGTAGGCATTTGGGAAGCTTGCCAGATGGGGGTGTCTATCTTCTCCATTCACTGTCACAGAGGAAAATTTTGTGCAACTTGTGTTGGCCTGGTGCTACAAAAAATTGTAAAAACAAAAGGGCATGGCCTAAATCCAAATATCCAGCCCATCCCTCTTGGTGAGGATTGATCCTGCCCAGGAGGAACACAGGCAATATAAAAGCAGTCAGGCTAGTGAGCGGGGGTGGGTTAGAGTTGAAATTGCAACAAAGATTGCAGTTTGGTAATCGTTACACTTTCCTGTACACTTTCCACCTGGTTGATCAAAATGTACTTCCTCTCATTTCAGTTTGCCTTGGTGCCATTGATCTTTCTGTATTTGTCAAATTAACACTTGCCCCCACAGGTGCATTCATCTTTGTTCCTTAAAAAGGACCTGCCTTGTGTAGCTTCACTGCAAGTTGCTGTTTCCAGACTGCATGGATCCCAGAGATTTTCCTTCACCAGGCATTCAATGTTGTGAGGTGAGGCACCCTCAGGTTGCCAGACTGTGTGGCTCCAAGACTCTTCTCAGCATTCAGCCAGGTTTAGAACAGAGTGAGTACTTACTAAGTAGCCAGTGAGGAGTATGAGAGAGAATGTGTAAGCACCACATACTCTTTCTCACATATACTCTCTGGCTAACTCAGACCCTTAGTTATTACTCTTTCAGTCCTAAATCTGGCTGATTGCTGGTAAGAGTATGTAAGCAGTGTTGTGAGTAAATCTGTTTGGTTAAATGTAACTTCTCTCAATTAAAAAAAATATGTTTCAATTCTTATACACTTTTGGCCACCTGGGACACTATGTATCTGATAGCCTGGAGTCAAACAAGGTGTGTATGGTGGCAGCATTGAGTACAGGGTTTTGTTTTTTTTTCCTGTGATGAAATAAGTTCCACATCTTCTCAAAGGAACCTTGGGCCATTTATATGGTCCCTACAGTGGATGTCACACAAGGGGACAGGTAGAAGTCTTTACATGGAGGGGAAGGTGGGAATTAGGGACAACCCCCACAAATGGTGATTGCCGTGAGCATTTTGGAATTTTTTGTGTTAAAGGCAGGAATCCCCAAAATGGGCATCACTGGTGTGATTGACAGAGGAGAACATGTGCCGTTGTTGGCAAGTGAAGACTTTCTTGATAGGAAACCTCCACAAACTTTCTTGATATCAGAAGGACTTTACCCTCTGCCCAGTGGGCCAGGCAGGGGTACTACATGGGTTGTTAATGTGCACACTTAGCATCTGACTCTTGGCATTAGGGTCTCCTGTGATTTGCCCAGACAGAGAACCTAAAGACCCCATCATTCTATGGAATGCAATCATGGTCATTATGGTAGTACCATTCTGATACCACTTCACATACACTGTAACAGAACTTTTCCCCCAACACAGTTATACCTCAGTGGAGTCACCTTTAGTACCATTGTAAATTGAGTTTGTTGTTTTTTTTGTTGTTTTTTTAAAAGGATGTTGAGTTTTAGAGTAGACTGCAGTATGTTAACATCAAGTTTTACAGATGTGCATTTGTAGAAGGCCAACATTTTGGGATTTACAGCCAATATTTTGGTCCAATTTGCCATTGTCAATATTTGCCATTCCTTATCCGTCACCATCTGCTCTATGGTATCAATGTTCCATTCCATCTTACTGGGGATTTGTGATGGAAGCTAGCTCAGTCTGCATGTTCTGGACAGCTGCTGTCATTCTTGCAGCCCTTCTCCCCCCCTGTAGTGCAGGAATGTCATTACAAGCACCAAAACCAACTGTGTTGTACACATTCCAACAAAAATACATCCTGTTTTTCATCATTTCACACATTGATCTCACAGAAGTCAGCAGGCCTCCATGGTTGATAGGGTAGGATCCATAGAAGACCTCCAATTAGTTTGAAAATTCTGCTTTCAGTCAGAAGTCTACTTTGTTAGAGACAAAAGATCTAATTCCTAACCAGTAGTGGCAGAAGTGTGTTTATTAAATGTTGTAATCATCTAAAGATAAACAGATGGCTCCTATTCAAGAAGGGCAAAGGAGTGATTATATACATCTGCACAATGCCAATAAACATTAATATATCCAGAAGCAATTGGCTGCTTTTTCAGAGTAAAGGCAAGGCTTGTTCATCATCACATCTTTGTTTGGTTCTGCAATTTATTAATTCTACATAACAACTATAATGACATAGAGAGAGGATATGGCCATCTCCAATGGCTATCAACTACTGCCTAGGCAGAAAGATACCCAGTGTGGTTCATCATTTAACCAACCTCTTTTATTCCCCTTAGATTTTGTGCCAACCTTCAGATGCCTTTTCATAGACCCAATCTAATTGGGAAAGCTTTGGTTGCATATGGCAGGGGGTTGGACTGGATAGCCCTTGTGGTCTCTTCCAACTCTATGATTTCATGATTCTATATGTGAATAATTTTTTAAACTGTTTTCCACTTATTCCCTGCAATGCTAGAAATCTGGCAACTTAGTTACTGCAGGGGCAGAATTTTTATGGGTTTGTGCCTCATCTCCCCCCTCCAGATACACACCTGATTGAAACAGACTAGGAGGAATTACTCATCCCTGAACTGATAGTGAGGGAAATTTGTGGCAAAGTAATTATTTTTTTTCTTACCCAAAATATGTAAGGAATTTCCATGTAACTTAGCTCTCATGTAACTTTATGAAATTCCCATCTTCCCTTGTCCATTCATTTTTCCTTAGTGACTTGTAAATAGATCTAATGTTCATCACAAAAGAGATAACAGAACTCTTCTGTCCTAATATAACCTCCCAATCATGTGAAGGAACAATGCCAGCTCCCAATTTTTCCTCAGTGCACAGAGCTTCTGGGGGCCATTGTTCACAAATAAAAATGGAAGCAGGGCCCACTCACCTGTCAGCTTTCCACATGCAGGACCAACATCTGAAAGGGGCAAGTCAGGGCCAACCCAGTCAGGGCATGTTGTATCCACAGGCAGCCATTTTGACACGAGTCAAGAAATCCCACAGGAACACTTTCACCCGACCTAGCAATTAAAATATAATGAAAATAAATTAAATGCATGGCAATTTGCTACTTTTTCCTGAGACACCTGTCTTGCTTTGCTTTACAGTTGGGTTTGTCATGGAGTAATAAAGCTCTGTACTAAGCATTTTTGTGAGGAAATAATACCTGACTTATATTGTTTTTACTTTTTTTCCAGCTGCCACAGCATAGAGATTTTTTTAAAAAGTTCAATCCATATAATGTGCACACTAAAAAGTAAATTTTGCATTTGCAGTATCTTTCTAAACTGAAAGACAGTACAACCAAAATATTGTTGGAAATGTGGCATTCTTCTTGCACCCCTGCTAATTACGTTCAGGAAATTCCTTGCATGCTTAAGTTCCTTACCCTCCTTTCTCATCTCAGGCTATCTTAGAGCTATGGAGTAACCATTGAGAAATTGATCACATGGCCTTCTTCACCACAAGATCTTCTTTCCCCTTTTCTTCCCTTTCTACCATGCATCTGACTTCCAAACAAGAAGAAGAGAGATGAGCTCTCACTGACTTACAAACACCTCTTTTCTGAGGAAATATCAATGTTACTGCTGTAATATTTAGAAACTTCTGATTTGATTATCCTAACCTGAACTTCCCAAGATTGGGTGAGTTTTCTACCATGAACTTTAGTTAGTTAAGGACTTAGATTTGTTTTGAATATGTAGATTAAGATTGCTATACCTTCAGTAATGTTTTGATAATTATTTTTTAAGCAACCATCTTTATTGTTTTTTATTTGTCTACTTGACTTTAAGGCTGGGTGATTTAGAACACATATAAATGCAAATTGAGCTTGGTCAGTGTTCCCTACGTTAACTCTGCTTACTTTAAAAGAAACTTTTCTTAAGAATATATTCCTAAGGGGGTTGCTCCCTGGAATCTTTATTTTTTTTTTAATTTTTATACTCACACACCCCAACAAATTGAGTTATGGGCCCCGTTGAAGACTATTCAAAGGCTCAATTTATTTTATTTTGCAAAGTATTGTTTTATCTGATCACTCAGCTGATGTTTGCCTCTGTCTCAGCTCAGCTGGAACAAAGGGCAATTAAGCAATCATGGCTGAACCTAATTCTGGCCTTAACTCCAAATTTATAATCTGGAGAAACTAGATGGCACAAATTATAAGAAGTGAACTTTTCCTTTTGAAACATATCTCAAAGCTATGGGACTTTTTCATATTTTACAAGATCCCAGACCTGCTCAAGCTGGGAGAGCACAAACTGAATTTGATAGAGATGAGCAGAGTCTTGGATTTCATAATTTTGGCTGTAGATGATGGAATAGTCTGTGAAATTAAAGGACTGAGAACAGCTAAAAAAACGTGGGATACTTTGAAAAAATCTCTGTGATGTTCAATATTTGGGAAGTAAGGTTGTATTAATAATGAAGTTAGTTATTATGAAGTTATCAAATCCCAAATTTTTCAATGAGCACATTAATGATTTTATAGCCACATTGGCAGACTAGCAAACTCCTGGAGAGGAAATTCCAAAAGCTATGCAAATGGGAATCTTCCTGGCAAGTTTACCAAAATTCTACAATCACATAATAAATACTTTGCAATTAAAGAATGATTTCACTCTACCAGAAGCTTTTATTCCGATAAGAGAATTTCACCATAGACAGAACTTGATGCAAAATAATAAGTTTGAATCTAGAAATTCAGATTTTCAGCCAAAGGCTAACTTGGCTGAAAAGAAACCTCATTTTAAACAAACTACTTCCTCTCCCAAGCTATATGGTCAATTTAACACTTCAAAGATAAGGCAGTCATTCTCACAGCAGGAGAGAGGATCTGCTGAGAGAACTGCCCAAAGGCCAAATGCTAGTACTAGAAAAGATAAAAGGACCTATTCAAGCAAAGAGGATCCTAACTCTAAGCAAAAGTTTAACATTGGCCTAGCTTATGAGAAAATAATGTGGGTTTCTGGAAATGAATATAAAAATTCCTTAATAATTGATAGCGTTGGAAGCAATTACTATTTCAATAAAAGGGAATATTTTCAAGATTTTAATGAAGATGAAAATTTCCCTGTGTTTCTTGCGAATGGAGATTCTGTCACAGTGCAAGGATTAGGAATTGTGTATTTACCAGCCACGACTGGACCTAACAAAACAGAAATATTAAAAATTGTGGATGTATATTTTATTCCTGAATTAAAACATTTCTATATAGTGTAAAAATAAGCACAGCTAAAGGCAACAGAGTAATTTTCAAAAATAACTCATGTTATGCACTTCATGGCAAAACTTTGATTTTTAAAGGTACTCTAAAAGAAGATGATCTCTACCATTTGAAGATCAATGAATCAAATTCAAATGTTTCCACTCAGTGTAAGCACAAAGACTGCATAAATTTATGGCATAAGAGATTTACACATCAAAATGTTGAATGCATAAAGAAATTGGCTAATCAAAAGCTTGCAAGAGATTTTAATTTCAAGAACTTGTGTGAATGAAAGGTGTGTTGAATGCATTAAAGTAAAATCTAGTGCACCTTCACACAAGCCCCTCATAGAGAAGCCATCCACAAAGCCTCTTGACTTAATTCACTCTGATCTGTGTGCACCATTTGGTCAAAGGTCAATGGGAGGAAACTTTTACTTTATGACCATTATAGAAGATTTCAGCAAGTATATACATACTTATCTCCTGAGGGAGAAAAGTCAAGCCATTGAAAAGTTCCAAGAATATTTTAATTATGTCACTAATAAATTTGGGTACAAACCCAAACATCTAAGGATGGATAATGGATCAGAATATATTAATACTCAATTTGATGAGTTCTTAAAGGAACATGACAATAAACATGAGACCACTGAAGTTTATTCTCCAGAACAAAATGGAACTTCAGAAAGAATGAACTGCATCTTAAGGGAAATGGCAGTTGGCAGTTGCAATGCTTTTAGAAGCTAGCATGTCTAAGGCATACTGGTCTGAGGCTATTCTCACTGCCACATACTTCCCATGAGGTCTAGAAATGCTACTCCATTTGAATTGTGGCATGATGTCAAACCCAGACTGAACCATATCAGTGTTTTTTGATCTAAGGCTTTTACTTACATTCCCAAACAGAAAAGAGAGAAACTGGACTTTAGAAGTGAAGAGGAATTTTTTATTGGTTATAACAAAGGTGCTTACAAAATCTTGAACCCAGATGGATGCACAATGAAAATAACAAATGTTGTTTATGTTGATGAAAGACATCAAACTAACTCTAATCCAAACAAGGAATTCTATTCAGATGTGTTTGCAGTGAAAGAGGATTCCCATCTGCAGCCACAGTGTGTGGAGCTCTTTCACCCTCCTGCAAGTGATTTGCATCCGGAAGGGGCACCCTCAACCCATAACTTCACAGAGGATGGAGAACCACATGGAGCACAGCCAGGAACTCAAGTCCAGGTGAGACAGTCTGTGAGGGGTAACAGGGGAGTGCCTCCTTTGAGATTCTCTTATCTAGCCATAGAGGAAAGCCTTCTGCAACCCTCTGACTGGCAAAAGATCAAAGGACTGCCAAAATCTGATTCTGAGAAATGGGTGCAAGCAGCTACTGAGGAGATGCAATCTCTATATAAAAATAAGATATAGACTTTGACACAATTGCCAAAAGACAAGAAGGCAATTGGCTACAGAGGGGTCTTCACAACAAAGCAAAATGCAAAGGGGAGATTGAAAGATACAAAGCAAGACTTGTAGCTAAAGGTTACAACCAGCAATTTGGAGAAGATTTTCATGAAACTTTCTCCCCAGTAGTTACACACACAACTATTAGTACCTTATTGGCTGTTGCAGCTTCCAAGAGAATTCATGTACAACATCTAGATGTAAAAACAACATTCATTTATGGGCATCTCGATTGGAACTGTACATGGAACAGCCTCCAGGATCCCAAGTTCCTAGGAAAATGACCCCCTGCTGCGCAAGAGCACCGTTCCTCTCCTGGGACCTCATCCTGCGGTAGGCACTGTTAAACGCTGTCTGAAAATCTCCTTAGTTTCATGATGAATAATGAGAACAATGCTGTACATGGCCACACCCTATTGGAATCTTGGAACCAAAGTTCAGAATACAGTGCAGAGTCACCTTGTCTTTTCTTATATCCCTTATACCCTTCCCTCATTTTTAGAAGACTGCAGTTTTCCCATTTTTAAAAGGCTATAATATGGCTTAAATGCCAAGGTGTGTGCATGTGGCGTGGGGTGGGGGTTGTAGTGTTAAAGTCACAACCTTTTACACATAGCACAAAGACCTTCAAGAAGTATATGTGCTAGTAATTTCTCATCCAAGAATAGGACACTTTTAACTAGGCTTGATCCTCACCTGTTCAGTCAGAACTTTCAGGCACTCATGCAAATTTATACTGGAAAACTTGTTGACTATATGAAGCGTGATGGATCTTTTTGATACCTAAATGAAGTAAAGGTTGAAACACACTAACTAAACCCATGCAGGGAAAGAGTAAATTTCTTCTCTTCTCTGATCCAGCCTACCAAACTGAGTCAAACCACCTCAGGTAACAATATTACTATTGTTCTCTGATGGAGAACTGATCTGTGTGTTTTGTGTGGTGTGTCTTGTGCTCCCTAAGCTCACCTGCTCCCTTCAGCAATGGTAGAGGATGTGGGCAATCTCCAAGGATAGAAGAGGCTTTCATTTTCACAAAGTACCTCTTCACATGAGGTGAGTACCAGAAACAGTGACTAAAGAATGCACTGCCATGCTCCTTCTGTTCATATCCTTAGACTACATAATAATATCAGTATCAAATGCTTATATTGGACTTTTGTATTGCCTAGTTGCATCAAATGATAGGTTTGTCATGGATTGGAGGGGTTCATGTCAACTCCCTGCCACATATTCCAGAGGCACTCAGTTGGGACTAAGATTTTTAAGAAGCTACAAACCCACTAATTTTGTCCCAAGTTTTCAGAATGCTTTGATATGAAGAAGGTATGTAGTCATGGCAGCCACACAGTGCACTAATATCAAGGAAGGGTTCCCATCCCATGAAAGCTGGTGAAATACAACGAAAGCAATGTTGAAGCACAGCAACTTATGTTATTATACATTATTTACAATCACCATTCCCCTGGTGACTGTATAAGATTAACTACAAATGAATTGAGAAATGTTTTCCACTAGATTTACTAATCCAAAATCTAATGAATAAGATACACTTTCCATTTGAGCACTGACAAGGTTGAGAGGCCTGACTTGTTCCATCTAAAACAAAAAATAACACCAGATAAGGGTAAGAGCAAGGGTGTTTGCCGACCCAGACCGTACAGCCCCACCGCCCTCCTAAATAAACACAAACACACAAATTCAGTTAACTTTGTATTGTCTACAAATATAAAACTTCAGAAAACATGGTTAGGTACAGGTTAGTAAATGTGGATACATGTTGGGGTAGATATGAGAAATATATATTTGGCAATAAAATTGCCACAACTTGCAAGCTAAATGGTTGGCAGCAATGTATGGGTCATGATCTCAACACAGCCAACACATGTGGGCAGAGCTGGGACCGGTCCATCCCGGTCCCCCTTCTTAGAGAAGAGAGACACTGGCTGAGCCGCCCGCTCGACACTCTCTCCTCCCCTGTAAACAAGCTCATGTTAACAAACTATACAGGGGCCTCCCTTGAATGTGAACTTGCACTTGATGGAGACCCCTGATTCTTTCTACTTATCACGACCCAATACATCCGCCGCTAAGGTATTCCCATGGAACCGCCTTCCGCCAACCATTACTCCATCAACAGGCAGGCCTACTGGTCCCCATGGGCCCCCGGCCTAGCAAGCAGTGCCCTTCCTGGTCTGATGTAAGTGGCATAGGCCCTGGAACGTCATTGTCCCAACTGCATGATGGATTCCGTGGACATGCCAGCTTCCGCTGCCATGGTTGCCACCCCTATCCGGAAGGAATGGCTGCTGAAATCTTTGGCAGGAAGCCCCAATCCTCTGATTGCCATCTTTAGCACACTCATGAACTGGAACCTGGTGAGAGGGATCCCATCCCAGTGCCTGAATAAGGGACCCTGTCCAAGGGCCCTTGCATCCACAAACATCTTCATGCTCGCCACAGGACAAGGGGAAGGACCTTCGACCCTCTGAAGGTGCAGGGTGGCCCCATGGCTGTGCTGATTCGCCTTTGAGCGCCTGATGCGTAGTGACAAATCATGGGCCCGCAAAGATACATCACTGATCTGCAATGCTTTGCCTGATGTGTCCATCTTGGAGGAGCACACCACCTCCCCCAGCCTCAGGGCCCCGTAAAAGGCAATCGTGTACACTGTGCCGAAGAGCAGTGCCTCATAGCTGGTGTAGCATATGGATAGCAGATGAGCCACCAACTGTGCTAGCATCGTGTAGGTTACGGGCCGCCTTGCGTCACGCACCCTTGGTGCCATCCTCCTCCAGCCATCTAGTGCTTTCTTTTCCATGAATGTGTTGCAGGGATCTCTGTGCCCTGCCGCTTTACTGAAGAAGGAAATGCCTGCCGCTTGACCTGCGATAGTCTTGGACACCATATCTCTGTCCTTCAGGGAAGCCAGGTAATGCAGGACTTCCCTTTCCGATGCTGGGCCAGCAGACCCGTAGCCGTGCCTCTGCCTGAATCTCATGAACTGCACCGCCGCCCTCTGGTAGCTGGCCTGCATAGAGGGCGCCAAGGAGTCCGCTACTCCCTGGAGCACGACTCACTCCAAGGTTCCATAGGTCTGCCAGAAACGGGATTGCCACCTCGTCCGTGTCAGGCGACAGCAGACGGAACCGGTTGTCCTGAAACCGATACAAGGCATCTGCAATTTCATTATCCATTCCTGGTATGTGCCGGGCGTGAAAACGGATGTTGGCCTCCAGGCAGGCAAGCAGAAACCTGCGTACCAGCCTCGTGACCCTTTCAGACCTGGAGGAATGCCTGTTGATGATCCTTACCACCGCCTGATTGTCGCACCATAAACAAACCTTCTTGTCTCTGAATTCCCTGCCCCACAAAGTAATGGCCACCACTATGGGAAAAGACTCCAGAAATGTGAGATCTCTGGTGATGCCCCTTTCTGCCCAGTCCTCCGGCCAGGGCTGCACACACCAGTGTCCATCGTAACAAACCCCAAAACCCAGACTGCCTGCTGCATCGGAGTGAACCTGCAGACTGTTTCCCAGCTCCAGACGACCCTGCCACATGGTAACCCCATTGTAATTCTCGAGGAAAGACAGCCACAACCTCATGTCCTCCTTTACTCCTTTTGTAAGGCGGATGAGATGGTGCTGTGCCCGCACCCCCCCCCCCAGTGAGTCTCGAGATACGCATGAAAATGCCCTCCTCAGGGACACCACCCTGCAGGCAAAGTTCAGATGCCCCAATAACGACTGCACTTCTTTTAGTGTGGCTTTTTCTTTCCTCAGTAGGTCAGCCAGCAACTCCTGCATGCTGTCGATCTTATCATCTGGCAGTCTGGATATTCCCTTATCTGAATCAAGCTGTATGCCCAGGTACACCAGGGATGTCGCTGGTCCAACTGTCTTGTCAGGTGCAAACGGTACCCCCAACTCCGCTGCCATAGTCTGGAAAGAAGAAAGCAGAAACCCACACTCTTCCCCCCAGCTGGGCCCATCATCAGGAAATCATCCAAATAGTTTGTGACAAAGGGGGTACCTGTGCACCGCTGCAATGCCCATTCCAGGAATGTGCTGAACGTCTTGAAAGCAGAGCAGTTGATGGAACAGCCCATGGACAATGCCATGTTGTAGTACCACTTGTCCTGAAACCTGAAGCCGAATAGGCAATGATCATCCGGGTGCACAGGCAGAAGCTGAAAGGCCGACTGAATGTCACATTTCGTCATTAGTGCACCCTGGCCACAATTCTGCAAGAGACGAACAACTTAGTCCAATGAAGCATATCTCAACGTGCAGAGCTCTGGTGGGATTACGTCATTGACAGAAGCCCATTTTGGGTAAGAGAGGTGGTGAGTGATCCGATACTCGCCTGGGCCTTTTGGGGCACCACCCCCAGTGGTGAGATCCTTAGGTTGGATGTGGGTCACTGGTCGAAAGGCCCCGCTATGCGCCCAGCCTCAATCTCTTTCTTGATCTTGTGAACCAGCACCTCTGGCAGCTGTGCTTCCTTTGGGCCCTGAAAAGGTATGCTAAAACCCGAATTTGAATCCTTCCACCAAATAAGTTGCCACCTCTTTCTTGGTGTAGGCCGTCAAGAGAGGGTGCATGGCACCCACTTTCACTGGTGTGAACGCCATGTGCCTCCCTACCCCCACTCCCACCTCATTTTGTGGCGCTTTTGTTGGGGGTCCTGCCAGATCCGGTCTCCTTCCTGTTGCCAGCTGAGGCAGGGCAGCTGCTCAAAAAGGACTGACTGCCACTGCCCTGACGTGAACTTTTGGATGCCCACCCCCACAGCTGTCACAGGAATGCTTGAATCTGCACTTGTACCGGGAGCACTTGCCTCCGTTGAACTCCCAGCACACCAGCTGCTTCCCCTCTTTTTTGTGTGTCACCTTTTGGAGCTCGCCCTTTCCCTGCCTGCCTGGTCCCGTGGCTTGCAGCCAATTGGGGTAGTCAATTGTCTCCCATCTGTGCATGGGAGACCGGGATGCTTTCTTCCTTCATTCAATGTCATACAGTATGGCATTGGAGTCCTTCGCCTGGGCCCACACCAGCAGCACCTAGCGAAGGTGATTGATCAAGTGCCAGGCCCACTCAAGGAAAACCAAAGCTACCACCCCCATGAAGACCGCCTACCCACTGAGCCAGTTGGTGAAGATGCGTTCCAATGGCTCCACACTATTCTTGTCAATTTCTTCCTTGTCACTTTTATGCACCCTGGCCTCAGCCCCGGGAGGCGGAGCTATAGTAAAAATGTCAACATAATAGCCTTGCAGAATCTTAGAATGCACCTTGTGATCCAAGTGACCCCAGGGGGATCCTCCTTGGACTTGGCTTCCCTGAGCTCCTCCCCTGTGGGTGTTTCACCTTCGCCTTCCTGTCCACCCCAGCCTTTTCCCTGGCTCTGCACAGCTTGAGGGCCCATGCCGGCAAACCCGGCTTAAAAGCTCCCAGTACCTGTATCTGTCCTCATCCAAGGACTCACCTGAAGAGGATCCTGATTGGGACCGTCGGCGCTTCCTGTGCGGACTCCCACTACCATCGGATTTGCTGCACCGCCGTGATGAAGACCCATGCAAGTCCGACTGCTTCGACTCCATGCAATCCGACTGCAATCTTTCGACCTGGAACGTTTGGATCGTCCGCTGCTGCTGGCAGAGCCTAAACTGGAAGAAGTACTAGGTTCCCCGGCCTCGGCCGCCTCCACCACCGCTGGTGCCACCTGTTCCGGCGTGCTACCAGAGGCAGCCTCCTTCTCCATCTTCTGCAGGACTACGGACAGGACCCTCATGACATCCACCAGGGTAGGTGTTGGGTGGCCAAATGCCTCCACTGGAGGCCAAGGTGCCTGCGCCGTGATGTACCTCGCCTGTGTTGCGGGGGGGTGAGCACTGCAGGGTGGGAGGGGCTGCTGCAGGTCCCTTTGAGCTGTGAAGGGTGGGCAAAGGCTGTGGCCAACCTTCCCCCCCTCCTCCGGGCCCCATGCCCCACCTGCCATGGGAGCACCTCCTTCCAGCCTGCGGCATGCGTAGGAAGAGGGGTGGGTGTTGCCCAGCCATGGTCCAATGCTGCCTGGAAGGGGCTTGCCCCTCGCTCTTGCCCCCACAGCACCGCCCTCCCCCCCGCCCCACCACACACACCCCAGCAATGTCTCCATCTCCAGCCTCCTAATGCCGAGGCCCCGCCGGGACAGACCGTGGCGAGGACAAAAAAGTGGGGTGGCTGAGTGCCGGGCATGGCACCCTTCTCTTGAGTGCCCCACTTGGGCCTTGCCCACCCAGCCCCCCAACCATCCCACGGCCTGTGGCCTGATATGTGGAATGGTTGCCCTTCCCTGCCTACTCTCCGCAGCTTTGCAGCCTGGGGAAAATCCCCCCTAGAGTCCAGGGAACGCCCCCACATGGGCCTGGGGAAACCCCCCAATAGGCCTGGGGAAAGCCCCCCATGCCCCGTGAGGCCTGCCCCTCCCTGCTGCATCAGCGACACAGCGTCCCGTCGCCGTGCCCAAACCACCACCACCAGCAGCGCTTGGCGGAGCAACTGGGCCCGAAGCTCTGAGCCCAGTGAGGGCTTGGAGAAACCCCTTTTCTGGCCTGGCTCGGCCAGCACTCCTGGTTCCCTGTCGCTGCCCGCCCACCTCTGAGGCCCCAGCCCTGATACCTGACAAGGGGGGGTGAGCATTTCTGGTTTGGCACGATGGAGCGCGCTGCTGCCGCCTCCGTCACCACCTGCGCGTGGCCTTTTAAGCCCAGATTCCTCCCCTTACCTAGCCAATCAGGGTCGAGTGGACTCGCCCCTGATTGGCCCATCTCCCTTTCCCCTCCCCCGCTGCAAGGGCCGATGGGGAGAAGAAAGGGAAGATGGTGGTGCACATGGTCATGCAATGTGGTCGGCCTCCACCCCCCTTGCCACGGACAATGCCTTGCAAGCGGGGGCGGGGCAGGAGGGCTGGTGATTGGGGTGGCCATCCGGGCCGCAAAAAGTCCTGCTGGCCAGGTGCAAACCCCCTTCCTGCTGTAAAGGACAATCAGATCTGAGTGTGAACCATGGTTAATATCAGATTAATGTTAGATTAGTTCAAGATGAAAGAAGGTATAACTGGACTTCCGGTCTGAGCTGGAGTGAACGACGGATGATCGAAGAGGAGCTCTGGCTCCCAATCCCCCTAACGTGGCTGTGGGAAAGATATCGGGGCTTATAACCCCCCCTTAAACCCACCAGAAGAGTCCCCCTGTCGAGGAGGTCTTGAGAGGTGCCACTGGAACGGGGCTTGGTGCACAGAATCCACTAAAAGTAAGGAATGACGGAGGGTAGTGGATGTGACAGGCTGAGAACGGTGGCTTCCAGCCGCAGAGGGAGCAGAGTGGGGTGGAAGGCATACTCACAACTCGCTGGAGAAGCCGTCAGACACCACAGAATAAGGAAATAAAATTGAAATAAACAAGGTCCGTGGAGCTTGCTCTTGGGAGGTAGCTCTAGTCCTCCAGAAAAACAGGCATTGCCTTTAACTAGCAGTTGGTGTAATTTTTTTTTCTTTTCGGTTTTGTTTTCTTTTTTTGGGTTTTTGATTATTTGCTTGCAGTACCTTCACTATTCTGGGTATTCTAAGGAGTAAAAGGGCTGGTTTTTTGTTCCCCTTCTTTTTTTATTTTTATTTTTTATTTTTGCATTTTGCTCTTTCTTTTTTGCCCTAAGTCTTTTTTTGTGGGCTTATTTAAGAGTGTATATTTGTCAGTTTATATGTTGTGTATATCTTTTTCCTTTGTTCTCTTTCTTCCCTTTTCATTTATTATTATTATTATTATTATTATTATTTTTCAAGTTGGGAGGGTTATTGATACTATTTGAATATTATTACTTTTTATTTCCCAATTTTTGGTGGTTTTGATGTTTTTCTGGCCTAAATGAGTGTGGTGTTGATTATTTTTTTGTATATATATATATATATATATATATATATTTTTGCTGAGTCACAACTGCAAATGGAAACCTAATGAATATCTGAAAGATAAAGTGGCCTTGAAAAAGCTGAAATCAGAAAACAATTGCCACATGGTTGGATGACTGCCAACATACCTGGTTATAGGAACACAGGCAGAAAGTAGAGAGTGTGGCCAACGTACAAAGCCAACAGATGGACTTTTGATAAAATACTCATTAAGCCCAGCGGCTGTTTGATTTCACTTCTTTCCCAGCTCCTCTTTACTCCTTATTTGTATATATATTTGTATATATATACAAATAATGGGTTTCTTTCTTTCTTTTTTCTTGGCCATGTTTTTCTTCCCTCCTTCTTTTGATCTGGAAATTAGCTCCTAGATACCTGTTTTAAGAACATAAATACCTGAAATTCTTTCTCCGTCCCTCTTCTTGATTTTGAGGGTAAAATTGTTGTTATTTACTTTTTCGATTATATATATATATATATATATTTGTTATTGTTTGTTTTCTGCCTTGTCCTTTTTTATTTATTTTTTTGTTTTTTTCCTCCCACCTATCTAGACATTTTTATTATCATTATTATTATTATCATTATTAACCAAACCGTCTGGTTTTTCTGTGCAGGTTTGGGATCCCCCCCCCATTTTTGTAATTTTTCTAAACATATTAGGTTTTTGCGCTCTTTACTTAAGAAAAAAAAGAAAAAAGAAATGAAAAAGAAACAAGGGAAGAAGAAGTAGGGAAAGAATAAAGAACGAGGAAGTAGTTAAAGAGGGATAAAGGAAGTAGAGGGTTTGAGGAAGTGGATTAGAATGTGAAGAGGACAGAAGGAAGGAAGGGAAACAAAGAAGGGAGAGAGCAGAGAAAAGAGATAGGAGGGAACCTTCTAAAGGTATTAGGTTAAGGTATCAAGTTAAGGATTAGGACAAGGAGTTTGGAGGGGAAGGAAAGGGAAGAGAGGAAAGAAGAGAGGGAGAAAGTAGGGAATGGGAAGGAAATTGAAGTGAAGGAGTGCAAAAGAAGGAAGGGAAAATTTAGATAGAAGGGAAAAAGGAAAAGAGAGGGGGAAAGGAGAAATCTAGATTAAAAACATTTAAGAACAGGTTAACTAAAAGGAAGGAGAGGTAGGCAAGAAAACAACAAATAAAAGGAAGAATAGATGAAAAAAAGTGAGACAAAAGAGGAAGAAACAGATAGTTCTTAGTGTGGAAGTAAGAAAGTAGGAATATGGCCTCAGGAGTTAGAAGTAGGACAAGGACTTTGGATCCTTATAGCTCACAAGGATGGAGAGGTTCGACGGAAAAAGGTGCACCACAATACATGATGAAATTTATGGAGGAGATACGGGATTTTAGAAAGGACGTGACGGACCAACTAGAAGATATTAACACGAAGTTTAATGCTCTCCACACCATAATGACGCAAACAAAAAAGGAAGTGAAAGAAAATAAAGAAGATATCCAGTTTTTTTAAAAAAGAGAACATAGATCTGCATGTGGAACTGGAATCAACACGTGATCAACTAGCGCTAGCGGAAGCCAGAGAAAAGGAAGCTTGGATCAGATTAAGAGGGCTAAAAGAACAACCAAACGAAGACACTAAAAGTAGGGTAATAGAGTTGCTAGCACAAAACTTGGAATGGAGCGAAGAGCAAGTTAGTAGAGAGTTGGACCGAGTATACAGACTAAAATTGAACTTTGCTGTGAAAAGAAACCTCCCGAGAGATATAATAATACAATGTGCAAGGAAAGTGGTGAAAGACTACATTATGGAGGTGCACTTCAACAAAGGTATTTGCTATGAAGGGAAACTACTTATACTCTTGAAGGAAATTCCATTGAGGATTTTAAGGAAGCGCAAGGACTACCATTTTTTGGTGGAGATCTTAAAAAAAGAAAAAAAAATTCCCTTCAGTTGGGACAAGTTAGAAGGTGTCCTCTTTACATATAAAAAAGAAAAGTTAAAGATTGATACAGTGGGAAAAGCGCAAAAATTTATCAAAAAGAATAAAAAAGATTTTGGACTGCAACGGAAAAAACAAACTGAGCAAAATGATAGCAAAAAGGATGATAAAGATGAGGCACACCAAGAAGATAGATATTCCAGTGAAGATGACAGAAAATCTGAGGAAAGAAGTGTAGAGAAAATGAGGAATTCAGAAGATAGCCTGCTGGACTTATGATTGTTTGTGTAGGATATTGTGTAGGATATTATTCAACTGAGTTAAAGTGGAAACTGAAAGCAAACCAAGTTTATGATATGTGGTAATCAAGCTGAATTTAGTAGCTTTTTAAAACATTCACATAAATAAAGATAGTAATATTGTGTTTGAGATTATGACTGTTATTCTGATAAGCTAATAATCTTTATATAATATGGCAGGTATAAAATTTATGACGTGGAACGTGAAAGGGTTAAATGCAGAGAAGAAAAGGAAATTAGTATTCTACCATCTTAAGAAAACAAAAATAGATGTTATTTGCCTACAGGAAACTAAGATCAAAAAATCGCAGGAATATAGGTTAGACCAAAAAAATTTAGGAGAAGTATTTGTATCATCAAATGTGAAAAAGAAAAAGGGAGTGGTATTATATGTAAATCCACAATTAAAACCAACCTTGATTTTAGCTGATGAAAAAGGTAGATATATAATGGTGGAGATATTATTGGGTAACATTAAATTATTGGTAATAGGTATTTATGTTCCCATAGAAGAAAAATATAGCTTTTTTAGAGAGCTAAAAAACACAATAGGACAATTGAGCTATAATAGTTGGTGCTTGCTGGGTGATTTCAATGGGGTCGTAGAGCCAAAAATTGATAGATACTCAGAAAAGACAACACACACACACACACACACACACACAAAAATTATTAAAAAGTGTCAAGGGAAGTTAGCTAAGGAATTTTTTGATATAGTAGAGGAGCTGCAACTAGTAGATATTTGGAGAGTTAAAGAGGGAGATGCTAAAGATTTTACCTACTACTCAGATGTACATTGTTCATTCTCAAGAATTGATATATGGATTAGTAACAACCTGGCTAATAATATTAAAAAAATAGATATTCTACCTAAACCTCTGTCGGACCATAATCCGGTATTGGTGACAATAAAAAGTAGGGAAATAATAAATAATTGGAGAATAAATGCATCACTCCTATTAAAAGAAGAAGTGATTGAAGACTGCAAGAAAAGATTTAAAGAATATTTTGAACTGAATTTAAACAAAGAGAGATATTAATGCGGTTTGGGATGCAGGGAAAGCAGTGATGAGGGGCATTTTCAAAAACTGGAGTGTAATTTTTAACAGGAGGAAACAAGCAAGGAGGAAAAGAATCTTGGATGAAATAAAACAAAAAGAACAAGAACTGATGAATACCCCCCAAAATAAGAAAGTTATAACCCAGATTAAATTATTAGAACAATTAAATATGATCGCGACAGACGAAATGAAGAAAAAGTTAGATTTTTAAAAACATTTTTTTTTTAATATGGCAATAAACCAGGTACGTGGCTGGCCTACAGGGTGAGAAAAGAAAAAGCAAAAAAGACTAATAGTAAAAATAAAAACAGGAGATAAGGAAATAATAGACGAAATCCAAATTCAAAAAATATTTCATAATTATTTTAAAACAATATACCAAAGGAAAGAAATCCCAATGACAAAGGTGAATGAATATATTAAGAATTGTGGTATAAATAAAATCTCGGATATGCAAGGAGAGGAATTAAATAAAGATATAATGATTGAAGAGATTGCAGATATAATAGGGAAAATGAAAATGAAGAAATCTCCAGGGCCAGATGGCCTGCCGGCAGAATATTATAGAACATTTAAAGATGAGTTAACAGAGCCACTCTTGAGATATTTTTTTTAATAAGAATAAGAAGATATTTTTAATAAGAATCAAATTCCTAATAGTTGGAAAGAGGCAAATATAGTGTTAATTCCTAAAGAAGGAAAAGACCAATCACAAATAAAAAATTACTGACCTATCTCTTTATTGAACGCAGATTATAAATTTTTTGTGGCGTTATTGGCTAATAGACTCAAAAAAATTACAAAGTTATATAAAGAGCGATCAAAATGGTTTCCTGCCCAATAGACAAATAAAAGATAATATTAGATCAATAATTAATGTAATAGAATACCTACATTATCATAATGAAACCAAAGGAGCCTTATTCTTTTTAGATGCAGGAAAAGCATTTGACAACTTAAATTGGCCCTTCATGATGAAGGTTCTAGAAGAAATGGATTTTGGTCCAAAATTCTGCAAGTGGATTCAAATGATATATCAAGAACAAAAAGCTAAACTAATAATAAATGGGAAGTTATCGGATTGAGAAAGGTACTAGACAAGGATGTCCACTATCCCCCTTATTGTTTATTTTAGTATTAGAAATCTTACTTAACGAAATAAGAAAGGATAAGGAAATTAGAGGACTCAAGGTTAAGGAAGAAGAATATACAATAAAAGCATTTGCAGATGATGTGGTGGTAATCTTAGAGAACCCAATAAAAGGAGTAGAGGATTTAATGGTAAAAATAGAAGAATTTGGAAAATTGGCAGGATTCAAAATTAATAAAGATAAAACAAAAATACTGACAAAGAATTTAGATAGAAATGAAAAAGAAGAGTTAGAAAAGAAAGCAAAATGTGAGATAGTTAAAAAGGTAAGATATTTAGGGGTTAATCTGTCAACAAACAATCAACAATTATACTACAATTATACTATAATAACTATGATAAAGTATGGAAAGATATTAAAACAGATCTGAATAGGTGGCAAGGATTAAACTTATCACTTTTAGGGAGGATAGCTACTATCAAAATGAGTGTATTACCGAAATTAATGTTTCTCTTTCAAGCTATACCTATAATTATTTCAAACAAAATTTTCAGAACTTGGCAAACAGAATTAAGGAAGTTTTTGTGGGCTGGCAGAAAACCCAGAATTAAATGGAAGCTATTAATAGACGATAAGGATAGAGGAATTTATTTCGAAGCAACGTGTTTATCTTGGCTAAAACAATGTGTATTGTTAGAGCATAGAAGAGACCTAGAACTAGAGGGATTTGAATTAAAATCAGGCTGGCATGGATATCTAGGATATAATAAATTAAAGATAAATAAGGATTTCAAAAATCATATAGTGCGAAGAGCACTGATTAGAATTTGGGAGAAGTATAAAATTAGGCTATGCCCAAAAATTCCAGGATGGTTATCGCCACAGAAAGCTTTCTGCAAAAACGAATTAAGAGATTACAATTGGTTAACTTATCGAGAACTAATGGTGAAAGATAGAAATGAATGGAAAATCAAGGAATGGCAGGAATTAGTAGCAGAAGGAAGACAATTGCAATGGTTAATTTATTATCAAATTAGATCTAGGATTAAGGAAGACTTAAAAATAAAACAGCATGAAGGTGAGATTTCAGAGTTTGAAAAATTATTGAGAGCGGGCAATAAACATCTAATTAGTAGAATGTATAGATTATTATTAAAATGGAATACGGAAGATGAACAGATAAAACATTGTATGGTTAAGTGGGCCAGGGATATTGGACAAAATATTCAATTGGAGCTGTGGGAGGGAATTTGGAAGAGGGGTTTGAAATTTATTTATTGTTATAATTTGAAGGAAAATTTCTATAAACTAATGTACAGATGGTATATGACCCCATCAAAAATAGCCAAAATGAAGAAAGCTCTCCACAATGTAGGAGGTGCAAAGACCAAAAGGGATCCTTTTACCATATGTGGTGGGATTGTAATATAGTAAGAAGATTCTGGTTGAAAATAAAAAAAAGAAATAGAGAAAATGATAGGTGCAAAGCTGGATCTAAGACCGGAATTATATTTATTAAACATGATTAACCTAGAAAATCCAAAGGAGAAGGAACATAAATCCCTATTACTCTATTTGATTATGGCAGCAAGGATGGTCCTGGCAAGGAGGTGGAGAGCAGAGGATGTACCAACTAAATGGGAATGGTTACAGAAGGTGGTAGAGCTAGCTCAATTGGACAAACTGACGAATTGGTTGAGAAAGAAAACAATAAAAGATTATATAAAGATATGGGAACCATTTATAAATTATTTTAAACAGAAAGAAGGAAATATAAGTGTTCTTGGTTTCTACAGTTAGGCAAATAATTAGATAGATATTTTGTTTATATGGTAAAAGATTATGCACTATTAAATCTATTGTATTGAGGTTATAATAAGGAATGGATGTAAAGAAATATGCCACAAGGGATTGTGGTTAAGTATTTAAAGTATTTAAAGTATTTAAAGATTATATATGAGTTACTTTATGGTAAGAAATTATATACAGTAGAAAAGAAAGGAAATAAGAAGGTAGTGTCGACTATTGGGTATAGACTTAAATAATGGCAATATTAAGATGAAAAGCTGCTTTATAGGAGGTGATATGAAGTATATTACAGAACCAAACAAGATCAAGTGGGAAGTCTTTTAAAATTTTATGTAAGTAATCTGTATGTATGTATATGTGATGAATGTTTGTTACACGGTAGAATTGTTTTTGTTTTTATTTTTTTTCTGTCTTTATATATGCTGTTTTCTGTTTTAGTGTCAGTGTGAGGATTTTTTTTCTTTGTTTTTGTTTCCAATTGTTTATATTTGTCATTATTTTGTCATTATTTGTGATTTAAAAAATTTAATAAAATAATTAAAAAAAAAGAAAGAAGGTATAACTGAAAAGGCACAGTCAGAGCTAGTCCAATTTTGTTGGTTGGTTGGTTGGCTTGAGGTAAAGGACAGCATGGTGTTTCCCTCAATTCTGTGTATCAGAAGTTTGCTGGAGTGGCAATTGTGCTTTCCATCAATGCTGGCAATGGGACAGGGCATTCCACTATTTCTGAAGACAGCAGAACAGTTGGAGGAGGGTGCAGGAAAGGCTGTGTTGTACATACAGCTTTGCCTTTCACTGATTCGCCTCACCTACCCATCCACCATTTAATGAGTAATGTCTACCAGAGTAAGTCTCATGGAAAAGAGCAGGGAGAGGAAGCTCCAGTGAGAAAGGGGTAGGGGAATGGGCTGGCAAGATCAGGCAGAAAGAGAAATGAAATGGAATACTGAAGAAGATAAGGGAGTGAAAGGAGGAGGCAAGAAGCAGAAACAAGAGTAATGGAATCTTCTGCTTATTGCTGTTGACACCCAATTTTAGCACTGAGTTTTGGCAGTGGACCAGCCTTTTTCAAACATTCTTTTTTCTTAGGGAGTATTGGGAATGTAAAAAGATGGCTGGTGGCCACATACAAACCACCGGGGGGGGGGGGAGAAACATTATATACTGAGTTATTTTAAAAATTTATCTTGTATTTTAAATTATCCAGACTGATTTTATCGTAAGCTGTCCAGAGCTCTTGTGGAAAAGGGTAGGATAGAAATATTTTAAATAAATAAAAATACATTTTCAAATAAGATATATAATTCTGGCTATGTCTGTTGTAACTGTTACCTAACACACACCCAAGTCTGTGAATATTTATTACAAGGAAATGGTAAGAAATGGCAGCCTAGGTGATATGTTCGACTGCTTTGAGTTCTAAAGAGATCATTACTATTTGTTCCTTTATTATTGTTATTCTTTTCCTTCATGAAAGACAGTTCTGCTAAGTAACTTGTACTAAGTAACTTGGAGAAGCTGCTGGAAACAACATCTGCCTGTGTGTAGATGTTGCTAGCCAAACTTGATATTCTTGATTCTTATTGTGACTACTCTGCTGGACTTGGATTGATGTTGCACTGCTCTATGACCTGCTGGCCCTGAACTGTTTTGACTTTGGCTGTGGAGTTCCTGCTTTGCTTTGATGTACATATTGGTAGGACTTAGCTTTTAACTCTGCTGCATATTACTGTATTTTATTATTAATTTCTTTAATATCCTGCCTTTCTCTCAATATCCCATTGTCAGGATTGGACCCTTTGGATCCTGTTCTAGCCATTTTATGTTTATTTCCTGTGGTCTTGGTGTAGTATGTGCCTAGCAGTTTCTGTGGGGGTGTATGTGTAACTGTTTGGGTTTTTCTAATGCTGCAGCTGCAATTAATGGTTTTCAAAGCCTGGGAAGAAGGTAGCTTTGGTTTATAGAAAGTTTGTCTCAGTGGCAGATGGATAACCAATTATTATGCAGCCTGCCAAATTTTCTTGATTGTAAATGTTTTCAATTTAGAGGGTATCTGTCAGGCCTTCATTCTCAGCAATGACTTTGTATTGTTCACTTCTTGGATTTTTGGCAATAAAGTTTTCTGATGAACTCTGAAATTGTTGGTCACTGAGTCTGGGAATTCTGACACCCATATTAAAATATGCAACAAAAGGAGTGCAAATTGCTGCATCTATTTTGATATTTTGTTTATTTACAAGCAGACTATACACACATAAACCTTTAGCCATTGTATCTACATCATCAAGCGAAGTACCCAGAGTCTTAAACTGAAATTTTCAGAATTCAAATCCAAAGGGTCTATATGTTTGTTTTATACATTGAACCATTTTTAATATGTGTTATTCTGTAGGTTTCAATCTATGTCCTTAACTGTGCCTGTGGATTGCCCTTTCTTGGATATCGACTGAGTTGTTGTCTAACTCCTTTGACTTGGACAAATCACTAGCCAGATTATGAGACTGAGTTGCACCTGACTGAAAACAGGACACTTCCAAGCCTTTTTATTTATTCCCTCATACAAATGTGTTCATATGTGTGTGTATATATATATTCATATTCCTGTGTGCATTCTAGTACATGCATTTTCTAATGCTAGTCCAGAAGGTAGCCTCCAGTCCAATGGTTTTAATTTAAATTAAATTTCCTCTTAGACAAGAGATTCCAAATAAGCATTAGGAAGAACTTCATGATCGTAAGAGGTGTTTGACAGTGGAATGCACCTCCTCAGCAGGTGGTGGACTCTTTTTTGTTGGAGGTTTTTAAACAGAGGTTGGATGTCCATCTTTCAAGGGTGCATTAGGTTTCATGCTGCACTTTTTTCAAATATATGCAAGGTTTAGTGCATATCTTCCTTTGCCAAAATCTATTGCAAACCTCAACAGTCTATGGATTTCCCACAGAAGATATACTTTGGTCCATTGCAAAATGGATGTTTTGTAGGGGATCACAAGCCTAATGTATTTCTTTTCTGTATCTACTTGTGACAGAGTTCTCTATGGCTCTGTGAATAAATTTTCTTTAGCTCTGATTGTGTCACTGCATGAACCCAATCAGCGATAAAATGTGTATGAGAGATGGGGAAATGTACATGGGGATGGGAAGATTCCATTCATTTGCCCCGAGCACATCTTTACATTTTAACTACCATCTTACCCACCAGTGCTCTGGATGTAACCGGGCAAGCCTGTGACACTTATTTTGACCAACAGAATGATACCATATCCTGCCTAATATACTATTTTAACTATGTGTCTTTTTTATTACTTTTTAATACATATGAGCAATGTTCATGTGTGGCCATGAGCTATAATCCATTCTGGATGGGCCCATAATTGCAAACTTCTTCTCCCCAGAATTGTTCACAGTGCTGTCCAATGTGTTCTGCTCATCATTAATAAAGACATCATACTGGCACATGCTATTCCTAAAGGTCTTTGTATCAGCATCGTTTCACCATCTCCTGTTATCTAGTTTCAAGAAAGATCCTTTGGTGCCTAGAGTTCTCTCAGACTTGAAAAGCTAGGAGGCTATAGGGAATTCTTGCACTGTTCCTTTCAGGCAGCAAATCCAAGTCACTAGGCTTGTCACCTGTACTCGTTCAATCATATTGTACAGGTTACGTGAATTAATTATGGAACCATGATACAGAAAGAATGTTGAATCTTACCATAAAATCAATATCTGCTGTCATTATGTTTATCCAGCATGCTCTTAGTGACTTGATGTGCTGCCTCTAATATTAAAGTTGGGTCAGTCTATCAATTAGACTAATGAAGCTGAGTCTGATATCAGTGGTTCTGAAGGGACAAGATAATCATCACAAACTAATGTCCTATCCTAACCGCCATTAATTCCACCTTAATTCAACATGTTGAGCTATGGCCAGAAACCCTATTCAGATGCTGTTTCTTCATATAGGAGTAGAGGAATTCATGATGTTCTAATTGGTAGATCACACTCCCTAAATATTGGGAACTGAAACAAACAAGCAATTGCATTCTTTAGCTATCTTTAGCTGTCTTTTGGAGCCCTATAGGACAGAAGAAAAGAACCTGTAGTTCTCCAGATGTTGTTCCATCTCCCATCATCCCTAACCATAAACCATAAACAAAGCTGGCATGCACTTAGAGTGTCCACAGGCCTTTTATGTCTACCCTAAGGCTACTTCTCTGTCTACTTTGAGCCAGCAATTTAACTCCTTTGTGGGTCACTGGCAAGGATGACAACAACATAATGGACAAAAAACCACCCATGTTTAAAATCAGCTAGATACTATATCTACTTTAAACTGAAACACAGTTTACCTCACAGAACAGCCAAGACTTTAATTCACTTTAATTTGAAATCACTGGGACAAAGTTTGCTTCCACTCTGAAATATTTTATTTTCTGATAATTTTCTTTCTGTCAAAAGCAAGTTTTGCTGAAAAATATTTTTCTCCATAAAGATGACATGTGTTTTTTTTATATATATCAAAGAAAGAAAGAAAGAAAGAAAGAAAGAAAGAAAGAAAGAAAGCCCAAAGGCAATAGAATTGGCCTATTAAAAATATGGAGGTACTGAAGATCTCCTTTACATGCACTTCGTTTCACCTCTGTTGTTACTGTAGCACTATAACAACATAAATGCAGAAAGTGGTTTCTCATTATTCTTTATGGAAAGGGATGGATTGCCTTTATAGCTATTTCTCTTCCCCAGCAAATAACAGAAAAAGGCTTTGTGTATAGTGAACTGGTTACAACTTCACCTGTCCACATATCAAGACCAGGAGAGAGCCTCACCAGGAGAGACTTTCTTGATGGGTCTGCAGAGGAGGGCTTTCTCATGCCAAAACTCTGGAATGCATTTTCCTATTGTGGAGTTGCAATCAGTTCCCAATTGCATTTAAAAAAAACATAGGAAAGCCTACTCCTTCAAACTGGCCTTCTAAACTGATCTACTCTTTATTGTACACTGATTTCACTGGTTTTATCACCTAATTTCTTTTCAGTTGTTACCAACCATGAGCTCTACTTGTAGTGGAAAGTCAGGATAAACAAAGCCCTGGCCTCACATTGGGAGGCATGGAGACGCACTATCCACAATGCTGCAGCCTTGAGAACTCATGCCGAACAAGTCTTGAAGAGAAATGACAACGCAGAAAGAATCACAACCCAGAAACATCACCCAAGGAGACCTTCTGCTGTGCTTTCTGCAACCGGATTGTTTATCTTGGATTGGCCTTTTTAGTCACCAGCGCGCTTACAGAAGCGCGGGATGAGTCCTTCCTGAATCTTTGTTTGCGAAGAAAAGCCAGAGAGAGAGATTACCTAATTTCTTTTCAGTTGTTACCCACCATGAGCTCTACTTGTAGTGGAAAGTCAGGATAAACAAAGTAAGTAAAAAGCAGTGTATTTATTTGCAATACTTTTTTTGTTTAAAAAGGGTCATTGATAATGAAATGCATTTCCCACATTTCATTTCATTGCAAAGCAAACACAAGGTAACTTAATCCTAAAGTAGAAAGTGCCTGCTAAAGCACTGTCTCAAACACCCACTTAAAAGCAAGCAATGAAGAGACCGAAAAACTTAGAAAGTGACTTATTCTATGATAACCTGAACATGCCACAGAAGGAAAAACATAAAACAAAACGAACACAAACCCATCTCACCATTGTTTCTATGTACAAATTCCATATCAAAATTCTCTACATATTTGTTGGCAAAGAAATTGAGGAGGGGGACATTTTGTCAGATTTCTACAACAGGATGAGATATTCTTCAACAAGTTATTGAGAGTGGTGCTTTTTTAAAAATGATAACTATTACATAAAATAAAAAGTAAGAGAGAAAAAAGTAATTACCACAAACTTCACATTAAACATCTAAAAACTAAATCACATAAACTGCTTCAACTACAAATTATCCCTACTAATTCCCCTAGTAAACTAAACACACATACAATGTAGAGAGTAGCCAATAGCATATTCTTTAAATTTTACTCCCTCGGAAAATGTCAATTAATATACACTTCTACTTCTTATCAAATAAGAGACACTAATTTTCAAACTTAACACATATTATTTTCTCTCCCCTTTCTCACAAGAATTGCAACAAAGGCTCACAGTCCTTAGAGAAGGTGTCAATCAATTTTCCCTTACCAAAGTGGATCATTTATCCATTTCTTCCAAATCAAACATCTTCAAAATGCAGTCTTCAACTGAGGGAATCTCTGTATTCTTTCATTTTTGAGCATATAACAATCTTTCTATTGTAATAATATATTGTAAAATCTTTTCATATTGTTTCTTAATCTGGCCATTCATTAGTCTCAAAAAACCTGTTCAGGCTTAAAACATACTTTCATCTTAAAAATCTTTTGAATCATACAGTGGGTCTGTTTCCATTTTTTTCACATGCCCACCACATATGATAAAATGTTCCATCTTGAAGCACACATTTCCAGCACATCTTATTAACACCTTTATACTTTAGATAGCTTTTTTTTTTCTGGAGTAAATTACCATCTATACATTGTTTTACAGAAATTCTCTTTGGGATCATAACATAAGTTAAACTTCAAATCCTTCTAACACATTTCCTATTGTTCCAAATAAATGTCTATAACCAAAATCATGTGCCCATTTTACCATACAGTCTTTAACTTGTTCATCTTTAACTTATTCACCATATTTAATAACAATGTATACATGGTTATCAATCAAATGATCAGATTCTACACATAGCTGCACTAAAATTCTGTTTTGTTTCTTTCAAAGCCAAAAAGACTTTTATCCATTTTATACCTTTCCATCAACTGTCTAGAATGATACCACTGAAAGTTTTAACCCAAAGTCATTAATTCTTTATTTGTTTTAAATTTATATTAAATTAAATTAAATTAAATTACATCTATATTATAATAAATCTATATTGTCCACTCTACAATATTAAGGAGTCTTGACATGTTAGCCATTTTTCATTTTCACTTTTCTCAAGGTTATAAAAAGCTTCTTGTACAGATAACTGTAAAGGCAATTTAGGGCATAGTCTAGATTTATATTTATTCCAAATCCTTAAAATTACATAGTGATTATTAAAATCCATATTTACTTTAATCTGTTCATACCATAAATAGGCATGCCATCCAAACCTCAAATCATAATCTTCTAATGATAGTAACACTATCCAATTCTTTAACCAAACCATGCAACAAGATGCAAAATATATTTTAAATTGGGTAATCCCAATCTTCCTCTCTGCCTAGCATCATGGAGGACCTTAAATCTTACTCTTGGTTTCTTTCCTTACAAATACATTTTAACAAATCCTTTCACCAATTTTTAAATGACACATCATTTAACAATATTGGTATCAATATTATTGGCAAAAATTTTATTTTTATCACTGGGATTCTTCCAAAAAAAGATATTTTACCTTTCTCCCACCTCTGTAGATTGTGCTTAATTTTACTCCAAGTTTCAACATAATTGCCATGAAATAATGTAGAATTCTTGTCAAATATATTTATGCCCAAATAGTTCACTTTCTTCTCTCTCTTAAACCTGGACATCTGTGTTGATTTTGCTTTATCTTCATTCTTCATATTCTTCATTATCAGCTATGCTGTTTGCTTATTAATTTTAAATCCAGACAGTTCCCCATATTTTTCCAATGTCCATAATAATACATTGATGTTATCCAAAGAATTTTCAAACACAAGCATCAAGTCATTTGCAAAAGCCTTCAGTTTTTCTTTATATTTAGTCCTTTAATTTTGTCCTTTCTTCTTATTGCTCTCAATAACACTTCTAAAGACAGAATAAACAACAAGAGATAAAGTGGACAGCCTTGGCTTACAGAGAGTGGTGTCAGACTGTGGTGTCATCCATTTTCTTTTATCTCCTTGCTACTACAAGTGGCTGCAGCAACTGTATTATCAAAATGGTCACTATTTTGTAATCTTGGACAATTCCCAGGACACATAATCATTCTGGGGCACTGTGGGAGGAAAATGGCTCAGAACTTCAAAAATGGTGGAGAGGAAAAAAAAACGCAGTGTGCTCCTGTGCTTTTTCTATACAGGTGGTGAGGGGAAAAATGACTTTCCCCCCAGAAAAAAAAAGTCTTTTTAGAAATACCAGATCAGTTCTAGCTCCTGTCAATCAAGCATGCCAATACCAGATTGCAAGAGAAGCACAGTAGAGTTCCTGGGTGGGTTCCTATGGAGCCTATTATTCAGCAACCTGTCAACCAGTTAGAGTTTCTTTTTCAGTTCAACTGAGTTCACTAAAGTTTACTCCTTGGTATGTGTATAAAGGGTTTCAAGTTTAATAATCTCCCTTTTAACTATTTATTTTTTAAATGTCTGCATATGACCAAAAACCCAAAAAGGATTTTTGAGTAAAGTATGAGACAAGTAAATAAACGAATTGTATTATCATATATTTTGTCTAGGAGCCAGCATGGTGTAGTGGTTTGAGTGCTGGACTAAGCTCTGGAGACCAGGGTTCAAATCCCCACTCAGCCATGAAAACTCACTGGGAGACTTTGGGCAAATCACATACTCTCAGTCTCAGAAAACCCTGTGATAGGTTCATCTTAGGGTTGCAATAAGTCAGAAACAACTTGAAGGCACACAAAGACAAATGTTTTATCTATGCCATCTGGGCTTCTTCAGTCTAAATTCTAAGTTTCCTTGTGCCAACAGAACACAGAGATGTACCTCCACCATACAATTTATGTCACTGAAGATATACTGTTGCACAGGGCCACTACTGACACAACACAGCTAGGATCAGAACTAAGAAAAGATGGCATCAGGATAGAAGAAGGTTTAATAATAAGCTATGTTTGCAGTTTAAAAAAGTAGTTTTTTGGACTACCAGTCCTAGAACACACACACCAGCAGAACCATTTTCAAAGCCTGTAGCTGTCCTATGCAAGTGTAAATTTATGTTAGCATGGTGAAAATCAAAACATCTATTAACAGATTGTCTAAAATTACAAGGTCAGCCCCAGGCATGTTGCTGCTTGAGGCTAAGTATAAGATAGCACGTGTCCTATTCCATGTACAAAATCCAGCTGTTTAGATAAATTGCTTTCTTCAATGGGACAACATCCTCCACAGCATATGAAGACTGCTCTGAGTGCTAACAAAAGACCATGGTTTTCCCCAACAATATCTTGTTGGCATATCCCACCATCTGCCATTGACTACAACAGCCTAATCTGCACAATGACAGGGCCAATGATTTCATGATTAAATATCTACCCAAGACCTAGGGAGCACATACAGAATTTTGTCAGATTAGGTGGAATCTCATATGATCAAAAATATTATGTCTCAGCTACCTCAGCACACTAATACCTCATGTCATGCCAACTGACCATTCAGATTTGATTTCTGACTACAAATGAGAACTCTCATTCTAGACATGTCCCCTCTTTCCTTTCTTTATTTGGATTCCTTCCTCTCAGCCCTAAGAACCCTCTTTGGAGCTGATGTCTTCCAGAAATTCTGCAAATTTTATCTCCAAAATTTCAGAGGATCATCTTCATGCTCAACAAAACACTTTTCAATTCTCTATTTCCCTTTTGTGGGTACTTCTCAGGGGGTGATGTAGTATTAAGAAGCCATTGGACAGAGAGAATGAGTCAAAATCCACTTGCATGTGAACGGACTTATTTGTATGAGGCATATGCTCAGGAAGTGAGACATTTGTGTTTTGGATCCATGGGAAAATCAACTAATTGACCCCTCCTGGTTAGGAAAGAAAAAAATAGTCATAGAAAGGACATTTTAATCTCACTTGGTATATTTTCAGTGGGATCAAGACATAGCTGACAACCCAAAGGTGATTATTTTTCCATACAAGAAAAATAAGCATACTCCTGCAGGATACATGTACTGCTCACGTAATCCTTTTTCAGTACTATTAAGCATGGTGATTAATTGAGTATAATAGACAAGTATTTTCTTCCTCTCCAAATTCCATGTATAAATATAGAATGTAAGTGGTCGTGTTATTGTTCTTGTCTGTGAGGTTGGAGAGCCCTGTATTTTATAGATAGGTAAACATTTCTTCAAATGGAAATGCAATAACAAAACACAGGAACTGTTCCTTGCAGACTTGAAAGCAATGCAGTCATATCTTTAAAGGTTTCATAATGCTACCACTGGCACAACACAGTTGACATTAGGATTAAGAAGAGCCCTGATATCCTTGTTACCATGCCCTACTACCCCTCCCTGCAATATCTCATAATTGCAAATATTGGACACTTCATAGGGGTCAACGTAGATTGGAATGATCCAAAGTGAGGTCAGATGGATGTTACAAAGACCTGGGAAGTTGTCTTAGAAATATTTTTGTAAGCACACACAAGCTAGGGTTAAATGAAACTATTTAGGAGATATATGCTAATTCCTTCTTTGGCCCCTCAACAATGAGTCACATATCCAAAACAAGCAAGTCACCTTCATGACCCCAAACCCCAGGTAATATCCCTCAGACACGCCTTCCTCTCCTACAATGTGAGGTTGTCATAAACCCATCAATTCCTATATCCTAGCCATCTGAGACATTCAATGGAGTTTTGTTCTCCTTTGTTCCTCCCATGGAAGAGTCATTTAGCCACTGTTGTAGACAAAACATGCCTTTGTAGCCAAAACGTGTCTTATGATTATCCAAACCTAAACAATAGCAAAGTGTGCCACTGTGAATGAGACTCTGCCACTCTCTGTTGGCACTCCCCGGGATCAGAACTTCCAGTGCCACCCTCAGGCTTTGGTCTGAGTACTTCGCTCCTCTTCATGAATGGTAGTTATTGCTGTATCTCCTGAATCTATTCCTCTACCCATCTTTCTGCCTTAAACAGTTTGTTAGACTTGTATGGTCCTTGTGAGTGAGTGTTGAGTGTGTGAACACTTTTTGTGTTATTTCCAATAAAAACCATTTATATCACTTTAAACTGGAGTTCTCTGCGGTTAGTACTGGTATACTACATAGGTGAAAAGGTCCCGAAGTTACCTGCCTCTCACAAGATTTGGCATCACTAGTGGGGCTCTAAACCACCCTTACCTCTTCAGGTAAAATCCTCACTTGTTTAAAGTTTTCTTTGTCCATATGATCCAGGGCAAAACTGTTGAATATCCTTCCTGCTCTCTCAGGAGATTATCAGACACATTAAAAGTGGCATTCCATGAATGCCAGATCGCTAAAGGGTTCCCTTTTCAAATGACGTCATTCCCCTCTCTTTATGCACCCGTTATGCTGCTATTCTGCCAGTGCTGCTTTTTATTGATGGGAGAAGCTGTCAATAGATCTCCCATTCCATTCCTGTCACAGATGCTCCTGTGAGCGAAAAGGTGCCCTGTTATGCTGGTGAGATTCCAGCATCAATGGGAGGTCCATGCCAGAACAATTCCGGGTGAGATTGGGACATCCAGGTAAGTGACACTTTTTAAAAACTTCCCTGGTTTACTTGGAAGTTTTTAAGTGTGTGTATAAGCTTTTTGTAACTTTTTTGGGGTTGTATTTTGATTTTTCTTTTTGAATTTCCCGCACTCATGTCTTCTCATGAGAATCTACAGATTTCTATCCAGGAAGTAAATGGAACTCTGTTTGGACTCCGTTCACTCCTGGTCTGCCGGAATGAGAGGAGAAAAGGTCAGTGTGATGGGGTGGGTGATTGGGGAGGGTGATTGTGTGGGTCAGGGTGGTACAGGGGCAGGAGTGGAGATTTGGGGACAGGAACACTTTTTTTTGTTCCTGACTGATAATCTCATCAGTTATCAAGCTTTCTGCATCTCTGTCTTATCCCTTTTTCCCTTCTGTGCCTTCAATGTTTGTCTACAACAGACCTGCTTCTTATTCTTCTGAAGCCTGAAAACAGCAGAGATCTAATGTTTCCTTTCTCCCTGAAGTCACATTTCTCTTATTCTCTGCCTAGTGGGTAGGATGGAGTACTGGCGTTCTTGCCACATGTTCCCATTCCTCAGTAGTGAGACAAAATAAACAGGCCACTGTGAGTGCACTGGATTACTCTGAAAAGCTACCACACATTGTTAGAAGGTAAGCTGATCATATACAGTATACTAATAGCTGTCAACTGCCACAAGATTTGTTGATGCCTGGACAAGAGAAAAGAGACTGTTTTATATTCTCAGCAGCAATAGCATTCCCCCCCAACACACACACACAAAGGGGGAAAGGGGGGAGATTTATCACAAAAAGTTCTATGCAATTTTGACAAAAAAGTCCCAAAATGTGAAAAATAATTGAAAAGGGGGCAACTACCCTCATAATTTCACCCAGCAAGGAAATCTTTCCATTCTTGTACTTGAGAACAAAATAAGAAATACAGGGTGAGTATCCCTTATCTGGAAATCTGAAATACTCCAAAATCCAAAATTGTCCACATGGGTAGCTGACATAGTGACATCTTTGCTTTTTGGTGCTTCAATGTGCACAAACTTTGTTTCATGTTCAGAATTATTAAAAATAGCATGTATAAAATTACCTTCAGGTTATGTGTATAAGCTGTATATGAAATATAAATGAATTTCATGTTTAAACTTGGGTCTTATTTCCAAGATAGCTCATTATGCATATGCAAATAATCCAACTTCCACCCACCCCCAAAATCCAAAATACTTCTGGCCCCAAGCATTTTGGATATGGGATGTTCAACCTACATTTACATTCATAGTCCAGAGGCTCAGGACTCTTGTAGATAAGAGCCTGAATTCATACCAAAATTGGATGGTGTAGTTTACTATAGTAATCATTTCCTTCTTTTGTAAGTGGTCCTTGCCTTGCCAGTGAATCTCTTGACCATGAATCCTGTAAAAAACTATATATGTTTTGCCCAGAATTGTATGAAAATGTGGTCAGATTCAAGAAATGAATATGCCACAATCATTACTCAATTGTGTAAGTGACAGTGTTTATGTAGTTAAAATGGCACCATTCATGGTACAATCCAGAATGTCATAAGAGGAAGCTAATAGCAGGTTTAGAAAGTCGAATCTTAAGCAGAACTACAATGAAATTTGAGCAGGAGGCACAGGAGAGGGGCTTATAGCAACCCAGTGAGGAATGATCATGTAGTGACCAGGAAGAAATAGCTTGACTGTTGGAATCTATAAAAATTAAAAAAAACCAAGGAGAAAAGCTGAATGGAGTAGAGGAGTCAGAAAGAGAGCATGACTGGCTGGTTAAAATCCTGATCATTTTGTTGTAGAACACAATGTTCTTTAACAGGTTTCTTTCCCCCAACTTATAATAAGGGGGCGTAGCCAGGAGTGGCTGACATTTTAAGCCACTTCCACATCCCTCAGGAACATCAGCCAGCCAGCCAGAAGGACTCCGAGCCTGAAGCAGCCTCTTCTCCTCACTCCATCGGGCTAGAGAGTTGTGGAGGGCCCAGAGGATTTTTGGCAGCAGAACAGCAGCAAGAGAGGGTGTGAACAGGAGTGGCTGGCATTTTAAGCCACTCCCACACACCTCAGGAACACCAGCCAGCCAGCCAGAAGGACTCCAAGCCTGCAATTGGAGTCAGCAGAGGCTGGGAATGGAGTGGGGGCAGAAATTGGAGTTGTGCTGGGGAAAGGGAGGTATGGTCGGAACAGAGTGAACAGATGTTACAAAAGAAGGCAGGATCACTGTTTGTTAGCTATCCCACCTTCAGTTCACCCTGTTTCCCGGAATGGATTGGAGAGTGTACCTTGACCAGGTTACCTGTCTGAAACACAGTCCACTTTGAGTGTATGTACCTTGAGGACCAGGGATGAGGACCAGGGATAGTTTAGAGATTCTGCTGGTATACCAACCACCCCGTTGTCTAGCAGACTCCCTAACCGAGCTGACACAGCTGTTCTCAGAGTTGCTGTTGGAGTCACCCAGCTTGACAAATCTGACTGGTGCGGCTCGGGAGTTCATGGAAACCATGACAAACATGGGCCTATCCCAAACAGGGCATTGTTGCACTTCAACTCCAAGTGGTCTTGGATGAAACTGATTATCTAGACCCATTTCAAACTAGCTTTAGGATGGGATTTGGAGTTGAGACTGCCATGGTTGCCTTAACTGACGACCTGCATCTAAGCATCGACAGGGATAGTGTGACCCTGTCGGTGCTTTTGGACATCTCAGAGGCTTTCGATACGATAGATCATAGCATCCTCTTGGATCGCCTGAGAGGGTTAGGAATCGGAGGCACTGCGTTCCAGTGGTCCCGGTCGTTCCTCTCGGGCAGCTCCCAGAGGGTGTTGCTCGGGGACAGCTGCTCCAGCAGAAAGGAGCTTACTTGTGGTGTTCTGCAGGGCACCATCCTATCCCCGATGCTGTTTAACATCTATATGAAGCCGCTGGGTGAGATTATTCAGAGTTATGGGGCTGGGTGTTATCAGTACGCTGATGACACCCAGATCTATTTCTTCTTGTCCCGATCGTCAGCCTTGAATTCCGATGACGTCTCTCCTCTTAATGACTGTCTTAAAGCAGTAATGGGCTGGATGAGGAAAAACAGATGGAGATTAAATCCTGACAAAACGGAGGTGCTCATGGTAGCAGCCCCGAAACCAGGAGTTGGCTTGCAACCTCCAGTCCTGGATGGGGTCACGCTCTCCGTTAAGGACTGTGTTCGCAATCTGGGGGTACTCCTTGATTCATCGCTTCAGATGACGAGTCAGGTGAATGTGACAGTCAGGAGTGCCTGTGATCAGCTTCGGCTGATACGCCAGCTGCACCATTTCCTGGAAGTAAAGGACCTCGAGACTGTGGTGGACATGCTGGTAACCTCTCGTCTAGATTTCTGCAATGCACTCTACATGGGGCTGCCCTCATGCTTGGTCCGGAAACTTCAGTTGGTACAAAATATGGCAGCCAGAGTGTTTAACCAGTGTTTAGATCACTCCACTGGCTGCCTCTCAGTTTCCGGGCCCAGTATAAGGTGTTGGTTATTACCTTTAAAGCCCTAAATGGCTTGGGTCCAATTTATCTTCGGAACTGCCTCCTACCATACAATCCTTCCCGTGCACTCTGGTCCTCTGGGAGGAATTTGTTTCAGCCACAAAAATCTAGGCTGTCTGCAACCTCCCAGAGGGCCTTTTCGGTAATCACCCCCAAATTGTGGAATGACCTGCCAAACGAGATCTATCAGATAACAAGCCTGAGTAGCATTTAAAAAGCACTAAAGACGGATCTCTTTTGGCAGGCCTTTCCTAATTAGATCCCAGCCTCAGGGGATCCTGGCTTCTTTTAGTCTGCTGGCCATTTATTGTATTTTATTGTATTTATTGTTTTTAAATGTGATTTTAGATCAGTTGGTTTTAATTTATAATTGTTTAATATTTTTTATGGGGGAGGGTGGGGGTGGGGGATGTTTGGGGATTTTATCTGTATTGTATTTTAGTTTTTGTAAGCCGCCCCAATTGTTTTAACAGAGGGGCGGGGTATAAATAAATATTATTATTATTATTAACGGTCCAGGTCATCCCCTCGATGCGGTCTTCAGTATGGAACAGGAATATCCATGGGCAGAGATTATTGAAACCACCACATTATCATGGACAGATCATTTCCCAGTCAAGACTGAACTAAGAGTCTCTTCCTGCCCCACCGGGGGTGGTGGGCCCATTAAAATGGTCTGCCCCCAAAGGCTAATGGAACCAATAGGATTCCAGAAAGCCTTGGAGGGTTTAATGGTTGGTAACACCAGTGACCCTGTCAAAGCTTTGGTTAATACCTGGAACACCAACCTTACCAAGGCTATCGACACGATCGCTCCCAAGCATCCTTTCCAACCCGCTCCAAACCGTAAGCCATGGTATACAATCAGAGCATAGGAAAATGAAGTGGGTTGGACAACGACGAGAGCGCAACTGGCGGAAAACTCGACTCTTATTCGACAGGACTCATCATAGGAACTTTCTTTGTTCCTATCGAGAGGCAATACATGCAGCACAGAGATCCTTCTCCTCTGCACGTATTGCGTCTGCAGAGTCCTATCCAGCAGAGCTGTTTAGGGTGGTAAAGGAGATGACACAGGTTATACCTGCACAGAACCCATTGCTTAACCCAACAACAGCCTGCTGTGATGCGTTTAACAACTTCTTTACAGATAAAATCTCTCGAATAAGAGCCAACTCAGATGCCAATAATTTGACAGAAACAATTGACGAGGTGTCCAGCAACTCCATTGATGTAAATTTACTGGATTAATTTCAATCCATGAGTACCGAGGACATGAACAAGCTACTTGGTAGGGTGAGGAAGAAGACCTGCACTCTCGATCCTTGCCCTTCATGCATGGCCATCCAGGGGGGGCTGCTTGATGGTGTTCCTTAAAGACGTCATCAATGCATCCATGAGAGAAGGGTGTGTTCCATCTTGCTTAAAGGAAGCAGCCATTAGGCCACTCCTGAAAAAACCTCCCCTGGACCCCCTGGACATGAACAAGTATAGGCCGGTTTTTATGTTACCATTCTTGAGCAAAGTAATCGAGAGGGCAGTTGCGCTTCAACTCCAATTGGTCTTGGATGAATCCAATTATCTAGACCCATTTCAAACTGGCTTTAAGATGGGATTTGGAGTTGAGACTGCCATGGTTGCCTTGACCAACAACCTGCATCTAAGCATCGACAGGGATAGTGTGACCCTGTTGGTGCATTTGGACCTCCCCTCAGTAGCTTTCGATACCATAGATCATAGCATCCTCTTGGATCACCTGAGTGGGTTAGGAATCCAGTGGTTCCGATCCTTCCTCTCGGGCAGGTCCCAGAGTGTGATGCTCGGGGATAGCTGCTCCAGCAGAAAGGAGCTTACTCGTGACATTCCGCAAGGCACCATCCTATCCCCGATGCTGTTTAACCTCTATATGAAGCCGCTGGGTGAGATTATTTGAGTTATGGGGCTGGGTGTTATAAGTACATGGATGACATCCAGATGTATTCCTCCTTGTTCCTATTGCTGGGCTCAAATTCCAATGGCGTCTCTCCTCTTAATGATTGTCTTAAAGCAGTAATGGGCTGGATGAGGAAAAACAGATTGAGATTAAATCCAGACAAAATGGACGTGCTCACGGCAGTGGCCCTAAAATCAGGAGTTGGGTTGCAACCTCCTGTCCTGGACGTTGTCATCCTCTCTGTTAAGGACTGTGTTCACAGTCTGGGAGTGCTCCTTGATTCATCGCTTCAGATGACTAGTCAGGTGAATGCGATGGTCAGGAGCGCCTGTTATCAGCTTCGGCTGATATGCCAGCTGCACACTTTCCTGGAAGTAATGGACCTCGAGACTGTGGTGCACGCGCGTGTAACCTCTCGTCTAGATTTCTGCAATGCACTCTACATAGGACTACCCTCATGCTTGGTCTGGAAACTTCAGTTGGTACAAAATATGTCAGCCAGAGTGGTCTCGGTAACATCTCGGAGAGACCATATAACTCCAGGATTAAAATCTCTCGCTGCCTCTCAGTTTCCGGGCCCAGTATAAGGTGTTGGTTATTACCTTTAAAGCCCTAAATGGCTTGGGTCCAACTTATCTTCAGAACCACCTCCTCCCATACAATCCTCCCCACATACTCCGGTCCTCTGGGAGGAATTTGCTTCAGCCACAAAAATCTAGGCTGTTCGCAACCTCCCAGAGGGCTATTTCGGTAATCGCCCCCAAATTATGGAATGGCCTGCTGAACGAGATCCATCAGATGACAACCCTGAGTAGCTTTTAAAAAGCACTAAAGACAGATCTCTTTTGGCAGGCCTTTCCTAATTAGATCCCAGCCTCAGGAGCTCCTGACCTCTTTTTTAGTCTGCTAGCTCTTTATTATTTTTTTAATGTGATTTTGGATTAGTTTTTTAAAATTTATATTGGTTTAATATCCTTTAATGAGGGCGGGTGGGGATGGGGGGTATTTAGGGATTTTAATCTGTATTGGACAGGGTCCTAATTTCCTCCAAAATAAAAAGATGCCCTTCATTTGACCTTCAAATTAAAAATGCTTTTCAAAAACCAAAATTTCTGCCCAAACTGTCATAAATAAACCTTCTCTGTGATTTTTCTAAAAGAGTTACCCAAAGCACTAACTATTCTTTAAAGGTTACGCACACTCACAGACACACACAGCAGTTTGGCAGCCTTGAATCCTGAATTAATCTATTCATAACAAAATACAAAGCAAAAGATATTTAACTTCAAATGGTCCTTCTCATGGAGGCTTTTAGTAGAAGTATTGCAATAACTTCTCTAGGAAGGATGTTTGGCAAATTATAAATTGAAGTACCGTATTTCAGCTAATGTGTTTTTGGAATGAGATTTTTCTGTTCGCTTTGCAATAGGTATATTTATATGTCTTTGAACATTCTAGCCATTACCATTACATATTAATATAAACAGAATGAGAGACTAATTTTTTACTCTCCAGAATGTGAAATTGCAATCTATCATGAATCTACAAAACATTTGGATACTGTTTGGCATTCCACCCCCCACCCCCACATACATATCCTGAATCTGAACATGCTTGCTTCCATTATTCAATATCTTTCAGCTACCTCTCATTTGGAACACATTACTTACCCAATGGAAGAAGATACAGAAATAATGTTTGACAAGTTAATAAACAGACAAGTACATGATTATTGAAATCAGTGACATTTATTTCCAAGTAAATGTATCTAGAATTACAGTGTAAGAGCTACATGCATATTGTATTTTAAAACTACATGTCAAAATGGTCTTGCCTCCATAATTGAAGTAATTGACAAGGAGGAGAGAATTTGATTTTTATATTTTTATATGGTACTGTTGTACACTTTTAAAGGCTGGCATTAGCCTTTAGAAGAAGGAAATTATAGGCCACTGACTTCACCCAACAGAGTTGTTCACATAGCTCTCTATATTATTTTTCCTACATCACCCAGGTAGCACAGATAAAATATAAATCTTCCAAAAGCTCTGTCACAGGCATCACAATTGTATCTTTTCATTATTAATAAAGCTGTATGAATTTTCATAGCTCTCTAGAGGCATTATTGGTTCTTAGATAAAAGATGTAGATGTGAGATGAGCTGTCACTCTTTCAAATGGTTAGCAAAATTATTTTGATTGCTCTGGAATTATAATCACAAATATCAAAAGTAGCTAGGAAAAAACATGATTTGATGAGTCTCTTATTTTTTTGTTCTTTATTGCTTTATTAATAATATGTCTCTCAAGGAATATGCATAGTTAATAAGCACTTATTATGCCCCTCACAGTATGGATGATATTCAGAGAACAACAGATTGTTCAATATTGCAACTTTGAGTGGTTAGCTTATTATTGTTGTTATTATCATTATCATTATCATTATCATTATCATGGTTGCAACATACAAATTCTGATCCAAATACACAAAGGCCCAACTAAATCCCATTGCAACCCATAAAACAAATTGGTTTTCTTCCTTTTTTTTAAATAGATAGATAGATAGATAGATGTTTTTAATGAGACTTAAGGTTGCAATCTTACACTTGGGAAGCAAGTCCCATTGAGCTCAATGAGTCTCTACATCTGAGCCTATAGACTTTGTACCTTCACAGAGAATGAAAATAATATCATTCTACACTTCCTTAATACAGTGTCCTCCAAATGGTTTGGCTGAAAAGACCCATCAGCCATAGCACATGGTCAATAATTAGGGATGATGGGAGTCATCATGCAAAACATCTGGAAAGCATCATCTCAGGGGAGGCTATGTTATACTGTCAGTGATGTCAAAGACTACTGTATGTTGAAATAAATTACACAGCCCATCTTGGCTCTACCTTTTTGTGGTGGTGGGATTGCATCCTCCTGTGAAGCAAGATACTATGTTGACAGTATCTTTGTTGCTTGTTTGGTCTCTCACATCAGACAGACATTTTCTGTGGAGCCAGACTAAATTTGCAGAACTGTTACTAGGCAGCAGCAGTAGTGAAGGGGTTACACAGAAAATTTCTCAGATATAACAGAAGTAAACCACATAAAGGAGCTAGTAGTGCACAGGAGAAATTCCTAAACAATTCCTAAAGCTTTTTACCTTGAAAACCCTATGATGAGACACTCCACATTGAAACAAGAGATCCTGGAAGTCTCATAATATGAGACTTCCAGGATAGAAGACATTGAACCAGCTCCTGAGGCAGATTGGAGGCAAGCAGGAGTAGTGATGTGTCTAAGAATACACATGGATTTAATCTAAAAGGATGTTCAGCTGATGACATGTGCAGAGGTGAAAGTCTGAAACCGAACAATTTATATAATAGGAACATGGAACATAAGAAGCATGACTAAGGGAAAGCTAGAAATCATAAAATAAGAAATGAAAATGCATAGACATAGGAATACTTGGTGTAAGTGACTTAAACTGGAGATGAATGAGACATTACCAATCAGATAACTGTACAAGTTTTTACTCTGGGGATAAAAATCAAAATAGAAATGGAGTGGCATAAATAGTGAGGCAAGATATAGCAAAAGCAGTAAGGGGATACAACACAAAGTAGTAAAACTTTAGGGAAAACTTACCAATAACACCATGATCCAAGTATATGCTCCATCCACAGATGAAGAAGAAATCAAAAGATTCTACATGGGTGCCCAAGAGGAAATTGATCTGTTTTGATGTGCAATCAATTTCTACTTGGACACCTATGTTGGTAGTCACAAATGATTGGAATGCAAAAGTAGCAAACAGAACCTAGGAGCAAGAAATTAACTGGAGGATGACTGACTAAATTTTGTGAGATTAACAGTTTGTTTATTGCAAACTTTATTCTTTGGGGAACCAAGGAGACAACTGTACATGCAGACATCACCAGATGACCAATATAGAATTCAAATATATGATATAATTGGAACAGAAGATGGAGAGTCTCCATTCTCTCTTGTGGTACAGACTATGAACTGCTAATATATAAAAAAGAGTAAAGCTAAAAAGAGAGCACACTAAGTCAATCATTATTCCAAAATACAACCTAAAGCCATGTAGAATGTAATGATTATGTTAAAAAAGAGAATTATATTGCAAATCCTAATTCACAGAACCAGAAGAATAATTGACCAAAACCAGAGATATTCTCAGGGAAGAATACAAAAAGAGACTATCAGCAGCCAAAAAGAAAGAAAAGCCTCATTGGATGACAGATGAAACCCTTCAAGGAGTTAAGGAAAGACAAGAAGCAAAACTAAAAGGTGTCAGAAACAGGGTCAGAATCCTGAATACAGAACTTTAGCAACTTGTGCATAGTGTCAACAGGAAGTAATATAATAACCAATGCAAAAAAAAAAAAAGTAGAACAACAAAAATGATAGAACAAGATACCTCTTCCACAGGTTTCAAGATAGTAAAGGGAAGTTCAAACCAAGAATAGCAATGCTATATGATCAAGAGGGGTGTACATTATGTGATCCAGACAAAATAAAATGTTAATGGGAAGAGTACACTGAGGAACTGTATAAAAGAGATGAAATGAACTGAGGACAGATTTCTCAAGGAAGAGAACCATCTGAAGATGAACTCACATTTTTTGTAATCAAAGTGGAAAATGTCTTCAAAGCACTGGAAAGAAAGAAATCCCAAGGACCAGATTGGCATACCAATAAATTTGTTTCAAGCTATAGAGGAAGGATCCATTCCAATTGCAACAAAAACCTACACGTTGTATAACCACAAGAACTGCTGTTCCCTCTTTGCCATCTTTCAATTAGACTCCAATCAGAACACATATTTTTGGGACATTTAAAAAAAATAAGAGTCTTATGAGGCCCAGTCTGGTGGAAATGGAGTGAACTGGATATTATCTTATTTTGTGGTAAAAGGCTTGCCCCTGGTCCAGCCCCATATCTGACCTGGGGTCATTTGGACTGCCTGGGGACAGATCAGGGTAAATGCCCTCTGTCATCTGGACTTCAGGGCTCTTGAAGAGGGGCAAGCTGGAGTATTTGGCCAGTGCAGACAAGCCCATAGAGGCATAACAGTTGTACCCTCAAAGACAGTACCTGTTCATAAATTCATGAGTAACTGTTATAGGTTTTGGCCTATTCAGAACAACAGGGAGTAAGTTCCTCTAGTTCACTTTGGCACTACCTTTCCAGAATATCAATAAATTAAGATATGTAGAAGACAAAATAACTCTTAGAAAACAGCAAAGGCTTGGAACAACTATTGATGGAAGTTAAGGGGAAAAGTGAAAAAAAAACAGGATTACATTGAATATTAAGAAGACAAAAATAATGACCACAGTTGATTTACATAACTTCATAGTGGGTAACAAAGGCATTGAAGTATTTAAAGATTTCCTATACCTTATCTAAGCCACAAATCAAAATGAAGAGAGCAATCAAGAAATCAGGTGACAACTAAGACTTAGAAAGGCAGCCATGAAGGAACTAGAGAAGATCCTCAAATGTAAAGATATATCATAATACTATATAGTAAAATCAGAGTCATCCCAGCCACAATATTTCTGATTTCTATCTATGGCTGTGAAAGTAAAGAAACCTGAGAGGAAGAAAATCAACTCATTTGAAATGTAGCACTGGAGAAGAGTTCTATGGATACTGTGGACTGCTACAAAGACAAATGAATGGGTCTTAGAGCAAACCAACCCTTCTTACTAGAAGCAATGATGACTAAAATGAGGCTGTTGTACTTTGGACATATGCAATGACATGTTTCATTGGAAAAGATGACAGTGCTTGGTAAAGTGGAAGGCAACGTGGGTCGATTCAATCAAGGAAGACACAGCCCTGAGTTTGTGAGCCCTGTGCAGGATAGATGATGAACAGGACTCTTGGAGGTCTCATTATATGGCCCCATAAGTTGAAGTCAACTTGATGGCAAATAACAACAATCACACAAACTGCCCTACTTAGTAATTGTAGAGCTTAAGACCTCTGTTTTCTGCATGATAGTAACAGTGAAAACAGAGGTACTAAGTAATTTCACAAAATGAATACTTCATTCTAAGACTGATTACCTTGAATACCTATGATTTCATCAGCAGGTAGCTCCAACACCAGTTCAGATCTCAAGTATTCCACACTCTTTTTGCATCCAGAATTATTGTGGCTAATTTGGCAACCTGATGACTACCTACACTGCACTTAATTAGACTGGTCCTGTAGGAGAAGAGTCCCTTCAGCTATGTTGTAATGGATTAGGCAGTCATACTGGTGAACGAACATCTTTATTGCAAGAAGTGAATTTCTGTCTCACACTTTAAGACAGTTTGCTGAACAGGATGAGATGTAACATACATTGTGCATGTGTCAGGGTTACTTTCCACTTAGCTAACCTTCAAGTCCAGTAAGATGTTTATCTCTAAATAGGTATAAAGCAAGTCAGCAACAATTTCCTTCCCCATGCTCAATCTATACCCAACTCTCTTTTATCAGGAAACCATCAGGCAGAATGTACCACAGTGTTGCAAAACACAACCGACTTCCTTTGTTCTTGTAGCATTTGCTAATGTGTTAAGACTTATAATGTGATCTATCTGATTCTGAACTAAGGTGAACTAAAATCTCCCACATACCTAAAATCTCCCACAGTTAGATAACAGGCATGTAGTCTGCCACTGGGATGATGCTTTAAGGCTAGTCAGTTTGGTAGACACTACAGAATCTAGTCCTCTACTGGCATAGTTTTCCAGAGATCACCTTCACAACATACCACAGCAATGGATCACAGTAAAACCTTGTGGAGGATTAGTACCCACTACCGTGTTAAAATGTTGGGAAGAAACTTAAGTATTAGGTATTCTAGAACACCTTGTTCTGTTGTGAATGTTAAATATTCATCCTTCAGAATCTCAGGACTTTATCAGATGCAGCAAATATGGTGTCATAATGATGCCTAATCAACACAAAAGGGTGCACATATCAAACAAAGTCATCCTTCATGATCACATGTAGGGAATAAGGCATTCTTTTTTATGAACAGGCCAAGCAATCAACAGATCTCCCATGGCACTTTTTTGCCAGTATTGCTGGCATTTGAAACCTCTCGCAATTGTCCTGTCATGATTACAGTGTCAATGCCAGAACACTTCCAGTTCAGATCAAGAAAGCCAGGTAGGGGGCACTCTTTTTATGAACCTCTCCAGATTACTTTTAAGTTTTAAAGTGTGTTTCATGCTTGTGTGTACTTTTTCTGTTTGTATTTTTCTGTATTTTTAAATTTACTGTGCTCACGTCTTCTGTCAAGAATCACCAAGATCACAAGTACAGAAGTGAATGGAGCTCCATTCCTGCTCCCTTAATGCTGGGGCTGCCTTTGATGCTGCTTGAGGTAGGTCTGATAGGAAGGGTTATTGGGCTGGGACAAGTACACTTTTAGCTTTGGGTGGGACAGAAATGTTATTGAATATCTAGTCTGATAAAATCCTCAGTTAACAATTATTTCAAAGAGATAATATTTTTTTCAGAACATGCAACAGCTGTTGCAACAAGCATGGCAGAATACTTTCACCTAGTTCCTCAACAGATGTTAAAAGAGTATGGTTGTCTATTTGAAATGTTCTGTATTTTTTAAAAAGGACAGATTTATCTTTGCATGGAGGAATGGCTTGAGAAGCAGGCTTTCAAAGAAAAATTCATGAAAATGAGGCACTCCTGGCCATATGAAGCATTCTTCAATCAGCAGTACTACCAGCTGAGACATGGCATATTCACTTACAACCAACATTCTAATGCATACAAGTCAAGTACAGAATGCTAAAGTGTGTGAACAGTTGCCTTTTCTTTACTCAAAACCATTCCATTTTCTGCTGTTAGTTCTTATTTATTGTCCACACAACCAACATGCCATCTTTGTAAAAGAATTTCACATTCTTCTTAGAATGTGATTAGGTTCAAGCATAAACTACAACAAAATGTTTATTTTAAAAACAACAACAATTAGAGGCTGCTTTATTATCCCAGTGAGAAATGAGGCACCAGTCCTAAATGGCCAAAAAATTTCAAGCCTCACGCATCCTTGCTAACTACAGTGGGACATATGTTCATATATTAATACTTTAATATCATCCCGATTCACATACAGTATAACAGATGTTTCCCCACTCCACTTAGATGATCTCAGACATACTGCAATACTGGGCTCTCACCATTATCTGGACAACATAGCTGAGAGGTAGAGCCACACTTCCAGGTAAACAAAGGTTAATGCAGTGTTGGCTTAAGTTACATTTATTGGGGTCAATGTCATAGCGGAGTATCAGGATCAGCAGAGACAATTGCTCAATGATATGACCAGTTCAAAAGACCTGAGATGCTTCTAAACAGAGGCTATAAAAGCCCCAGGGGGACCACAAGGAGAGAATCAAACAGAGAGTTGAAGAAAAGGAGACAAAAAGGCTGAGGTGCCCACCTCACCCGGTAAAGCTGGTTGCAGGCTGGGCCATGTGCTCCAGACCCTCAGCTTGCTCCATGGACATCCAAGATCCAAAGGTATCTGTATCATGATTAGAATAGTCATGTATTAGAGATTTGCATTAGGTTTACATTTCTTTAACCTTGGCTGAATATGACCTAGGTTGTTGTTCATCACTTGTAACTATTGCTAAGAATGCCTGAAGCAAGGTGACTTCATGTAAAAACAACAACCAAAAAACCCCAAAAACATTTTACTAATGTAGATTGTTTACTTAGAATAAAAAAAAATCTTTTTAAGGATCTCATATCTTCTACACTCTTTCAAATGCCTTTTGTGTGGTATGTGTAAGTTCACCCAGTAACCTCTCCCTGACTTATCAGTTTATGGGGGTTAAAATCAGTGGGTGGTGGCAGCTTAGATTATCTCAAGGGGTTGGACACATACATATAGCTTCCAGGCCATACTTGCATTTGTGTGAATAAACAGCTCCACATAGATGATTTATGTAGCCACCATGGCTGCAAATCTGAATAGGAAGGGTTGAGAATTTAATTTCAGATAATTTTTTTAAAAAAACACAATTCACAAATTTCTTCATATTCAAGACAGAAAGAATTTGGTAAAAAATATTTAAAAAGATGGAAAGAAGTCAGAAAAGATTTCTGAGTGAAGGACTGTAGAAGTCACATGGACTGTAAATAGTCACGTTCATCCATCCTTTCTTATATATTATATTAAGAACAATGTCAAGAATCAAGTTGGATACATCTGCTAATGCAACAGTGGGCAGAGTACCAGACAGCAACTCCCAACAACCCTAGCCAGCATAGTCAGAGGTAAGGAATCCCAGCAGTTGTAATTCAACAGCATCTGTTCACCCCATGTTAATTCAAGATTTGTCAATGCAGCAAGAAGGATTCATTCCTCTCCCCCCAAAAAGACATGCTCATACATCATGTGTGCCCTCATTATCCACTCTGGAGCAGTTTTGAGTTGCTCAGAGTGGCGGGAAGAAATGAAAGAAGAGAACTTTTGGGCTGCTGCATTGGGAGGCAAATCCAATCTATTTTGGGTTTAAATGGCAAAGATCCTTTGATCTACAGATGTACCTTTATGGATCCTGGTCCAAGAAATGCAAGCCAGTAAACCTATGGTGGCTGATCTGTGATCTCACAAAGAGCTTCCAAATATGTTTAGATGCTTTCCAGTTCCTCAAGGAGTAATAATAAAAGAACAACAACAACAACAACAACATTTATTTATATCCCTCCCCTCTATGAATGCAATTGGGGTGGCTTACAACAATTAAAATATACATCCTGGACCCTCAATCCCACCGCCCCTTAAAATACAATTAAATAATTCAGGAATTAAAACATATTTTAAAACAAAATACAAACATTAAAAATAAGCAACAGCCAGTGGTTGTAGAACGGTTGGGAGAAGCTAGATTTTCTTCTTTTTTAAAAAATAGCCAGGTGTCTATTCAAGAAAGGCCTGCCAGAAAAGATCTGTCTTAAGAGCTTTTTAAAAGCTATTTAGGGTGGTGATATGACGGATCTCATTTGGCAGGCCATTCCGTAATCTGGGAGCAATAGCTGAAAAGGAGGTTGAAAAAAGCCTAGTTTTTAAAGGTTGTAACAAATTCCTCCCAGAGGACCTGAGTGCATGGGGAGGATTATAGGGAAGGAGGCAGTCCTGAAGACAGGTTGGACCAAGCCATTTAGGGTTTTAAAGGTGATAACCAACACCTTGTACTGGGCCCAGAAACTAGTGGGCTGCCATTGGAGTGATCTTAAGATCGGTGTTATATGGTCTATTCTGGATGTACCCGAGACCAGCCTGGCTGCCATATTCTGTATTAGTTGAAGTTTCCGGACCAAGCATGAATGTAGCCCCCATGTAGAGTGCATTACAGAAATCAAGATGGGAGGTTACCAGAGCTTGTACCATGGTCTCTAGATCCCCAACTTCTAGGAAAGGGTGCAGCTGGCATGTCAGCCAAAGCTGATAACAGCACTCCTGACTGTCACATTTACCTGATTCATCATCTGGAGTGATGGGTCCAGGAGCACCCCCAGACTGTGAACATAGTCCTTGGAGGAGAGTGTGACCCCGTCCAGTACTGGAGATTGTATCCCAATACCTGGGTTCGGGGCTGCTACCATGAGTACCTCCATTTTATCTGGATTCAGCTTTAATTTGTTTTCCTTCATCCAGTCCATTACTGCCCTAAGACAATCATTAAGAGAAGAGATACCATCTGAGGTCAGAGCTGAAGACCGAGGCATTCCTAAGATGCTGAGAGGCAGTAACAGCACGTAAGATGTAAGATGTTGAGAGGCAGTACCAGCATGTTTATTTTTTTATCTGACGAGCAGAGCATAATGGAAGAAAACAACCAGCAGCACAAGCACTAATCATGCATCAAAATCCAAAGAAAAACTGTTGCATCCTCCCAGAGCTGCATCACAGTTTTCAACTAACTATAGCTCAAAACCCTGTGATGTGGTCAAAATGCAAATTTCCATATGCCCGTGGAACAGCAGCAAACCTTTTCTCTATCCTTCCCACCTCCTGAATGGCACATTTTCTAAAGTAGCAGGGATAGATTTGCAGCCATTAAGGAACCTTCAGACCTTTTGTTATGCCAGTGATCATCCATAACTCCTAGGTGATCACTTCTCTTTCATAGTAATCAAGACATCCTGATTCACAACAATGCTTGATTTTTAAAAGAATGTTAGAGGTGCTTTTATATATTTTAATATTAATCATTTCCACGTATAGAACTCACCTTTGAGGGAATCAGATTGTCTTAAGCTTTCTTGCTATTTGCAGTCAAGGATCTTAGTCATTCAGCTATAATGGTGCTCCCTTGAATTTCATCCCTTGAAAAGATTCAATCTGGGCAGCTGATTCTTTTTATACGAGATATTTTTTAAAAATGAAAATAGATTGAATACTCTTGGGAAAAATTTTGGAGCAACACGCACTCCACTGTATCTAGAATGCATGCTTTGGGAAGAGTATAAAGTGCAAAGACACGAGAAGTTCTCAACCCTCTCTCCCCAATGTAATCAAAATGTTAGTCTTCCTCATCTCCTCCATTCCCATTTCTAAACTGCAGTATAGAAGTTCCCATTCAAGGCCTAGACCTCCCTGTGTAAACAACCCTCTTCTTTACTAATGGCACAAAATGTAAATCTCTGAAGTTGTGCTTTGCCTTAATCCTTTGTTACCTGAAATAGTGTGGTTCAAATCACCTGTGGTGAAGTCCAAGTCTCATCAGCTCAGAGGAGTTTGCTTTCTTCTTTGTCTTTTGCTCTATAAGGCAAAATGGGATACAACCCATAGCAAAAAAGTATGTACATGAATTGCATAGGAACTTGGGTTTAAAAGACCGACTAGGGTCTTGTCTAAACAATGAATATAATGCATACTCCCCTGAGATCTGGTGCAATGTGTCCAGATGATGCATTCAGTGAAATCAGCTTAACAGAAACTGCAATTTGCTCTACAGTTTCCAGGAAACTCTGGAGTGACCCTGGTGTTTTGGACATGTGGAGATCTGGACTGGACCAGGGCTGGAGTGACCCAGCTATCCCCTCTGCTTACTTCACCAACAGTGATAGGAGATGCCAGGCTCTCGGAGAGAGCTGCTGGGCCAGCAGGAAAAGCAGCAGCAGTGGCACCAAGGGTGATAGTGCAGTGGGGCTGATGTGGTGTCAGTCCAGTTAGTCTGTCTGGACTCCAGTTACGGGTTGACCCTGGTAGGTGGCCACCATTGTGTTGGATATGGGACAGCTCTGGAGCATGATACTCTGGACTGGCCCTGGATCATGGTGCCAGTGTAGATGAACTCCAGTTAATGGATATCATTTAAGATCCCCCTTTCTTAACGGTGACTGAAATATATCAATTTAGTGATCTTTTTTTAAAAACAAAATCCCACACACCTCTGAATAGTACAATCCACTAGCTTCTGGCTTCAAAAATTATGGTACCCAGATAAGCCTGTTTTACCTAAGTAGCCTAAGACAACAGAAAAATAAACATAGAGAAAGAAAAATTAATGGAAAAGAGAAAAGTTGATGGAATTAATGAGAATGGAATAACTATATATCCAGATCCACCATCAGCCCAACCAATGATACTTAAGAACAATGCAGCAAAACATATTTGCATTTTTTTTTAAAAAAATACACATAAAATGTTGCTTTTAAAATGTATCTCTGGTCTGACTCAGAAGAATTTGTTTCTTGACAAGCTCAATGTCCAGTAAAATATATAGGATAGTCAAAAGTTGTGGAAGAAATGTTCTTGTTTTTAAATCTTGTGCATCTTACCCAAAAGCACAGAAAAAGGCAGCTCAACAAAGACTTCCCAAAACATTTGGTTGGCCAATAACATTTGGTTGTTGTAGGGTTTTTTTTTGTATTTTGTATTTTGTTTTGTTGCATAGCCAACACAGCTACCCCGAATGTGTTTGCTGAACCTCTTCACTTGTCTATTATACTAAAAAGACCTAAAAACAACACAGCACAAAAATCCATATTATACATATCTACTCAGAAGTTTTAAAAAATGACTAGTCCATTCAGAACTAAGCATGTATAGGCAATTCTGAAAGCACTCAAAGTCCAACCTTTTGTATGTAGTAACACCAATAACTATGATGGTAAGAAAAATCCAGAGAGCAAGCATGGTGCAGTGGTTTGAGTGTTGGACTACAACTGTGGAGATCAGGCTTCAAATTCTGAGTGGCTCAGAAATCAATAAGGAATCAGCTTCTGGTGGTGGAGTGGCTCAGAAATTCCCACCTGGGCAAGGAAACCCACTGGGGACCTTGGGTTAATCACATTCTCTCAACCTCAGAGTAAGGCAAAAGCAACAACCCCCCCCCCAAAAAAAAGTAAGGCAAAAGCAACACCCCCCAAAAAAATCTGGCCAAGAAAACCCCATAATAGAGTCATTTTAGGGTCTCCATAACTTGCAAACAACTTTAAGGCACACAAGAACAATGATAATCTACACAGCTATACAAAAACTAATTTGCAAGAACATTCTTCTGTTCCAACTTTACATGCATCAGAGTAAAGTGAATCAAATGGCTAAGATCATAATTGCCAAACTGCAGGGGAGGAGATCAACATAAAAACATGGGAGGCAAGGGATATTGTGGATATGACAATCTTCTATAAGTCGCCCTTGTGGCAAGAGCATCCTGGAAAAAAAATCATGACAAATGTAATAAAAAGAAAACAAACCCTCATACAAAAATATCATAAACAAAGCTTTAGTTCTCCAGACCTTGAAAATAACTAGTTATAGAAAACTAAATTGTGTATAATTAATTCCTTTCCCTCAGTGACTGGAAGTCAACCTGAAGAAATGGAAGATCTCTACCAGCCTGCACCACAGGATGAACACCACCATCCCCACATTACCGTAGGCAAATCTGTGCTTAAGTACATTCAGCATTTCACCTATCTGGGAAGCATAATCTCCACAGATACCAAGATTGACAAAGAGATCGTTCACAGATTAGCAAAGGCATATAGCGCACTTGGAAGACTTTACAAACGAGTCTGGAGTAATAAACAACTGAGGCAAAGCACAAAAATCAATGTGTACTGTCTATTCTCCTTTACGGGTCTGAAACATGGGTCACCTGTTGCCAACACTTACGACTCCTCGAACACTTTCATCAGCACTGTCTAGGCACAATCCTAAATATACACTGGATTGACTATGTGACGAATGTTGCTGTCCTTGAGCAAGCAGGGATCACCAGCATTGAGGCCATGATATTGAGAACACAGTTGCGCTGGGCAGGACACGTTTCTAGGATGGAGGACCATCGCCTCCTAAAAATAGTACTTACGGTGAACTTGCCATGGGTCAGCGTAAGAGGGGTGCCCCAAAAAAGCAATACAAGGACTTCCTGAAACAACATCTCAGGCTTGGCCAAATTGATCACCAACAATGGTCCACCATGGCCTCACATTGGGAGGCTTGGAGATGCACTATCCACAATGCTGCAGCCTTATTTGAGAGCTCACGCTGAACAAGTCTTGAATAGAAACGACAATGCAGAAAGAATCACAACCTGGAATCATCACCCAAGGAGACCTTTTGCAGTGCTTTCTGCAATCAGACATGTTTATCTTGGATTGGCCTTTCAAATCATCATAATGCTTGCAGAAACCATGGGATGAGTCCTTCCTGAATCTTCATTTGTGAAGAAAAGCCAGAGAGAGAAGATATAACATTACATTGCATTTGCAACATAATGAAGAACCAGTGCTTGGCAGCTGTAATGGAATGGATGAGGGCAAACAAATTTAAGCTTAATCTGGTCAGCCTCTTTTGGATGGGGTTATGCTCCCACTGAAGATGCATGTGTGCAGCTTGGGTGTACTCCTGGATTAAGCCTTGATCCTGGATGCTCAGATTTATGAGGTGGCCAGGAGTGCATTTGCACAGTTACAGCTTGTGAGCCAGCTGCACCTGTTCCTTGGGATGTCTGATTTGGCCATGGTGACATGTGCCTTAGTTACATCCTGTTACCTACCCTGACACCTCAGACCCATATCTATATTAATAATTGGCAATATTTATTAATTAGGTCATCATGCGGCCTTCCATACAGTGTTGCCATTAATAAAAACCCAGAAGATTCCCCAGCTAAGAAACCCAAAGACAAACATTGCTTAGTCAGGTATGCACTTAGGAAGAGGACATCTAAATTCTAAAGAAATCCTAATTCACAAGACAATTGAAGGCTAGAACATATGGCTAATCCCATATGCAAAGGCTGGTAAACTCATACCTATAAACGACCCTCATTAGTTTACCCTTACCAAAAAAAAAGGAAGTTGCTTCTTCCCTTTTATTTGCAAACTATTCAACCATTAAAATGCTATTAACACATCCAGAGCATCGTTGTCTTACCTTGATCAACTTCGAGAAGCATTGTTTTCTAGTCTAAATCCCATCCCCAGAAGGTAAATATTGACTATAAAAACCCTTCCAAAACCCCACTCAAGTGCACACAGTTCATCTTCCTCTTGCCTCCACTTCAGACTGTGTAGCCGTTCCAGACTGGAACCTCCACTCTGCTGGTTTCTTCCACGACCTCACCTCTACAAGACAGGTGTCGTATCACCCACTGGAAACTCCCTTCACTGTTCCTCTATCTCAATATTTTCCCACTTTATTCACTAGTCTTGTGTGAATGCATGATGCCTGGATGTGTGCATGAATGTTTTCTTTGAGAAAATAATTTGAGAAAATGATCATTTGTTATACTATCTAGCTTAACATCTCCTCCTTAGTACTGGTATAGTTTGTCACAAGGTCCTGCCGTTACCCCCCTCTTGCATTGCCAAGTTGAGTTTATTAATTCCCCAATTTAATATTGACATCCAGAGGGTCTTCACAACCCCTGAGGATTTAGGGCAACACATCTGAGTATTCAGAAACTTCAACTGGTTCAAAGAGTTGGATCCTCATTACTAGTGGGTGCTGGTTACAGAGAACACACAACTCCCTCATTGCAACATCTGCTGTCTGATGGTCTGTTTCTGGGCACAATTCAAAATGTTGGTTTTATTGTATAAAGCCCTATCTGGCCCAGGCCCAGGCTATTTGAAGGACTCTACGTTCCCATATGAGCATGCCAGAGCACTAAGGGAGGTAATTCTCTCTATCCCACCACCTTTGGAGGCACGACTGGTGGGAACATGGGAGAATACCTTATCTGTGGTTGCTTCCACACTTTGGAATTCTCCCTAGGGAAGTTAGGATGGTTCCTTCTTTGTTTTCCTTTCACTAACAGGTTAAGACCTTTCTTTTCCAGAAAGCTTTTTGAAACTGATTTTTAACAACAATGACTTTTGTGGTGCTGTTCTGTTTTAAAGTAAGATTTTAATTGGTTTTAATTCTATTGATATTTGATACTGTTTTAATCTTGGGGGGTTGTATGTTTTTAATTACATGTATTTTATTGTATTTTGTCTTTTTGTAAGCTGCTGAGTCCTAACCTGAAAGGCAGGGTATAAAAAAGGGGATAGATGGATGGAGGAAGGGATGAATGGAAAAACAACTTCTCACTCTCTTTACACTGGATCAGGAACTATATTATTTTTAGAGTTATAGGCTGTGGCCTCACATAGAATATCACATGCTTCAAGTGATGACTTATAGGATGCCTTGTGCTGGCATCTCATGATCTGTTGTGAGTCATGAGATGACAATGAGAGTGTGTTTTAAACAACACATTGGCAGTTTGTAGATTTCAGGTTCTCTGGAAGTAACTTGAAAATAACTATTTTCTTTACTTTTAAAATAGCAACTTTGTTTATTTTGAAAAGAGTAATTAAAGAGTTATTTTGAAAAATAATAGGTAATGGTAACAAACACGGAATGCCATGGAGCTATATCTTTATCTAATTACATTTAAAAAGTATTTTTCCAAGAACTGATTCTAACATAGTTGTCTTTCAGGGTAGCGAAGCACTGACATCATACTGTCAGAAGGCTATTCAGAGCCAAAGTCTTTGCACTACCTGTTCTTTAGTTTAATGGGGAACTGCAGCCTACAAGGCTTCCAAATCAGAGTCTATTGTTTCTAATTTGACATAATATAATTAAAGAAGCAATCAGGGAAAAGCATGTATTTACACAGTCTGCAACATACTTACTGAGAGAACATAAAAAGCTCCTATCATGCTGCTCTCTTATTGCTCTGATATCAAAATAAAAAGAGTATGGCTAATAAGGCATAGAGTGCCTTTGTTCTGAACAGAGCAGCAAGCAACCTTCTGCACCATATCAATTTTACTTTGAAGGCTTAATTGGTCTAGGAAAACTTTCAGCCTGCCTTGTAGCAAGGTAGCTTCTCTCTCTCTCTCTCTCTCTCTCCCTCCCTCCCCCCTCCGTCTCAGTAATTTGGGGATTATTCCAGAGCAGAGTTTGAAAGTAATTTGTTATAAGTAATTATGCTATTTGCAATAATTTTTTGTTGGGCTAACAAGGGTAAAATAAGAACCCACTTGCTGGCTAACATAATGGCTGCCACAGTTGTTACCTTCTGTATGCAACAAGTAAAAATTTATTCTTTAGAGCAGCCATTTGGGGGCGGGGTGGAGGAAGGAGGAAGTGGTACTATTTAAACTACCTGAAGTATACAAAGTGGTTGCAGGCAGTGGTTTAAAAAGGTCCCCATGCCGCTTACTAGGGTTTCTGGGAAAATGCACCATGAAATTGACTATTACTGAATTTTCCCTTTTCTGAAGGGGGAACATCCTTACAATGGCAGACTGTCATGTTTGACCAAAATCTCGGGGTATGGAAAAGACTGCATTATTTTTGAAGGTGACAACTGATAATGGAATAGATGCAAAAGACAGAGAAGGGAGAAGTGTCATGCCCTGTGAGCCTGGTGAGGCTATAGAGTCAGAGGAGAAGGAGGACATGGAAGGGAATGGCCCTAGGGACCCTGGTACAAGTTTATCTACACCTGTGCCAGCAAGGAAACCTGCCAATCTAGAGGCTCGAGCAGAAGAAGAGCTTGGTCCAAGTGGGTTGGCATCAGTCCCAGCAGAGAGTCCTACCAATTCAGATAATGATGATGAAGAAGAGAGGGACTTACCTCCACCATCATATACCCAGCAGTGAGCTCAAAAGGAAGCTCAAAGGAAATCTCTGAGACTTTATAAGAAAAACGTCCTCATTAAGAAATACCTGACAAAGCCTTAACTGCTCTGTATATTCTGGGAGAGGCAATGGAGGCTTTGTCAGAGATCAACTGATCTTCCTGGTGAAAGCTTCCTGTTGACTTCAGTGCCTGCATTCAGGTTATCTTGACTTCTGTTACCTTGACTTGTGCTTAGACCTTGGACTGTCCCTGACTACTCTGCTGCCTGCTCCTGTTGACCCACAGACTGTTTTGGACCCACTCTGACTGACTGCTATAAACCTCTGACCTTTTGGACTATGTTACTGGATTAAATCTTTGATTGTGTTTGCATTCCTGTTAGCTAATTAAAAGTTGACTACCTTCCCAGACTAGTGCTGTTTATACTTTGCTGGTAACTAGTTGATTTCCAGACAAGAAGCAAATGTTTGTGTATGTATATAAACTTGCATAAATCCATTAATTTTAGCATATCTTGCAGGGGGGAAACCCACATATTGTATCGTGTATTATTTTCCACCCAAAGTTTAAGAAAGAGTACAATTAAAAATTAAGAAAGAGTACAAAGAAGAACACTAAAGATTTACGAGGAGCAGCTTAGGAGGGTACCTTTAGCCTAGGGAAGAGAAGATTAAGAGGTGACATGATAGCCTTGTTTAAATATTTGAAGGGATGCCATACTGAGGATGGAGCCAGTTTGTATTCTGCTGCTCCAAAGACTAGGACATGGAGCAAGGGACTCAAACTCCAGGAAAAGAGATTCCACCTAAACATTAGGAAGAACCAGGCTCCCCCGCGGCCGCACAGCCTCCAAGGGGGAAAGTCCATTTATGGGCAGCGTCGGAGATGGAGGCCCCTCCCCTTTGTTACGTCGCTGGCAAGCGCTAGCATCAAGGAGCGATAGGCGGGGGGAGAGGCTAGTTAAGCCTTCCCGCCCTGGGCTCTGGCCTCTTTAACAACTCGGCGCGGACTGGAGGGCAATCGCGGCAAAGAAGGAGCAGCCGGGCACTCATTAGCCATAGCAGCAAGTGGCCTTTGGACTGTTGGCCTTCGGGCCGCTTTTTGGTCCCCGGGGTAGCGCGAGAGTTCGGGGGAAGGCAGCAGTCCGCCTGGCCAGGCGGTAGGCTCGTGGTCACGGGGATCCACTGACCGTGCGCCCCTCCCCCTTTTTTCTCTCAGCGGCATTACGCCTGTGGCGGGACACACAGTTGGGCCGGGATCGGTCTTACCACTTGGAGGGTGGTGCAGTAACTGCGTCGGGGCACCGGTGGAGGCTGGGATCAGCCTTGCCACGGGGGAAGAGTCAGTTGCGGGCCCCGGGTGGTGAGGGGATTAGAACCGTGGGCCCGTTTGGGTTCCCCTGCCTCATGGGTGATTCAGTGCTGGGGCCTGATGAGGCCTAGCTGGGCCAGGTCAGGCCAGGGACTGGTTACAGGCTGCTGCCTATCTGGGCCTAGTCTGGCCTATAACAATAATAATAATAATAATAATAATCACATCATACAGGCTGCCAATTCAATAATAATAATAATAATAATAATAATAATAATAATCACCCTGCTGAGACTGGATTGACTATTGGATTGTGTGGGTCTGACTGTGGGCTGTGGCCTAGTCGGGCCTTGTCAGGCCTGCAGATTCAGTTATCCAATAATAATAATAATTACATCACACAGGACGCCTGTTCAATAATAATAATCATCATCATCATCATCATCTTTCTTGAGACTGGATTGACTGTTGCCTGTATAAGTCGGATTGCAGGCTGCAGCCTAGTCGGGCCTTGTAGGGCCTGCAGATTCAGTTATCTAATAATAATAATAATAATCACATCATACAGGCCGCCTGTTCAATCATCATCATCATCATCATCCTTCTTGAGACTGGATTGACTGTTGGCTGTGTGGGTCGGATTGCAGGCTGCGGCCTAGTTGGGCCTTGTTGGGCCTGCGGATTCAGTTATCCAATAATAACAATAATAATAATCACATCACACAGGCTCCCTGTTCAATAATAATAATAATAATCACGACCCCCGGGTTGGGAACCTTTACTGTGGGGTGGATTGTCTTGGATTCTGTCTGGATTCTCAACCATCTGTGTACAATTATTCATCTGGATTTGTAGGCCTTTTGGGATGGCTCCTAAAAAAGGAAAGCCAGGGGGTAAGGGTAAGGGCCCAGCTCCCAAACGCCCTGCGCCTCCCTCCACCACTGCCATCTAGTGATGATGAGGAGGAAATTCCTTGGCGGGCTATCATGGATCGGATTCAACATTTGGAGAGGTTGCAAGGTGTAAAAGATGGGGATGCAGGACAGAAGGGTGATCTGTCTGGGAGAAAGAAGTTGACTAATCAAATCCTTGCTCGACTAGATGCTCTGGAGCGGAGGATTCAGGAGGATGGTGTGTCCAGTTCCGCACCGCCCACAGATGGCGCCATTCCATCGGCTGACCCTGGAGGGGAACCGGAGCCAACAGAGATTGCGACGCCGGCCTGTGAGTCTGCTGATTCTAATTGCCCCGCTACGATGCCTTTGTAGCCATAGAGTGGATGGCCCAGGCCTCATGTAGCTCAGGGGGTAGGATCTCAAGGTGTTCAGGGGGGTTGGCCAATGACTCAGCACGTCCTTAATTGGGCACCACCTCAGTGGTCCCCATGGGGTTTAGTTAATCCAGGTCTAGGGGGACACCCGGTAAATGACTGGGTGGTAGCCGGCCCTTATCACAGTGTGGGATACGATACAGTGGCATATGCAGCAATACACTTTGGGGAGATGTCTCTCCCCTTGGGTGACCACTTACTCCAATCCACAAGGGACAAGATATTGAAGGGGGAAAATGTTGATGTTTTCTCCCTCCTGTATCATGAGATTGAGAAGAAGGATAAGAATGACATAGATGAGAAGGAAAGTGAAAAAATTAAAAAGAGAAAAGTGGAGCGCACCTGGACTAATTGGCTATCGGGTTTTCTAATATTAGCCGGGGTGATTGCGAAGGCTCAGCCGCATAGAGCAGCGGCCTTGTTCCAGTTATTCATCGGGCGTACGTGGATTTTGCCGGCCCGGCTTGGCTGCTCTATGACGAGGCTTTCCGGATGAGGGCAGCAATTTACCCCTCCCTCCTTTGGGACATGATGCACCCACAGTTGTGGATGCAACTCATGACCCCGGCTCGCCCTATTCAAGGAAAACGGACCCATAGTGGCCATTTAATTAGGACTTCAGGTGCGAATGCGCCTAAAACCCAAGCTGGTTCCGCTATTGGACAAAAGATGCTATGTTGGGAATTTAGCTCCCACGGGTCTTTTTCTAGGAAGCCCTGCAGGTTTAGCCATGAGTGCTCTATCTGCAGGGCCTTGGATTCCTTTCGCAACTGCCCGAGGGGTAGGGGCCAGTTCAGGGGGTCAAAAGGATCCGGGGGAATGGGCAAAGGAGGCGGCCCTTTGGCTCCTCCTCAAAAAGGGCCCCAGACCAATTAAGCTAGATGTTTTGGACCGGTGGCTTGCTCTTTACCCCGACAAACAGGCGGCCACCTACCTTTCATGGGGTTTTCAATTTGGCTTTCGTATCCCCTACCATGGGGTACGGAGCCCATTTCGAGCAGGGAATTTGTTATCAGTAAGAGGGAAGAAAAGCATTGTTCGGGAAAAGATCAGGAAGGAAGTGGCCGAAGGACGGTTAATTGGTCCCTTCCTTCACCCTCCGGTACACAATTTGCGGGTCTCCCCCTTAGGAATAGTACCCAAAAAAGCTCCTGGGGAGTTTAGGTTGATACACCATTTATCTTATCCTAAAGGGGAATCTGTTAATGATTACATCCCACACGAATTTTGTTCAGTCAAATACACATCTTTTGATTCAGCAGTTCATATAATCCGGCGGCATGGGCCGGGGGCTGAGATGGCGAAATGCGACATTAAGTCTGCCTTTTGCCTTCTTCCAGTTCATCCTGAGGACTTTGAATTATTAGGCTTTCAATTTGAAGGGGGATTCTATATGGATCGTGCCCTCCCTATGGGCTGTTCAGTCTCTTGTAACGCTTTTGAGACTTTTAGTACATTTCTAGAGTGGGCCCTAAAGCCCAGGACTGGGCTGGGGGGGGTCGTTCATTACCTGGATGATTTTTTGCTTGTGGGTCAGATTGGCAGCGGGTCCTGTGACTACCTATTGCGGAAGTTTGAATTCCTTGCGGAGGAACTGGGAGTGCCTTTGGCGCCGGAAAAGATGGAGGGCCCAGCTCAGCAATTAACCTTTTTGGGTGTTGAGATAGATACGGTATAGGAACTCTGCCGGCTCTCTGATGGGAAGGTACGGGAATTGCGGGATAGGGTTAGCCAGTTTAAGAAATTACATAAGGCCACGTTGAGGGATTTTCAGGTGCTCATTGGCCACCTGAATTTTGCTTGCAAGGTGATTGCCCTGGGCAGGGCCTTTCTCCGTTGGTTGTGTGATGCTATTGCAGGTGTCCAGCGGCCTCATTTTAGGATATGAATCATGCGAGAAATCCACACAGATTTGGGCATTTGGCAACAGTTTTTGGATACCTTCAATGGCATCTCATTCTGGCAGGAGGAAAGTAAATTACAAGGTGCCCTGCAGGTAGCATCGGACGTGACCGGTTCAATAGGCTTTGGGGTGTATTTCTGGGGCCGCTGGTGCGCCAGCACATGGCCAGCAGCATGGGCTGGGACAGGGGTTACTAGGGACCTTACCTTTCTTGAGTTTTTTCCTATCTTGGCGGCCACTACCATCTGGGCACATGAGCTCGCCAATTCATCGGTGAACTTTTGGTGTGATAATTTGTCCACAGTGCAAGTTATAAACACCCTGACATCAATATCCCGGTGGGTTATGGGGCTGGTTCGGGCTTTTACTCTCCAATGCCTTCGGCATAATATTCTGTTTTTAGCGCGGCATGTGGCAGGTGTTAACAACGAGATTGCTGACGCTCTTTCCCGCATGCAGATGGAGCGCTTCAGAGAGTTGGCTCCAGAGGCGGCGCTCATAGGCGACGAGATGCCGGCAGACCTATGGCAACATGGGAATCCGAATTTTGCAGGGCCCTAGGTATGTCAGTGACATTGAGTACCCGGAGGTGTTATGCAAGGGCAGTCCGCGAGTTTTGCAGCTTTAGGGAACATGAAAGGTTAGGTCAGGGCACGCAGGTCCTGGTGACACACCTAATGCAGTTTTGTGTACACCTGTACACCAGGGGCTTTTCTTCCCAGTCAATTAAGGGTAGGCTTTCTGCCATAGCCTTTTGGCTTAAGGCCCAGGGCACTGTGGATTGCACAGGGGACTTTCGTATCTGGAAAGCTTTGGAGGGTTGGGCTAGGGAAAGGGGAAAGAAAATAGATCAGAGGGTGCCCCTTTAGCCCACTATACTGAAGGATTTACGACAGGCATGGGTGGAGATTTGTGTGTCGCCCTACGAGGCAATTTTGTTTCATGCGGCTTCCCTTTTGGCGTTCTTTGGGGCCCTTTGAATAAGCGAATTGGTTTGTGGGTCTAAGACTGATACTTCAGGTAGGGCATTAGAGTTTAGGGGTGTTTTGGTGAATAGGAATGAGATCACTTTCACTCTTCGATTTTTGAAAACTGATCAGCTAAGGAGGGGCAGGACATCGAGGTTAACATGCTGCAGCAATCCCGAACTGTGCCCAGTGCGGGCGTTACAGGATTATATCCAGGTCAGAGGTGCATACCATAGACCGTAGATTCTTCCCCGCTAACCAGGTATCAGTTTTTGAAAGTAACATCCAAGGCTCTGGAGGAAATTGGGTTGGCAGGCGCACGCTTTGGGACCCACTCCTTTCGCATTGGAGCCGCATCCATGGCCGCGGCTATGGGTATGTCACAAACGGCCATCCAAACCATTGGGCGTTGGAGATCCTCTGCTTTTAGGGGGTATGTTCACCCTATTTTCTATTAATGTTTCTTCCCCTTTTGTCTTCCACATTCTAGACCCTCGATGGTGAGATGCCGGGTGCTGATTTGTGGCCACAGTATGGTGTACTGGGCAGCACGACAGGCCCGGATGAGTTATTTTGGTTCTCACCTCAGCCTGGGGGACAGGGTTACCATTGAGTGGTTGGGGAAGAGGGGCCTTCGTTGGCATGGCCTGTTGGCACTTTTGTTTGAGGAAAGACGGGAGCTGCCACCTGATTTGCTTGTCATTCATTTGGGGGGAAACGACTTGGGTTTACTCAAGGGTAAGGCCCTGATACTGCAGGCAACCCACGACATGAAGGTAATCTGGTTGCGGTGGCCAGGGGTTGCAATCATGTGGTCGGCCATCTTGCCACGGCAGCTTTGGCATGGAGAGGGGAACCCCCGTCTGATTGACGGGGCAAGGAGGACAGTCAACAGACAAATTAACAATTTTTTGACTCAGGGTGGTGGTTTCTATTTACCTCATCCGGCCATAAAGTTTGAAAGGCCCGAGCTCTACCGAGTTGATGGGGTACACCTTTCGGATGCGGGAAATATTTTGTTTCTGGAGGATCTTCAGCAGGGGTTGAGGAACTGGTTAGATGGCCAGTGGGGATTAAGGGACTAAGTGGATGCTTGCCCCTTATCTGTGGCGGAAAAGGGGGAGGCGTAGCTTACGGTGTGCACCTACGGCACCGATTTCAGTGAAGGGATGGTCTCTGGAAGGGTCTCCTTAGGCCGTACGACCTGGGAGAACAGAAGGAGACCTACCTTGGGGTTGGCCTGGAGGATAATTCCCACAACTTAATGCATACGCCTTGGGTGGGGGACTTTCGGGTTGACCTTCCACACAAGAGCTGGCTAGAGAGCAACCATAGGGCATGTGGTTGCTCATCAGGGCTCAGGTGCTTGCCAGAGGAAGCTGGGGACATATGTCAAGGAGGGACAATCCGCCCTAGCTGCTCCCTCACTAGGTTGCCTCCCCCTGCTGAAGAATTTAAAGGGATTTATATAGGTAGGGCATTAAATAAAGACCCTTTATTTTACCCATATATCTGTGTGTGGTCTCGTTATTTCTCCGAGTCTGTCCATAACCAGGCTCCCCCGTGGCCGCGCAGCCTCCAAGGGGGAAAGCCCATTTATGGGCAGCATCGGAGATGGAGGCCCCTCCCCTTGGTTACATCACTGGCAAGTGCCAGCGACGAGGAGCGATGGGCAGGGGAAGAGGCTATTATTTTTAAGCCTTCCCGCCCTGGGCTCCGGCCTCTTTAACAACTCGGCGACCCACCCTCACACCGCTGGAATAGTATGATAATGGTTGCTTCGGAGCCGGGTAGGAATTCCCCCCCCCTTTTACCGGGGGGTGGTTTCGCCTACCCCATACTAGGAAAGTGGTAGATGGGAAAATTGGCTAAGGGTGGCATCTAATTAGGTCAAATTCAATTGAATAAGAGCGGAAAAGGGGGAGGCGTAGCTTACAGCGTGCACCTACGACACCGATTTCGGTGAAGGGATGGTCTCTGGAAGGGTCTCCTTAGGCCGTACGACCTGGGAGAACAGAAGGAGACCTAACTTCGGGTTGGCCTGGAGGATAATTCCCACACCTTAACGCGTACGCCTTGGGTGGGGGACTTTCGGGTTGACCTTCCAGACATGAGCTGGCTAGAGAGCAACCACAGGGCATGTGGAAGCTCATCAAGGCTCAGGTGCTCGCCAGGGGTAGCTGGGGGCATATGTCCAGGAGGGACAATCCACCCTAGCTGCTCCCTCACTAGGTTGCCTCCCCCTGCTGAAGAATTTAAAGGGATTTAAATAGGTAGAGCACTAAATAAAGACCCTTTATTTTACCCATATATCTGTGTGTGGTCTCGTTATTTCTCCGAGTCTGTCCATAACTTCCTGACAGTAAGAGCTGTTCAGCAGTGGAATGCACTGCCTTGGAGTGTGGTGGAGTCACCTTCTTTGGAGTTTTTTTTTAAAATTAAGTTTATTGAATAATCATAACAGAAAACATACCATAGTAAAACAAAGACATTAACAAATAAGGCATTCCTAATTATCCCAACTCAAATGTAAAATCCAAAGCCGTAACAAAACAGAACAACCACACAAACATATACATATACATATATATATATACACATAAATTTTAAAAGACTTCCCACTTGCTCTTGTTTGACTTCATAATACATTTCAAGATTCACCTCCTATGCAAAGCATTATCACCTCGTTACCATAATTATTTGATTTTAAACCTACTAATCTACATTACCTTACTTCTTCAATAATTTTCACTATATCAAATTTTAAAACTAAAGACAAATGATTTTGTTAAGTAATTACCTTTTCTTATAACTATGTTTCTTTACGTATACCCATCAGCACAATTCCTTTGCAACAAATATAACAGAGAGGAGAAAAAAAAAAGAAAAGAAAAAAGAAAAGGAAGCAAACTTTAACTATATAAACCTTCTATCTGACTGCCTAGCTATAAAAACCAAGAATACAGTTGCCCCTCCACATTCGCGAACTTGACATTCGCCATTTTGATTATTCGCGGTTTTGGGAGGCCCCCCCGGGGCCCCCCCAAAACTGTGACATGGGGCCTCCAGAGGCCCCGTGAAAGCCCTGGGAGGGAGCGGGGAGGGCCGGGGAGACCTCCACGGGGCCTTCGGAGACCCTCCGGAGGCCCCGTGAAGGCCTTGGAAGGGAGGGGGAGGGCCGGGGAGACCTCCATGGGAATTTTGGAGACCCTCCGGGGGCCCCGCAAAGGCCTTGGGAAGGAGGGGGACGGCCAGGGAGGCCTTCACGGGGGCCCCGGAGACACTCCAGAGGCCCCATGAAGGCCTGGGGAGGGGGTGGGAAGGGCTGGGGAGGCAATCATGGGGCCTCTGGAGACGCTCCGGAACCCCCATGAAGGCCCGAGGAGGGGGGGAGGGTGGAGAGGCCTCCATGGGGCCTTGCTAGGCCCCACGAAGGCCCGGGGAGGGAGGGGGGGAGGGCCGGGAGAGGCCTCCGCGGGGCCTCCGGAGGCTCTCCGGAGGCCCCGTTCAGGGCTTGGGCGGGAGGGGGAGGGCTGGGGAGGCATCCATGGGGGCTTGGGAGGGTCTCCGGAGGCCCAGGGAAGGCCTAGGAAGGGAGTGGGGAGGCTGGAGAAAGCGACTATGGGGCCTCCGGAGGCCTCATGGTCACTATGGTGGGGGAGAGGGAGGGCAGTCGTTATTTGCAGATTTTTCACATTTGCGGGGGTCCGTGGAACGGAACCGCCACGAATGTGAAGGGACGGCTGTACTTATATTTCCCTTTTTCTGTTTGCAGTATTTTATAAATGGTTCCCATATCTTAATATAATCTTTCATTGATTTCTTCCTCACTCAGTTTGTCAGTTTATCCAGTTTATCCAATTCTATTACCTTTTCCAACCAATCTGATTTTGTTGGAACGTCTTCATCTCTCCAGTTGTTTGCTATAACCAGCCTTGCTGCCATGATCAAATAAAGTATTAGAGATCTATGTTCCTTCTCTTTAAATTTTCTAAGTTAATCATATTTAATAAGTACAATTCAGGTCTTAGGTCTAGCTTCGTTTCTATAATTTTCTCTATTTCCTTATCTATTTTTAACCGGAATCTTCTTATTTTATTGCAATCCCACCACATATGGAAGAAGGAACCTATATATTCTTTGCATTTCCAACACTGTGGAGCGTTATCTTTCCTTACTTTCACTAATTTAAATGGTGTCATGTACCATCTGTACATCAGTTTGTAAAATTTTTCCTTCAAATTGTAGGAACAGGTAAATTTTAAGCCCCTCATCCAGACATTCTCCCATTGATCCAATTGAATCTCATGTCCAATATCTCTGGCCCATTTTATCATACAGTGCTTAATTTGTACATCCTCTAAGTTTCATTTTAGTAGCAGTCTATAGAGTTTACTAATTAGTTTTTGGTTACCTGATCTCAATAGCTTTTCAAATTCTGAACTCTCTCCTTCGTATTGTCTTTCTCTTAAGTCCTCTTTTACTCTAGATCTGATCTGGTAGTAAGCTAGCCATTGTAGTTGGAACCATTATGCTACTAAGTCCCGCCATTCTTTAATTTCCCATTTATTTTCCTTTTTCACCATAAATTCTCTGTAAGTCATCCAATTATAATCTCTTAATTCGTTTTTACAGAAGGCTTCCTTGGGGGATAGCCATCCTGGAATTTTCAGGCATAATCTAGTTTTATATTTTTCCCAAATTCTAATCAATGATCTTCTTATTACATTTTTTAAAGTCTTTTATTTATTTTAATCTTGTTATATCCTAAATACCCATGACAACCTGATTTTAATTCAAATCCTTCTAAGTCTAAGTTTCTACTGTTCTCCAATAATATCCACTGTTTTAACCAGGAAAGACATGTTGCTTCAAAATAAATTCTCAGGTCCAGTAAGCCCATTCCACCTGTTTCTTTGTCGTCTACTAGCAACTTCCATTTGATTCTAGGTTTCCTTCCAGCCCGCAAAAATTTATTTATATCAGTTTGCCAAGTTTTAAAAACTTTATTTGAAATAATTATTGGTATTGTTTGAAAGAGGAACATTAATTTTGGTAGCACGTTCATTTTTATAGTAGCAATTCTCCCTAAGAGTGGTAAGTTCAATCCTTGCCATCTATTCAAATCTTTTTTAATACCTTTCCATACTATATCATAATTATTGTAGAATAGTTGTTGGTTATTGGTTATCAGATTTATTCCCAAGTATCTTACTTTTTTTACTATCTCACACCTTGAGCTCTTTTCTAGTTCTTCTTTTTCATTTTTATCTAAATTCTTTGTCAGTATTTTTGGTTTTTCTTTATTAATTTTAAATCCAGCTAACTTTCCAAATTCTGTTACTTTCCCCATTAAGCGCCCAAGTCCCTTTATTGGCTCCTCTAAAATAATTACTAAATCATCAGTGAATGCCTTTACCTTATATTCCTCCTTCTTCACTTTAAGTCCTCTAATTTCTTTATCTTTCCTTATTTCATTAATTAGAACTTCTAGTACTAGAATAACTAATAAGGGCTATAGCAGGCAACCCTGCCTGGTACCTTTCTCAATTCTTAGCTCCTCTGTTAGTTTCCCATTTATTACTAATCTGGCTTTTTGTTCCCTATATATCATTTGGATTCATTTACAAAATTTATGCCCAATTTCCATTGCTTCTAATGTCTTTATCATAAAGGGCCAATTTAAATTATTAAACACTTTTTCCACATCTAAAAAAACTAGGGCTCCTTTAATTTCATTATGATAATGTAGATATTCTAATATATTGATTACTGGTCTAATGTTGTCTTTTATTTGTCTATTGGGGAGAAAGCCATTTTGGTCATTTTGTATATAATCTTGTAAGAAATCCTTGAGTCTATTAGCCAATATTGCTGTAAATATTTTACAGTTCTCATTCAACAATGAGATAGGACGATATTTTTTTATTTGTAGATAATCTCACCCCTCCTTTGGTACAATTAATTCTGCTTGAAATATTTTATAATATTCTGCTGGGAGGCTGTCTGGTCCTGGAGTCTTCTTTAATTTCATTTTCTTTATTGTATCTGCTATTTCTTCAATCATTATGTCTCTATTTAGTTCCTTTCTTTGCATATCTATAACTTTACTAAGATCACATTTTTAAATATACTCATCCATCTTTGTTAAGGGAACTTCTGACTTTTGATAAATTGTTTTGAAATAATTATGAAATATTTTCTGGATTTGTATTTCATCAGTTGCTTCTCTATCTCCAGTTTTTATTTTTGTTATTAATCTTTTGGCTCTTTCTTTTCTCAGCCTATAAGTCAGCGACATACCCGGTTTATTCCCAAATTCAAAATCTTTTTGTTTTAAAAAAATCTAGTTTTTTTCTTCATTTCATCCATCATAGTCATAGCTAATTGCTCTTGTAATATTTTAATCTGCTTTTTAATTTTCTTATTATTTGGGGTCTTCATCAATTCTTGCTCTTTTAGTTTAATTTCATCTAATATTGATTTCCGTCTTGCTTGTTCTTCCTATTGATTATTATGTTCCAGTTCTTAAAAATACCCCTCATTACAGCTTTCCCTGCATCCCAGACCTCACTATTACCTACCTCTTTGTTTAAATTGAATTCAAAGAATTCTTTTAATTTTTTCTTGCAATCTTCTACTACCTCTTCTTTTGTTAGCAAAATTTCATTTATTCTCCAATTAGTTATACCTTTACTATTTTTTATTGTCATCCATACCGGGTTATGATCCGATAAAGGTTTGGGCAAGATGTCTATTTTTTTAGCTCTATTAATGAGGTTCGTACTAATCCAAATCATATCAATTCTTGAAAATTAATGGTATACATCTGAGTAATATGTATAATCTTTACCATCACCCTCTTTGTATCTCCAAACATCTACTAATTTTAGCTCCTCTATTGTATAAAAAAATTTCTTTGTTAATTTCCCTTGATATTTTTTAATAGTTACATTTTTAATGGTTTTCTCTATATATCTGTCCAGCTTTGGCTCAACCACCCCATTAAAGTCACCTAACATACACCAGCTATTATAATTAATTTGCCCAATTCTATTTTTTAATTCTCTGAAAAAACTATTTTTTTCATCTATGGGAGCATAGATACCTATTACTAATAATTTCATTTTGTCCACTGTTATCTCCACCACTATAAATCTTCCTTTCGCATCGGCTAGAATCAAGGTCGGTTTTAGACACAGATTCACATATAGTGTCACACCTTTTTTCTTTTTTGCACTTGATGATACAAACATTTCTCCTAGGCTTTTTTGCTCTAACATATATTCATGTGATTTTTTAATCTTGGTTTCCTGTAAACAAATAATATCTGCTTTATTGTTTTTGAGATAATGAAATACTAGTTTTCTTTTCTTTTCAGCATTTAAACCTTTCACATTCCAGGTCATAAATTTGATTCCTGCCATTGATATAATATAATTTGTCAACAAAGCAACGGTGTTAACAGTAATGTTATCAATGCTAGTAACTTTATTCCTATAAGAATATTAAAATATTTAGTTTTTGTTTTATTTACTATAAATCATCAAATTTACTTATTCTTTATTTTTCAGTCCATGAAGTATCAGCTTAAACAATTAAATAAATTCCTATCAGTTTCTCATAAGTCCAGCAAGCTATCTTCAAGGTTCTTCTTTCTCTCTACTCCTTTTTCCTCCCTTTCCTTGGTCTTCTCATTTAAGGGCCTTTCTTCTTTGTGGATGTCATTTTTTCTGCCATTTTTACTGTCATTTTGTTCGTCTTCTTTTTTTTGTTGTAACCCAAAATCTTTTTTTATTTTTCCTTACTCCAACTTATCCCAACTAAAAGGGATTTTTTCCCTCTTCAATATCTCTACCAAAAATTGGTAGTCCTTACGCTTCTTTAAGATTCTCGTTGGAATTTCCTTCAATAAAATAAGCATTTTTCCTTCGTAGCAGATACCTTCGTTAAAATGCACTTACATGATGTAATCTTTCACTACTTTCCTTGCAACACTGTATTTTGATGTCTCTTGGGAGATTTCTCTTTGCCTCAAATGTTGATTTTAGTCTGTACACCCGGTCCAACTCTCTGCTAACCTGTTCCTCACTCCAATCTAAATTTTGTACAAGCAACTCAATTATCCTTCTTTTAACATCTTCGTTTGGTTGTTCTTTGAGACCTCTAAGCCTAATCCAGGCTTCCTTTTCTCTTACTTCAGCTAGGGCTGGTTGATCGCATGTTGTCTCCAGTTCTGTTCATAAATCTGTGTTGTGTTTCCTTATTAGTTGGATATCTTCTCTATTTTCTTTCATTTCATTTTTTGTTCAAGTTAATATAGTGTGGAGAGCATTAAATTATGTATTAATATCTTCTAGTTGTACCGTCACATCCTTTCTAAAGTCCCGTATCTCCTCCATGAATTTCGTTATATACTGTGATGTGCCTTCTTCTGTTGAGCCTCTCCATCCTTGTAGATTGTAAGGATCAAATGTTTTAGTCCTGTTTCTCACTCCAGAAGCCATATTTTAAGACTTCACACAAGGATTCCTCTAAATTGATCTTCTTTCTTCTCCCCTACTTCTCCCTATTCCTTACTCTAGTCTTTCCCTCTTTTCTTCCTTTCTCTCTCTTTGTACCTTTGTCTACCTTTGTTCTTTTGTCTGCCTTTCCCTTATTATCCTGTCTGTTTTGTAAATCTTTTGATCAAATCTAGATTAACCCAGTTTTACCAAATCTACCCTGTCCTATACCCTATTACTTCTTCAATTTTAGTTTGCTCCCTCACCTTGCTTTTTCCTCCCTGCCTTTCTAACTCCTCTTCCTCCTCTCTCCTTCTCCTCTCTCCTTCCTTCTCCTTCCCCTTCCCTCCTTCCTTCCTTTCTTTACTTATCTCCCTCCCTTTCTCCTTCCTTAACACTTTGTCCTTTCTTACAACTCCTTATCTTTCCTTAATTTCTTATTTTCTTCTTTTACTCTGTTACCTCGGTTTCCTTCTTGATCTAATAATCTTTCTCCTATCTCCTTCTTCTCTCTTTCCCCCCTCCTCTTGCTCTTACTTTCCCTCCACCACCTCCTACTTCACTTACACAAACCTTCTACTTTCGTTCTTTATCCTTCATTAACTGCTTAACTTTTTTTACTTCATTCTGCTATTTCTAATTTCTTCTCCTTTTCCTTCTTCCTTAATCACCTTTCCTTCCTCCTATTTTCTCCCTCCTACAAAAGGAGAGGGTAGGAGGGGCAGTAAGGTCCTATAAAAATACACAAAAATACACACTCCAGAGGTGAGGAGGTGGTTTAGAAACAAAACAAAACAAAAAACAAAAAAAAAAGAAAAAAAGAAAAAAAAGGAAAACAATTTTTAAGGTAGAAAGTGGCTTCCCTTAAAAGTTAAAAAATGAAATTCCAAACAAGAGAAAGAACAAAAACAGAGTATCCAAAAATTTCAAAAGGAAAAAAAATCCCAATTTCAAAAGGAGAAAAAAAGAAAAATTACTATGGAAACCAAATAGAAAGGGGGGGAAAAAAGAAAAAAGAAAAAGGGGGAGTATAATAACCCAGATCTCAATTGAGAGGTAGGGGTTAAATATAGCAAGAGCAATCACTTTAAGATGGATACCTGGGGGAAAAAACAACCAATTTTCACTGTGACAAAGGACAAAGGAGAGAATCATAGAATCATAGCATTGCAAAGTTGGAAGAGACCATGAGGGCCATCCAGTCCAACCCCCCTGCCATGCAGAAAATCTTGATCAAAGCATCCCCGACAGATGGCAATCCAGCCTCTGTTTAAAGACCTCCAAGGAAGGAGACCCCACCACGCTCCGAGGGAGTGTGTTCCACTGCCAAACAGCTCTTACTGTCAAAAAGTTCCTCCTCATGTTCAGGTGGAATCTCTGTTCCTGGAACTTGCACCCGTTGCTCCATGTTCCAGTCTCTGGAGCAGCAGAAAACAAGCCTGCTCCATCCTCAGCGTGACATCCCTTAAACAAGGCTATCATATTGCCTCTTAACTGTCTTTTTTCCAGGCTAAACATACCCAGCTCCCTAAGTCTCTCCTCATAAGGCATCATTTCCAGACCTTTCACCATTTTAGTTGCCCTTCTCTGGACATGCTCCAATTTGTAAATATCCTTTTTGAATTGTGGTGCCCAGAACTGGACACAGTATTCTAAGTGAGGTCTGACCAAGGCAGAATAGAGTGGCACTATTACTTCCCTTGATCTAGACACTATACTTCTATTGATACAGCCCAAAATCGCATTGGCCTTTTTAGCTGCCACATCACACTGTTGGCTCATGTTCAAGTTGTGGTCTACTAGGACTCCTACATCCCTTTCGCACGTAGTCTCATTCAACCAGGTCTCTTCCATCCTATGCAAGTAAACAGGCAACTAAACAGATAGGCAGCTGAGATTGCTCTGCTTTTAGATTAAAGGTTATGCTCTAGATACTGGAGTCAGATCACTGATAATTAATATCAAAGTTCAGGTTGAGTAGCTTCTGGACTTGTTTAATATTCAGTGAAAGAATCATCTACAGCTTTAAATGAAAAAAAGGGATCATATATAAAAAACAAAATATGAGCTTCCAATACCAAGTGCTTTGGCAATTCTCCAACCAAGTAAGAGCAACAATGTGTTCTCAGCTTTTTCAAGGACACCTTATATTTGAAACTTACTTTGGCAGCTGTGACTCAGCAAAATAGAAGAAAAGAAAAAAGCCAAAAAGGGATAAGGGGAAGAAAAAAAGAAGTAAAAAGAAAAAGAAAAAAAAGTATAATAATGATCAACAATAACAATGAAAAACTAAGGAACCAGTATAAATGTCAAAAGGAAAAAGAAAAAAAGTGTAACCATTTACTAACACATCAGAAATAAAAAAGAAATGCAAATGAGGAAAAATATGTATATATATATATATATATATATATATTAATACAATTAATAAAAAAGAAAAAAGAAAAAAGGATATATATGTATATGTATATGAGTATTCAGGAAATAGCCCAGCAGATATTTATGTACTGTAGATGTAAAGTAGATACAGTAATAATAATAATAATAGTGAAGCCTTTAATAAGGGCTAAGAATAATAAAAAGTACCAAAAATAACAAAGGAAGAACAAAAAATAAATACTGCTCCAAAAGTAAGCCCTTTTCATCCTTAGTTCAAATTTAAAAAGCCAGGCAAGTAAACAGACAGGCAGGCTGAGATTGCTCTGCTTTTAGATTAAAGGTTATGCTCTAGATACTGGAGGAAGATCACTGCCTCCCACGAGCAAGCTCCACGGACCTTGTTTTTCCTTTTCTTTTCTCCTGCACCGTGGTGTCTGATGGCTTCTCCAGTGCTTCGTGGGTATGCCTCTCGCCCCATTCTTCTCCCGATGCAGCTGGGAGCCACCATAGCACTCATCGTGCCCTCTAACCCTCCGTTACCTCCTCCCTCTTAGTGGGTTTCACGCATCCAGCACGAATGTTGGTGGCACCTTTTGGAACCCCTTGCCTGGGGGACCTTTTAGCAGGGTTTTAGGGAGCTATTTGCCCTGTTGTTGCTACCCTCAGGTGGGTTTTGGAGCCGGAGCTCCTTTTGCTCCACCATCACTCACTCCATCTCAGACCAGCAGTCTTCTTTGGAGGTTTTTAAAGAGAGGCTGGATGGCCATCTGTCAGGAATGCTTTGATTGGGTACTCCTACATGGCAGGGACTGGATGGCCCTTGTGATCTCTTCCAACTCGATGATTCGATGACTTTATCACACTGCACTCATATAGTGTTATTATTCCATTTCAACTTCTCTGGCTGCCTCTTGGGCAATCCTGGGATTTGTAGTTTAGGGAGGGGCATTCAGTACTCTCAGCCAGAGAGCTCTTAGGACTCAATAAGCTACAAACCCCAAAATTCCACAGGAGGCAGCCATAGCCGTTAAAGTGGAATAATAGCACTATAACAGTATAGTGTGATAAAGTCCTTAAGAGATTATCTGACGTGCCCTTAGAAACCATCCCTGTCCTGGTACCCTCCACTTGCCCCACTCCTGTCACTGTAACACTGTAAAAAAATTCAGACACCTTTTGCCACAATAGAAACTGCTCCCCCTCCCTTCAGCTTCCCTGCAGTAAATGAAGCCATCGTAAAGCTGCTTTTACTACAGGGAAAGCAAATCCCACTGGTGCTCATGAGAGAACAATCATGTGGGAAATTTCAAAATAAAAGCCCAACCAAATGTCAAGAAAAAAAACCAAGCCCCAAAACAGAAAAATAAAACCTCAGGTAAACCATGGAAGGGGAATAAAAGGGTGTCACTTACCTGGAGGTCCCAATCGAACTCAGAAGTGTCCAGCATGGAACTTCCAGTGACCTCCTGGTGATGTCATGTTATGCTGGCATCATGCCAGCAGAACAGGGCTCCTGTTCAGATGCCCGTTATTCCATTACTATAATGGAACAGGCTACTTATTGATGACTTTTCCGCATCAATAAGAGGAAGGAGGTAACAGGAACAGAATGGGAGCATCACAGGACAGAGACAATGTCGTCTGAAAGGAAAGCCTTTTAGCGATCTCTGATCATCCCTGTCCTGTTTTTTTTTTTTTGACCTGTCTGATAATCTCCCCAGTCTACAGGATCACTTATAGAGTGGATTATGTTTGGTTTGTACATTCCTGCTACTGCAAGCTGCATGGGCCCTGTCTGCTTTGCAGGGCTGGTTCCAAAAAGATTCTTCATAATAAATAATAATAATAAAATTTATTTATACCCCGCCCCTCTGTTAACACAATTGGGGTGGCTTACAATAATTGACCCTTCACCAGTTTTTTCACATACTTCATAGAAAGTGTGGCTGTGCTTCCTATGGAGAAGGGTCAACTGGAAAAAATATCTTTCAAGCAGCATTGATGAAGCAAACAGGACCTGTTCTACTGTGGGTACTATGACACACTTCTAAATCAAGGGTAAGCAAGTGCAGAAGATGCAGGGGTGAATTGCCCCCCAAAAGCTACTCCCCATGAGCCACACACACCCAGCATATTAAAATATTTCCATCTTTTCCCCCCAGAATAACTTTCAAATGGCTGCAAGAAATATTGACCTGTGACCATCCGAGGAGATAATCTGACTAAAACTAATGATTTTAAGGATAGTGAAGGGTTTGGAGGTGGTTTTGTGATTTTAGAGGGCATTCTGTACAAACAAATAAATAAATTCCAAGCTCTGTTTCTTTAATGTTCAGGGGGGAAGGAGGATAATTTCCCTACCACGTGTGTGATTGATATCTAGAAACACACACACACACACACACACACATGAGAGAGAGAGAGAGGTTTTTTAAAAAAGTATAATGTCAAATAAATGATCTTAAAAGGCACTGAGGCTAGGGCCTTGGGATATTTCCAGGGATCTTGATCTTTAAGAATTTGAAACTTTTTCATCCTTTTTTGAAATCTAACATTCTACTTTTGCTTCAGAGACTATCAGCAAATCCAATGTACATCATTTGGAATACTAATGCACTCTCTCTCTCTCTCTCTCTGGCTTTTCTTCGCAAACAAAGATTCAGGAAGGACTCATCCCGCACTTTCTGCAAGCGTGCTGATGACTGAAAAGGCCAATCTGAGATAAACATGTTCTAATGCTATGAGGAGTGAAAAAAAATGGCCCCAAGGAGAGAGGAATCTTAAAAAGCTTTGCCACATTTCCAAGACATGACAAATATGCACCCAGCTCTCATGATTATAAGAATGGATGTTTTGACTGACTTGGGTTATTTTTTGTAAATAACTTTCAGTATCAATGCAAAACTATAGGCAAGTTTGTGTAGTGGAAGTTGAGCTATTGAGTCAGGCTCAGAGATGAAGAATCAGAACTTAAGAACCACACCAGACCCAGGAAATCCACTTGCCCTGGCAGTCTTAGCATAAACAAAAAACATTTTATATAGAGCTTTTAATTTGTTCCTTTTACCAATAATGAAGATATAGCTACATTATAGTTGTATTTAATTAAGAATAACATCATCATCCCTTTTCTGGCATAATTGTAACAAGATGGATGTATGATTGGAACTTAACTCTTCAAGGTTTCTACTGCCAGCAAAGGTAAAACTTCTCTTTTGGACTATAATTGGTTTAATTTTACCTATAAAACACGTAAAAGGGATTTTTTTCCAGATGTAAAAGTACAGAGACTTCTTTAGAAATCCAACAATCTATGCCTAAGAAAGGAGCCTGTGGCTTCACAAAAGGTCAGGGACATCCTGTATCCCAAGTTGGGTTGCCTTTGTTAGCAGAATTGCATTGAATCTGCAGGACCCACTTGTGACCTCTGAGTTATGATATTATATTGGTGAATTTTAATCAGCTCAAAGGTATGCTTTAGAGAGGTCAGGTAATTTTGGGATCTTTACGCCTGTGTATACCTGTACTCATTGAGGAGACCCTAAGCCGAATTGAAATTAAAATGTTTTCATTGGAAAATAATCATGGGCCCACTCACACATTCATTGAAACTTCAAGCAATCACAGAAGGCTAGCAAAAAATAAGAGGACGTATTAAGGATAGAGAAATTAATTTTGGGGATAATGGGCTATACAGAGAGCAGAGATTTGGGGAGCAGAGAAAGACTCAGATTTGGTTCTTAGGGTCACACAGCAAACCGGCAGAGCGATGAGATGGGAGGATCTATGCACACGGTGACACAGCAGACAGACAGAGTGATGAGGTATATGGAACTGTGCAAACCTTGATTTTGAGGTGGCATTTATACCCAATATTGTACTTTTAAGGAGTGTTTTGAGTGTAGAACAATGTTTGAGTGAGTTAAACAACAGAAGCTCAAGCTTCATCAATTGCTATTTATGGTTGGAACATTAAGACTGATGGGTTTGAGGCTTCCAGTTGGTAATGGTGCCACGATCAGACTAGCAGAGAGAAAGCTCTGTTTAATCTGGCCGCGTGTGGTTGATAGATTGGACTGGCAAACCCAGAGTCAATCAGAATTTCTCCTCTATGTATGAGGGGATCGGAGGGGGCTCTCAAAGACCTGAAATCCTGCTAACTCTGAAGGAAATCTGTGCCGAAAGGGTACAGTTGGCAGGAGTAGGCAGAGGAGGTTGGAGCTGCAAACCACCACCGCACGTTGGCAGCTGAGGGAACTCAGCAAGCGGCACAACCAATTTTAAACAGAAGAGAAAAGGACGGAATAGTCGTTTTGGAAAGGCATATTCTGGCGATCTCCGTCTAGATTCAAGACATCGGGTTGAAGGTTTCTATACAGGAATGGCTGGGTGAAGGAAGATTCCTTGCTGTAAGTTAACATCAAAGAAACTTTATAGCCGTAAATTGTGGAATAAGACACTGGACTGACAATATTCTATAGAGTTAACTTTTATTTTTATTTTTATATATTTTTTTTCCTCTCTATCAATGTTCTTTTTCTTCCTTTTGGATATAACAACACCCAGGGTGAATACAGCGCCATACTGAACTGTATGGAACAGTAGCAGAGGCAACAAGCTAGGCAACAAAATAACAAAGTTACATCCCAAGGCTTGAAATTAAGAGGATCTTGTTACAAAGAAGGGTCTTCAAAGAATTGGCAAGCCCGTTTTGCTTTTTGCTTTGTTTTTTTCTCTCTCCCTTTTTTCTTTTCCTTTTTTCTCTTCAATTCCCTTTTACAATATTTGAAAGTCGGATATGAGAAGGTGAATCGGAGTGGAATTGAAGGCAGCTATTACGGAGCGCACATGGCCAAAGAGAATAACAATCCATAACAGAAGTAGTCTCTGTACCCTTTGTGTGTGTGTGTGTTTTAGTGTGTTGTGTTTTTCCTCCCCCTCTTGTGTGTGTTTAATTCTAATTTTAAACGTTTGTCGATGTGAGTTGTCTCCATCTGGATGTCCTTCAAATTTTTATTTTAACCATTTTTTTAGTTTGTTTTGGTATTTTGGGGTTTTTTTGTTTCCTAGTCTCTCCTTTTTCTTTCCGATTTGTGCAGAGTTGTTTGGAGGGTACAACTGATTGTAGACAGCAGAGGCAGGAGCCATTGGAGTGAATCATTTCTGATTGAAGGGACAGGAAGAGAGAAGGAGAGGCGTGTTGGGGAGGAAACGAAATGAAAAAGAAGAATGGTGGAAAGAGAGAAGAGAAGAAAGGAGAGAAGAGAAGGAGGAAGGGAAGAAGGGGAAAGGAAAGGCAGAGAGAGAAGACAGAGACATACAGCAGACTGGTAAATGGTCATTGTAATTAACACCTGAGGCGAACTTCAGAAGGACATTGTTATTAAATAGTATTAAGAACTAACAATTCACTATCAAAGGAGTAATAAGTATATTTAATAAATTCGAAGATATGGAGAAGACTGGATAATCAACCACATCTTAAGGATACTTGTGTGATTGTTAGATTGTCAGAAAAAGATTGTTTTTGAAGCTGATAATACGTTTAGTACCCAATTAAGTGATTTTTATATACACTATATATAACATATATCAGAAAATTTGATTTCATAGAATTGATTTGATTTGATAGAATAGACAGAATATAGATTCTACTTAAGAGTATATAAACGGAGTATTCACTATCTGTGATTCTTATATACAATATATCCATATATAATATAATATAGTACAGTAAATTGAACACACTGAGCGGATTAGACTATATACATAGTCTACTTAATATACTCCTTCTATTTACATTAGTAAAAAGCTTGAGTTATTGTGTTGTTAATTCATAAATAACATCTTTTATTCCCCCCAGTTATTGCATATTTAAATTCCTTATTGTGTACAGCCTAAAATTCATTGAATTGAATGTATGTATATATATGAAATCTGACTGATACAAAGGGGATAAAAGAGAGAAGAGGAGGAAATATAAGGGGCTAAAGTGAAAGGAAATAAGTATTTTATATATCTCAAAAAGAGAAGTAGAGTATAAGAGCAAATAAAGGAGTTAAGGAGACAAACAAGAAGAGGGAATAGAGGAATAAAAGCTATAAAAGTCAACGGAGGAGAGAGAGTGTAATTTTTGGAAGAACACTAAAATCAATAAGGAAATTAAGATGAGGAAAATGACTCAATCAACACTACAAACGACAAGATGACCATCGCTGGAACTCAACCAGTCAAGTCAAAATTTGATCTTGGAGGAATTACAATCAATGAGGGAAGAATTACATGAGATGAAGACAGATCTAAAACAGGGAGATGAGAAGAGAACTGAAGAACATTAGAGATGTCTTAGATAAGGTGACAGATGAATCTAAAAAATTGAAAGAGAAAGTCAACAAGGTAGAAGTGAAAGTAGAGGATTTAGAGAAAAAACAGCAAGCTTGGAAGAGAGCAAAGAGCAGGAGCTGGATGACTTGGCAGTACAGGAAATGAAATGGAGAGAAAATTGTTTAAAGATAAGAGGATTAAAAGAACAACCTGAAGAAGATTTGTACAAATATTTCATACCGAAATTGGCCAAATTTATGGGGAAATCTAAATCTCAATTTGAATGGGAGATTGATAAAATTTACAGACTATCCTCCAGAACTGCTAAACAGAAAAACCTGCCCAGAGACATTGTCATTTACTTTGTGCAGAAGAGGACCAGAGACCTTTTTTTTTTTACAAAGGAATTTTGAACAAAAATTTGAAATTGAGGGTAATGACATATCAATACTCAAGGATATCCCCATGAAGATTTTTTTTTAAAAAAGAAGGAATTATAAAATTCTTACTGACATGTTAAGACAGAATGAAATACGTTACAAATGGGAGAAAATAGAAGGAGTTTCCTTCAGATTTATACAAAGGAACTTTAGAATAACATCTATACACAAATTAGAAGAATTCTTGGAGAAATATAAAAAGGACTTGAAAACCCAGGGAAAAGATGTACAGGAACCAAAAATCCAAACAGAAGGGGCAGAAGGGGGAGAATCCAACTAAGATTGGGAGGATGGAGAAGTGGGGAACGATGGTGAGGAAAGTGAAGGATCTCAGGAAGAGGAAGGCGAACAATTAGAGGAAGAAAAACGTCTAGGAAAATAAAAGGGGAATTAGAAGTATACAGAGGTAACATAAAGTAACAAAATGAACTTAAAGATTCTAACATGGAATATAAAAGGACTCAACTCTCCAGAGAAAAGGAAAAAAGTTTTTCATGTATTGGAGAAGAAGAAATATGATGTAATATGTTTACAAGAAACCCATGTCAAAAACAATGACAAACACTGATTGGAATGGAGTAATCTCCCCAGTTCTGGATAGCAAATCTAATAAAGGAATAAAAGAAAAACAAGGTAAACTGCCCAAAGCATTTCAAAATCTTGTGGATAAGTTCTCTTTTATTGATGCATGGAGTTTAAGTATGATGAAGCCAAAGACTTTACTTTTTATTCTGAACCCCACCAATCCTTCTCTAGAATTGACTTTTCTATGCTTTCCAAAAACATATGTAATTATGTAATTCTATTCACAAGATTGAAATACTGCCAAGAACATGGTCTGACATTATGGTCATTATGGTCTGACCATAATCCTGTTCTGCTTGAACTTAAAGACAGGAGAAGCAGAGAATTTAGCTGGTGATTGAATGACTATTTATTGCAGAAGGAAGAAATAGTGCAAAAAGCTAAACAAGAGATTAAATGGTTCTTTGAAGAAAACCTACTGCCTGGTATAGACATTGCTACAGTTTAGGATACCTTCAAAGCAGTTATGAGAGGCTCTTTTATCCAACAAAGTAGCATCTTGAAAAAGAAGAGAATGGAAAGAATGGAAAAAAATTCAAGAGGAAATTAGAATGAGAGAGAGAATATTACAACAAAAGCCTCAAGATAAAGTAGTGATAAGAGAATTAAGGATCTTAAGAGAACAATTAGCCAGAGATACAATGGATGAAATACAAAAGAAACTACAGAAACTAAAACTAACAAGCTTTGAACATTCGAATAAACCCGGAAAATGGTTAGCGTACCAATTAAGGAAAAGAAGAGAAAGAAATTGCATTAGCAACGTGAAGGTAGGAGATCAAATCTACACAGAACAGCTAAAGATAAAACAGATATTTAAAGATTATTATAAGACTTTGTATCAAAGATGAAAGATACCAGAAGTGAATATAAAAACTTTTCTTAAAGTACAACCACTACTGAAATGTACAGATCTGCAGAAGGGAATATTGAATCAACCAATAACAATGGCAGAGATCACAGAAAAGATTCAAAAATTGAAGATCAGGAAAGCCCCTGGACCGGATGGATTCACCCCTAAATTTTATAAAGTGATGGAAAATGCAATCTTATTGCCATTTAAAAGAACTCTGGATGCGGTGGGTAATGGTTCATATCCACATACATGGGAAGAGGCATATATTACTTTAATTCACAAGGAAAATAGAGACCCCTGTGACCCAAAAAATTATCGCCCGATATCTTTGTTAAATGTGGATTACAAAATTTTTGCATCAACATTGATGGACAGACTGAAAAAAGTGTTAAAAGATTGGATTAGTGAAGATCAAAGGGGATTCCTACCAGATAGATTTTTGAAAGATTCACAATGGGAATCTGTTACGAAATTAGGAAACAAAAATATGATCTCCAGATTTTATAAGCAGCTCCTACAATGGGACACAGAAGAAGCAATCAAGTCAAACATGGTAGTCTGGGCGCAAAATATTGGTCACACAATCCAGCTAGAGGCATGGGAATACATGTGGACTAAACAAATACGCAGAACATTATGCCAGGATTTAAGAGAAAACGTATATAAAATGTACTTTAGATGGTACCTTTCTCCTAGTAAATTATCTAAAATGTACAAAGGAGCCCAGAGAAATTGTTGGAAATGTGGAAATAAAAACGGTACATTTTTTTCATCTGTGGTGGGATTGCAAAAAGTCAAAGAAATTTTGGAAACAAGTCCAACAAACAATAGAAGAAATATTGAACATACAAATGCAATGGAAGCCAGAAACATTTTTGTTAGGAATGATTGAAAAGGAATTGGAGAGACATCATGGCAAAGTGATTTTTTTTTTATTTTTTTTTAGTAACAGCAAGAAATACATTTTCCAATTTATGGAAGAATAAAATGTTCCAGACAAAAGATCAATGGTTAGAAAAATTGTATGAGTCACTCAATATGGACAGACTGACAATGATATTGAAAGGAGAGTCCATGGCACAGTTTGAAAAAGACTGGACAACTATAGTTACATATTTATCGAACAGATGGGGTAAACTTGATGCAATTACATATGAATAAAGGCTATATTAAATGCACAATAACAATGATAAAGGAAGGTAAATTAACTATAAAATTATCTACTTTATAGAATAATAGCTAAGACTGGAATAAGAACCTAAAAGGTAATATGAAAAGAAAGACGAAAATATAGAAACCAATTGTATATATACTAGTTAAAATAATTGATGTACAGTATAATGGAAAATGGAAGAAGATGACAGGGAATGCCAGAAGGGAAGTCAGTTTATAATATCAACATTGATATAATTTTGCATGGGTAAGAAGAAAGTATATGTATTACTGTTATTATTGCAAATAATTTAAATTGTGATCGAATTAATAGAAAATATGAAAAATGTATTATTTGTATGGTTAAATATGCTACGTATTTTTATTGTTGTGTATTTTAATAAAAATATATTTTAAAAGACTGATGGGTTTGAGGCAGTCATTGCATTGTTGGGTAGGTAGAGGTGTGAAGGAAGACTTGCAGGATAATGGGTGTTTGGGTTATTTGTTTTAGAGTATGACTCACTGCCAAGTGCATCCAGGGGAGATTAGCACATTCCACCTTAACTACTGTATAAGGTTGGGGTTCCTTAATCTCATCCTAGGTGTGTGTATTTTTGGGAAATTTCTGAGACAACTTCATTAGTCCCTTCTGTGGATGGCGTGGTCTACTGTGTACTTATGTGAACTGTCAATTATTGCCAATTTATCAATTATTGCAAATCTATTAGTGAGGAGGGGGTGCACCTTACTGCTGCTAAAAGAGGGAAAAATACTGCCCTTTGTCTCGCTTCCCACCTGGTGTAAAAGTGGGAGTGGGCTCTACTTGCATGAGATTTCTCAATTAACCAACAACACAAGCAACATCTAAGACAATATGCAAGCCTGTGATTCCAACACTCACTTTTCTTTCCTTATTTTTTGTAACATCTTTTGGCTGATGAAGAAGCCAGTAAAGATTTATTCATGTGTTGTTGGGGTTTTGTTTTGCTTTGTTTCTTTGTTTTTTGTTTTAGCATTTGGGTTGGCTAATAAAGGTATCACACTTTTGTGCACTTTGTTTTGTAATGTTTAAAATTGCTTTTATATTAACAGTGAGGCCTCATTAAGTGATGAAGGAGGGAGATTCAAGTCTCCTTCAGGTATGTTGGGACCCTGCCTTGTTCTAAAGAGACATTAAGCACTTCTCTTAACAACTCAGCTAGTCTCTCTTCGGCCTGTTTAATTAGCCAGGAAGTGCAAAGTTCTAGAACACATGCGGTGGCTCTCACCTTTCCAAAGATCCTGTCTATATCCTCAGGATGCACAAACTGAAAGTATCCATCAACACTTGGGCAAGCAGAAACCAAGGTTACATTCTCCGGACCTGTAGCAACTCTAGTGTCTGAGTGAATGAAGTGATTTTATCTGCAAAATGGTGGACAAATTCTTTATAGAGGGCTGTTGGCATCCTGAATTTTTGGCTTAGAGGGAAAAACTTTGGCAGCCCATCTTAGGAAACCCTACAGGAAGAAGAGATCATGAGAAGTTATGTGATTGTGAAGTCAAAGTCTTTCACAGCTGGCATCCATAGGTTTTTTTTTTCCCCAGGCTGTGAGCCCATATTCTAGAAGAGTTTATTTCTGATATTTCACCTGCATCTGTGGCTAGGATCTTCAGAAAATGGTGGCAGTGTGGGTATGTGGAGTTTATATACTGTGAGTCCTTGTTAAAGAAGATTAGCATGTACATTTTTGTATTCCTTGATTCCTTGATTCATGTTTGCACGCTGCATTTTGTGGGACATATGTAGACTTGTCCAAGAAATGCTGCACTCAGCGAAGGACAAAAGAGACCTTCTCACAGGTGCAGGAGTTTATTGCATACCATGGAGCTGCAGACAAATCTACATAGGGACAACAAAACACAGTGTGCATGAATCAAGGAATATGAGAGACATTGCAGACTGGGCCAGCCAGAAAAATCAGAAGTAGCAGAACACATTATAAACCAACTGTGGCACAAAATGCTATTTGAAAACACTGAAATTCTGGACCAGGCTAACAACTATCAGGTCAGAACACAAAGGGAAGCCATTGAAATCCACAAACACCTGGACAACTTCAACAGGAAAGAGGAAACCCTAAAAGTAAACAAAGTATGGCTACCAGACCTGAAAAATACCCAAATCAAAGCTCAACACATGCAAATGAGCTCCACCTAGGGACAGGGGGCTTCCCAGCAGACAATGGACCATTAGGTAAATACACGCTAATCACCCTCGCATATCCTCCCACGCTAAGAACTGAACATCCAACAACTGAATACACAAATTTACATGCTAATCATGTTCAACCACGACTCACAGTATATAAACCCCACATACCCACACTGCCACCACTTTCTGAAGATGCCACCCACAGATGCAGGCGAAATATCAGAAATAAACTCTTCTAGAACATGGCCTCTCAGACAGGAAAAAAACCACAAAACCCTATAATTATGTTATTATCAGACAAAGATATATTTGTCACAATTTGAATGGGAACATTACTGGTATGGTTATTCAGTCTACATTAAAATTAAAACCTAATATGTCTGAGAATAAAAAAATATTGACAGACCAGGTACTTCACTCTGGCATTTTTTTTAGTATGTTTGTATGTTTGCATTGTTGTGAGTCCCCCCCTGCACTGTTTTAATATTTTTGATATTTTATATAGTCGTCCCTTCACATTCGTGGGGGTTACGTTCCACGGACTCCTGCAAATGTGAAAAATCCACAAATAACGACTGCCCTCCCCCTCCCCCACCTTAGTGACCATGGGGCCTCCGGAGGCCCCATAGTCACTTTCCCCAGCCTCCCCACACCCTTCCTAGGCCTTCCCGGGGCCTCTGGAGACCCTCCCGAGGCCCCGTGGATGCCTCCCCAGCCCTCCCCCCTCCCGCCCAAGCCCTCAATGGGGCCTCCGGAGAGTCTCCGGAGGCCCCGCGGAGGCCTCCCAGGCCCTCCCCACTCCCCCCCAAGGCCTTCACAGGGCCTGGCAGAGGCCTCCCCGGCCCTCCCCCTCCCTCCCCGGGCCTTCATGGGGCCTAGCAAGGCCCCGCGGAGGCCTCTCCCAGCCCTCCCCCTCCCTCCCCAGGCCTTTGTGGGGCCTAGCAAGGCCCTGCGGAGGCCTCTCCCGGCCCTCCCCCTCCCTCCCCGGGCCTTCGTGGGGCCTAGCAAGGCCCCGCAGAGGCCTCTCCCAGCCCTCCCCCTCCCTCCCCAGGCCTTCGTGAGCCCTAGCAAGGCCCCACAGAGGCCTCTCCCGGCCCTCCCCCTCCCTCCCCTGGTCTTCGCGGGCCTAGCAAGGCCCCATGGAGGCCTCTCCTGGCCCTCCCCCCTCCCTCCCCAGGCCTTCGCGGGACTAGCAAGGCCCCGTGGACGCCTCCCTGGCCCTCCCCAACCCATCCCTGGGCCTTCATGGGGCCTCCAGAGCATCTCTGGAGGCCCCATGTAGGCCTCCCCGGCCCTCACCGCTCCCTCCCAGGCCTTCATGGGGCCTCCAGAGCATCTCCGGAGGCCCCATGATCATCTCCCTGGCCCTCCCCACCCCCTCCATGGGCCTTCATGGGGCCTCTGGAGTGTCTCCGGAGGCCCCATGATCGCCTCCCTGGCCCTCCCCACTCCCTCCCCAGGCCTTCATGGGGCCTCCGGAGCGTCTCCGGAGACCCCATGATCGCCTCCCTGGCCCTCCCTACCCCCTCCCTGGGCCTTCATGGGGCCTCCGGAGCGTCTCCGGAGGCCCCATGGAGGCCTCCCCGGCCCTCCCTGCTCCCTCCAAGGCTTTCATGGGGCCTCTGGAGGGTCTCTGGAGGCCCCATGGAGACCTCCCCGGCCTCCCCCCTCCCTCCCTGGGCCTTCATGGGGCCTAGCAAGGCCCCGCGGAGGCCTCTCCCAGCCCACCCCCTCCCTCCCTGGGCCTTCGTGGGGCCTAGCAAGGCCCCATGGAGGCCTCTCCCGGCCATCCCCCCTCCCTCCCCGGGCCTTCATGGGACCTAGCAAGGCCCTGTGGAGGCCTCTCCCAGCCCTCCCCCCTCTCTGGGCCTTTGTGGGGCCTAGCAAGGCCCTGCGGAGGCCTCTCCCGGCCCTCCCCCCTCCCTCCCTGGGCCTTTGTGGGGCCTAGTAAGGCCCCACATAGGCCTCTCCCGGCCCTCCCCCCTCCCTCCCTGGGCCTTCGTGGAACCTAGTGAGGCCCCGCAAAGGCCTCTCCCGGCCCTCCCCCTCCCTTCCCCGGCCTTCGTGGGGCCTTCGGAGTGTCTCCGGAGGCCCCATGGAGGCCTCCCAGCCCTCTCCCAGGCCCCCATGAAGGCCTGGAAGGGAGCGGAAAGGGCCAGGGAGTCTTCCATGGGGCCTCCGGAAACGCTCCGGAGGCCCCATGAAGGCCTGGGGAGGGGGTGGGGAGGGCCAGGGAGGCCTCCATGGGGCCTCCGGAGCGTTTCCAGAGGCCCCCTGGAGGCCTCCCCGGCCGTCCCCAGCCCTTCCCCACTCCTTCATGGGGCCTCCAGAGCGTCTCCGGGGGCCCCGTGAAGGCCTCCCCGGCCCTCCCCCCTCCTTCCCAAGGCCTTCGCAGGGCCTCCGGAGGGTCTCCGAAGGCCCCGTGGAGGTCTCCCCTGCCCTCCCCGCTCCCTCCTTTTCTTGGCCTGTATTTGAGGTAGCTGCGCTGCCAACTTCAAGTTGCCAGAGATGGAAGCCACATGTGGCCCCTTGAACGGGATGCAGAAGCCATCTCTGAAACCTTCAGCTATATATTTGGATGCTGCCTTGTTTGGGTAGGCCTCCAGGAGTGGCCACATGGCTGCCGCATGGCTCCCCGGGCTGCCCCATTTTCTTCATTTTGTGGTGTTCTGTCCGGATCCAAACCCCGCTTCCTTCTGACCACTGGCTGAAGCAGGGTGGGAGGTCCGAAAGGACTGGCCACCCCCAGAATGCCTGGAGCATGACACCCTTGGGTGTCCTCCACCGCAGGATTCACAGGTATGCTTCAAACGACAGTGATACCAGGTGCACTTACTTTTGTTGTATTCCCAGCACACCATTCACTTATTTTCCTTCTTTTTGAGCTCCCTGAAAGCCTCCCCTTTCCCCTCTTCTTTGGCCCTGCCGCTACTAACCAGATCCCACTGTCGATGATGTCCCACCTGTGAATCGCCGACCTGGATGCCTTCTTCCTGCATTCTTCATTGTACGTGATGGCTGCCATATCCCCTGCCATTGCCCTAATCTTCAACACCTGGCACAGGTGGTTGATCAGATGCCAACCCCTCTCCAGGACAACCATAGCCACCCCCCCCATGAATACAGATTACCCCCCTAGCCAGTTGGAGAATGTGTTCTCTGCTAGGTCTGCCTTGGACTTCTCTGCATCTTTCTTATCTTCTTTGTATGGTCTGGCCTCCTCCCCTGTGGGAGGGGCTAGTGAGAAAACATCCATGTAATAGCCTCTAAGAATTTTGTTGTGCACCTTTCTGTCCAAGTCGCTACCTGGAGAGTCCTCCTTTGATTTTGCTTCTACCAGCTCACCTTTTTATTGTTTCTTTCCTGAGCCCGCCTTCTTCATCCCTTCTTTTCCCCTTGTCTTTTGCAGCCTCAGGCCAAACTGGGAAGGCCCAGTTTGAAAGCCCCTTTTACCCAGTACCTGAACTTAGCGTAATCCTCTCCGGCGGAGGACGCACCTGACAATGATTCTGTATCAGAGTCAGACTCCCTGTGGCGATGCGACCTCCTTTGCTTACAGCTCAGGCTCCTTCCCAGCTGAGAACACCACCACCTTCTAGCTGATGACTAAGGCGATGCAGATCTCCCAGAGCCCCTGGAACCACTCCTTCCCCTAGAATGGGACCTCCACGACTGCCCACTGCTGCTTGCAGTATTCAGCATGACCCTGGGAGTCCCTACACTGGCTGCAGCGCTGGTGCCATCCCCGCTTGAGCCAAGGTGTGCCTCACCATTGGCCTCCCTGCTGGGTAGGGTGGACTGGCCCTCTGCGGTGTGCTGTGTGAAGCTGTCAAGACTCTGAGCTATTATTGATAGCAAGATGTCACCTGCGCCATGGGCGGCAGATGCAAAGGCCTCCAAAGGCAGCCTAGGGTTATCAATCACTCCTGTCTCCCCTTGCTAATCACTCCCATCTGGCCTTGCTAACTCTGGCTGTTCTGGAGGGGGCATCTCTGCATCTGGGGGCGGAGCCGTGTGCTTTGTTTTGGCCCTAGCCTTTCGGGGTGGCATGATTGAGCCCTCGTCCCTATGGTGCCAGTGAATGGGGTGCAAGTGAATTACATGGGGGGTGGTATGCACAGTTGCTACCCCAAAGGGAAAAACCTCCCCATGCTTGTGTGGGAGAGGGGTGTGCTCCGCTAGCCCTACTCCTGCTATCCCCATCTGCCCCCTGATGTGACCACCTAAGCTCCTGGCTAACCTAATTTTGAGTCCCCAAAATTTTATTGAATCCCCGGCCCAAGACCTGTAAAGGAGAAAAAAGGCCCTTGGAAAAGGGGGGGGGGGTTGACCCACCACTCCTTTTTCGCTGCAGTTGCCTATCTTATCCCTGCCTTGTCATGCCCACTGCAGCCGCTGACACTACCGCTGCTGTGCTGCACTCTGCAACTGCCCAGTGCCCCCCTTAACCCAGACCACTTCTGGTTGGGGTGATCCCCACCACTCTTTCCCCTTGGCCCCTTAAGCCTGGCTCTCTGCAGGATGGGGCGAACCCAGCCGCTCATGCTCACCCATGCCGCTGTGTCACTGCCCATGGCCACGGTGTGCCTGCCGCCTTGCTGATGCCCACTGCCAGATGCCACCTCACCCCTTGCTTCCCAGGAAGCTGATGGGATGAGAGGGGAGAAGCTGAGACCTGCCTGCTCTGCCCTTTTGTTCACCGCCTCAAGTCCTCTCCCTCTTGTGTGATCGCCTTCTTCAGCTCCTTGAACCCAATTGCAGGGTCACGCACCAGGGCCAACCTGATATACCGGCCCGTCTCTTGCCGCCACATCATCTGGCCATGCCATAAATGCGGCCAGATGTCCTGCCCCCTCTCCCCAGGCAGCCAATCGGGGCATGGATTGCCAGCCCTGATTGGCTTCTGGTTCCCACCTGTCTCCCAGCCACGGAGGCTGCCAGGAAGAAGGGGCTAATCGTGGCCCCCTTCCTTACCACGCAGCCACGAGAAGGCCACCGTGGGGGGGGGCAAAGGAGCAGGGAGCCGGCTGGGCCACAAAAGGCCCCACCCACTGTGCCGGTGAGTCTCTTAGTTTAGATGAGCCCCTGCCGGGATTCGCCATATTCAGAAGGGAAGCTGAAAACTCAACATAGTCCGCAATAACAGCTTTCGCTGTTTCTCATGATCTTTTAAAAAAAGTGCATGAAAATGTGCATAATAGGTCATCTTTACAACTAATTCAAAAAGAGGATGCAGTAGAGCTGAAAGCTGATTGGTTGGACTTCGGAGGGGGTGGGCTTGCAAAGGAGGGCTTGCAATGCCAGAGCTGCCATTGTTGTTTTTTGCCAGCTGCTTGTCAAGCGGCAGAGTGGCAGAGGAAAAGTACAAAGATTTTTTAAGTGGAAAATAGCTCTTCTGCATCTGTCATTAAAAAAAAAATGAGGGCGAGAATCAGGGGAGATTTTCTGTACGCAACTCACTCGTGACAACCATTTCTTTTCTGGCTTGTAAACTGCAAACTATTCCCTTCCAGAAAGCTTGTGAATTAGCTGCAGAAACAAATGGGCACTGCAGTGATAGGAAGGTAAGGCAACATTTTTCACTACAAATTCTCCTGTCTAGCTGCACCCTCTTTCTCAAATTCTAGTACAGTGATTAAAGGGTTGTACTGGAATTGGAAGATGCATCTTGGAGACCCTAGAGAACAATGGCAGGTGATCTTGAGCCAATCATTCTTTTGAAGTCTGCCCTACCTTACAGGCAATGATGCCTCAAGCCATTTCCATGTCTGAGGTAACAGACAAATTATCCCCACCTTCATTCCAGCGAAGGTACACAGTACCTGAAGCCAGTTTGCATTTGGAACTCATTCCTGTTTTCTCTGTTTTTTGTTACCAGTGCCCAAAAGAGATAAAGACATAGAATCCAACACTGTAGTACACTCATGACAAGCGAGAACATGTCCAGAGGAGGGTAACCAAAATGGTGGGAGGTCTAGAAGACATCCCCCATCAGGAACAGCTTAGGGAGCTAGGCATGTGCCATCTGGAGAAGAATCATAGAATCATAGATTTGCAGAGTTGGAAGAGACCACGAGGGCCATCCAGTCCAACCCCCTGCCATGCAGGAAATCATGATCAAAGCATCCCCAACAGATGGCCATCCAGCCTCTGTTTAAAGACCTCCAAGGAAGGAGACCCCACCATGCTCTGAGGGAGTGCGTTCCACTGCCAAACAGCTCTTACTGTCAAAAAGTTCCTCCTAATGTTGAGGTGGAATCTCTGTTCCTGGAGCTTGCATCCATTGCTCCATGTTCCAGTCTCTGGAGCAGCAGAAAACAAGCTTCCTCCATCATCAACGTGACATCCCTTCAATTATTAAACAGGGCTATCATATAGCCTCTTAACCGTCTTTTTTCCAGGCTAAACATACCCAGCTCCCTAAGTCTCTCCTCATAAGGCATGGTTTCCAAACCTTTCACCATTTTTGTCGCCCTCCGCAGGACACGCTCCAATTTGTCAATATCCTTTTTGAATTGTGGTGCCCAGAACTGGACACAGTATTCTAAGTGAGGTCTGACCAAGGCAGAATAGAGTGGCACTATTACTTCCCTTGATCTGGACACTATACTTCTATTGATGCAGCCCAAAATCGCATTGGCCTTTTTAGCTGCCCCATCACACTGTTGACTCATGTTCAACTTGTGGTCTACTAGGACTCCTAGATCCCTTTCGCATGTAGTCTCATTCAGCCAGGTCCCCCCCATCCTATATCTATGCATTTCATTTTTTCGCCCTATGTGCAGTACTTTACATTTCTCCGTATTGAATTTCATTTTGTTAGCTTTGGCCCAGCTCTCCAGTTTATCCAGGTCATCTTGAATTTTGATCCTGTCCTCCAGGGTATTAGCTACTCCTCCTAATTTGGTGTCATCTGCAAATTTGGTAAGTATGCCCCTGATTCCCTCATCCAAGTCGTTGATAAAGATGTTGAATAGCACTGGGCCCAGGACAGAACCCTGTGGCACCCCACTGGTCACATCTTTCCAAGATGAAGAGGAGCCATTGCTGAGCACCCTTTGGGTTCAGCCGGTCAACCAATTACAAATCCATTGAACTGTTAACTTGTCTAGCCCACATTTTACAAGCTTTTTTGCAAGAATGTCATGGGGAACCTTGTCAAAGGCCTTACTGAAATCAAGGTATGCGATGTCTACAGTGTTCCCTTCATCTACCAAGCTGGTAATTTTATCAAAAAAAGAGATCAGATTAGTCCGGCATGACTTGTTTCTCTGAAACCCATGTTGACTTTTTGTGATTATAGCATTGCCTTCTAAATGTTCACAGACTCTCTGTTTAATGATGTTCTCTAGAATCTTCCCTGGTATTGATGTCAGACTAACTGGACGATAATTGTTGGGATCCTCTTTTTTCCCCTTTTTGAAGATGGGGACAACGTTTGCCCTCCTCCAGTCTGCTGGGACTTCTCCTGTTCTCCAGGAGTTCTCAAAGATTATTGCCAATGGCTCTGAGATAATATTTGCCAGCTCTTTTAATACTCTTGGATGTAGTTCATCTGGTCCTGGAGATTTAAATTCATTTAGATTAAGAAGGTATTCCTGTACTACCTCTTTGCTTATTCTTTGCTGGATTTCCCCTGTTGTGTCTTCTGTACTTTTATCCTCAGGTTGGTCCCCCATTACCTTTTCTGAAAACACTGAGGCGAAGAAGGTGTTGAGTAATTCTGCCTTTTCTCTGTCCCCTGTTAGCATTTTGCCATCTTCTCTGCGTAGTGGCCCTACCATTTCCTTCTTCCTCCTTTTGCTGCGGACATACCCCAAAAAAACCCTTTTTATTGTTCTTAACCTCTCTAGGAAGCCTGAGCTCATTCTGTGCTTTAGCTTTTCTGACTTTACTCCTACATGTGTTCGCCATCTGTTTGAATTCTTCTTTGGTGATTTCCCCCGTTTTCCATTTCTTATACATGTTCCATTTAAAACTTAGCTCTGTTGATATTTCTTTAGTCATCCATCCTGGTTTCTTGAGACACCTCCCATTCTTCTTCCTCAATGGTAATGTTTTAAATTGTGCCTTCAGTATCTCCCTATTGAGAAAGTCCCATCCGTCTTGAGGTCTCTTCTCTTTTAGTATTCCTGACCATGGGATCACCCCCAGTATTTCCCTGAGTTTATTGAAATCAGCTCTCCTAAAGTCAAGAATGCATGTCTGACTATGCCTGGCTTCTCCTTTCCATTGTATAACAAACCCCAAGAGAACATGATCACTCTCACCTAAGGATCCCACCACTTGTACCCCATTAACCAGGTTATCCCTGTTGGTTAGGATCAGATCTAAAATAGCTGACCCCCTTGTTGCCTCTTCCACCTTTTGGACCATGAAATTGTCTTCCAGGCAAGTAAGGAATTTGCTAGACCTTGAAGTTTTGGTTGAGTTAGATTTCCAGCAAATATCAGGATAGTTGAAGTCACCCATCACTACTACATCTCTCCTTTCTGCATGTGTGTTCATCTGTTCTAGAAAGGCCTCATCCAATTCCTCCATCTGACTTGGGGGTCTGTAGTAGAGTCTCACAATAACATCCCTGTTGTTTCCCTCCCCTTTAATTTTTTATCCAGATGCTCTCCACTTGGCTTCCAGTATTGATGTCATGGATCTCTTCACTAGTGTAAATAGCTTTGACATATTATGCTGTTCCTCCTCCTTTCCTGTTTGGCCTGTTTCTCTTAAAAAGGTTATACCCCTCTATTCCTACATTCCAATCATGAGACTCGTCCCACCAGGTTTCAGTAATGCCTATTATATCATATTTGTTTTGTCTTGCTAGGAGTTCAAGTTCACCTTGCTTATTACCCATGCTCTGTGCATTAGTGTAGAGACATCTAAGACCATGTGTTCCCTTTACTTGCTGCCTGTGCAAGTTTTTTAGCCTCCCACTGTTGGGTCCTTGTGCTGTTTGCCTTGTTCCCTCTATGACAGTTTGACTATTTTCTCCAGCTCTTTTGCCTTCCAGAATACTGTCTCCCTCCACCATATGACTCAGTTTAAAGCCCTCCTGATCAAATTCTTGAGACTGTAGGCAAAAATGTTTCTGCCAACTGGTGTGAGATGCACCCCATCTCTTGCCAGAAGTCCCCCCTCATGGAAACGCAGCCCATGATCCAAGAATCCAAATTGTTCTCGGCGACACCATCTACGGAGCCAGTTGTTTACATCAGCTATTTTCCTCTCTCTTCCTGGACCACGCCCTTCAACTGGCAGAAGAGACAATATGACAACCTGTGCATCCATTTCTTTCAGCTTCCCCCCAGAGCCTCATAATCTTTTCTCATCTTTGGAAAGCTGTGCCTTGCCGTATGATTGGTTCCCACATGGACCAAAAGGAAGGGGTAATGATCCGTAGGCTTGACGAGTCTTGTTAGCCGCTCCGTCACATCACAGATCTTTGCCCCAGGGAGACAACGTACCTCCCGAGACATCTTGTCAGGCCCACAAACCACTGATTCTGTACCTCGCAGCAAGGAGTCTCCCACCACTACCACATGCCTCCGCCGAGGCTTTGCAGCTGCTGTTCCTTGCGGTGGTCCTCTCAAGGTCCCCTGGTCTGCCCCTGAAGTCTGTCCATGCTGTTCTTCCTCATTGTCCTTGATAAGAGAGAGGGCTTTGAATCGATTCTGTAGCTGCAAGCTGCTCGAAGTATCCCTGGATTTTCTTGTTCTGTGTGTGACATTCTTCCAGCTGTCTACCTCCTGTGTCTGTGGAGTGACCCTCTCTTCCCCAACCAGTTCCTCTGTGCGGTCCCCGTCCAAGAGTGTTTGTTCTGTTCTGTCTAGGAAAACCTCTTGCTCCCGAATCTGTTGAAGTGTAGCTACCCGTGTTAAGAGAAAGTTAAGAGGTGACCTGATAGCCATGTTTAAATATTTGAAGGGATGTCACACTGAGAATGAAGCAATCTTGTTTTCTGTGGCTCCAGAGACTAGGGCAAAGAGCAATGGTTCAAAGTACTGGAAAAGAGATTCCACCTAAACATTAGGAAGAACTTCTTGACAGTAAGAGCTGTTCAGAAGTGGAATGTGCTGGCCCAGAGTGTGGTGGACTCTCCTTATTTGGAAGTTTTTAAGCAGAGGCTGGATGGCCATCTTTTGGGAAAGCCATTGGGTATTCCTGCATGGCAGGGGGTGGTCTAGATGGCCCTTGAGGTCCCTTCCAACTCTATGAGTCTATTATTTATATGGCAATACTAACCTTAAATTTATACTGACAACTTTTTACAGAATCTAATAATAATATCCACAATATAATGGGTTCATTTAACTGATTATCTTAAGGTGTAATACAATACATGTCATTACGTGCCAGCAATGTCCTACTGCATTCTTGTTACCAAAACAAACAAACAAACAAACAAACAAACAAAACACCCTAGTCTTTGTGCAGAAGTATAAACAGACAGAAATCTCTCATCAGAATGGGTTTTTTTTTCTTTAAGATTAGAAAATGCTTCATCCTCCCAGTCCACATTGCCTATCATGTCAAAGTAACTGTTCTTGATGGCCGGTTCCAGTGTGAAGCAACTGAACCACACACATCACACAAAGTTAAATGTGTTCTCAGGATGTCCATTTCTATCATCTGTTGCTTCAATTGTTACAATTAATTTTATTATACTACCTATTAATGTCAGTTCATCAATGCATGGTATCAGTGTTACTGCCCAATTGTTGTCTGATATTTAAATATTTAATACCATAACAATTTTATGTATTTTATGTTGTATTTAAATACTTAAATATTTATCGTAATGATTCCTATTTGCACTTCTTTGTATTTTGGTGATTATGATTTATAACTCATTCCTACGCCCACTTACATGGCAGCTTATCCTAAATAAACAATTTTAGACTTTAAGGTCCTGCACAACTCTTTGTTGTTTTCTTATTCTAATAGACTAATTTTACTAACCCCTGGAAACTACATTTAAATGTATAAATGTGATGTTGGAAGTGGGTGAGAGACTTGTTGCTTCAGCATTTCTGAAACTTCCTTTCACAACTGCAGGAACAAATCATTATTCCAAAAGGTGTGCCAGAACATAAAATATAGAACTCATGTGAAGTTGAAGGCTTTCACGGCCGGCATCCATAGATTTTCCTTGGGTTTTTTTCTGGGCTGTGAGGCCGTGTTCTGGAATAATTTCTCTCTGACATTTCACCTGCATCTGTGGCTGGCATCTTCAGAGAATGGTTGGGTAGGAGAGTATGTGCTACCCAACCATTCTCTGAAGATGCCAGCCACAGACGCAGGTGAAATGTCAGAAAGAAACTATTCCAGAACACAGCCTCACAGCCCGGAAAAAAACCCAAGGAAAATCTATAGAACTCATGTTTTGAAGGTGGGGTAAAGGATATTATTGTCTGGATTCTCCTTAGAATCCCATCATGTTGGGCATCTAAACACATTAGAAGGCTTCAAAATCTATGGCTGAGATTGTTGCACCATGTAGCATTAAAGATTTATGGATCTGATATGAAACTAAATGAAAGAAAGAATGAAAAGCTAGGTTTTCAAGGAGCATTTACTTTCTTTTATTTAAAGGTACCCAAATACTTTTGTTGCTCCTTTAGTCCTGGTGTTGAACATAAGAAGAGGCTGTTTATTTTTTTAAAGATAAAAGAGTAGGTAATTTAAATTCTGGAAGTCTTACCATTCCATGACAATGGCAATGTGCTAAGATAAACAGAAAACAAATGCATCCTTTACAAAATGGCATTTCATAACCTCCTGAGTACAATTTCCAGTTCATGCCCAGATCTAAAATGTTTATAGCAAGTTATTATCATCAGAATGGTGTGTCATAAAGTGTATATCCTCTGTCTCTTCCAACTGGCCTTTTACCAAAGGGTTATAAGAGAGCATAGTTTGATAGACTGGATAATAAGACAGAGAAAACATTTTCTTCCCTGAAAAATAGTTCCAAAAATTCAAAAATAAAGTGGTACAAAGATTGGCCACTTCCACTTTCATGGACATTGCTGGATAAACTCCTTTTATTCTTTGCCTATTGTACTTTGTTGCATGATGTTTTGCATTTATGGACATCAACATAAAGCTCTCAAAATATGTTCACATTTTTTATGGAGTTAGATGGAGTGTATGTCCCCTCCACCATTCTAAGATAAGTGAAAGTCAAGTGAGTTCATGAACATCAACATAGTTTTAGAGGGGGGCAGAATGGCCCAAAATATTTTAAGAACATAAGTCCCCCCCCAAATAATTTTCATGAAAAATCTCCTTGCTCTATTCTTTTATCAGACCGGAATCAAACTTGAATATGATTTACTACTTTGGTATGTGCATTTTACTGATGATTCTGCTGGGCTGGGCAACTTTTGGCCAACTAGATGTTGCTGGACAGCTAACCGTAGTTAGCCATTCCTAGCTATCAACCCTAGCCAGCCCAACTGAATGATAGCTGAAGTTGGGAAGTGTAATCCAACAATGTCTGAAGCAATGAGGAAAAGAATGCCCACTTTTTTATACTCAGCAGTGAGGCACTAATTACTGTGACCACTGCAAGATTTTTCAGCCCATACAACAATGACAAAAGCACTGGATTTGCAGCAACAGTAGCAGGTGTTGCAGCCAAAAAGCAAAACAAAACATTTCATTGAGGAATAAATATTCATTTTGCACCATAAAATGTTTGCAAATTTTCCCCCAAATGAAAAAAAAAATGTGGCAAAAATCATCAAACAGACACAGAAATCCTCTTAATCCCACTCAATAGGAGAGAGCCCTTTGAAGTGTTTCATTCTTGCATGTTTTTTTTTATTACAAAGAAATATACATAGAATTTATGAAAAGTGAGATAACCATCTCATCATGGATTTTCTTACATTTTTCTTCATCAATTCTATTCACATTAAACATAAATATTAGTAAACAAATATTTTTGCAATCTAAGCACATATATTGCTTTTATGTATATATCTTGACTTCCATTCTGGCATCTCCTAGTAACTCCTTTCTCATCTTGTACATCGATTTCATGTTCAAACCTTTAACCCTGGTTTCTATATTTCCCTCTCTGTTTCCCTTATGTATTGTATTCTTGTTATGTCATAACTGTATATGTTCCCACAAACCTGTACAAAAATAATAGATAATAGTAAAATTGGACATTATAACAATAAAGTGTTCCTTTTTGTTATTAATTCTGTTCTTGTTCATTCTTACTCCACTCATTACATTAATATTATTTATTCAAATGTAGAAGATTGCTGCTATTTTACCCCATCTGTTCGTTAGATATGTAACAAAGGTTGCCCAATCTTTATCATAATGTTCCATTATTTCTCCCTTTAATAACATTGTTAGTCTATCCAAATTTAGGGACTCATCTAATTTTTCAAGCCACTGATCCATTGTTGGACATTCTTTGTTTTTCCATAGCCTTGCAAAGTTGATTCTAGCCTTTGTTAGCATGTAAAAGATGGTTTTCCCATGTTCTCTCTCCAAGTTCTTTTCTATCATTCCTAAAAGGAATACTTCCAGTTTCCATTGCAATTGAATATTCAGTATTTCTACTATTTTCCAAAATTTATTTGATTTTTTACAATTCCACCAAAGATGGAAGAATGTACCATTTTCATCTCCGCATTTCCAACAGTTATTCTGAGCTCCTTTATACATTCTGGAAAGTTTGCTGGGGGAGAGGTACTACCTAAAATACATTTTATATAAGTTTTCGCTTAGCTCTTGATTTAATGTTCTTTTAGTTTGTTTTATCCACATATCTTCCCAAGATTCCAATCGTATTATGTGCCCGATGTTTTGTGCCCATACAATCATATTTGGCTTGATTATATCCTCTTCTGTATCCCATTGTAGGAGGAATTTATAGAATCTAGAGATCGTCTTTCTATTCCCTGATTCCGTAATAACTTCCCAGAGTGAATTCTTTGTCATAATACCTGTTAGCTTAACATCCATTTTATATATCTCTCTCATTTGAGTATAAAGATACCAATGACAGTCAAGGCCTCCCTGTTTCAATTCTGCTTGAGATTTCATTATCTGCCTATCTCCTTCTACACTTAACATATCTTTATATCTCAACCATTGTTGTGTTGAGATGCCTTCCTTATTATTAAATGCCTTGTGAGGTGAGGTACACAATGGCATTTGATGAAAAAATCTAGTTTTAACTTTTTTCCAACAGTTTAATAATGATTTCCTAATGCATTGATTATAAAAGTCTTTGTTTATTGTGTCTTTGTTATAGAAGAGATAGGCGTACCAACCAAAGCGATTCCCTTCACCTTCAATTGCCAATAATTTTTGGTTGCTCAGTGTTACCCATTCGTTTATCCATGTCAGGCAACATGCCTCATTTATTAAGTTCCAAGTTTGGGACACTAAGTCCTCCTCTTTCTTTTGTGTTTTGCAGAGTTTTCATTTTCACACTCGTTTTTTTCCCCGACCAGAGAAACTTAGAAATATCAGATTACCATTCTTTAAAGGTTTTCCGTTCAATATTTATTGGGATTGTTTGGAATAGGAAGATCATCCTAGGAAGGATATTCATCTTTATTATACTGATTTTCCCTAGCAGAGATGTGGTAATCTTTTGCCAATTATTAAGATCTTTTTTGACTTGCACCCAGACTTGTTTATAGTTATTATTAAAAAGGTCCGAATTGTTATTTGTTATGTTAACTCCCAAATATCTTACTGTTTTAGCTATCTTAAACCCCGATTTTTCTATCAGTTCTTTCTCTTCATTTTTAGTGAGATTTTTGGATAATATCATAGTTTTATCCTTGTTTACTTTAAGCCCTGATAATAACTCAAATTCCTTCAGAATATTCATCAAGTACAGTATTTCTTCTTGTGGTTTGCTCAGGGAGATCATTAGGTCATCAGCAAACATTCTTATTTTGTATTTATATTTTTGTATTTTAATGCCATTGATTTCATTTCCTTCATTGATTCTTGTGCTCAAAATGTCCGTTATCAATAAGAAAAGGAAAGGTGAGAAAGGACATCCTTGCCGTGTCCCTTTTTGAATTTGTATACTCTGTTTTTTCTCGATTTATTAATATTTTTGCTGATTGTGGTAAATAGCTTTCATCCAATTAATGATTTTTGATCCTACGTCTATTTGAGCTAACGTTTCAAACATTATTGTCCAATCAACATTGTCGAATGCCTTTTCAATGTCTAAGATGATTAAGGTCAATTTCTTCTCTTTGTGTTTTCCATGGTAATCAAACAAGTTTAAAATATGTCTGACATTGCCTTTCAAAAATCTGTCTGGTAAAAATCCTCTTTGATCCTCCCTGATCAGGTCTGCAAGCATTTTTTTTAGTCTGTCCGCCAATATGGACACAAAAAATTTGTAATCCACATTTCACAAAGATATCGGGTGATAGTTCTTCAGATCACAGGGGTCTCTATTTTCCTTGTGTATTAAGGTGATGTATGCCTCTTCCCATGTGTGTGGATATAAACCATTGCCTAGGGCACCTAAAGGTTTTTTTTAATGGTATTGTTATTATATCCCTCATTACCTTATACAATTTCGGAGTAAACCCGTCCGGTCCAGGAGCTTTTTGAATCGTCAATTCTTGATTTTTTTTTCCAGTGATTTCTGCCACCGTTATTTGATGATTCAAGATTTCCTTTTGTTGAGCCGTACATTCCAAAAATGGTTGACCTTTAAGGAATGCACTTATATTCCCTTTGGTTGTGTTCCGCTTTTGATACAGGGTCTTATAATAGTCTTTGAATACCTGTTTTATTTTTGGCTGGTCTGAATAGATTTGATCCCATTGTTTCATTTTACTAATATGATTTCTTTCTCTTCTTTTTCTTAATTGGTAAGCTAACCATTTTCTAGGTTTATTAGAGTTTTCAAAACTTCTCTGCTTTAAATACTGTAGTTTCTTTTTAATTTCATCCATTGTTTCCCCGCTAATTGTTCTTGTAGCATTTTCAATTCTCTTAGCACTACTTTATCATAAGGTTGTTGTTGTAATTTCCTTTCTCTTATTCTGATTTCTTCGTGAATTTTTCCCATTTTTTCCCATTCTCTTCTTCAAGATACTGCTTTGTTGTATAAAGAAGCATCTCATAACCGCTTTAAATGTATCCCACACAACAGCAATATTTATGCCAGTGTTAAGATTTTCTTGAAGCAGACAATCATTTAATCACCAACTGAATTCTGTACTTCCTTTGTCTTTTAATTCAAGCAAGATAGGGTTGTGGTCTGAACAAGTTCTTGTGAATATATTGATCTTATGAATAGAGTTGCAGATATTACAGGAAGTCATGAAAACGTTGATTCTAGAGAAGGAATGCTGACGCTCCAAATAGAAGGTAAAATCTTTGGCTTCGGTGTATTTGAATCTCCGTGCATCTACCAGTGAGAGATTATCCACTAAATTTTCAAATGCTTTGGGTAATTTGCCTTGTCTTTTAATTTTTTTTTAGTGGATTTCCTATCTAAAGCTGGGGAGATCACTCCATTCCAATCCCCACACAAAATTAGTCTGTCGTGATCATATTGGAGTAGCTGTTCTTCTAGTTTTTGATAAAAGATATGCTTCCTTTCTAAAGGAGCATATAAACCAAGAATTAACGTATTTTTAGATTGTATATATGCCTCAGTTATGACTTATTGCCCTTCTGGATTGCTATACATCTCTTGTGACTGAATGTGCTGCTTTACGTATATTACCACACCTTTTTTCTTGTTCTTTGCAGTCGAAATATATTCTTTCCCCAACTTTCTATTCTTAAGTAGATATTTGTCCTCTCTTTTAATATGAGTTTCTTGGAGGCAAAGTATATCATATTTCTTCTTTCCCAGGACATGAAAGAATTTTTCCCTCTTCTATGGAGAATTAAGGCCTTTTATATTTCACGTCAAAATCTTTAAGTTCATTTTGTAGACTTATAGTAACTCTGTATTCTATCTGATCTTGAATTTGCTTTTTTATTTTCCAAGTACTTCCTCTTCCTCTGATTGTTCGCCTTTGGTGTTTGCCTTCGGTGTTGAGTAATTCTGCCTTTTCTCTGTCCCCTGTTAGCATTTTGCCATCTTCTCCTCATAGTGGCCCTACCATTTCCTTCTTCCTTCTTCCTTCCCCTGAATTCTGCTTTGACTGGTTGGTGTCAAGCGAAGGTCTCCTTGTTGTTTGTATTATTGTCTGTGTTGTCTTCCTCATTTTAATCCTCTTATTTTCACTACTCCTCATACTTATACTCTCTTCCCTTTGATAGTTGTTATGATTTTGTATCCTCTTGCTCTTTTTCCTCTTCCTTCTTATCACCTTATCCCTTATCACCTCCTATATTCTTATTCTTTAATTTGTCTTTCTCTCTCTTTTTATATCCCCAAACACATCAGTAAAGTATTATTTTCCCTTTAAAACATTGTAAATAGGAGTGATTATTTGTTAGTTTGCACAATAAATTCATTATCACAATGAATTAGAGTTGTTTGTTAACAATACTCTACTACTTTAAGTAATGTTCTAAATATACAAAATCTGTAAATAATGTATATATCTATGTATATATTTAATCAATTATACATTACTATCAATTGTATTTCAACCCCACCAGTGTATATTAAATCACTTATAAACTGCTATCACGTATAGTTTGACCCCAACAACAAAGTCCATAAATTGATTATTAATTCCCCTTTTAATCACAATTTTGGTCCCTTTTATTTATAATTACTATAATTTAGTTTCTTGATTAAACTCATCGTGATGGGTACTTTACGTTGCTCACCCCTTTACCCTTGTCTGTTCGGTGAGCATATCCTTCAATGTCTCTTTACAGATAGTTAGATGTTAAATTGTCTGCCAGTCTATTACCTGTCCTTATTTATTTATTTTTCCTCCTTTCCTCTCCTCCTTCTCTCGTCGACACTTCCTTCCTGTTATTGCTCTTCTCCCTTGGGTTATTCCAATCCCATATCCTCTTGTATCTCCCGTTGTACCTCTGTCGTACCCACTCTTTCTGGGGCAGCGTCGTGCAATAACGTCGAATATAATCGGGAAGACTTAAGAAAAACAAGAAACCAATAAAATTAGCTAAAATAAATAATTAAAATAAAAAACAAAAAAACCCCAAAAAAACATCTCACAAAGACAGACAAATTAAACAAAATACAGAAGGAGGGGGAGGGACGAGACCATAAACAGATGCACACAAATATGCAGTGCACTTTAACTACATTCCCGATCAGTAATGGCTACCCTTCCACTCTCCCATGCCAATCCAACACTTTGCACCCAGCTCGCACAAGAAGAGAAAAAAAGAAAAGAAGAGAAAAAAAAGAGGAAAACATTTGGGGAAGCGAAAGATTGATTAAAACAGGCAGGTTGGGTTGAGTTAAAAATGGTCACTGGAAAAAAGATGGGAAGGAGTTACAGCCCCAAAAGCAAAGAAAAAAAAGAAGTGGAGCTGAGCTTTGACAGCTCTCAGAAATTAGTTGCAACAGTTGCTCCTTCTTCTTCCAATTTGAACCTTTAAACTGTAATTTTGTTTCTTGTTGCAAGACTAAAAAAAAAGCCAATATATATATGAAAAGAAAAAAATGAAAATGATAATAATGATGGGAAAAAGTGTTTCAGCTCTTGATAGTTGATTAATTAATTAACTCAGTTAAACACAAGTTAAATTTGTGACTTATTTCAAGTTATATACAGCTGTAAAGTCTTCACAAATCAGGGTTAACTCACTGTAAGGAACCCTCCTTCAGTCCACCGTTCCAGTATAGAGACCTTCAAGACGATGTCTTAGTCCCTATAGAAGATCACCAAAATTACTATTCATTCAGATTACCTCTATACTGTCTATACTGTCTTTATTTTATTTAAAATTGGTGGTGCCGCTTGCTGAGAGCCCTCAGCTGCCAACGTGCGGCAGTGGATTATGGCTCCGACCTCCTACGTTCTCCCCCTCCCGAGATCGTCCTTTCGGCAGAAAACCACCTCTGGAGCTAACGGGATTCAGATCTTCAGGAGCCCCCTCTTATCCCCTCGTATCATAGAGGGGAAATTTCAATCACTCTGGCCTCACTGGAGTGATCTGTCAACCACATGCGGCCAGACCCCACAGAGCTTCCACATTGCGAGTCCAATCATTGCGCCATTACCAACCAGAAGTCCCATTCTTACATGTTTGAACAAAGTAATAATCAATTATAACTCCTCTTCTGGAGATCCACAAATACTGCAACCTTGCTTTAGGCCTTCTGCTGTGCTGTTCCCTATACTTAAAGCAATCTTAATTTCCCTCTTCATCAAGGAATTCCTTCTCACAATATGTGTTTCCACAAACACAGAAGCCTTACTTTTCTTACTATTTATTATTTTGTTTTGTGTATCTGGAACATAAGTTGTTTATAATGGGTGGCATCCTGCTAGTAAGTCCCAACTAGATCAATTCCATCAACTGTTGAATGGAGAATCAACATGTAAGTAAATCTTGCTGAGTCAAAGGGTCTGTTGCTAGTTCTAGTCAGAACTAGCAAAAGAATTTAGGTTAATGTGTGATATAGTCTGTATATCACCAAAAACCTATAATTTGGAAGTAGAAAAAGAAATATTAAATCTAGGCTTCAATTAAAAAAATGTTCATTTCAGGTAAAACACACTTTTCATACCACACAATTGTAGCATGATAGACAAAGACCCTTTCATATTGCATTCATATTGTCTCTTCTCAGAGACATCACACCAACTCTACAGCATGTATTGAATGTTTTGCAAGAGCCAATCCTTTAACAGCATAGCAATGCATGGATGCAGTGGGATACACTGCCTTGAAGGGTGGTGGGCCCTCTTTCGTTGGAGGTCTTTAAACAAAGGTGGGACATCTTTCAGGAATGCTTTAGTTGAATATCCCTGCATGGTTGGACTAGATTATTCTTGTGGACCCTTCCAACTCTATGATTCTATGATTCAAATACAGCCACTCTCCTTTAAAACAGACTTGTGAGAGACTCATATCTGCATGTGACCACAGACACATAGGCTTCAGGTCATAAAGGTTTGCATTTTAAAGTCTCTACTCATCTCTACTCTACAAGGCCATTCATCGCTACCACCTTTTTGACTACATCTACTCAATCAGCCACTGGGAGAACCACTCCAAAGTTATCAACCTGGTTGAGATATCCTTAATGTCCTTGGCCTTCATATATGTGCTCTGTATGCGAATCCTCAATACCTGTGTGATGTGACTGCCAATATGGGGTAATGGTTGATGATTGGGACCTGAGAGACCCAAGTTAAAGCTCCCAGTGAGCCATAGAAATCACTGTTGACCTTGAACTGTGTCTCAACATGACCTAACTCATGGGGCTATGGTGAGGATAAAATGGAGAGGAGATGCTCAAACACGTTGAGCTAATTGCAGGAAATATGGGATATAAATAATAAATTTTATATTTTTAATAGATTTTTTTTTTCAAAAAAGTTTTGTTTTCCTACAAATTGCTCTTCACTACCAATAGTCCATCTCTTGCTCTTAAGTGGATATTCATCTTGCTCAGCTACCCACATCACTCTCTGAAATGGCAGATTTTCCTGCCAATGTAAGTTATGCCTACCTGATCTTTCTCACTATTTTCTTGAGCTTTTTGCTAGAAATTGATGGATTTCATGTCTATGTCACTTCCATGAATGCTTGCTCACAAATCTATTCTGTCTCATTTCCACATCAATGTGTGGCTATTTCTAAATATATTTTACCCTAAACTATGCATTTGAATACCTTTTTGCCAAAAACTATACTGCAAAATTCAGAGAGATGCGATATTTGAATAAAGACTGGAATTCACTGAGACAGTCATAAGTGTGTAACCTAGAGTTATGCATTTGTGACCGGTTCATATTTATGATCCTTATGTGTTCCCTAGTTTAGAGATACACAGAGACTGTAAAAGTCCCCAATCTCAACTTACCAGGCAGCCCCTGCTGTGATTGATGGGCTCCATTCGACTGTCAATTAGGAAACAGCTGACTGATGTCTCTCTCCCCACAAGCGATCTCTGGTATGCTGTGGTATTGTGACAGGAACCTTGCTTCTGCCTGTCACAATGGTGAATGCTCATGGAACAGGGTGGCAACTTTGGTCAGCTTTTTCCTGATCAACACGGAAAATCCCCATTGATTGCAGTGGCTGCTGCTTGGTAAAAGGAGATTGGATGGATCAAGCAGTGAAAAACTACATAGCTAAATAACTGTGGTGTAGTTATGTAGAGATGTAGCTGATAGAGAATTCCAGCTGATAATTATATTCTGATCCACATATTAGTTAGCACATTGCCAACTAATCAGTTTGCATAAGAACTGGCAAAGATAAAATTCTTCAAACCTCTCTTCCATCTATATCTTGGTGACCACTGAACCAATTTATATAGATAAAGGTTACACCTTCAACATCAATATATTTTTTTTCAAAAAAAAAGTTTTCTCTCACCAAGATATCTGTTTGCATACCCAGTGTCTTGCAGGTCATCTTATCTCATATTAGTCTTTTCATCCATTATATCTGTTCCGTATTTTTTTTTCTTTTTTGTAAGTCCTCCAGATAGTCTCAACCTTGGGAGTGATGCACATAGTGAGTGGAAGAAGGCCTACTGTTATCCTAAGAGGTACGTGGGTTACGTTAGAGTCCTGCACGTGGTGTCAAAAACTACTTAGGGGAATTATTAGCTCAAACAGAAGGCTTGTGAGAGAAGGGTAACTTCAGGGATCTATACCTGTACAGGAGGCTCTCAGTTAAAGTGAAATAAAGTATTTTATTGGAATAATACAGAAAGTAAACTAACATACACAACCTACATTCTTATTGGCCATATAAGGCTATAACAGAAAAAGGCAGAAAGGTTGGATAGGAGAGAGAGGCAGGGGAAGATAGAGTGATAGTTACCAGTCTAGAAGAAAAGAGAGTTCCATGAAGTGAACATACTCAAATAGGTGTCCAAGTGTGCCACAGGATGTGATGTGCCAAGAAAGAAAGTGGTTGGCTTCGTACACTGCGGCACACAATGCTATTGTTAGGGCTATGATATTTATACTTTATTCCATGACTTGGAAGGGTGAATTAGTAATAACAAAGCTTGGGTGGCTCTCCCACGGAATAGAGAAAAGGAACTGAAACTCAACTGATTGCTTTAATTGCAGAGAGATAGAACATGGATTGTTTTGCAACAACCTCATAAGTTTAGATAGGAGGGGTATGAGGGGAGATTTCCGTAGGGTATAGAAAAGAAATGGTCACATGATTGCTTGATTGAATTATTGCTTGTAATGCCCAGGGCTGGAAGAAAGCATTAGCACATACCCCTTTAACCAATGGGTTATTAGTGTAAACCAGTGGTTCCGAAACTTGTTTGGCCTACCGCCCCCTTTCCATAAAAAATATTACTCAGCACCCCCTGGAAATTATTTTTTTTTTAAATTTAATAGCAATTAAACAGAAGGATATATGTATTAATGTTTCTACCTTTTTTGTAAAATATAGTAAATAAAGGTGTAAATTAGAAACATTGAAATTTGAAATTATGAAACCATTTATTGAACTCAGAATAGAAAGGTAATACAAAAAAAAGTTAAAACATTCAAAATCATCTTAATGAGAAGGATGAACCTGGTATGCTGCTACCAATTTAGTAACCCTCAGCTCTATTTTCATCAGCAATAATCTTAAATCACCACGATTGACTATAATGAAACGATTGAAACGATTCGGTTTCTTTGTTGTTGTTGTTGTTGTTAATAAATTGGTTAACGCACTGAAACCACGTTCCACTAAATATGATGAAGGAAATGTAATTAAGAACTATTGAATTACAGCCCATATTTCAGGATAAGCCGGAGGGATCTCCTTTTGCAGCCAGAATTCTTGGTAGCCGCTTTTGAATTTAAATTTCAATTCATCATTTGTAGCTACTTCCATCAGTTCTTCTTGTAACTGTGGAGATTCTTCTGTGTTTGCACTTGAAAAAGGACCCAAAATCCAATCAGGTATGTTCATGTTCAAAATATCATCAAATCATAGATTAAAATCTGAATGGAGAGCATCCAAGTGCTCACAATAAGAAAGTATGTCTTCATCTTTTTTTTCCCCTGCTCCTGAGAAATTTGGGAACTGGCTGAATTCCCCTCATCCAAATTTTCATTTGTACAGAAGAAGCTTTGTCACAAATGCAGAAATAACAGATTTTGTTTTTATTAAATTCAGTTCATCACCTTGAAGCTGAAGATTGCTTTCATTAAATTTTTGAAACAAGTCAGTCAAGTAAGTGATATCACTTTTGGATTGAATTAAATTGGATCGTAAAGCATCATTTTTATCTTTCAAGAACTCCCGCACTGAGTTAAACAGCTTATACAACCTATCTAAACAGGCACCCTTTGACAACCAACAAACTTCTGTGTGAAGCAGGAAACAATTAAATTCTTTATCGTTTACAACACAAAGCTGTTTAAATAATCTGTCATTCAATGATTTGCTTCTGATTGTGTTGATAGTTTTAATTGCATATTGTAATGAATTATGTAGGCATGCACTTAAATTTTTGGCAACCAGATGTTGAAGATGGATAATACAGTATACTGTGAATGCATTCGGCACCTCCTTTTTTTAAATATGCAAGAAAACCCCTGTAGCGCCATATCACCACTGGAGCACCATCTGTGGCTACTGATAAGATATTACTCAGAGATATTTCTTTTTCTTTAAAAAACTCATCCAGCACATGAAATATTGATTCTCCTTTAGTATCAGTTTGCAAATATTTACAAATAATAATTCTTGGCAATTTTGTTCTTCCTTTGTGAACCGCACGTATGCTAACAGTAAAGCTTCATAGTGTGCTCCAAAATCTGCTGATAGTACTGCCAGTAGCCAGTACTGCTGCTGCCGTTCCAGGTTTTGGCCTTGTGATTGACCAATCACACGAGTGGCAGTTGCCCGCAGCAATGCTCATAGTGCTCACATGTTTTGGAATGGCAATTCAGTGGCACCATATGAACAGTAGCAGTGTGCGATTGTACATACTTCAATGCAAGTGAGGGAATATGCAGGAACTGAGCCAACGTCCAGTATGTTGTTCAAAGAAAAATTAAGCATTATGAGTGAAATACATAAATCAATTTTTCTAAATCTTCTTTTCTTTCTTTTATGTTTTCACCACCCCCTTTACAGTTATTCATCGCCCCCAAATGCACCTGTGGCCATCACCACCCCCCGGATTGCTGCAGCGCCCACTTTGGGAATCACTGGTGTAAACCCATTATGGGGGCTTTCTGCTCAGTCCTAACTTGGACTTTCACACCATTATATTTGTAAACAGGTCTCAGGACATCATGACCTTTGAGTGACCTCCAGTCAGCCTAAGCCAATGTGAATCTGAAAAGTATCTTAATATGTCCAGTTATGGAATTTTGTGGAGAGGGGTAGTAGGGTATGCTATCACTACTTGAGCTCTGGAATTTCCTCTCCAAGGTTGTTTACCTAGAACCAAAAATAAAACCTTTCAGTGCCCATTGTAAACTTTTATTTTCCTAAGCATGTCTACACAATTGTATTTGGTCAATGTATAGAGGGACACACTCTAAAATAAAGGTTGTCAGGAAATGACATGGAAGTTACCACAAGATGAAGGTATAAGCCTAGTAATGAAAGTAGTTAAGCTCCAGTGGCAGGTGTGTGTGTGAGTTAGCACTTCAGAGTATGCACATCTGAGATGCCTGATGTAACATGCATTGTTTAACTGCCTATAAAAAGGAGATGAGAATTATCTCCAGTGTGGGTTTGTTGTGGATGGTGGTTGGCGAAGCAGTTTGTTGGTTTAAGAGAGTTTTATGAGTATTAGAGATGACTGTCCTATATTCTGTATATATATTGTAAATATACTGCAAACAAAGATTAAAACCCTCAAGTTGAGTGAAGGCTGGCCTTGTTGCTGTCTTTATTTGGCAAGCTAGAGCTCAAGGCAGTGTGCTGGGGTGAAGGAATGTTTCCTTCTCAGCCTGAAGCCTTTTGCAGACGTTTTTCCAGAAAACCTTCTCCTTGGCATCCTGTGGATGTGGAACAACTCTGCAGGTGGTCGTGGTGGACACAGTGCATCTTTCTACGCCCCAACAAGGGATATGGGCCCAGTGCCTGTGTGGACAACGCTTGAGAAGCTGTGGGAGATATAGTTCTGCAATTGGTAAGCTGATTTGTGTTCCTGGAGGGCTGAAGAGAAAAGTCCTGGAAAGGAGTGAGTTAAGTGTGTCTACTCATGGACTCTGCTCTTATCTGTTTGCTTTGGGAAGCTATTGTTTTTGGCAGCCTGCCTGGACTGTTATCAGTGTGTTTGTTTGTATCTATTTAAGTCGCAGACTCAGTGCAAACATGGAAACAGCAGTCAGGTTTGAAAAACTGTCTGAGAAGAACTATGCTTCCTGGAAAATTTACATTCAGGCTTTGCTAATAAAGCAGGACTTATGGGACTATAGTAAAGAAACAACCTGACCCTGCTAATGAGGATGAATTAATAGGCGACGAAAAAAGCTAGAGCAACAGTAGTTTTGGCTTTAGAACCAAATCAGCGGAATAATATAAGAGATAAGAGGTCAGTGTTTGAAGTCTGGAAAGCTCTTGAGAATGGCAACCAACCAGCTGGAGCCTTGTCAAAAATGCTGTGCAGCAGAAAGCTTTATTGTTGTAGACAATAGGTGTATCCGTGCTTGTGCATTTAAAAAGGATGCAGGATAATTTTGCAAAGTGCAGCCAGCGTGGCATCCAAATAGAAGATACCCAAAAAGCTTTTATACTCCTGAGTAGTCTAAACAGTGAATGGGAGTTTCTAATGTACAATCTCCAAGGAGTAGCTGAAGCTGATTTAAATGTCAACCTCGTGGTATACAGAATATTGGAAGAGGCACAGAGGAGAGACTCAGAGGAGAGCTTCAAGGGAGTGACCAGCTGGAGGAAACAACTAACCAACCAATCCACGTCCTTGTCTGAGGAAGGGAGTGCTGCTGTATGCAGAACACGGAGATGTTTTTCCTGTGGAGAGACCAGACACTTGATAAAGAACCATCCTAAGGTCACTGCAGCAAAGGAAGGTCAGAACTCACAAATAAATTGAAAAGACAAGCCCAAGATGGGAGGGGATTTGCTACTACTGTAAAGGGAGTTGTAAATGAGGAAAAAGACCAGTCTGTCTGGATTTTGGACAGTGGGTGTTCTCACCATATGAACCCTGATAGGGAAAAACTACAGAGCCCAAAGCCAGCACCAGTGGACACTGTAGTATTTGCAGATGGTGAATCTGGAAGTGTAGAGATTCAAGGGTCTGTATTAATCCCTGGTTTAAACAAGGTATTTCATAATGTCCTATGTGCAGCAAAACTACCAAATAGCTTTTTAAGTGTGGCATCCCTAACCAGTGATGGATATGAAATCCTTTTCAAAGGAGATGAGGGGATTCTGTCCAAGGAGGGAGTAGTATGTGGTAAAGCCATAAAGAAAAATCACATTTATCAAATGGTAGCACAGGTGCAGTGTAGGAATGTAACAAATAAGCCACTGCATGATGGGTGTGCTCATTACCTTCATAGAGTTATGGGCCATATAAGCTTCAAAGGTTTGAGAAACCTAGAGAAGATTTACCCAGATTTCAAGGTAGAGAACTGTAAAAGTTACTTGGACTGTGCTATTTGCAAAAAGGTAAAGGTCAAGGCTTACACTGTAGCAAAGGTGAGCAAATGCATAACCGAGAGGCCTTTTCAGGTTGTACATGCAGATTTACCAGGGCCGCATCAAGTAAAGAGTATAGGGGGTAGCAGGTTTACTCTATTGATAGTAGATAGGCATACCAGATTTACCTATGTGGAATGCTCAAAACCAAAAGCGAGGCTGCTGATATGATCAAAAAATGGGTCAATTCTGTTGAAAGGGAGTTTCCCTACAAGGATGGCACTGTTGTGACGGACAGAGGTAGGGAATTCTTAAGTAGTAATTTGCAGCAGTGGTTTGTGCAGAAAGGGATCCAATATAAAACTACAAATCCCGGATGTCCAGCTGAGGATGGTTTGGCTGAACATAGGATTGGGATGATAAACCAAATAAGGGATTGTATGTTAGAGGATTCTGGAGCGGCAGCTAATTTGTGGGGAGAAGCAACAAGAACCACTTGTCATATTGTAAATAGGTCATGGTGCAGTGTGATAAACCAAACACCATACTACTTATTGTATGGAAGAGCACCAAACCTAAAGTACTTAAGAGTGTTTGGACAATTTGCATCAGTGTACATTCCTCCTCGGTTCAGGAAAACGAATCAGCCCAAAAGCCAAAGGTTGCATTTTGTGGGCTATGAAGGGAACAAGTACAGGTTCCTGATGGATGGGAGTAGGATTTTGTATTCAAGGAGTGCTAGTTTTGAAATCCATGCAGGGTGGGAGAAAATTCATTCTAATCAAGACATTTTTATAAAGCTTAAAAATATTGTTGTAAACAAAAACACTGGAAATGGAGGGGCAATAGCATCCAGAGATGTGAGTGATGAACACACAAGCACTTCTGAAGACACACAAACACCAAAGCAAGAGCCAATGCATAGACAAGCTATTCAGAGTAGTAGTAGCGACACTGAGGATGAGTATGGTAGAACCAGAGTCATTATTCCTCGAAGGACTCAATGAGTCAGGAGAGCACCAGAAAGGTTTGTAGTGCAAGAGACATGAGCTTGCACGGTTGTGGGAGAGGAGACTGATGACTATAAGGATATGCTCAGGTATCTAATAACAGAGCAGGAGAAGTGGAATATGAGTATGGATCAGGAGGTCAGTGCATTAGTGGATAGGAAAGTATTTGAGATAGTTGATAGACCTGGAGAGCAGAAAGTAGTTGGCTGTAGATGGGTCTACAGGAAGAAGGACATGCCTGATGGGACTGTGAATTATAAGGCTAGAATAGTAGCAAAAGGTTACTCACAGAGACAGTTTGAGAATTATGACAAGACATTCTCACCGACAGCCAAGGCAGAGAGTCTCAGGATGGTGCTTGCTGTGACTGCTAAAAGGAAGTTAGTGGTTCATCATTTCGACTTTGAGACAGCATATCTCAATGCCAATTTAGATGAAATTGTATTCATGGAACAACCTCCTGGATATGAGTTTGAAGGCAGTAACAAAGTTTGTAGGCTGAGGAAAGCATTATATGGACTTAAGCAAAGTGCCAGATACTGGAATCAGTGTATGTACGAGGAATTAGTGACACTGGGTTATCGGCGAAGAGTTGGTTGATTCATGTGTATACACAAAAGGTAGTATAATTCTATTAATTTATGTTGATGGCCTATGTGTAGCTGCAAGGGGCGAAGAAGAGATCAGACTGGTGCAGAATGAGTTAACACATAAGTTCAAACTCAAGGATCTTGGTCATCTAAAAAGCTACCTGGGAATAGAAGTAGAGAGAGACCAGAGTGGTGGTTTCAGGTTGTGCCAAAGGAGAAAAATAGATAAATTAGTAGAAAATTCTGGTTTAGGTGAAGCTAAAGTCGTAGGAAGCCCAATGATGCCTGATTACCAAAATCTGGAATCAGAGATGTTTGAAAGGCCGGATATATATCATTCAGTAACTGGGAGTTTGTTGGTTTTGGCCAACAACACGAGACCAGACATTAGCTTCGCAGTGGGGTTGCTCAGCAGAAGAGCAGCAAATCTCAGACAAGTAGACTGGCAAGCATTGAAGCGAGTTGTGCAATATTTGAAGGGCACAAGAGATAGATGCTTAATAGTAATAGGAGGAACGTCAGAACTAGAAGGTTTTGCTGACAGTTCATTTGAGTCGGAAACAGCTGACAGAAGACCAGTAACTGGTTTGACAGTCAGCTATGCTGGTAGCCTGGTTATTTGGAGGTCCAAAAAACAAGGATGTATCACACAAAGTACTACAGAGGCAGAGTTTGCTGCATTGTCAGAGCTAGCAAATGAAATCCAGTGGGCTAGACAATTGTTAAAAGATTTAGGAGAAGAATGCAGTGGAGCAACAGTGGTAAATGAAGACTCACAAGCATGCATTGGCATGGCAGAGTCAGAAAATCTAAAATGTAGAACAAAGTATATTATACAAAAATGTGAGAGAACTTATACAAAGTGGAACACTGAAGCAACAATATGTTGGCACAAAAGACAATGTAGCAGACATTCTCACGAAACCTTTATCAGTAGAACGGCACACGAAACCGACTAACAGGTTAGGTATCAGCGAATAAGGTGACAGTATATAAAAGGATAGGTGTAAATGACACATGCGGCACACCACAAGTCATTTGAAGGGGAATGTCAGGAAAAGACATGGATGTGACCACAAGATGGAGGTATAAGCCTAGTAATGAAAGTAGTTAAGCTCCAGTGGCAGGTGTGTGTGTGAGTTAGCACTTCAGAGTATGCACATCTGAGATGCCTGATGTAATAGGCATTGTTTAACTGCCTATAAAAGGAGATGGGAATTATTTCAAGTGTGGGTTTGTTGTGGATGGTGGTTGGCGAAGCAGTTTGTTGGTTTAAGAGAGATTTATGAGTATTAGAGACGACTGTCCTATACTCTGTATATATATATATATATATATATATTGTAAATATACTGCAAACAAAGATTAAAACCCTCAAGTTGAGTGAAGGCTGGTTTTGTTGCTGTCTTTATTTGGCAAACCAGAGCTCAAGGCAGTGTGCTGGGGTGAAGGAATTTTTCCTTCTCAGCTTTAAGTCTTTTGCAGAAGTCTCTCCAGAAAACCTTCTCCTTGGCATCCTGTCGACGTGGAACAACTCTGCAGGTGGTTGTGGTGGACACAGTGCATCTTTTTACGACCTGACAAAGGTTTCCTTCACTGACAATGCATGCAGATATGTAAGGAGAACATTTTTATATTGTTTAAAACATTTGCCACATTTTTGTTAAAAAATATATGGCAGAGAAGTGTCAATAATTTGTGGAGAGAAATTTGGCAGGTCCTGTTCATAGAAATATATCAATGGCTAGTTGATTATTAGAGCAAAACAAAACACTCCATGGAGGAAGACACTGGCTAAATTGCAATTGGTTGGTTCATTTCATGTATTGATTTGTACCATAAGACTTTTATGTGTAATTGGCTGGTGTAACTCTGTGTTTTTGCTTGTGATATTGTATTTCAGTGGTATAAGTATTTTTTTAGTATTTTTTAAAATATTTAATTTGCCTATTAGTTGTTGTTTTGTCATTTCTACTATATTCAGAAATAACTGTTGAATTCATCGAGGTCTATTCCTAGGTAAGAATGGAAAGGATTGCAGCCTTAGTGTATTACTTGTCAGTACAACTCTAATGTAACTACCTATCTGTTAAGGAAAATGCAACATGGGACATACAGTGAAAGAAATAAAATATGTATGTGAAAGTCACAATGACTAAGCAAGAGCAATTATGAAGCTACACAGGTGAAACTGCTAATGTAATCTAGAAGTCCTGAGAGCCAAGGACAGAGGTACTGAATGCAGATTGGAAACACCTGAGAATCATTAAGTGTACAAGGTGAAATGTTGAAATACATGGGTTGGTCTTAAGCATGGGTGGAACTACGTGGACCAATCAGAATGGAAGTACACACCCACTGGGTGGAAACTAACTAGTGGGTGGTGATAAACAATGGCTATAAAATTGCAATGTTTGCCAATGTATTGTTGTGGAGTAGAGGTGGAGTAGTTTGGAGATATTGTGGAGTAGTGTGTAGAGATTGTGATTTGTTGACCATATAGTATATTTATATAGAAGAATAAAGTAGGTTTTATATAAAACTACTGAGTTGCCTGAGTGAATCCTGGAAACGTTTTGGAGACACCTGGAGAAGAGTGAGAAGGCTTGGAGAGTTTGTCAGGATCTTCAGCCTATTCTCTGAAACTCTGCTGCTTTGGAGAAAAGCATTAACCACTGATCTAAGCTGGTCGGCTCTGCTGCATAACAAGGTGGTGAGTTTGAGCCAGAGGTGAAGAGCTATAACTCCCATCATCCCTGACACTATCTGTTGGTGTTCAGTTATTAATTTGTTCCTACTCTCGTTAAGTTTCAGTCTGGGTTGAATTCCAGAAACTGTTTCAAGACAGGAAAAGTACAGATATACAGGCAAGCTCTCAGAATGAAAGGGGCACAGATATGTGCAATTGTAAATTAAATGACTCAATTCCTCACATTTCCTACAGCAGGGGGGAGATTAAATACATGTGACAAGGTATTTAAGAAAGAATGTTATGCCTTTGAAGTCTCTCAGTGTTAAGTCCAAAAAGAAAATGGCTGTAAACAGTATGTGTGTGTTGGATGAGTATGTTTATGCATGAAAAGGACAGAATAAGGAAGTGATTTGTTTTGTTTTTAATGATAGTTTTTGTAAACGTCTTAACTGTAATGATGTTTTAAATCTCTTGTCAATAATTAAAATTGAAACAAATGCTTTGTTCTGAAGTTCTGGAAAATGCAGTTGTCACAGAAGTTACAGAATTATTATTGCTATCCATACATACTGCTATATATACTAATGGGATATAGTATACTGCACATCTATTTGTTATATCCTAACTTTGAGTATACAACAAAGTGGGAGTTGGGGTTGCATATGGTATGAGCAGTTGTCTAGTCGTTATTTGTATTGGTTGCCCCTACATTCCTCCTCAAAAATAGAAATGCCAAATTTATTCCCCCCAGTGAAAGCCTGTTTTTGGTATAGTTGGTCAGTCACCATGCTGGTTGTGTTATTTTTTAGGAGTTGTGATGGAAAGAGGCAACACTCCCCCATTTCTTTGTAAGAATATAGATGCTGCAGCTAGCAGAGGTGAGAAAACAAACAGAGAGAAAAAGACAAAAAGGCATGAGGATGTGGGGGGGGGGCGGTGGTGGTGGTTATGTAGTACAAGTCCAGCTCTGAAAAGATGCAGTTGGATATAGTGGTTTAAGCATATATTTCCACTCATTTGTGGATCTGACTTTGTCTTCAGCATCCATTTATTCCAATGTGCAGGGACCCAGTGACAGCAATGGGATGCACAACTGAGCATGACAGAAAATGTGCTTTAACATTCTCATAGGTAAAACAAATTATTATATGTTGTTCTTGTTGTGTGACTTCAAGTTGTTTCCAACTTATGGTGACCCTGAGGCAAAGCCATCACAAGGTTTTCTTGGAAAGAATTTGTTTGGTGTGTGTGCGTGCGCGCCTTTGCCACCCCCTGAAGCTGAGAAAATGTGACTTGCTGAAGGTCACCCAATGAGTTTCCATGTCTGAGCGGGGATTTGAATCTTGGTCTCCAGAGTCATAGTCCAACATTCAAACCACTACACCATGCTGGCTCTTTAAATTATTATTTACCCCCACCTAAATATATATTGAGAAACACTGGTCTAGAGTGTGGATAATGCCTCTTCAGAATTCATCCTTTAAATCAGTTTCAGGTGTCATTGTGATAACAAGTGCTGCTGGCTCCCACTGACTTGTGTGAAAAATATGGACATTACATTTAGCACATCATGAGAACAGCCCTTTCGTATGTGATAATATTTTTTTTTCTGATCACAGAGTCCATTTTTAAGTGTTTCATGCAGAGAACTGAAATTATAAGCAGTGGGATATCTGGTTGGGGATAGTTAAGAGAACTAACACTGTTAGGATATTTAGGATATTGGCAAGTTATTAGAATGATCAGCTAGTCTCTTCTGGTGAATTCCAGCTTCTCTGAACTCAGGGGAAGGAATTGTTGTGCTTCAGTATAAACAGTTAGCAGTGCACTATTGACACTGTGAATGGATAATTATTTCCTTAAATTTGTTATTTTAGTGACAAGACAATTCTTTTATTCAATCAGCTGCAGCATCCTTAACATTTTCTTCAATATTAGAAGAAATTATAACTTATAATTTCTAACAGCAGCCAATATTAGCTGTTCTATCAGTTTTCCTGACAGACAGTAGGTAAGCTACCACAAAGTAGAATCAGTACACAATGTGCTGGGTTCCCCACCTTCTGTATACTGTGATAAACTGTAACCACATTATATACATTTCAAGGATCTTTTTAATATATAATTCCCTTGGATACGTTGCCATTTCCAGTGTGCTGATTAGCCACTTAGGAAACTTACCAACCAATGAAAGCTCTGTTGGGCAGCCAATCAGCACACTGTGGGTGGGAACATGTGGAAGTTTCAGACTTTTTGAAACATGGTGGTGGCAGAGGGGCTTTCTGTTGTTTCACGCTTGTGTGGCCTGGGGCCTTTCTGTGCAGCCTGGGGCCTAGGGTCTTTCTGTGCTGCCTGGGGCCTTGGGCATTTCTCTGCTGCTTGGGCCTGGGGCTTTTGTGTGCTGCCTGGGACCTTTCTCTGCTGCCTGGGGTCTGGAGCCTTGGGCCTTTCTGTACTGTCTAGCCCCTGGGCACTGTCTGTAACTGCACCCTGGGCCTTCTATGCTATCTGTAGCAGTTCCTTCCTCTTGGGCCTTGGGGTTGAAACATGTGGAAAACTTCAAGTCCTTTCTAAGCATGGTGGTGGAGGGGTTCTCTCATGTTGTGGGTTGTGTGTGTGTGTGTGTATGTAGTGTGGATATGTGTGTGTAGCATGGGGTGTTTGTCTGTTTGTGTAATTGCATGGTGGTGGCAGAGGGGCTCTCACATCCTGTTGCACATGGTGTGTATATGTGTGTAGCATGGTATATGTGTTTTGTGTGGTGTTTTTGTGTGTATGTGTGACTGCATGGCAGTGGCGGAGGAGCTCTCATGTCCTGGTGCAGGTGGTGTGTGTGTGTACACGTGGTTGCATGGTGGCAGCAGAGGGGCTCTCATGTCCTAGCACACATGGTGTGTGTGTAGTGTTGTGTGTGTGTTGCGTGGTATGTGTGTGTATGCACAGTTGGATGGTGGTGGTGGGGCTCTCAGCATGTGGTGTATGTTTGTCTAGCATTGTATGTGTGTGTCTATGTGTCTGTGTGTACTCACAGTTGCATGGCAGTGGCAGAGGGGCTTTCAGCATGAAATTAGCCATTATAGTTTATTTGAAAGGTTATATATTAATGGATCAAATGATTGTACTCTTGAGATGTTTCCTAAGTGGCCAATCAGCAGAATGGGAACAGAAACATAGGACATTTTCAGATCATCCTTGCCATGCAAGGATCGCCCAGGACAGTTTCATCGCAGCAGTGCAGCAGGGGGTCAATTTCAGATGCCGCCGTCCCTGCTGCGAGATCGTCTGTCCCACTTGCACTTAGGCTTGGAGCTTGCTGCACTATATTCGGCAAGATTTTATTCACAGAAAACCTCCATGAATAAAATCTTGCTGAATATAGCATGGCAGGCTCCAAGCCTAAGTGCAAGAGGGATGGACGATATCGCAGCAGGGACAGCGTCTTCCGAAATCAACCCCCTGCCATGCTGCTGTGACAAAACTGTCCCGGGCGATCCTTGCGCGGCAAGGATCATCTGAAAATGTCCCTAGAAACATAACGAAGCATTTTATCTTTGTAGATAACGGTGTATTTTACACCGGGTATAGCTAGTAGTGTATAATGTTGACTGTTTTGCCTTAAGAAGAAGAGAAAGAAAGAAATATGGCATTGTTTTGGTTGTGTTAACAAATGTTTGCATATGGCCACTGGCTGGCTCTCTTTCCTGGTGAAATTGTATAGTGCTTTCTGTTTTAGGATTTTTTAAATATCAAAAAGACAGTCAAAAAGATTTAAATCTTACTACAGTATATTCAAATAACTGCAAAGGCTACAGTACTTATTTCCCAAACACTAAGTGACTAGCTAGATAAAGGAGTTTATCAGATACAGCAAATATGGTGTCATAAGGGCACCTAATGATCACGAAAAGTCGCACACACCGGAGGATGTTGTCCTTTTGCGATTATGTCTTGTTAAAAAGCCATTCTATTTTATTGACAGGTCAAGCCATCAATAGATCTCCCATTCTTCTTTGTTGCTAGCATTGCTGGTTTTTAAATCCTCGCATCTTTGTACTCATGTGAATGCTACATCAATTATAGAACATTGCCGGGTGAGATTGTGACAGCCAGGTAAGAGACACTCTTTTTATGACTCCCCCCCCCGTGTACTTGGGACTTTTAAAGTGTGTTTTGTGTGTGTTTTGTTGTACTTTTTGTGTCTTGATTTTACTTTTATTTTTGAATTTTCTGTGCTAATGTCTTCTTGCAAGAATCGGTGAGATTTGAAACCGGGAAGTAAGCAGAGCTCTGTTTGCTCTGTTTATTCCAGGAAAGTCTCATTAATGCTCCTAAAGGTAGCTCTGGGGGGGAGTTCTTTTGCCAGCATAAAAACGCCACAATTTATGCCAGCAAAAGAACATTAATGAGGGTTGTCTGATAAAATCCAAATATTAGCCAGTGTTTAAATGTTTAAAAGAGAAGACAAAACTTGCAAAGGGTACGTTGACAAACTGAGAATTACTAATAGAGCCAAATGGGATCCTTCATATCTGAATTATACTGAGAATTATAATATTATCAGTTTTTTTAAAATCATAATTTGAAATTCAGCCCTTGGAAGCAGCAGGGGTTTATAGGGATGGAAAGAGTATTTGAAAATATTTAGGGGGAAGGTCAAACAGATGTTTCTTCAGTGTAAGGAAACCCTGATGAGGAGAATCCTGGACTAAAGGAGTTTGGGAGTTATTCTGAACAACATTCATACCATTGTTTTGGATGGAAAAGGCTGTTTTCTGCACAAAAATATCCCCTTTCCCCCCCAGAGAAAAGCACTGTATGACTTTCCTGCAACAGGAAGAAAATAGCTAAAATTACTTGTCGCTTCCTTTGAGAACAAAATTAGTGAATAATTATATCCTTAAGTGTATGACATGATTTCCCAGTATATAGAAAATGCTTTACATTAAGATAAACTGCAGCCATATTATTGTGAATAAACAATTCAGAAAAATTCATTATAGTCAAGAAATATGGCAAACAGCTCAATAAGCATACTGACAAATTTGTCCATTCTACCATATGAAATATCTGAACCACACCAGATCCCGTCTGATCTTTGAAGCTAAGAAAGGTCAGCACTGTTTATTACTTGGATGAGAGACTACCAACAAGTACTGGGTGCTTTAGGCTATATTTCAGAGGAAGGAATTGACAAAACCACCTCTGAGTATTCATGGGGTCACCATAAGCTGACAGGTGATTTGAAGATACACAAGTACGAAGGTCATGTGAGCAATGTACAGTGAAGAAAAAACCCAAATCCCTCTGTCTCTCTGCTATGTTTATATTTGCATAATTTGATGACATTGTTTCAAAATATTGTGAAGAAAAATAAAACATAGCAATGTTAGCACCACAGAACTTCAGGTACCATGAAATAACTTGGCGGGTGGTGGTTAGAGAACAAATTATATGAAAAAATCATGTAATCATGCCTCCAACTCATAATTGAAAATTCAGGAAGAAAATATGACACTGTCATAGTAAATTGAATACCTGCTGAGATGTTATGATGTTAAAATATTACTAATGTAAGTATTCTCTCTTCACGATGGTGTGGAATTGGCTGATTGACAGACTCTTGCTACCACACTCCACATTGAGACTGACATTGACAAGCTGTATGACAACTCCAATGTTTCACCAAAAAAAAGGAAAGAAATTGTCTCCATGGAGTACAACATGGATTGGAGAAGGCTGGAGGTTATCAAACAAATGTGAAAAGATAGTGGCAACCAAATGAAGAAACTGGGTTATTTTACATATTCTGCTCCTATGTCTAATGACTATTGTGAAATTTAATATTATGATCTATTAACAGCATCTATATTTCTTTAAAACAAAAACAAAATAAGGATTTGGTAAAAACAGCAAAAGACCAACTCAAATTTAAATTTAAAAAGCAGGAAGCTGAGGAAATGCCAACATAGTTTTAAGGCAAAAAACAAACAAACAAACAAACAAACAAAAATCACATTCTCTTTCAAGCATTTTACTGTGAAGATCTCATACTGGCCACTAGTTTAAGAGGCTGACAGAAAATTCATCTCTGCTCACTTTTGTCCTTGGAGGCATCCTGTTTAATATATATATATGATTTTAACAATATTTTTTGCATAATGACATGCAGAAAAAATACACACCAATAAAAGAAAACACATGGAAAATAACAGCAATACTATAAAATAAATGTTTGTGTTTTTTTAAAAGGAGGTGCGGTTTTGGCCTCTAAATGTCTGCTTTTCCAGTCTTGGTTTAAATGGTAGGTGAAAATGGGTCTATGAATTATAAATCTTACATATCGATAGTAAATAAATGAATTAATCCCCTCAAATGTGTTTACAAGTGTGTCCTCTCCACTGTAATTGTAGTCTTTCAACATTAATATAGATTCATATCAGGTTCTTCTCGTATATGTAAGATTTACCCAGTGGGCTTTCTAATGTCAACAAGGCACTGCATAGAGGCATCTCAGGACATATTTGGCTCTGACTAATAAGACTATTAGGAAAAAGAAAACAGAGAGTAGCCATCTGGAGTACCTGGAACATTTCTATCAGTAGCTCAACAAGTGCTGAATAACCAACATTCCTCATGGAAAACTTACCTTTCAAAATGCAGAGATAAAATTATCCTTCACAATGTTCTGTTTCTCTTGCAAGTGTTGGCAAAGAAGTAAATAAAATTAAAATATTACAGCAGTGAAATAGACTAAAATAGCCACTATGGATACTGGTAAATTTTGGATTATGACCATCTGAAACTTTATTTGAACACTTTGCAAATTTGCTATCTGCAATGGACCAAACTTGCATACCATTTATCATTTCCTGCTAGTTTGAATTATATAGTAACATCCCTGGTTATTGAGAATGACATTTGAATTTCTGCATGGGTCATCAAGGAAAGATGTAACAAATCCTTCAGCTGTCAGAAATTCAATGATTTTGGTTTATAAGGGGTAAGGTAAGTATCTTTAAGTGTGCAGAACAATTGCATCACTGTTGTGCACTAGAGCAGTGGCTTTTAACTTTTTCTTTACCAGGGACACCCTTTAAATGTATTTTGTTACCATGGACCCCCAAGACTTAACTCAAGCTTTGAAATAGTAATAGTAACAACAACAACAACAACAACAACTGATAATAATAATACAGTTACACCATCCATTAAACCTTCCCCCAGAGGCACTGGAGGGGAAGGGAAGACTTCTCTCCTGCTTCTTCCTGCAACTTTCTGGCTAGAGTGGATTAAATGGCAATATGCAGGCCAAGCCAGCCAGCCAGGCTTTGCCTTTGCTCCTATCACATAGCTACTCCAATGTGGGGAAGAGGTGAGCCAAGAAGATTTCAAGCCTTCATGGAGCCATTGTGAGGACATTGCAGCCCCCTGGGGGTCCATGGACCACAGGATAAAAACCACTACACTAGAGCTCAATCTTCCTTTACTTCACATTGTGTTGGCCAGGAAATCCTAAATCTCCCTGATTCGTTTTCTTTATTGCCAGCAGTCTTCAAGAAAAAGATCCCCACATCATGCATGTGTGTGGGAGAATGGAGCTACAAATGCACATATGGAATGGTCAGGGCTTGACATGTATTCTCCACTGCCTCTACTGTGGGTTATTCCTGGGGTTGTGCTTTACTAATATTCTGAATGGTGATATATTACTGGCATTACCCTCTTTCTTGCAAGAGGCTTCCAAAATAGTCCTAGTGTGGGTGGGAATGATAAGTCTTGTTCACTGTTGCTTTCTCTCTCTGTCTTTTTTTAAAATCAAATTCTTTCTTTTATGAATATACGGTTGTCCCTCCATATCCATGGATTTGATATCCACAGATTTAAGTATTCACAGCTTGAAAATATTCTTTAAAATAAATCTTTAAAGCAAACCTTGATTTTGTCATTTTATATAAGGGACACCATTTTGCTATGCCATTGCATATAATGGGATTTGAGTATTCAAAGATTTTGGTATCCATGGGGGTCCTGGAACCAAACCCCAGTGAATATGAAAGGACAACTCTGTGTGTGTGTGAGAGAGAGAGTGCATGCATGAATGTGGGTAAATCCTCCAAGAATGAATGGATAGAGATTCTCCCTGATATGTACCAGCCAACTTAATAAGGAGGTTGATTCCGAGCATGAAGACTTTGTCATATATACATTAATGATGAAGATCCTCCCAGAATAACAGAAGCAGCAACAGTTAGTCAGTACCACAAACACTGTGGAATACATAGAGTCAAAATGAGACTTTCTAGGAGTGAGCACTCAAACAGACAGTCTGTGACCACTTAGAAAGGAATGCTGTGATTACAAAAAGTCAATGTGGATTTCTCAAAAACAAGTCATGCCAGACGAATCTCCTCTCTTTTTCTTTTGATAGAGTTACAAATTTGATAGATGAAGGAAACACAGTACATGTGTCTTGATTTCAGTAAGGCTTTTGGCAAGTTTCCTCATGATATTCTTGCAAAATGTTAGTAACCTGTGGGCTAGACCATGCAACTGTTAAGTGGATTCGTAATTGGTTGACTGACCAAACCCAAAGGGTAGTCACCAATGGCTCCTCTTCATCCTGGAAAGAATTGACTAGTGGGGTGGCACAGGGTTTTGTCCTGGGCCCAGTGCTATTCAACATCTTTATCAATGGCTTGGATGATGGAATAGAGGGTATGCTTATCAGGTTTGCAGATGACACCAAATTAGGAGGGGTAGCTAATACCCCAGAGGACAGGATCAGAATCCAAAGTGACCTCAACAGATTAGAAAGCTGGGCCAATATTAACAAAATGAATTTCAACAAGGAGAAATGTAGGATACTACACTTGGGCAGTAAAAATGAAATGCAGAGATATAGGATGGGTGACACATGGCTTGAGGGCAGTACATGTGAAAAGGATCTAGGAGTCTTAGTGGACCACAAGCTGAACATGAGTCAGCAGTGTGATGCAGCAGCTAAAAATGCCAATGCAATTTTAGGCTGCATTAACAGGAGTATAGTGTCCAGATCAAGGGAATTAATAGTGTCACTCTATTCTGCTTTGGTCAGACCTCAGCTGGAATACTGTGTCCAGTTCTGGGCACCACAATTCAGGAAGGATATTGAGAAGCTGGAACGTGTCCAGAGGAGGGTGACCAGGATGGTGGGAGTTCTGGAAGCCATGCCCTATGAGGAGCAGCTTAGGGGGCTGGACATGTTTAGTCTGGAGAAGAGAAGGTTGAGAGGGGACATGATAACCGTGTTTAAATATTTGAAGGGATGTCATACTGAGGATCGAGCAAGCTTGTTTTCTGCTGCTCCAGAGACTAGGACATGGAGCAATGGGTTCAAATTACAGGAAAAGAGATTCCACCTAAACATTAGGAAGAACTTCCTAAAGGAAAGAGCTGTTCAGAAGTGGAATATACTGCCTCGTAGTGTGGTGGAGTCTCCTCCTTTTGAGGTGTTGAGGTGGGGAACAGAGCCTGGATGACCATCTGTTGGGAATGATTTGATTGTGTATTCCTGCATGGAAGGGAGTTGGACTGGATGGCCCTTGTGGTCTCTTCCAACTCTATGATTCTAAGTGCTGGCCCTAAATGAATCTGTGAGGTTTAGCTTCCCATTTTTTTAAAAAAATCTCCATTTCCCCCCACCCTAAATATAACAAAATTGGTGAATATTGATACATTCTTATCAAAAGTAATGCCACAAGTCATCTTGTGGAATCTAAAAGAGGCAGGCAGTACAGACACTCTGGATGACTGCCTTTACCTCAGTCGGGGCAAGTGGTCGGTGAGAGAAGATCCTTGCCATTTACAGAGCAACAGTGAGACAAACAGAAGTGGAAGATGATCAAGTGGTCCATGTACAGGCTTCCTCATGCAACTTGGTTGTCAAGGTCAGACAGCTATAAATCTCTTAGCAGCAAAAAGAGAGGGAGAGTTCTCGTTGCAGGGAACTGTGTGCCTTGAGATTTCTTCAGTTGAGGACTCCTTGAACAGGTTATATATCATGTCTTTCTCTTTCTTTGGTTTTGGTCTTCATGACTGCATGTTTCTAGTGACAGACTCTAGAATGTTTGAGACCTCTCCATTGTACACCCCATAATTCTATACAGCATGAGTATGATCTGGACTGACTTAACTCTTCTGTAACTTCTTAGCCGTAGCAGGGTCTGACTTCACCCCCAGAATTGATGCTTCTAGGCATGGGAGAGCCGGTATGGTGTAGTGGTTCAAATATTTCACTAGGACTCCAGAAAACCATGGTTTAAATTCCCACTCAGCCATGGAAAACCACAGGGTGACCTTGGCGAAATCACACTCTCGCAGACTCAGAGCAAAGCAGTGGCAACACCCCTTCTGAACAAATCTACCTCCCCACCCCCCCAAAAAAAATGATAGGATTACCATAAGTTGGAAACAACCAAAACTTGAAGACTCACAACATTAACAAGAAGAAAGTATACGACAAATATATTGAGATGAAATTCTCACCCATCTTTAACGACTACACTGTGGTGGATCCACAAAGCAAAAAGGCTGGATGGGATCTACCCCTGCCTAACCTGGTGGTGCTTCCTTCCTTTCCTTCATGTTTACCCTTTTATCCAACAATGGCCTGCACTGTTCATGGCAGAAGTATGCTAACAGCATTTGTTAAATCATACTTCCATTTGATCCTACCAGCTCTTTCTTATTATGCTTTCCACATGTGTGTAGTTCTTCTCCTGTCTTTTCCAGCAGCCTCATTATTCCCTGCTCATTATCTCTAACCTGGTCGTGCTGTGGATCATTAACTTTGGCTCAGCAAGGAGGCTGGTGGCTACCAGTTTGATGTTTCCACTCAGGTCCTGCTATCTGCTGGTCCTCCCGGAGGCTAACAATTTCTCTATGGAAATTCCTCTGTTCCTAAATGAGATCCTGCAGCCTCCCAAAACCTACTGTTTGTATAATCCTCAGCAATCCTACAGAAAGCCCTTCCCCTTGCCTTGGATAAATATTTTTTCCCTACTCCTAAGGGTATTGAAAACCCTAAAGCTACCATATGTTATCTCATCTTGGAGGCTAAGCAGGTAACTTGGGTGGGAGACCATCAACAATTACCAGGTGCTGTAGACTATATTATTGAGGAAGCAATTGGCAAAACTACCTCTGATTATTTTTGAAAGCCCTATGAAATTCATGGTGTTGCCTTAAATGAACAGGTGACTTGAAGACACACACACGAGTACTGCAAAGCAAATGAAAGTATTTCTTTACATTCATGTCTCCTATATTGCAGCAGATTGTTATGGTGCACAATGGGTCCATTCTGCTTTAGAGGTGGAAAAGAATTTTGGTGGATTGGACATTTTCAGTGAAATTCATCTTTTCTTAATCTCTTGAGAATGGATTCACAGGTAAAAGAGATGCACCTAGCTTTGAGAATTCACTCATACACAAGGTTTATAGGGACAGGGGGGTTTAAAGTATTCAAAATAATAATAATAAAAATAAAATTTAATTATATCCCACCCCTTTACAAAATGCAATTGGGGTGGCTTACAACATTAAAATCTACATGCAACCCCTCCATCCCACCCACTCCTTAAAATACAATTAAATAATTAAACATTTAAAACACAATAAATACTAAAAAAATACTAAAAACAACACAATAAAAAGCTGGATGGGATTGGACTAATTAAGATGGCTGAGTATCTATTCAGCAAAGGCCTTCAAGAAGAGATCCATCTTAAGAGCTTTTTAAAAGCTATTTAAGGTGGTAATGTGATGGATCTCATCCGGCAGGCCGTTCCATAATCTGGGAACAATAGCTGAAAAGGTCCTCTGGGAGGTCGACGAGAGCCTAGTTTTTAAAGATTGCAACAGATTCCTCCCAGAGGACCAAAGCGCATGGGTAGGAATATATAGAAGCAGGCAGTCCCGAAGATAGGTTGGACCCAAGGCATTTAGGGCTTTAAAGGTGATAACCAACACCTTGTACTGGGCCCGGAAACTAATGGGCAGCCAGTGGAGTGATCTTAAGATTGGTGTTATATGGTCTCTTCTAGATGTACCCAAGACCAATCTGGCTGCCATATCCAAACTGACTCTTAACTGAGAGATTTTATCTGTAAAGGAGTTGTTAAATGTATCATAGCAGGCCGTTGTTGGGTTTAGTAATTAATTCTGCACAGGTGGAATCTGTGTCAGTTCCCTCATCACCCTAAACAGCTCTGCCAAGTGAGACTCTGCAGACGCAATACTTGCAGAAGAGAAGGATTTCCTCGCTGCACATATTGCCTCTCTATAGGAACGAAGAAATTTTCTGTGACGAGTCTTGTCAGACAAGAGCCAAGTTTTTTGCCAGATGCACTTTAGTCATTGTCAACCCACTTCAACTTCCTAAGTTCTTCAGTATACCATGGATGGCGATTTGAAGTAATTCTGAGAGGACACTTGGGAGCGATTGTGTCGATAGCCTTGGTAAGATTGTGTCACCGGCATTACCAACCAATAAACCCTCTAAGGCTTTCTGGAATCCAATTGGTTCCATTAGCCTTTGAGGGTGGACCATTCTAATAGGTCCTTCACACCTGACAGGATGGATAGTGGCTGTGAGTTCAGCCTTGATCAGGAAGTGATCCGTCCATGACAATGTGGTGGTTTTAGTCACTTCCGCCCATGGATATTCCTGTTCCATACTAAAGACCACATTGAGGGTATGACCTACACAATGAGTGGGCCCGTTGACCAATTGGGATAGGCCCATGTTTGTCATGGACTCCATGAACTCCTGAGCCACACCTGATAGATTTGACAAACTGGTCTCAAGTGGGATGTTGAAGTTGCCTAGAACTAACAGTCTGGGCAACTCCAACAGCAACTCTGAGACAAGTTGTGTCAGCTCGGTTAGGGAGTCTGTTAGACAATGGGGTGGAAGGTATACTAACAGAATCCCCAGACTCTCCCTGGTCTTCAGGCTCAGGTACATACACTCAAAGTGGACCATTTTCTGGACAGGTATCCTGGTCAAGGTAAGGTTATTTTTATGAACCAGAACCACTCATCCACCTTGCCCACTTCCAGTTAGCTGCTCACTGACAGAGTACCCAGCTGGGAGGACCTGCACCCAAGTTATGGCGCTATCCTCTCCCAGCCAGGTCTCAGTGAAGCAAGCCAGGTTGGTATCCTCTTCCAAAAGAAGATCATAGATAATGTGGGTCTTGTTTTTTACTGACCTGGCATTGCAAAGGAGCAAGGTAAGGTTCTGTGGCATGGCTAGCATGCTCTCCAATCCATTTCGGGAAACAGAGTGAATTGAAGGTGGGATAGCTAAAAATGTGAACAGTTGTAAAAAAAAAAGGTAGAAATATATTTAGCCAATGGTAAAAGGTAAATTATGTCAGTATATATTCACATTACATAAGGTGCATAGAAAGGTGAACAAATTTCTAGGTACTCCCCTTCAAATAATGAAACCTGATACAAAACAAGGAGTTGAAGAAAATGCATTTGGTGAGTCAGAGAAACATAATGAAATTTAGACATATTCTTCTTTGATTCCATAAATGTCTTCCTTGATTACCTTGACACCAAAGCATCTGGATTTTGATATCCATTGATGAACTGAAGAGGGTTACCTGGATCTGTCACAAGGGTATGCACTTATCTTCATCTGCACAATAGGAATCCTTGTACATATAAGGAGCGGAAAATATTTGAAAATATTGGAAAAACTATTGAAAAACATGTTCTTTTGAGTGTTGAGAAACACTCTGCACAGGGAACCACATTTTCCGTGTGGAAAATAATATTTCAATGCAGAAATATTAATTTTTGTACAGAAAATGTTGTTTTCTGCACAGAAAAAAAGCTGTAATAGTTTTCTTTCCCCCTACATAGAATTTGCACATGGGGGGATTGCAATAAAAACATTTTCTGCACAGAAAACAACATTTTATGAGCAGGAATCAACATTTCTACATGGCAATACTATTTTGCATGCGGAAAATGCTGTTTCCTGTACAGAAGATGCTGTTTACTGCATAAAGCAACCACATGTGAATTTTACACATAATAAGTCCTGAATTATGTGTGGTTTTCAAAAACTTTCTTACCGTTGGAAGAAATTGATGAAATTACTCATTCCTACCTTCAGAAAGAAACTTAGTAAAGAACTGCATTCCTTCTGTTGATAGAAGTGCATATGTATGTACCTATCTTGTTTTGAAAAAGAAACTGAAGGAGTCAAACTGAATGTTTCTGTACGGGACACATCAAGAAATGAAAGAGACAATGGGTGAATGCAAAATCAGCTCCACCAGAAAATCTTCATATTTTGACTAGTTTGTTTCAGAGATCTCCTGCTATGTTGTAAATGTGCAGTTTTCAAGTATTATCTGGTCTGAAACAATTAAGCAAACAAACAGTTCTTAGAGTGCACTGTCAGAAACTGAAAGCGTCAGAGTGGTTCTAGACGCAGCCTTTATGATGTCAGCATTGAAAAAGTGCTTTACAGGTATTCTTTTTCCTCTCCCCTTAACAGATTTCCTGAAGTAAAAAAAGAAGAAGGGGGGTAAAAAGAACGTTTATGAGCATAGAACAATGTTCTGAAAAGCCCTTGTCAAATTCAATGAAAAAATTATGTGAGGCTGCTCTCTACTGAGCCAGTCTTTCCTACTGTTGAAATCAAGGCAGGACTAATGCATTCACTTGGGCATCAATCTCATGGCCCTTTACCTGAGATTAAATCCTATTGAACTTAAGACTTTATCAGCTATGGCAAAAATAGTGGGATTTACACTGCCGGACTCACCTGGTGGCCCATTTGCAGTCTGTCTGGCTTCCCCTGATCTCTTCACAGCCCCTTGGCCCACATGGTGGCTGGCATGGGGGCCACCATTGCTGCTTCTCCTTCCTGGCATGCTCTGCAGACTGGGAAGGAGCATGAAACACCAAGAACCAATTAGGGCAGACCATCCCCATCCTGATTGGTCAATTTCTGAGGGAGGTGGGCTCTGCTGCCTTTTGCAGCAATTTTATAATGTTTTACATCATTTTAGGGCAGCCACTTACAGCTGCCTGCTTCACAGCACCAAGGCTGGTTATATAACCCAGCCTCGGCGCTGAAGCATCAGTGGCTCTTTGGGAGCTGAAAAGTGAAGATCATCATGCAAGTATCCAAAGCCAAATCCAGGGTGATGGATGGTGGGGGCGACCATTGGCAGCGGCTATTGGAGGCAGCCATAGGCGGCAGTGGGCATTGGGCCACACAGGCAGTGGTGGGAGGTGGCAGCAGGCTTTGGCAAGGTCGTCAGCACATGCTGGCAGTCTGTGAGGATCTTCGGCCATAGTGGGCAGTGGCCAGCAGCAATAAAACAGGGCGCTGGGGGGTCAGTTGGGAGATCACCAGGCACACCAAAGGTGGCAACAATGGATGAGGAACCCAGGGACCATAAAGGGACAGGGGGTTCCATGAAGGCCACCAAGTGTTCTGTCAGGCCATTGGGGGTTCCATGGTACCATCGGGGGGGGTTCCACTAGGCCACCTGGGGTTCTGCCAGGCTGCCGGAGATTTCTCCAGGCCACCGGGGGAATCCACCAGGCCACTGGGTATACCACTGGCTACCAGGGATTCCATTAGACCAGTGGGGATTCCACTAGGCCACCCGGAATACCACTAGGCCACTGGAGATTCTGTTGGGCCACCAGGGGTTCATCTGGTTACTGGGGGTACCACTGGGCCGACGGGCATTTCACCAGGCCACCGGCAGTCCACTGGGCCACCAAGGGTACTTCAGGCTGCCAGCATCCATGCAAACTACTGGGGATTCCACAGGGCTACCAGGCCACAGTGACAGCACCAAGCACCATTGTCAGGTGACTAGTCTTACACACTGAGGCGTTCAATACCTCAGAACCAGTACTCGCAGCACATCCTGCGCAAAGGGGGTAGCTTGACCATTACAGGGGATCACCAGGGTGTTGGGGGCTGCTCAGGACCTAGCTGCCTTTCAGGTAATTGCTGGCATTCCCTGATGCCTCTCAAGGAGGCTAACCCAGGCACCAGACCCCTCACCAGGGGTTAGGCAGGCAAAACCCGTAGATCCCAGGAAGCCCTTGCACCAAAGAGGAGAAGTGTGGTGCCTGATGGACCAAGTGATGCATGGCGGTTGGGTGATTCAGGGGATATGATGTGGTCACTCATGGATAAGGAGCCTAGCCTGGGAGACCTTTCAGAGGTGGTCACATATGTGGCAGAGCATCTAGGTAAGATGAGGGACAGAGGATTCTTGGGTCCGCAGATGGCCACTGCGCAACGTAGCCCTGTGGATGTCAGTGTGCTTGGGACTTCTAGGGATAGTGAGGAATCCAGCAAGCCTGCAGCAGGGTCAGCCAGACGAGGGTGAGGACGGTGTTCACTATCACGCAGCAGTACTGCCTCCAGTGTTTCAGATCACTCTTCTTAAATGGAGCAGTGAGCAAGGAATTCTTGCGAGAAGAGGAGGAGCACAAAGCATAAATGACAATGTCACTCCAGGCACAGACAGGGGTTGGACTCAGGTACTGACAGAACTTCAGGTAAGTCTTCTTCTGAGGAGGAGGATGTTAGCAAATTCAAATATTGGCCAGCATGGGTGATGGAGCCAGGGATTCCACAGTGTGCCTGCAGGTTGTGCCCACAACAGGGGCAGGAGGACAAGGGGCTTGCACATGCATGGGACAAAGGGGCATAGTATCCTCCTGATACGGGCCTCACTCTGTTCAAGAAAAACAAGGACCCCTGGGAATTTTCCTGGATAAGAATGTTCAAGACAAAATCCTCAAGGGGTATTATGCTGACATCTTCTCTCTCATCAAGCGAACAGGTGAGGAGGGGTGGGTGTCTAAGAATGACAAGAAGAGCCCTGACAAGAGCAAAGGGGACCCTGTGGACCGTTCCTTCTACAACTGGTTGTTGGGGTACACAGTTTTCATGGGGGTGGTGATGATGTTTTGCCCTGACAGAGGCTGGCATTTGGTTAACCATATATGGTGAGCATGCTCGAGGCCAGATCTTTGGCTGGCGAGACAGCAGTATCACGCTATGATAGACACAGGTGAGATCTCCTCAATGATAGGATCTGTCTCCTCACAGTAGGGCCACACATAAAAAGTAAGGCCAAGGCTGCCAAGGCACCTTGGAAGAAGGAAGCGCACTGGCTGGTGTGCTGGGAGTACAACTTAGGTAAGTGCTTCCGGGCCAGGTGCAAGTTTTAGCACAGCTGAAAGTCCTGCTTTGGCATGCACCCTAGAGTGAATTGCACACAATCATCATCAGGACAGCAGTCCTTTCGGAATGGCCACCCTGTTTCTGCCAGCTCCAAAAAGGAAGCAGGGTCAGGAACAGCCACAGGTCAGGGTAGTGCCAAACAACAGAGCAGCTGGAGGTAATGGGGGGAGCATGGCATTCACTCCGGTCAAGCTCCACACTTTGCTCCCTCTTCTTCAACTCTACCCCAACAAAAAGGCAGACACCTATTTAGTTAATGGGTTGAAACATGGTTTTCACATTCCATTCGTGGGACCTAGGGTACCATCGGAATCAGGCAACCTGAAGTCCATGTCAGAGTTGCCTGATGTGCTTGCACGGAAAATTGCCAAGGAGCATGAGGCAAGGAGGATCAGGGGCTCATTTGTAGAACCTCCCATGGATAAGCTCAGGATTTCACCACTAGGCATAGTACCTAAGAATGCTCCAGGTGAGTACAGGCTAATTCACCACCTGTCTTACCCCAAGGGGTCCTCAGTCAATGTTGCCATCCCGGCAGAACTATGTTCTGTTAAATATTTTTATTATTATTATTTATTAATTTTTTAAAAAAGAAATACAAATTTTACACACAACCTACCAAACCAATATACTCAATAACATAAAAGTGATTCCCTCCACCCAGGGACTTCCCGTTACATTCATCCCTCTTTCCAAAATGCCATTGTTTCCAACTCAGGTTTGCTTCCTCTCCCCTTTATTAATACAAATTCTAAGAATTTACTCCATTTATCACCAAAAATGTTCTTATTTAGCACTCCTTTTTTTCTTTAACTATGTTTGTTAATTTCTCATTTATAGCTATATTCCATACTTCATTATACCATTCTTCTATTTGGTATTCAGCTTGTGTTTTCCATTTCTTTGCTACTATTAACCTTGCTGATGTCAGCAGATTTGTTAATAATTCCTTAACAATTTGAGGTTCTTGTATTTTTTCACAATATGATAATAATGCTATTTCAGGACATAAGGGTATATTTATCTCCATTATTTCACTTATTTCCTTCATTACTATTTTCCATAATCTCTGCACATATTTGCAATTCCACCACATATGAATATACGTCCCCAATTCGTGACATCCCCTCAGTTCTGTTAAATATACTTCATTGGCTCATGCCATGAAACTTATACAGACATGTGGGCAAGGGGCGCTCATGGCAAAATGTGAGATTCAATCCACCTTCAGGTTGCTCCCCATTCATCCTGAGGAGCACTGCTTCTTGGGTTTCAAATTTCAGGGCCAGTGGTACTATGACATGGCATTACCCATGGGTCGTTCCATCAATTGTGCTGCCTTTGTAATATTCAGCAAGTTTCTCTAATGGGCTTTGCAACATAGGGTGGAATCCCCTTTTGTCACTCATTACTTGAATGATTTTCTTATGATTGGGCCAGCCTGAGGGACAGAGTGTGGGTCTTTGCTTTCTTTATTTCACGTTTTGGCCCTGATTGGTTGTTCAGGAAGGGGGGGGGCATTGCTGCCTTTTGGAACAATTTTACTGGAGTTTTACGACATTTTACAGCAGCCTTTTGTGACTGATGCTTTATGGCATGGAGGTCGGGTATATAACCCGGCCTCTGTGCTGCACTGGTCAGTGGCTCTTTGGGAGCCAAAACCCATCCTCCCTCCCTTTATTTTTTGTTGTAGCCTTGTAGTTTAATTGTATCATGTATTCTTTTTTCTGTCACAACTTTGGGGGGAGGGCAGTTGGCATGGGTCCTGATATGAGGTCATCGTAATGGGAGGGCGGTCTCTGTTAAGTTCATGGTCAAGTTCAAGATTATGGATAACCTCCTTTCCCAGAGGACGGTGAGTAAGGGGAAGGTGAGGGGTCATCTGGCATGCTGGGCCTGGCCAGGACTCCTCTCCCTTCATCAGTGGTGGTGTCGGTGGCTAACCAACAGTGATAATCATTGACTAGCATTCAGGCTGGTTGATGTCTAGATGCAGACCTATGCAGTTTGAGCCAACCATTTGCTGTTATCAATAAAGTTGTGGCCTTTATTGCCAATCTCTCTCTCTCTCTCTCTCTGGCTTTTCTTCGCAAATGAAGATTCAGGAAGGACTCATCCCACGTTTTCTGCAAGCGTGCTGATGACTAAAAAGGCCAATCTGAGATAGAGAAGTCCGGTTGCAGAGAGCACAGCAGAAGGTTTTACAATATATCTTTCCAAATATATCATGTGTCTGTCATTTTTTAGGGAAAAGGGGGAAGGGGAAGAACATCTGGCCTGGGCAAGCGAAACGACATCATGGTAGTGTGAATGGGCCCTGCTACTGCATGACATCATGGTTATCCCATTCCCCAGCCACAAAAAATACCCCGTGACTTTTAATTGATAGGTTAACCCATCAATAAATTGTTAATAGCACTTTTTTGTGCTATTGAAAGTGTGCAAAACCACATCCTGTTGTAATCACGAGACTACAGCATGAATGTATGGTTGTCAGCAAGAAAACATCTGAGTGACAACATGAAAATGAAGCACAGGGCACTCTTTTTATGCACTGCCTCATTTTGCCGGCAAGTTCTTGGGCTTGTTTCAGTGCTTGTGTGTTCATTTACTTTTTAAATTGAGGTGTTTTTTGACACTTAAGCGCAATTGCATCTTCTAACAAGAACTGCCGAAATCTCGCCCATGCCAAATCAGAGAAGTAAATTAGCATTCTTAAAGTGCTAGTGGTTGTCATGCAATGATTCTGTGGCAGTTCTTTTGCATGATTACAGCAACGTGCAAAGGTAAGTGTTATAATGCCACAAAGTTTCCGCTATCCACATTCACAGAATTACAGTGTTTTTGGATGCTCATCTGATAAAGTCCTTAGTGAGAGAGATGTCTGAGAAGACATCTGTAGGATTGTGCTCTGAAATGCTAAATCCTGAAAATATGGAAAGGTGGTATGCCTGTTAAGAGTCTTTTGCTGTATTATATGTGGCTTATTGGAAGTATCTGTTAAAGTATTTCTTTACCACAGTTGTTTTCACTTTTTATCTTTTATAGACAGGAAAGTGGAGGAGGAAGAGGAGGAATAAGGGGAAAATAACTTTTTTAACCAACTTTGTGGTCCATTAAAACTTGCTTTATTGTTTTTTTGTTCCCTAATGCTTTCATTTTCTAATTTGAATTCCATTTTCCACTGGCTTGTTTGCATAGTTTAACACAGTTATGAATATCATGCACTATTAAGCCCATTAAAATACATCAAACGCTTTCCCTGTCTTTAAAATAAATATTGCTAAGATGTTTTCATGCAAAACGTATCTTCTGGCTAGTTCTCATAATGCATATTTGTCCACAAGAGTAGTCCAACCATCCCTGAATATACACTCATATACCGGTAGTTGGATGTAGCAAGTGAATGAGGCAATTATGAATATATCAGTAACAGTTCTCACAAACTTCCATCGTTATGGGCATTGCTGCTAGCCACATATGTTTATGTATTATTTATTTTTCAATATGTGTAAGATGTTTGTAATTCAAATACATCTAGGAACAACATGAAATGAAATATATATTTTAAAACTTCCAAATATTACTCTATTTTGAAGCAATAAAAATAAATGCAACTGTTGTACGTTACATATTATATTTGTTTATAGCTCCATGCAATCATAATGATTAACCACAGTCAGCAGTCATTGGTTTATTGCCTTAATCCTTCTTAAGATTCTAAACATGTTGTGGTTTAGCAGTCCAAGCTAAATCCTATTCTTTGAGGGTATATATATAGTGAAACACCAATGAAGCCTTCTTCTTGCCCTTCAAGCAAAGAAAAGGAGAGATGAGGAAATTACTCTAATCATGGTTTCCTCAGTGCCAGTGAAGGCATAATGCTATGGATGTAAATCCTCAATTTATCATATTTGTATTCAAGAAGGGAAACCACAAAGAAGTCCCCTCTCCTATGAAACAATGATAAAATTTTCTTTCAGTTTAGGGTGGTATTTTTCATGTGTGTGTCTGTTTACCACAATGACTTCTATAGAAATTTAGTAAAATTGTGCAAATTGTCTAAATAAAACAAGAATAGCTGTTGCCTTGTTGCACAGACTTTCAAAAAGGCTATATTTTTATACTTTCTACACTTCTATAGGCTTTACTTTCAGAATCAGAAGTATCAGAGGAGCTGTTTGCATGATACTGATATTCAGACTGCTTGCGTGTGCTTATTCTCTGTGTATGTGTGCATGCGTATGTTCATGCACAAACACACACACACATGTGCACTTGCTTTACAAAGGAGAAAGATTTCTCACACATTTTCTCCACATATTACTGAAGCATCAATGAAACAAAATACATGTTGTCCCTGTCTCATGCTGGAGATGAGCAATCTTGCTGAGGTTAACTGTCTAACAAGGTTGTTTCAATCAGAATAAGTAATTTAGCAAGATTTCATCACACCTCTGCATGATGCTTCACCAATAGGTAAAATAGCCATGCTTTACATATTCATTTCAAACTCTAGTTTCATGATTTTCAGGCAACCCTTAACCATGATTTTAGGTGTAAGGACAGAGGCATAGTGATACATTTTGAAGTATCCATTTGCTCATTGCATCTTTAGCATACTTTGTACAAACAAACACATGACAGTCATTTAATTCTAAGTGTGCATACTAAATTCTCTGTTAACTTCAGCATAGATAGTCCATTATATAAGTGAACATGTTCTCAGCAGGAAAGTTTGAGGGCATGGAAGAGATGTAAGGAGAAATAACTCATCCTCTCCTTCACATCCTCTTCAACCAAGAGTGAGGTGGGATTAGCTGGTGCTATACACATCACTCCCCATGCACAGTATTGCCCAGCAACATGGCTGTGCCATCTGAGAAGGAAAGCTAGCTAAAGGGTTGGGGTGACAACAGGCCATGTGGCACACACACATCAGTTTTCAAGATATGAAATAGCTAAAGAAGAGGTCATTCTTCAATCCCAATATCTGCCAGTGCCACCTGAGGCTTCTTTCTTTGCTCTTTCTAATTATAGGCCTGCAATGATGGTGGACAACAGATGTAGGCTGACAAGACTGAATACAGTTCAATGCAAAATGAAGCCAGGCATAGTGCTGGTCTATACACATGCTGAAGGCCTCCTTACAAGTACTTCTTGCCACCAGTCCCCTTACCTTGGCATGGTAGTTTTGGGAGAAAAGGCTCAGGGCTCAGACCAGCACCAAGGAAGGCTATTGTGAAGCTGTAAGGATTTGTCAGGAGCTACATTTGAATTTGGGGAATAGATTGCAGCATCTTGTTTTCTGTGTGGGGTGAATTTGTTTCCAAGCATCCTCTCTGTTTTGAATGATGATGATGACGAGCCTTCTAATCTGTAAGTATAAAACCAAACCAGGGCATGCCTGCTCATACTTTTTCCAGTGACAGAAATGACTGTGAAAATACAGGAATCAGTATATAATGGAGGAAAGAACAGACATCCTGTCTTTCTATACACTTCAGGAAAATTGTCACCTGATTTCAGATATGGCTTAAGGAAAAGTGATGGGCAGGCTCATGATGAATCTGCAAATTATCTCTGATCTTAGGGGTCAAGGAAGATGCCAACCTTGCCACCCATGGAGTCAGCCATTGGACTGGAGATGCTAAAAAGTTCAGAATATTGATGGCCCAGCTGTGATATATCCTATGATCACAGCTGAACCATCAATACGCTGAACTTCTCAGCATCCATGGCTCCATGGCTGAATCCATGTGCAGTGAAAATTTAGTTCCACAATTGTATCACTCTTTCTAACTTTGAATGGGGCAAGGGTGAACTCATCAAGGAAAAAAAATCTCTGGTGTAATACTCAGCTTTTTGAAGGCTAAGTGAGCCCATTCATAGTGTCTTTTTCTTAGAATAGTGCAATTTCCTTGATAATAACCACAACTGCAATAATTCAACTCTCTACAACTTTGCAATTCATCTTCCTTGTCTTTTATTCACACCATGCATCAACTTATTGTCAGGAGTTAGAGACTGAACTCCATTATAAAATGACTGAACACTGCAGAACCATGCTGTGTCATAATGGTTGACTGCATGAACTACCAATTCATGCCTAGTCAGGCCACTAGAGGGCAATGTCCTGTAGATGTATATACAAGAGAGCTCAGAACACAGCTCACTTCCTCCTCTCTTCTCTTCCTGTGAATGCTGAGGCCTGGTGAAGCAGTTTCTCCTTCAATTGTAAATATTTGTATATATTGCAACTGTTTGACTTTGAAGATAAAAGTGCCTCCTGCTTATTTGGATGTCAAACACACTGTGTGTGAGGATTCTTTGGAAACGGTTGCTACTGAGTCTGCTGAGATAGTTTTTGGCTTCTGCTGGGGATTGAGTGTCCTATCATCCCCTGACACCTATATCAGCCTATAAATTCCATGATGAAATAAATAAAAATTAGGTGTCCAAAATTGGGCCATGAAATAAATAAATAAAAAGATGTCCCACCTAACAATAGATTATACACACATTTTAGATTTTTTTTTTTGAAGTCTTAGATTACAGCTTCAGAGACTCTAAACTACATCTTTTAATGGATTAAGCAAACCCCTAGTGGCTCTTCCCCTAACTAAATCTTATGATACACTCAAAAGGAGAGAACTACTAAAATGCTAACTCAAAGCTATAATTATGAATAAATAAAACTAATACCATAATTGTGTTATTCTTCTTCCTGCAAAGCCAAATTGATTCAAAGGAACACTTTGTATGTGTGTCAAATAGGATGTTCCATTTCACAACTCAGAATTGCCACCGCAGGTGCCTCGAGAAAATAATAATAATCATCAATGCAGAAAGGTTTATAAAGCATTTAGTCATTATCATAAAACAGCTTAATTAATGGAAATGTATGCATTTTATTACATTTGTGATGAAAATGCACTAATGCTTTTGATCAACCCTGGGAACCTGCAAAGAGATTTAAAAAAAAAAAGAAGAAAGAAAAGAAAAGGAGAATAAAAATAAAGTAGAAATAGAAGTTCTACAGCAGCACCACTCTAAAGGGAAACAAATGAAATTTTGTTGACATAATTATTTTGCCCTTTTAATGTTCTTTAAAGATCAGAGTGAGCATTGATAATTTTGTTTAAAATGCTCACTGTAGAATGTTTTTGCAGCATATATTGCTGTCTCAAAATGTCAAGCAAGCACTGTGTATCTAAATAAAAATATCTGAAAAACAATTTATATAGGCTTGCTAATCAACCACACTCATACAATGGTTTAAATCCGATCACTAGCACAACTAGGGCTGCTGCCACACTGCAGAAATAATACAGTTTGACTCTGCTTTAACTGCCATGGCTCCATCTTATGGAATCCTAGGGTTTGTAGTTGGCTGTGGTACCAGAGGTCTCTTACAGAGAAGGTTAAATATCTCACAAATATACAAACCCCAGAAATCCATATTATTGAGCCATGGCCATTAAAGCAGGACTAACCAGAGCTGAAACTATTTAGCTTCTAAGATCAGACAGGTATTACATAGACAAGAATGTATGTTCTGACTTGTTTTCCATATGAGGGAAGTACCAATAAAGCAGGCTGAATTAAGTGTTGTCCTGCTTATGTGTTTTTCAAACCTGGCAAGTAAAACCTTGATAGGTATTATGAGTTTCCAACACAAAGAGAAAATCTCTCTCTCTCTGGAGATTATCAGATGCATCAAATGTGGCATAATCATGACACCAGCAGAGTCCAAAATGATGCAGATATCAGGAGATTATCACACTACATTGTTAAAGAGCTATTATTCCACTTTATTTGCTATGGCTGCCTCCTGTGTAATCCTGGGATTTGCAGTTTAGGGAGGGGCATTTAGAACTCTCAGCCAGAGAGCTCTTACGCCTCACTAAACTACAAACCCTAGAATTCCACAGGAGGCAGCTGTAGCAGTTAAAGTGGAATAATAGCACTATAACAGTGTAGTGTGATAATGTCCTCAGTTGTCATCGTCCTTTTATGTTCTGCTGGTGTTATGCTAACACACCTTTTTATTGATGGCTGAAGCTGTCAATAGATCCCCCGTGCTTCTATACTCCCAGCATTGCTGGTGTGCAAAACCTCGGTACATTTAAATCTTATCACTGCAGCAAGAATGGCCGGTCCAGCACAAATACTTCCATGTGAGATCAGTACATCCAGGTACATTTTGCTCCTTTTCTGACTCTCCCTGGGTTACTTGGGACCTTTAAAGTATGTGCACATGCTTTGTGCAACTTTAAATGTGTTTTATTTTGTTTTTATTTTTAAATTCCCCATGTGATGAAGTCTCGTGAGATTTCAAACAAGGAAGTGAACTGGGCTCCGTTCAGTTCCTCTTTATTGATGGGGAGCCTTTCCTGGGAGAGTAAGATAAGTGCAATGGGGAGCATTTTTTTTTTTTTTTTGCCAGAACAGAAATGGTTTTTTTTTATGCTGGCAAAATAACATTTTAAACTGGGTCATCTGATAATCTCTTCTCTCTCTCTGCATATTTCTTGTTTTCTGAGTGAAGCAATATTATAGTTTTCTGCTAGTAATTCTTAAATGTTAATGTTCTTCTCACCACAAAGATGGGATTCTTTTTTTAAAGGTTCAAATTCATATTACATGAGAGTAATCAAAGGCCAGACCAAAATTATTACATGTTCCAGATGTCACTTTTAGACTCCCAGTAAATCCCACAGGATCTAACTGCTCCCATTAAAACTAGTGATTATTTACTACCATTCTAGATGAACAAGATCAGGCCACAAGCTATACAATTCTCCTCTAGGGAAAACCCTTGAAGTATAGGTAAGGGATGAGAAACAAGGTGCTTATATTTCCAGTCTAATTCAAGGTGGCTTATAGAAGATGTCTTCAAAGCTATGGAATAATTGCCTTCCAGAAAATGAATAAATTAAAGAGAAACAGGTAAGGCACAGATTTCTCCACTACTAGGAAGTGTGCACAGTTTACATCACTGCAGACAGTTTGGATTATTATTTTCAGGAAATGCTGGGTTGTGTGAGATGCAACATGCTTGTTTTCAAAAACATTTATTTATTATCTACGTCTATTAATTTTGTGAAAGTGTGAGAGAGGAGGTTATAGTTCTTAAACTAGTTTATAGGTTTGGACTGAGATTCCAGCATTAGAGATCAACTGTAGCAGGGAGTATTTTCTACTAGTTAACAATCATTGTTTTATTTTTAATGAACCAAGTTTGTGAATATCCTCTAATTTACTCTGCCACTTCTGTTTGTTTGTTTTTCCCCTTGCTGGGACATTTTCTGGCTGTTGCTTCCTCAACCTATGTCTTCTCTCATTGTCACTGATTTATTATTCCTATTTACTTTAGTTCAACGCAGCGGGATTGCTAATGCTAATCAAGCAGCATGGTGGAGTGGTTTGAGTGTTAGATCAGATCTCTGGCAGGGTGGGGTTCATCACGTGAAAAAAAAATGTTTGAATCTTCTGATCACACAAGGCTCATGCAATCAATAACTAAGATTTGATAGAGATATGGAGGTTTATTTTTCTTCTGTTATATAATCAGTATTTAATTTTGCATTAGAGATCACGAGAATCGAGCTTTAAAATACTTCAGAGACCCTACCATGATCTATTTCTGCTTTCCTGTTCAGCAGCCTAATCAGTCCAATTTCAGATAGATATTAGATCTTGCAATGATTGTGTATCAATACGGATATTTGATAATTAAAGATATAAAAAAAGATAAAGATATTTGATAATTAAAGATAAAGCATCATACACCAGTAAGATGTATTTCGATGGGATTTATTTGCTGACCAACCCAGGGTAATAAAGGACTATTTCATACCAGGTGGATAAGACACCACAATCATGTTTGTGTAGGAAATGCAAACATACTGATTTTTGGCAGTTATAGCTCTTCAAAAGTGCCATGGTGCTGTCTTATCTTAGAAGAAAGGCAGGACATAAAGCCAATAAATAAATAAATAAATAAATAAAGTACACCAGACTCCATAACCCCTGCCTTCCTGTCCTATGCCTTTCCCAGCACACCTTTTGATTTGTAATTTTTTTCTTTTCTTTTTTTCATTTTCAGCACAATTGCACAGTCACTGCAATTGATTAAGTAAAAAAACAAAACAAAAAAAACAGCCTGCTTGGGAATAACAAAGGGGAGGGGGAGAAGAAGAGAGGAACTACACCCACTCGCACCACATGACTGCCTGCGTATTAGAACTGCAGTGGGAGGAACTTATCATACATGAATCAATAGTGGTAAAGCAGTGTGATTGGGAGGCATTGGTGAGTTTTGCCCATTAATGAAAAGAAGTAATCCATGAATTGATGAAAGACAAAGCAGCTACAGGTCCCCCTCTCTGTGTTGTCCTTGTTGCCAGCTGCAGCATGAGACAGCCACACATATAACTTTCTCCCGCTCCTGCTCCCATTGCTCAGTCTATGAGCTCATCTACACAGGCCAGTATACACTGGCTCAATGCCCACAGATCCTGCCTGTTCCTCCCCCATTACCTGCATGGGATGGAAGTCCAGATGGCATGCTGGCCCATCACTGCTCACTCAGCCCTCTTCCTCTCTCTCTTTGAAGCCAAGAAGCTGGCCTGCAACATGTGTCCAAGGCCCCCTGCATGTGACCAACCTTTGTCACATGCTGCAGGCCTGCTTCCTGCTGCAGAAGAGCAATGGCAGAGGGCAGTTGAAGTGATGGGCTAGAGCACTGGAACAGACTCCTGAGGTCACATGGGGCCCATTTTTTTCCCAGCTGGGAGCACTTTTTTCTGGGTATTTTCTTAAAATGTTGTATTGGGCCCTACCCTGTCTTCCCTTCCTCTTAGTCCTATCTTTGCCCCAGGGGTCAGGGGGACTGCCTGGGGACAAAATGAGGCAAAAGCCCTGCATCAGCAGGACTGCAGGGCTCGCAAGACAGAAAGTTTCCTGTGTAGAGAAGCCCTAAGTATACACAGCCAAGTAATGTGCAACAGGCAGGTGTCCATTCTCATTTCACTGAAAAGTAGTGAATTACAGGCAGGGACATTGGCAGGCAAAATTCAACTCTCTTTAAGCTCATTGCAGAAATAACTGGTTAACTTCCTAGCTGTCATGCTACCACACCCACTTTTCGGGATAGCTCCTTTGTTCTACATTAGAATAGAAACCCAGATTTAGTTCACCCTATTCACTATCATCACCAGTACAGAAAGAATCAGGGGATATTTGCTTTTCATTTCACTCCTTTTAGAGTTTCTGAAGCTCTGCTCCCTAGACCTATCTCTCTAGGTACTAGAGTTTTATTGTTCAAAAGCTGTTAATGCTGTTACATGGCAGTTTTGCAGTATAATGACATGGAACCTTTTTTTACTCAGAAAACATCATGGATTTTTCTTCTTTTTCTAGTAAAGCATGAGGGGAAGGATGCAGGAAATCAAAACATACAATTATTATTATTATTATTATTATTATTATTTGCATCATCATCATCATCAAAATCACAGAGGTTTATATTTCAGCTAAATAATAAAGAAATAATAATATTTTTAAAATAATAAATCCTGAGAAAAGTAGCTCAGCTAACTAAAATCAGCTAGCACACTAAACAAAACATACACATTTAGAATGTTGGCATATTTGGGATTTTGTTTAAATTTGCTTTGCAACATTATGCATCACAGAAACAAATCTGCTCATTAAAAATAAGAATAGCAATTCAAGAAGAAGAAAAAAGCAGTACATCACAGTTTTGCATTTTCCTCTCTGGCTTGAATACGTATCTGGCATTTTAAAAATCTACACTACACATTCAAATTAAGGGCATTAAGTTCACAGAACATCATCATATTATGCACATTGACTAAAACTGCTAGAAAAATAAAGATTCATGTGGGCAAAATAAGACACATATCTGAACAAGCTCTCTCTACATTTTGCTAATTTAAAATACTAATTTCCAACCAGGAACAGAGAAGCAGTGGTTGGATAAAGAATGCAAAAAAGCTAAGGGGTGATTCACAAAGTATTAGTAATAATGCATCTATATAACAGTAGAGTTTTTAAGGTGCTTCATTCATACTATCTCAGTGACCTTAACTACCATCTTGTAAAGCAGGTCATATTATTGAATCATAGTCCATGCAAGAGTATGAGTCACAAAAGTTACCTAGTATATTTTGTGAGATAAGATTGGAACTGTTGGCCTAACACTCAGTGTAGACAGCCTTTGATGAAGTCACTGTGAGCAGAAAGGAAGCTGGATTGAGGGAAGAAGCAATCTTTTGAGCCAGTAGTGTACACTTTGTGGTGGGCCCAGTTATATTCTACATGTGCAACAAGTGCAAACCAGTGACTCTCTTGGAAGAAAAGGTCAGCACACATCAATGACATATTTATACTCTTGAGTGAAAGTGGGAACACAAAATACTTCCTGGATAGAAAAAAGGGAGAATTGATTTTACAGAATCAACAGGAAGAAATTGCCAAGGAAAATGAAGAGGATTATCATTGATGAAGCACTCTGGATGAAAGGTACTGTCCGGAACAGACTATACACAAGGGATTCAGAGCGACTCCAACAAAGCATTCATTTTCTTCAGTTTCCTGAAGATAATGGTGGTGAAGAACCAGCAACAAGAGAAACTGCATGCTGAGGAAGGACTCAACATAACCACTAACTATGAGAAGATGAAAAGAAAGGGACTAGTGGTAACTGGACAAGATGAACCAGGAAGGGTGCTGTGTCCCTGTTGTAAACATTTGGGATGTCACTGACAACTTAGCAAGGCTCATTAACAACACAGACCAGTACTCCTTTCTCCTTATTCATGTGGGCACCAATGACACTGCAAAGAAAAACTTTGACCAGGTCACCTTGGACTACAAATCCCTGGGAAGAAAGGTGAAGGGTTTAGAGGTACAGGTGGTATTCTTGACTGTTCTACCAGTGAAAGATAAAGGACCACATAGGGACAGGAAGATATTGTAAGTGAATGATTGGCTACACAGATGGTGTCAATAGGAGAGGCTTGGCTTCTGGGACCGTAATGCAGGAAGGTAAATATGACTTTCTAGGTATAACAGAGACTTGGTGGGATGACTCCCATAATTGGAATATAACAATTGAAGGATATAATCTGTTAAAAAAAATGACAGGAAAGAAAAGGAGGGCAGTAGCATTATATTTCAAAGACAAAGTCACTTGTGCAGAATTTGTGTAAGTGATCAGACTGGGAGAGCATTTGTCTAAGGATACATGGAAAAATAAATAAAAACAACATTGTGGTAGGAGTTTACTACAGACCACCAGTGCTTTTCAGAAAAAAAAAAACTCAGAAATCCCTAAAATGGAAAAATTGGTAGTTATGAGGGACTTCAATTATCTTGATATCTGTTGGGACACAAAGGGCTCATCTACATGGGCCAGAATACACTGGCTCTCTGCCAGCATAATCTGGCCTGTACCTCCCCTGTTACCTGAATGAAATGTGATGGAGTCTAGGCTGCCATGCTGGCCCTTCACTGTAGATGCCATCTACATCACTCTCTCTGAAGCTAGGAAGCTGGCCCACAGAACATGATCAAGGCCCCCTGCATGTGACCAGCCTTGGTCACATGCTGCAGGTCTGCATCCTGGCAGCATGGATGCAGTGATGAGGCTGCCTGCCGGTATGGGCTCCTGTGGTCATGTATGGCCTGATCCATTTTTTTCTCGGTTAAAATGTTTTTTTCCCCAGGTTATTAACTAAAATGCTTTATTGGGCTTTACTCTCTCCCCCCCCCATGTTAATCCCATCTTTTCTCCAGGGGTCATGAAGACTGTCTGGCGGGGTGGACAGGGCAAAAGCCTTGTATCATTTGGATCGCACGGCTCTAAGCCAGGGGCAAGTTAGTCCATCTAGACAAGGCCTCAGTCTGGTAAGGATAGGCTCACCAACAAATTTCTGATGTGCCTTTCAGACATTTCCTCTTTCAAAAGGTGAAGGGAAGTGGTAGTGACCAAGTAATGCTAGAATTTGTGATTGTGGGATTGGTCAAAGGAGAGCATAGTCAAACATCATCCTTGGATATCAGGAAAGCTGATTTTGTCAAGGTCAGGGAAATACTGGGTAGAATCCCATGGCTAAAGATGCTAAATGGAAAAGCCATCCAACATGGGTGGAATTTCATGAAGAAGGAGTTAATAAAAGCACAATCAATTCCAAGGAAGAAGAAAAATAGGAAACATCTGAAAAAGCCAATGTGACTGGACAGTAAACTCGAGGAGGAAGTGAAAAAAAGAAAGTATGTATAAAGAATGGAAGGAAGCACAAATCAAAAAGGAAAAAATACAGATGTGTATCCTAAGCTTGCAGGAACAGTGTAAGGAAAGCTAAAACTGAAAATGAACTGCAAGTGGATAGGGAAGCAGGAAGCAACAATAAGGGATTTTTCAAATGTGTTTGAAACAAGAGAATGACTACAAAAATGGTTGGACTGCTGCTCAGTAAGGATGGTAAAATGCTAACAGATCACGATGAAAAGGCAGAACTGCTCAATACCTAGTTTACTTCAGTTTCCCTTGGCCCCAAAAGAGGACCATGCTGCAGTAGAGACCTTGGGTTTGTCTAGAAGGGCAATATGTCCCGTCTTAGAGCCTGTGGCCCTGATAACACAGGACACATTTGCCTTGTTCGGCCCAGGCATTCCTCACTATCCCCAGGGCAGAAAGGGGGCTCAGAAGTGGGGGAAGTGGGTTATGGCCCAATACAACTTTTTAAAATAATGCCTGTTATACTCCATTTCCACCAGGAAGAAAGAGAGTGGGCTTCACATGTCCACAGGAGCCCATCCTGGCAGGTCGGCCCTCACTGCTGCTGGTCTCCCTGGCTCTCCCAGAGTTTAGGCAGGAATCCCAGAACATGTGATCAAGGCTGGTTATAATTCAGGGGGCCTTGGTCACTTGTTGCAGACTGGCTTCCTGGCTTCCAAGACAGTGAGGGAAACTACATTGGCAACAATGGCTGCAGCAACATGTTGGCATACTTGTCTGGACTCCAGCCTGTTTGGAGGTGGTAGCAGAGGAACAATAGGCCTGATCCATGGCCAGGATGCTGCCGTATCCTGGCTCATGTAGATGAGCCCCTTGGCAAGGAATTTGGATCGCAAATCAAGATTGATAAGAACTTAGTCAGGAATCACCTAGTTATCCTAAAGGAGTTCAGATCTGCAGGGCTAGATGTACTGCTTCTCAAAGTACTAAAGGAACTTGCTGACACACAGAACTACTTGCCATTATTTTTGAGAAATGATAGAATGGGTTAGGTGTCAGAGAACTGGAGATGAACAAATGTTACTCCTCTGTTCACAAAAGGTAAAGAAGAAGATTCAGGAAACTAAAGGCCAGTCAGCCTGACCCCAATTCAAGGAAAAATAATAGAATGGATTATGCAGGAATCTGCCTACAAATATCTTGATGAGAATGCAGTGATCAATAGGAGCCAACATGGGAGGATGCTGAAAATGAGAGCTTCAGAAGACCTTCACATGTCAGTTTACTTTACAGGGAAATGATGCCAGGATTTGTTCACTTGTTTTGGTGTCTGGCATATGTCTGGCATTTGTCAAGAACAAATCCTGCCAAACTAATCTATTTTTTTTTAATGGATCACTACTGTAGTAGATGATGGGAATGCTGTGGATGTCATTTATCTGGATATCAGCAAATTTGATAATATTCCACATAATATTTTATTAACAAACTGATTAAAGATGGAATAGAGGGAAACAGCTCTGATGCATTCCTGACGATTTGAGAAACCATGCTTAAAGAGTTGTTATTGATGACTGTGCTTCATACTTGGGTGAAGTGTCTCAGGCTTCTTCCCTAGGGCCATTAATCTTCAACATTTTTATCAGTGACTTAGATGACAGTGTAGAGGGGGTCCTTATCAAGTTTACAGTTGATACAAAACTGGGAGGGGTGTCTAGCACGGTGATGGCGAACCTATGACATGCATGTCAGCACTGACACGCATAGCCATTTGGGCTGACACATGGCTGTAGGCCTCCTACCTCCCCCCCCCCCGCAACCTCACCACCCTCCCTAAAGTGGTGATTGGTCACCACTTTAGGGAGGGGGGAGGGTGGAGGAAAGTGGTGGGTAGGGCTACAAAGCCCTGATTGCCACTTTAGGGAGGCGGGGGGTGGAGCCTCCCCCGTACCTGGCCACCCCAAGGTCTGCTGAGGTTTCCCGGAACTGCCTTGGAAAGGCCAGGTAAGGCAGCGGGCGGGTGGGCAGGAGTCTGCCCGGCCTCTCCCCAGCCTTCCCGAGGGGGCTCCAGGGCTACGAAGCCCCAGAGCTGCCTCGGAGAGGCCAGGGAAGACAGCGGGTGGGTAGGCGAGAGTCTGCCCAGCCTTTCCCTGGCCTTCCTGAGGGGGCTCTGGGGCTTTGAAAGCCCAGATCCACCTTGGGAAGGCTGGAGAAGGCAGTGGGAGGGAGGGAGGGACTCTGTTCGGCCTCTCCCCAGCCTTCTTGAGGGGGCTCCAAGGCTTTGAAGCCCCAGAGCTGCCTCAGAAAGACTGGGGAAGGCGGCGGGTTGGCAGGAGTCTTCCCGGCCTCCCAGAGGGGGCTCCAGGGCTTTGAAACCCCGGAGCCACCTTGGGAAGGCTGGAGAAGGCAGTGGGAGGGAGTCTGCTCAGCCTCTCTCCGGCCTTCCCAAGAGGGCTCCAGGGCTTTGAAACCCTGAAGCCACCTCAGGAAGGCTGGAGAAGGTGATGGGAGGGTGGGAGGGAGTTTGGCCGGCCTCTCCCCGGGCGAATAATCAAAACCGTGAGAGTGAAAGCTGCGAATTTGGAGGGACAACTGTATACATTTATGTTATTTAAACAATAAGTATCACGAAATAATGTTTTTTCCTCACAGTGACACGCCACCCGAGTTATGCTCAGTTTTTTGGTGAAGTTTGACACACCAAGCTCAAAAGGTTGCCCATCACTGGTCTAGCACATTGGAGGATAGGAACAGAAGGTGTAGGATGGGGAATACGTGGCTTAGCAGCACTACATGTGAAAAGGACCTTGGGATTATTGTTGACCATCAGTTGAACATGAGCTGGCAATGTGATACTGCAGCAAAGAAGGTGAATGTTATTTTAGCCTGCATTAATAGAATACACTCCTGGACCTACATGGCAAATGAAGCTGTGGGTGAGGCTGCACCTTAGTTGGACTCCATGGATAGAAACCAGAGGCTGTGGTGTGTGGTGCATGGAGCCAGGATGCTGCACATAATGGGACAGATCCAGAGGCTATTTAAGTCCTGACTGACTCTTTATATGACTCTTTGGATCTTCACTGTGCAGGATCAACAATGAGCATGTTGATCATTGAATAAGTATGGTTTCATTTTTCAGAGGATTGGCTCTGGCTGTTGGAGGGAGTGTGGGGTTGGGGGAAGCAAGGCAGAAAGCATAGCTGGCTTTTTTATTAACAAACTGATTAACAAACAAACTGACCCCGATTCAAGGAAAAATAATAGAATGGATTATACAGGAGTCTGCCTACAAATATCTTGATGACAATGCAGTGATCAATAGGAGCCAACGTGGGTTTCCCCCTCTACTTCTTTGAGGTTTGACATTTATTTTTCATTTTTGTTGTCAGGGAAGTGTGGAGTTGGCAGAGATGGGTGGCTGTTTTATGTGTGCATGTACTAGGCCACCATCACCTGAGCGCATGTGTGTATACTAGGCTGCCATCTCGCAAGTGTGTGTGTGTGTGTGTATGTGTGTGTACTAGGCCACCATTGCCCAAGTGTGTGTGCTTGTACTAGGCTGCTATTACTTGAATGTGTGTCTATAAGTCTCCATCACCTTAGTGTGCATGTGTGTATATGCACTTTTCCTTACCTGCTTAGATTATACAAATTGATATCATTTAACAATGTTGCCATCTCACAAATGGCAAATCCTAAGAACTAATGAAAGTCTCTGTACAAGAGTTGGTCATCTTGATTTTGCATATCATTTTTGAGGCCTTTGTACATTGTTTCCATGATGCAAGGCCGGGTTTGCACTAATTCCAACATAGACTTGGTGTTATTGCTGAGGCAAGGGCCAAAATGGAGGTTTAGAGTGAGTTTTTACTCCATTTTAATGGAATGTCATTCTGGAGGGAGGATGTTGAAAATGGGAGCTTCAGAAGACCTTCACATGTCAGTTTACTTTATAGGGAAATGATGCCAGGATTTGTTCACTTGTTTTGGTGTCTGGCATATGAGGTAGCTCTTGCAATTTTTCCAAAGGTGGTGACTTTTTGGTTGTTGGCTGATGAATTCAAAATTTGTCAGTCCATTCTTGGTTACAATATGACCCCGGTGAGTGTCATTAATTTGTTCATTTCTAGATCCCCTCATGCCATGTGCCTAGTCCAAGCTTTCATGGTTAGAGGTCTCCAATATAATATATTGTTCATTGTGAGACATACAACTGGGGTAACCAATGGTTTCTAATCACAGGGTGCTGTTTAATCAGCTGGCTCTTATGGTCCAGTCAGTATCAACAGATTTCAGCAGCACTGTGGCTGCTTGGTGGAGTGAGGCTTTTGGGGCTATTGAGTTTTCTTTGACATCAAGATCCAGGAATAGCTAGTTTTGGAACCTCACCTCAAAGGCCTTGCAGAGCTCGGGCCTGTAAAGGGATAAGTTTGGTATCCTTTTTTTATTGGGGTTGCCCACATGCCATTCAAAATATTGGGTGTTGAAGATTGTCCACTTTCAAGAGGTATGTGCTTCACTAATATTGTTTGGGGGAGGGAGGTTGTTAGTTCTTAGGTGCTATTTGGTGAGAAAATGGGTCCTCATCTATGGCCTTTCTGCGTCTGGTCCCATTATTTCCATAGTTGGTCATCAAGCATACTGTAGTTTCCAAGTTGCTATCTGTACTAACTTAATTGTTCCAGTGATGTGAAGACAGAACATTCACAGCAGTGCCACCAGGGATTAGTCTGCCATTGCCAGGACTCTCCACAAAACTGAGTTCAAAGTGATCATTCTCATTATAATTGAACTGTTTTTCATACTTACTCTTGGATAACTTAATTTGCCATGTCATTTCTGCTTGGCCCTATAATACCCACAACCTCATCAGCCATAGAATATTTAACATTATCTCTAAAGCCTGGATTCCTGGCTTGCCTCAAGATTAACAACAGAGAGCTTAAAGCCAGGTTTTAGTTTCATACTGACTTGTTAAAGGAAGATAAGATTTTGAATTCAGACATTAGGTTAATCTTTCTATTTGCAGTAAGTCCCTTGTTACTATAGCCATGTCCTCTTGCTGGAAGAACCAAGTGGGAGTGATGGGCAGCATGCAGCAGCACATTTGCTCCTTAGCCATGTATTTCCAACCATTCTAGTTTATTGCTTTGTGGCCAGTGTATAAAGAGTCAACATAGATATCTGTCCGGATAGTCTAGTTAAGCAAGTTGAATTGCACAATTAATGGGTGATAAACTACTTAAATAATTTTAAATAATTAACAATGTGATTTTAGTAGCCAATTTGATCCAGGAGGGGGGAAAAAATGACAATGTAAAATGTCTTTGAGCTCTTAAAATTAATTTCACCAAGTCCAATCCACAAATTTCCCACCTCCACCCCATTTTCCCCCCAACATCAACCTAACATAGACTGGCCAGCTTTAATGTTAAGAGGGCAGAGTTCCTGTATTGTCTTCTGGTTAAAGAGGCAGGAATCCTGCCCTTTCCAGCTTTCTGGCCACCCTAATGTAGCAGGTATAGGACAAAAAGGGGACTTCTGCCTCCTGTCTGTTGTGCTTGAGCACCACCTGTACAGCTGGCAAAGAGCTGTTTGCTCACCCTGCAATTGTCAGGTAATGCAAGGTCCATACCTGGCATCCTGTTAGTGACCTTCAGAGGCATAACTTTCAGTTACGCCTGCATACATAACATTTTTTATTGTGGTGAATGGAAAAATTCAGCACCTCTATCTATGATGACTCTCTCCTGAACTCACCTACCTTTTTCTTCCTGGGTGCCTCTCCCTACATCCATTCAATGGCCTGAAGAGTGAGGAAGGGGGTTAAGAGACAGCAAGGTAACTACCTGTTTCTATTCCTGCAAGGGACCAACTGGAATTCCCAGGGGTCCTCTGGTAGTGAAGAAGGTTGCTATTGCTTTCTTATAGCAAGCTTCAGAAATGGAGCCAGCTGGCTGCCTTGTTGTCCCTTGTCCACTTCTTGTCATTCTCTGGCCAATGAATGGCTGTTGTGAGGCATGCCCAAGCCAAAAAAAAAAAAAAAAGTTGGGTGGGTGGGTAGGGAGAGAAGACATAATTGCACCTGACAGATCTTTACACTCCTATCCGACTCTGGCCTACTTCCTGAGTCTGGTTAGTACTGCAGAATAGGTGTTAGTTCTATTAGAAGAGAATTAGAGGATAGCTTATCAAAGAGGGTTGTTTCTTCAGGAGAAATATAGCTACAAGGAACAGTTTCAAGAAAACTGTACATTCTACTCCCATGTCTTCATAATATTCCATCTCTGGAATGCCCTCCTACAGAGGCCCACCAGGCATCCTCAGATGAAATACATTTGGGCACTAAGTTGAGACTTTCCTAACAGACATTTATTCTTCAAAATTTTAGAGTTTTGTTGCTGACACTCTCAGCATTTTAATATTTTACAATAATGGTTTCATGTAGAATGGGCTGGGCTGGTTTAATTGTTTTGATTGGGATTTTATTGATGGCTTCAGTGTGGTATAGTGGTTTGAGTGTTTGACTATGACTCTGGAGACCAGGATTTGAATTCCCACTCAGTCATGAAAACCCAGTGAGTGACCTTGTGCAAGACACACTTTCTCAGCCTAAGAGGAAGGCAAAGGCAACCCCCTCCCCTCTAAACAAAGCTTGCCAAGAAAACCCCATGGTTAGCTTCCCTTTAGGGTCACCATAAGTCAGAAACTACTTGAAGGCACTCTCTCTCTCTCTCTCTGGCTTCTCTTCGCAAACGAAGATTCAGGAAGGACTCATCCCGTGCTTTCTGCAAGCACGCTGATGGCTAAAAAGGCCAATCCGAGATAGACAAGTCCGGTTGCAGAAAGCACAGCAGAAGGTTTCCTTGGGTGATGTTTCCGGGTTGTGATTCACAACAACAAATATTCATATATCAATCCAAGGTCATTTGTCAACTAGATAGTATATGAACTTAACAAATAAACAAATATAAATTATATCCAGGTGCTATCTCCATGTATAAAGTATATATCTCCAATGAGGATAATCAGAGTTCCATACTCCACAGATAAAGACCATCCCAATTCAAAACATCATCTTCAGTGCACAGAGGGCAGTGGGAATAGCATTAGAAAGCAGATGGGTAGGGATGAAACAATTGTTCTATCTCTCCTTTCCATCTGATTCCAAGGAAGCTGTTTCAGTACTGAACCAATGTCTGTTGTCAGTAATGGAATGGATGAGGGCAAATAAATTGAAATTTAATCCATACAAGATCGAGGTGCTCCTGGTCAGTTGAAAGGAAGATCAGGGAATAGGGACTCAGCCTGTTCTTGATGGGGTTACACGCCCCCTGAAATCTCAGGCTCACAACTTGGGTGTTCTCCTGGACTCAGATCTGAGCCTGGATGCCCAGGTTTCAGTAGTGGCCAGGAGTGCATCTGCACAGCTAAAACTAGCGCTCCAACTGTGCCCATTCCTTGAGACATCAGATTTGACCATAGTGACACATTCTGTGATTACATCCCGTTTGGACTACTGTACTGCACTCTATGAGGGGGCTGCCTTTGGAAACTGTTTGGAAACTTCATCGGGTCCAGAATGCTGTGGCCAGAAAGCTGACTGGAGCTAGTTATAGAGATCATATAACCCCTGTGTTAAAACAGCTCCACTGGCTACTGGTTCATTTCTGAGCACAATTCAGAGTGCTAGTCATAACCTATATAGCCCTATATGGCTTGGGTCCAAACTATTTGAAAGACCGTATTTCCCGATATAAACCTGCCAGAATTTTAAGATCCTCAAGGGAAGGCTTTCTCTTGATCCCACCATCATTCCATGCTCACTTAGTAAGGACACGAGAGCGAGCCTTCTCAGTGGCTGCTCCCACCCTCTGGAACACCCTTCCTTGGGAGGCTAGGCTGGCCCCGTCCCTGCTTTTCTTTTGCCGACTGGCAAAATGTTTTTATTTCAGCAAGTTTTTAATTTGTAGCTGCAGACACAGAGGCTTTATTGGGGTGTGCTTTTATGTGTTTTTATTGTTTTAACTTGTATATATTTTTACAAATAATTTTAATTGTGGCTTTTAATTATTTTTTTATTGTCTTATTTTTACTTGTTTTTTACATTGTAAAAATGTAAATTCAGTGCTTTGGCACTGATTGGCAGTATAGAAATTCAATAAATAAATAAATAAATAAATAAATAAATAAATTTATTCTCATGTACTAAATGAGAATGCGCGCACACACACACACACACACAAGAACCTTTCTGCAAGGAGACAGATTATTAATGTCTGTCTCAGAGACAATTTACAAATCAGTGAAACTGATTCTGTGAGAACTGTCACATTTTGTAAATGCACAGAATTTAAAACCACAGTAAATGCTGCATTGTTGCACAAACTATTTAAAAATGGAAGCACTGGATGGGTTGCTTGAAACTTTGGGTACATCTACACTCTAGAAATAATGCAGTTTGACACCACTTTAACTACTGTAGCTCCTTCCTATGGAATCCTGGGATTTGTAGTTTTAGAAGGCCTTTAGCCTTCTCTGTGAAAGAGTGCTATTGCACCACTAAACTACAAATCCTAGGATTCTGTAGGATGGGGCCATTGCAGTTAAAGTGGTGTCAAGTTGCATTATTTCTACAGGGTAGATACACTCCTTTTGAGCAGGTTAGCCTGTCCTTTTTTTGCTTATTCTGCGAGTTTAGTTTTTAAAAGGGGCAAGATGCTAGCATCTTTTTTGGTACAAATGAACAAAGCATAATGGGCTAAGTGTGCACCTCTTGGATAGCAGCTGAAAGGTAGCTGACACATTACCTTTGCCCCATCAGGCTTTTGGATGCAAGTTGAGGGTGCTCTATGCATGTGGATTTATCAGAATGTGGCAAATGCAAGTGTTCCTCCTTTTCTTGGTTTGAAACATAGAAAAGGAACCAAAATTTGAACAAATTCCAGGGGAAAAATTGTGGCATCCTGAATTATAATGGTGCACTAAGAGCTAATAGGAATATAAGTCAATCACCTCCCTTTCCATTATCTGGGTGGAGAAGGAGATTTTAGTCAAAGCAGGAGGCTTAAATAAAAGGTTTGCAAGCCCAAGTATGGCTTTAAACTGTTTTCTCTAAACCAAACTGGAATGAGGTCTTGAAAAGTATAGCTCATTTTAAAAGCTGACTTAGGAGGGGGAAGGTTATCTATTGTAAGGACAGCAGAGGATCTCCATATATTTAGTGTTCTCAAAGGGAAACCACATGTTTTGTTCTATTAATTCCTAAATAACTGAGTGCCTTTACTTGTCTCATATTAATTGATAGGCCTATAAATACTTTCTTCATGAAGAGGGAAGCTAGGGTAGCTCCCACATTAGAAGGAAAGGTCTCAGCATATATCAAATCCTTCTGTTGTTCTGCCACTTACAGATTTGCTGCAGAGACAATGGAACAGCAAAAGAGCAAGGATATTGGCCTCCAGGGTTGCTTTGGAGCTGTCAGGCTGAGAAGTTATGTGCTAAGGGTTAGGGATATGGAGAACAATCTTGAGCTGTATGATTTGTAAGAATAGTGAGTTACAGAATCAATGATAATACCAGTCATACACTGTATGGAAGCAGTGTGCTATCTGTCCTCCTGGCATAATCCAAGTGTCTAGAGGAAAACAGATTCAAAGCTAGTAGAGAAATTCTATATTTATAAAATCAAACTGCAAGCTAGAGATATTTGTCATATACGTGGTAGCAAGGTATATATTTTATTTTTATGCAGGTTTATGAACATACAGTCAAGCCTATGCTGGTTCATGTGTACAGGTGTGTGTGTGTGTGTGTGTTTAATAATTGGACGAGGACTCTGGGGAACAGGGTTCAAATTCCTGCTTGAGAATGGAAATTGACTGGGTGACCTTGGACAATTTATATTCACTCAGACTCAAAGGAAGCCAAAGGCAAAGCCACTCTGAACAAATTTTGCCAAGAAAATATTCTGGTAAGTTCATCTTAGGACTTTTTCGGACGCGTCAAAAATAACGCAAGCAGCCTCGTCGCGTTGCGAGGCTGCTGCACTGCAGAGCATCGGTTTCATATGACGCTCTCCCCTGCCGGTACTGCTTCAGTACCGCGGGGAGATTTGAGCATCATATTTCGTCGATTTTTAAGCACGAAAGTTGATCGTGATTAAAAACCAACGAAATATGACGCTCAAATCTCCCCGCGGTACCGCAACAGTACCGGCAAGGGAGAAAGTAATACGAAACCGACGCTCTGCAGCACAGCAGCCTCGCAACGTGATGAGGCTGCTTGTGTTATTTTTGACGTGTCCGAAAAAGTCCTTAGGGTCACCATCATTCAGACATGACTTGAAGGTGTCAGGATCCTGGGTTGGGCTTCTTAGACTATGCCTCCTGGTTTGGGCTTCTTGGACTAGGGAGATTTTCAGACCGCGTTTCAGCATGCCTAGGGTGGGAGGAGCTTTCAGGAGAGGGACAGTGATCTTGCGCAGCAGGGGGGCATTTTCTGACGCCGTTGTCCCTCTCCCGAAACCATCCGTGTCACTTCCGTGAAGCTTCGGAAGCCGCAGAGCCATATTTTAATCACGGAGGTTGCCCGTGATTAAAATATGGCGCTGAGGCTTCCGAAGCTTCACAGAAGTGACACGGATGGTTTCGGGAGAGGGACAACAGCGTCTGAAAACGCCCCCCTGCAGCACAAGATCGCCGTCCCTGTCCTGAAAGCTCCTCCCACCCTAGGCACGCTGAAACGTGGTCTGAAAATCTCCTAGGCATCACTTAGCAGGACTCCAGCCAGTTTCCTGTCATCTGCTGAAGGGCTGTAAATTGTTTATAGATTGAGAAGGGGTCTGGAATATGAGTACCTTATGTTTCCCAGGCCTGGAGAACCTGGTATCTCATCACCAAGGTCGCAGCTGCCAGAGTGTGTGGGAATGAAGGGGAGGGGGAATGGGTGCAGCCTCATTTTAAAACCCACACTTTCTTTCTGTTAACCGGTTCTGCCAATATTTCTGGACCTGTTCACTTCTTTACTTCTGCAATAAAACACTTTCACTAGTGGCTGTTGTCTGAGTGAATTGAAGTTCTGACTGGATCCTTACAGAATGTACACAACAGCAACCTCCAAGATTTCCAACTTAGGGCAACCCCAAAGCAATCATATATGGGGTTTTCTTAGCAAGGTTTGTTCAGAGGGGTTTTGCCAGTGTTGTCTTCTAAGGCTGAGAGAGTGTGACTTGCCCAAGGTCACCCAGTGTGTTTCCATGGCCGAGGGGGTGATTCAAACCCTGGTCTCCAGAGTCCTAATCCAACACTCAAACCACTGTACCATGTTGGCTGGCTGGTTCACCTACAACTATGGAAAGAAGTTAAGGCCTTTGTTTGAAAGATAATTAAGGCACAAACAGTCCATGTTAAGCATCCCTTGCCTCTATTCTGTTTGCATTCTAGTCATCCACCAACTTCTATGTCTTCTTTCCACCCAAGGACAAAACTCTCACATTGGCAAAAACTTTAGACAAGTAATTCTGGGCCTACCATGGAGATTTTCAGACGGGGACAAAAATAGCATCCTCATCTCATTATCTCCTTTCCTGCCTCCCTCCTGAACACATCCCAGCACAATACCAAATGGTTTTACACTTACCTTAATCATGCAATGCTCCCTCCCCCTTGGCAGCCCAAGAGTGAACGCAACTCTCTGGAGCTGCATTCACTTCCTGGTTTCAAATCCCGGGCCTTTCTCGCGAGAGGATGAGAACATGGGAAATGCAAAAATAAAAAGTCAATTAGAAGGTAAAAAATGACAGCAAGCACAAAAACACAGTTAAAAAATACCAAGTAACCCGGGGAGGGTACAAAAAAGGGTTATATATGTCATAGAAATGGAATGGGCAATCTATTCATGGCTTAAGCCATGAATAAAAAGCAATGAGGGTGAAATGGGACCATCACAGGAGCATAACAAGATGAGAACAATGTCGTCTGAAATTCAAGCCCTTTTGCAATCTCCTGGTGTTTGTGTAACACCATATTTAGGTCATCTGGTAATCGCCCATGTCATAAAATTATACTGCTGCTATTATTGTAGTGCTATAGTGCAACTGTCGTGGTTCTGTCCTATGGAATCCTGAGATTGGTAATTTAGGGAGGGACACTGAGACAGTGTCAGCTAGAGTGCTCTAGTGTTTCACCAGACTCTCAGTCCCAGGATCCCATAGGAAATGAACAATACCAGTTAAGGTTGAAAAAGAATACTATAACTGTGTAGTATAAATTGGGCCCTCTGTCTCACTTCAATCTTCTGTACATACTTGTGTGGATAAAGTGAGGAGAAAGACAGCCAGGCAGGTTGCCTTGAGTTCTTTTGAAGAAAGATGGGATATACATGCAACAAATAAGGGGAATATGCAGATATAGGAAAGGTAATGAAATGTACTATTATCTTATGTTTACATGTAGAAGTAGTTCACAGAAAGCTGAAATTGTGGAATTACACTGGGATAGTTGTGGTAGTTCCATTATTGCACCATGCCATCTTTATCCCATTGTTGGTGTGCACTCCAACTGTTACTGTCGTGTACCTTTGTATTCACAGGCAAAACCTGTGAATAGGTCTCAGTATTACTATTTTCCTGGTATTGATGAGCATGCAATAATTCAGTCCTGGTGTAGTTCTGATATTACAGTGTGAGTGGGTGTTCCTCCCAGCAGTACCAAGCAGCATCTTCTCATGATAAAGGCCAAAACTGTGCTCTTGTGAAAGCATGGAGGGAGAAGAAAGTACTGTACTTTTTAAGGCACAGTCCATCTCGAAGTTATTCTGATGCAATAAGAAAACTAGAGTTACAATACCAATATATATCCACAAGCTTCAATCCTATTCTTAAACTGCTAGTAGATGGTCATGTGATGATCCATTAGTGGTAGTGTTGCACAATTGTGACAAAGTGAAAATGAATGTAATCATGCTGCTATGTTTCCGGCTACTTCAATTGCAGCATTTATACAGGCTCATGTGATAAAGTCCTAAAACTCCCCCCTTTAAAAACACACACACACACACACACACACACACACACACTGCTCTTAATTATATTTATTTAGAAAAAGAAAGGGGTATTCTAAAGCAACTACTTATACCAGCTGTACCTGTAGCAGCTGTTTAAATTTTGGTTGCATTACTGCACTAATGCAGCTGTGGACCCATATGGCATTAAGCACTGTAAGGGAGAGGCTGCCTTTGCTGGTTCAACACAGGTTACATAGGTTCCAGGTTCTGGCATGACAGCTGGACTTCTGATGTGATGGCATGGTGAGAGGTTGCAGGGAGTGATAGCTTTTGCCCTACAACCGCTTGTTATCCATTCCCAGCACTGATACCTCTCAGAGAAAACCAACAGAGAGAAGGAAAGAATCCCCCCGGTAAGGGGGAACAGAGGGGCTCGTTGGGGGTCCGCTACCAACCTTGACATTTGTGGAGAAGGGAGGAGTAAAGGTTTTTTTAAAAAATTATTTTATTTATTAATTTTAAAATTAAACATACAGTTTATACATACAACTTAACAAACACATATTACAGTGATTCCCTCCACCGAGGGACTTCCCTTTACATTCATCCCTCTTTCCAAAATACCATTGTTTCCAACTCAGGCTTGCTTCCTCTCCCCTTTATTAATACAAATTCTAAAACTGTACTCCATTTTTCACCAAACACATTCTTATTTAACCCTGCTTTTTTTTCCTTAACCATATTTGTTAATTTCTCATTTATAGCTATATTCCATACTTCATTATACCATTCTTCTATTTGGTATTCACCTTGTATTTTCCATTTCTTTGCTATTATTAACCTTGCTGCTGTCAGCAGATTTGTTAATAAATCCTTAACAATTTGAGATTCTTGTATTTTTTTTCACAATATGATAATAATGCTATTTTTTTTCCACAATATGATAATAATGCTATTTCAGGGCATAAAGGTATATTTATCTCCAGTACCTCACTTATTTCCTTCATTACTATTTTGCAAAATTTCTGCACATATTTGCAATTCCACCACATATGAATATACATCCCCAATTCTTGGCATCCCCTCCAACACTGTGCTGAGTACTTTTATCTATTTGATTTAATATTACTGGGGTTAAATACCATCTCCATATAATCTTATAGCAATTTTCTTTTATTCTTACTGATAATGTTTTCAAATGTTGCATATTCCATATTTTTTCCCACTTAGATTTGTCTATTACAGTTGCTACATCTGTTTCCCAAACATCTTTAAGATAATCTTGTACTTCTTCATTATCCATTAACATTTTATATATTTTACTTGTAATACCTTTTATATTAATTTTCTCTTGAGTAGCTTTTATAATCAATTCCTCAAATTTTGTATTTTTTCTACAACTTCCCTCCTTTAACCATTTTTTTGTCCATCGCTCTAACTGTATCAATTTTAAACATGTCAATCCTTGCTCCTTTAATATTTTTTCCATGTAATTCTTATTTTTCATTTTCCCCATCCATTCCTTCAACCTTATTATTTCTTGTCCTCCTAGTTTTGCTTCCTCTTCATTTCTTAAATTTGCTGGGAAACCCTCTAACAATATTACTGGTGTTAATGGAGATATTCCTGGAACTAATACTTTTTTTGTATTTAATCCATATATCTAGTATATTTTTTAAGGAGACAGACTGTATTATTTCCCTAAATTTCTTTTTTGGTTTACAAAAAAATATATTTCTTAATTTTAACTCTATCTCTTGTTTATTTATTTCCATCCATTCCATTTCTTTTACTTCCACAACACTATCAATAATATATTCCAATTGATTTGCTATATAATATAGCTTCAAATTGGGTAGGCCTAGACCACCTTTTTTGGGGATTTATATAATCTATTTTTATTAATTCTTGATCTTTTGCCTCCATTACAATAATTATTTATCACATTTTATAACTTTTTAAATTCCATCTCTGATACTTTAATAGGCAGCATTCTAAATTAAAAAATATATATTTTTGGTAATATTTTCATTTTAACAAGTGCTATTCTTCCATACCATGAACATTTTCCCATATTTCTCTATTTTTTTCTCCACATCTTTCCTTAACTTAGTAAAAAAAATTCCTCTTGTTTTTCCAATTCTGCCACAATATTTATTCCTAAATATTTTATTTGCTCCTTTATTTTAATATATTTCTTTTCACTCTTCATATTTTTTGCTCTGCCTCTGTATAATTAAAAATCATCATTTCTTTTATTCCAATTTACTTGTTAACCTGTCATCTTCCCAAACATTTCCAAATGTTTCTCTATCTCTTGCATTTTTTCCAATGGATCTTGTATTGTTATTAAAGTAACATCTGCAAACATATTCAGCTTAATCTCTTCAATATTTCCTATCCCTTTAATATCTTCATCTTTTCTAATTACATTAGCTAATATTTCTATTACCATAGCAAATATTATTGGGGAAAGTGGGCAGCCTTGTCTTGTTCCCCTAGTTAAATTTATTTGTTCTGTCTTACCATCATTTACTATTACTGTAGCTTTATTTTTATATACAATTGGTCAATCACACCCTTAAATTTTTCTCCAAATCCCAATGTTTTCATTATATTTTTTAATGCTGGCCATTCCACACAATCAAAGGCTTTAAATATATCTATGGCTATAAGTCCTGCTTTAATTTTCTTTCTTCTAATTATATCTATTATATTTATTACTCTTCCAGTTAAATTAGCCATCTGTCTTCCTGCTATAAATCCACATTGGTCTTTATGTATATATTTGTGCATAAATTTATTCATCCTTTTCACCAATATTGCTGTTAATATTTTTGCATCTTGATTTATTAATGATATTGGTCTATAAGATTCTGGATCTGTCAGATCTTTATCTGGTTTTGGAATTAATATAATCAAAGATTGTTTCCACGATGGTGGGATCTCATCTCCTTTTAAAATGTTATTATAATTCCTTCATTCTAGATATTAATATACTTTTAAATGTTTTGTACTATTCAGCTCCCAAACCATCTTCTCCTGGGACCTTCCCTAGTTTCAATTTGTTTATAATATCTTCTATTTCCTCTTCTGTTATAGGTTGTTCCATTAATTCCTTCTCCTCCTCACTAATTATATCCTTACAATTCTCCTGTATATATTTCTCTAAATCTTTCAGTGGATCACCTGCTGAATATAATTTTTGATAATATTCTTGAAATATCTTTAATTTATCTTTCATCAAATTGCCTTTTTCCCCTTTTTCATTTTTAATAATTCCAATCAAACTTTTAGATTTTTTTGCTTGTGTGGCCCTTGCTAGCATTCTAGAATTTTTATTACTATATTTAAAAAAAATCTCTTTTCATAAATAGCAGATTTCTTTTTGTTATCTATATCTTCCTTTTCTAACTCTTTTCTCCTTGCTTGTATTAATGCGTGGATCTGTTTATCTCTATTTCTAAAATATTCTTTTTCTAAACCTTTAATTTCCTCTTCTAGTTTCCTCTTACCTTTTTCCTGTTTTTTCCATAATGTATGTGCTTCCCTAATACATATTCCCCTTGCTACAGCTTTCATTGAATCCCACAATAATGCTTGACTGCTTTGTCCTACTCTATTTATTTCCCATATTTCTTTTAATACTACCTGTATTTTTTCTACTATGTTTTTATAACCCAAGTTTTTTTGTATCCAATCTCCATCTTTTTACTTGTTTATAATCTTTTGTAATCTTTATATCTGCTGTAACTGCTGCATGATCTGTAATTTTTACGATTCCTATATCTGTGTTTACAATTTGTGGGACCAGATTTTTTGATATAAAAATGTAATCTATTCTAGAATAGGTTTTATGTGTTGGTGAATAATAAGTGTATCTCTTTTCTTCTCCTTTCCATTCTCTCCACACATCTCACAATCCATTTCTATTTATAATTTTGTTCAAACCGGTTTCATACATTTTCTTGTCCTCTTTAGTAGGGTTAGATTTTTCTTTCTGCTTTTCCATTACCATATTAAAATCTCCTGCCATTATTATAGATCCTTCACTTATTTCATTTGTAGCTTTAATAACTTCTTCATAAAATTCTATTTTACCTTCATTTGGTGCATACAGATTAACTAAAGTGAGATGTTCCTTACCCCTAATTCCTTGCATAATTATATATCTTCCTTTTATATCTTTTTTAATTTTCTTAACAATAAAATCACATCCTTTTGACAAAATAGTTGCTACTCCTCTTGATTTTGATGTTCCAAAAGCTTTTTCATATGTATTTGCCCATTTTATCTTCAATTCATTCACTCCATCTTTATTTTGGTGTGTTTCTTGAAGGAATATTATATCTGCTTTAGATTTATTTAATAAAGATTCTATTCTTTTTCTTTTTATTATGCTTCCTAACCCTTTGACATTTAAAGTCAATATTCTCAATCTGCCTTCCATATTATGTATAATAAATTTCTACTTCCATTAGTCCCCCAAAGTGCACAAATACTACAATACTCAAATAAACAACAACAATTCCCCCTGCACCACCCTCCACCTTCCCCTTCCCCCCTTCTTCCTACCCCTCCCACATACACATTTCCTCACCCCCTCCTAATCACAGGGATTACTATCCCCGCCATAGCTACAAAACTTTGAGAGGGGAGGGGGTGTCACCCATCACTGATGTCACCTTTGATCTCATCTCTCAGTTTTTTTCCAGTCCCTTGTTTTTATATCTTCATTTCTCCTTTCCTCCTGTTGCTCCTTTCAGCTCCCCTTGGTCTTTTGCTGCTTCTTGCTCTTCCTTTCTCAATCCTAGCATTATAAGCAGCCATAATACTTCTTCCAGTGTTTTTATTTTGTAGAATTTCTCAGCATACTCGAACTTCAAAAATATTGGGTATCCCCAATTATAGTTAATATTGTTTAGCTATAATGGGTTTGATACCTCTCCTCCATTCCAATGTTTTTGCACACAAATCATTGAAGATCATCACTGGTGTTGATTCAAAAAGTATTTGATCATCCAGTTTCCTCATTTCTTTCATAAATGTATCTTTTTTTTGTTGTAATTAGCCACTTTCACCAATGCATTGCTGGGGGTTGTTTTCCTGAATCCAGTTCTATGAATTCTTTCAAAATCTTCTTGCACCCACTGTAACTGGGGTGTCAGTTGCTGGAACCAGTTTATTATTTTAATTCTCAGCTGGGATGCAGTTTCTCTTTCAAAGTGTTGAACATTTCAAATCCTTATATTTGTTCTTCTGTCCCTGTCCTCCTGGGCAATAATCTGTGTTTGTATCTCAAAAATCATTGCTACATTCCTCTGAAGCCCTTCTTTCTTCTCATTTGCAAGTTTTTGTACTTTTTAAATGTCTTTACACATTCCTGTCATTTCCTGATTAATTTGCTGCATGGCACTTTGTAGTTGTTTAGAAACTTCCTGTATTGTTTCTTGTTTCAAATTTTGAATTTCATTTCATAGCTCAAGTGTATGAGCTTTAAAACTTTGAAGTAATTTTTCATTATTCTGTGCCAGCAAAGATTGTAAATCCTCCTGTCCTGACAGGTTTTCTTTCTGCCTATTCTTTCCTCCTCCTGCTCCAGTCACCATTTTTTTAAATGCTTCGATCTGTTCTTTTCCCTTCACTTCTTTTGAGCTTTTAATCTTTTCAGCTGCTGTTAAGGTCTCAGCTGAAACCACTCTTTCAAGTATTGAGAATGTTTTATCAGAGGGTTTATTTTTAGATCTTGTCCAGAAGGGGGTTTGCAAGAATTTTTTTTCTTTATCTCCCCTTCCTCCTTTTTGACATCGGCTTCCCTCATAAATCCCCAAACTCCGAGCTATCAGTCTTTAGATAAGGCAGAATTTACTCACAGCATTCCGACACAGGAGAAAAGTTTCTTTTACTTTAACTGCTTCAACAAGGTATTTTCTTTGTTTCAAAGATATCTCATCGGAGAGAGCTGAATTCTACAGCCACATCCTGTGGTGCGTGACTCCACCCCCCCGGAATAAAGGTTGAGGGACCAAAGAGCCACAGTAGGATAACAAGGAAATCACAACAACGCAGTCAAAAATGATACCAGTGCTTTTTAAAAAAAATAATATAAGTAAGCGGATTGTTCTGCAGTGGGAAAACACTGGTTTCAATAGCTTTACAGCTTCTATAGCAGTAAGAAGAGACAGTAAAGAGAGAGAACAAAGCAGAATAATAAGGAAAATTGGGACTGTAAAAGTAAAAGTAAACAGAGAGTGAGGTGGATGGAGAAAAGAGGAGAGGAGGCAAAGAATAACATGGTGAACAAGAAGACTGGAGACTGGAGTGGAAGGAAGGAAAAGGCAGGAATGGAGTGGGATGGAGAAGGAGCAGACTAGAAGGTGGGAAACAGAAGTAAATCTGGAGACCACAGAGCAGGGTATACCTGCAACAAAACACTATTGCCTGAAAAGAGGAACAGAGAAACTGAGAGAAGAGTGCAGAATGAAAGTAGAGTAAAAACGGAGGAGTGGAACAGCAGTAGAGATGACGGCAGAAGGTTGAAGCCAGACTGGGAGGGTGGTGAGCAGAGGGGGAAAGCAGAGTTAAAGAGGTGTATTGATAATTGGAGAAACATCTAGATAATAAAAGGGCAGGGTAAGAAAATTAAGTGTTTGTATTGTTTGGAAAGCAGAAGGAGTAGATTGAAAGAAGAAATCAAGTGTTTGTATTGTTTGTACTGTTTGCATTATTTGGAAAGCAGAAGGAGTAGGAGGATAGAAGTAGTAGAAGGAGTAGAGGTGGAGAAAGGTGGTGTTATTAATGGACAAGCAATTCATTAAGGCAGAAAAGAAATGTAGAAAAAGAGGAGTCTAACATTTAAAGTAACAGTTAGAAAGTATGCTAAACTTGTAGAATATCAAAAGAATATGGTGGACTATTGCATGACGTTACTTAATTGGTCATAAAATTAATTTAAGATTCATTTATCATTGTATTGTATTGCACCAATATTGAAAAAGTTATGTTATTAGCCCACTGAAGTCTACTGTAAGAATCTGATTAATGGCCCATATAACTAATTAATTAATCAGTGGTATAATAAATAGTATATTGAATGTAAGTGAATGAATATATTTAATTGATCATAAAGATCATAAAGTTAATTAATTAAGGGATTAGCAAATTTTATGGGAAGAAAAAGGGGAAAAAATTTCACTAACAGCAAACAAAAATATCTGAAGTAAACATGGCAACTGACACAAGGAAAGCCACACAAGCTGAGACTCAACTAGTACTACAGAGGAGAGCATCAATGGAGGAAACAACAAAATCAATAAAGATGAGTATTATTTTAGAGGAGATGCGTAAAGAGATGAAAAAGATAAGACAGGAAATTAAAGAAGAGATGAGAGAGATAAGAGTAGAAATGAAGGCTGACCTTAAAAAAAATTGAATAACTATTAGAAAAAATTAATGGAAGACATGAATAAAGTAAAAAAGGAGGTACAAAATATAGAAGAAAAAACACAAAAACTGGAAGAAAAGCATCATATATGACTCTAGAACTAGAACAAGAGGAAAGAGACCTTTTAATAAATGATTTAAGATACAGAGAAAGGTGCCTGAAGATAAGGGGAATACAGGAACAAGAGAACGAAAATTTAGAAGAAAGAGTGATTCTATCTATAGCCAAATTCATGGATATATCTGAAGAAAGAGTAGAATTGCAAGTGGATAAGCTGTTCAGAATAAACTCAATAGTGGCAAAAGAAAAGAAATTACCTAGCGATGTTGTGGTATGGTTTACGAGAACTAAAATGAATGATCAGTTAATACAGAAAAGTTATGATGAAAAACTAATAGTTGATGGAGAAGAGACAAAAATATATAAAGACATACCACCTCAAATTTTGAAGAAGAGATAAGAATACAGATTTTTAACTTATTTATAGAAAATAAGAGATTATAGATGGAAAGACTCGAGGGGGTGTCATTTATATACCAACATAAGAATTTCAAAATAAACTGTATACAAAAAGCAAAATAATTTAGTAAAAGTCTTGGGAAAGCGAGAAAGAAAGATAGAGAAAAGGAAGACAATGAGATTGCAAAGGAAACTGAGGAGAAGCAAAAAGATAAAGAAAAGAAAATGGATCATGAAGAGGAAAAAAAAGACATAGAATCAGAGGAAGAAGAAGGACTAGGAAAAGAAGCTCAAACAGATAAGGTCTCTACAGAGGAAGAAGAAGAGGAAGAGGAAGAAATAGATGAGGGAGAGGAAGACATGTAAACACACTGAAATCTGAATTAAAAATTAGAGAAAAATCAGTGATAAAATAAATAGAGAAATAATTAATAGAAACATAGAAACTAAAGTAATATCATGGAGTGTAAAAGGAATGAACTCAAAACACAAAAGGAATTTAATATTTCACTATCTTGAAAAATCAAAAATTGACATAATATGCCTACAGGAGACAAGAATCAAGGAAGGAGACACCAAATTTCTGAAGAATTATAAGCTAGGACAGAATTTCATCTCAACAAATCTGAAGAAAAAAAGGGGGTGGTATTGTACATTAACAGAAAATATCAGGTGAGAGAGGTATTTAAATATTGGGAAGATTCGTATATTGGAGTTGAGGTAAAACTACAAAATTAAATGGTATCGATAGTGGGAGTGTAAACTCCTAGCCAAGCACAGGAGAAATTTTTTGAAAAGCTGAAGAGGGAGGTGGAGAGGAAAGAACAAGAGAGAATATTACTTATAGGAGATTGAAATGGCATAATAGATCCGCTAAAAGATAGACCATCTAAAAAATGACTGAAGAAAAATCAAGGGAAACTCCCAAAGGCTTTCTTTAAGATGAAGGATGAGTTATCCTTAACAGATGTTTGGAGATATAAATACAGTGAAGCCAAAGGTTTTACTTTCTTCTCTGAAGTCCATCACATGTCATCCAGAATAGACATGTTCTTAGCCACTGACAATGATCAAAAATATGGAGATAAAGGTGAAATGGATCTCTTATCATAATCCAATGCTATTAATGTTGGCAGAAAGAAGGAGATAATTCAGTTGGCAATTAAAGAATAACCTTTTAAGTGATGATGAAAGTGTGAATGAAGCTAGAGAAATGTTGAAGTTATATTTCAAAGAAAATATGTCAAAAGAGATAGCCATGAAAACTACCTGGGACACAGGTAAGGCAGTCATGCATAGTTACTTTATTAAAAAAAAGGCATATGAAAAGAGGAAGAAAGAAAAAGAGAAAATAAATAATATATTAAAGGATATTGCACTGAAAGAAAAGAAGCAAAGAGAGAATCCAGGGAGCAAAGAAATCCAAACTGAACTTAATTTATTAAAGAAACAACTACAATCATACATGATGAAAGAAGTAGAGCAGAAGCTGAGGATCATGAAACAAGAACACTTTGATGAAGCTAACAAAATGAGAAAATGGCTAGCGCTAAGACTAAAAAAGAAAAGAGAGACCAAATTAATTACAGAAATAAAATATAATGCCAAAAACGTGACCGATCATAAATCAATACTGAAAGGATTTCATGAATTTTATGAAGAATTCTATAAAAATGCCAACTTGACAAAATTAGAGGATATAAAAATGCAGGATTATTTGGATAAACAAACCATACCCAAATTGACAGATGAACAGAAAGAAACCCTAAACAAAGAAATTAGAATGATGGAATTAGTGGAAGCAATAAAAAGATTGAAATACAATAAGGCACAAGGACCTGACAGCTTTACTACACTCTATTACAAGAAACTTGAAGAGGAATTACTTGTCCCATTACAAAAAACAATGAATCAAATCAAAATAGACAGCATATCTGATTCTTGGAAGGATGTGTATATCTCTGTAATACCTAAAGAAGGACAAGATAGGAGTGAGCCAAGAAATTAGACCAATTTTGTTGCTAAACTTAAATTATAAGATTTTTGCAGATATCTTAGCACAGAGATTAAAAATCATTTTAAATAAGATAATACACAAAAACCAAAATGGCTTTTTGCCAAATAGATACATAAAGAACATTGTAAGAACAGTTGTGGACATAATAGAGTATTATGAGAATCAAAATGAGAAGAAATTGGCAATGATTTCGTTAGATGCTGAGAAGGCTTTTGACAATGTCAAATGGCCTTTCAGGAAAGCAGTGCTGAGCAAGATAAATATAGGAGAAAAGTTTAGCAGCTGGATCAGTTTTATATATGAAGATCAAAGAGTTAAAATTTTAATAAATGGTGATAAGACGGAAAAGATCAAAATTAGAAAAGGGACAAGGCAGGGATGTCCACTGTCACCATTATTATTCATCACAGTGATAGAGATTTTAAACAATAACAGAGCGAATGAAAAAATCAAGGGTACAATGATTCTAAAGTATGAATTTAAAATAAAGGCATTTGTAGATGATTTGATAATCTTTTTGGAGGAACCACTGGAATACTTGGGAAAACTAATGAGCACATTAGAAGAATTTGCACAACATTCGGGCTTCAAGGTAAACAGAGATAAAACTGAAGTTATGACAAAGAATACCACAAAAAAGGAAGAAGTAGAAATAGAGGAAATAACGGGGTATAAAGTAGCAAGTAAAATCAGATATTTAGGAATATGGATTTCCAAAAGAAATGTGGACCTGTTCAAGAACAATTACAACAGGATATGGAAAGAAATATTAAAAGATCTACCGAGATGGTCAAAAGTACAGCTATCCTTCCTAGGAAGGATATCGTCAATAAAAATGGTAGTATTACCAAAGTTCATGTATCTATTTCAAAATTACCAATAATAACAAATATGAAATGCTTTAAAAAGTGGAACACAGAATTGATAAAATATATCTGGGAGGGAAAGAGACCAAGGATCAGAATGAAATTATTAACAGACGATAAGAATAGAGGAGGGTGTGCCATGCCGGGTTTAATACGCTATTACAATGCATGTTCGTTAACATGGTTAGAAGATTGGATAAAACTAGAAAATGATAAAATTCTTGTGTTAGAAGGACATAACTTAATTTATGGATGGTATGCCTACATATGGTATAGTAAGAAAAAAGACAACAAAGAGTTCGATAACCACTATATTATAAAGGCATTGCTAAAAACCTGGCTAACAATTAAAAAACTATTCTTCAGAAAAATACCCCATTGGATCTCAACCCAGGAGGCCTTTTATAAAAAATACAAAAGGAAGGGAGTGGCCAAAATATTAAGATTTATTAGAGGAAACACTGAAACTAATGAAAATAAAGACAAGAGAGCAATTAGAGGAAGAAGGAATAGAACTAAACTGGTTTGCATACCACCAAATTTATGAGAGGTATAAAATGGATCTAAAGCTTGAAAGGTTTCAATTAGAAAAAAATGATATTGACAAAATTATATATGACAAGTCGAAGGGGCATACAGCAAAATACTATAAAATCTTAACAGAGGGAGATCGAGAAACAGAACTCGTGAAGGACCACATGATAAAATGGGCCCAAGAAATAGGTAAAATTATTGAAATTGAAAAGTGGGAAAAGGCCTGGATAAATACTCAAAAATTTACTTTGTCACAAAATCTGAAAGAAAATTTTGTAAAAATGTTTTACAGATCATATTTAACACCAGTCAAATTAAACAAAATGTATAATACAGGGACAATAAATTGTTGGAAATGTGAGGAAGTGGTAGGAACTCTAATACACATGTGGTTGAATTGCCCCATAGCTAATAAATTTTGGAGAAAGATCCATGTTAAGATCAAAGAGATCTTAGAGACTGATTTTCCATTAAGTTCGTAATTATACCTTTTAAACATGGTAGATGACATAAGGGGGTCAAACATTAAAAACAAACGGAGAATTTTGTTATATATGATAACAGTGGCTAGGATTTTATATGCCCAAAAATGGAAAAGGAAAGAAAGCCCAATAGTTGAAGAATGGATTGTAAAAATGTATGCTATGTGGGGAGCTGACAAATTAACAACATTAAGAAGGAGACAGTCAGTGAACAAAATTACAAAGGACTGGGAGTCAATGGAGAAATTCTGGGCAGAATACAAGACCGTAAAAAGCTAGTGACCTTTATAAGAGAAAAGGGGCCAGATATAGAAGGAAAAATAGGTGTAGAGAGATAAGAAAACAGTTATGAAAGTAGAGGTAAAATAGAACAAGGGGTGAATGGCTGAAAAAGTAAAGAAAGAACAATTAAAGAACAAACAAAAAAGAGAAAGAGAAAAAGAATCTTGGCAGAAGTAGATAGGAAGGAAGGTAGAGATTAGAAAAGAAGGTAGAGAAGTGTAATTGTAAGAAAGACAAGAAATAGAAATAGATTTGGATACATGGCAATAATCAGTTTTCTGTTAGTTTTTATATAAAAGAAACAAGGTTACAATAAGTCAAAAAGGGATGATATTATGATTCAATGTACAACAAGATGTAACATAATAAGATAAAACTGTAATAATAATGAATGTAACTTAACAGAATAATTGTAACCAATAAAGAGTATTTTTTTAAAAAAATAAATAGGTTCCAGGTTAAATAAAGAGGCCCTTATTACTGATATGTCATTCCCACACCAGGACAATTAATTTTTTAAGCCACAATAGGTATTCAGGTTATGAAGCAAGAAGAACCCTGCCAGAGGAGCATCACTGAGGTAAAGGTACACTTTGACCTACTTAGCCTGCTGGGGATGTAGTGTGGACAGTCTGATGGTGATGCAATTGTTTGGTAATTTTCTTCTCAAAGGAAGCACTGAGTAATTTTAACAACTTTCTTCCTACTGTGTGAAGGTCTTTGAAAATCACTCAGTTTTACTGTTCAGGATTTATTCTACACAAAATTTGTAAATGGTTCAGATCTGCGATGGAGGAAGAGGCTCTCCAGTGTGTACAAGGCAAGTTGTGTTGTGCTATTGCTGCTTCTGCATAAGTTTACCTCTCCTGTGGCCTACAGCTGTGTCATCTTTGGTGCTGGGTTATAAAATCAGGCCAGAACTTTTCCAGCCACTTCTGCAAGAAAACTCTAGAAAGTGCTATTTGTCAGCTGAGAATCCTCGTATCATTAATAGTGATGTCAATGTTCGAAATTTTTTTTTTGGCAATTTATCTCTTTTCTTTTTCTTTTTTGTTTGTTTGTTATATTTATTCTTTCATTAGGCATTCTTCTTTAAATCCCCCCTGCTTTCTAATGGATTCAATTTATCCCATTTCATCTACGTAATTTGATACCTCTCTACCGTCTTCCCTCTTCCTAGCTTCCCTTTTCTTGCTCCTTATGGAACTGTCACTCAATTGCTCTTAAAGCTGCTGCTGTCCACGATTTATTTCTCTCCTGACCTTTTCACCTTCTTGCTCTTACTGAAACCTGGCTCCCTGCCTAAGATACTACTTGAGCTGCCCTCTCCTTTGGAGGACTCTACTTTTCTCATGCAAGTCACCATGAGGCTATGAGTATGGTGTAGTGTGACCTTCTGTTATCTAGCTTATTCCAGGTTCACTTTTTTTCCTTTCCACCAACTCCTCTTTTTTAATCTTCTTTTGAGGCCCATGCTATGATACTCTCTTTGCCCCTACGGACTGTAGTCATTTACCATCCACCTGGCCCATTTTCAACTTTTATTTCTGATTTTGATTCTTGGTTTACTATCTTTCTTTCAGATGATATTCCCACTCTTACTATGGGTGATTTAAATATTCATGTGGATTATTACAAAGATCCTGCTGTCTTATGTTCTCTTTCTTTGTTGCCTTCTTTTGGACTCAAGTTTTGTTCTGATTCACCTACACACACCCTTTGGCCATTGTCTTGGTCTTGTTCTTTTTAAGAATTGTTCTCTCTCTAATTTTTCAGTTACTGAATTTCCTTTGTCTGATCATCATCTTGTTTATTTTGCTCTTGTTCATAATCCAGCTCCTTGTTATATTGTTTCTTGCTCCTTTCATAGGCTCCATCCTGTTAATTCTGAGGCCCTTTCACAAGCATTGGTCTCTGCTCTGTCTTTTAATTCTGTTGGTTCCTTGGATTCTGTAGTTTCTTTACTGAACACAACTTTATTTCAGTTCATGATAGTTTTGGTCCTTTGTCAACACATAAGGTACTTTCTATGAAACCCCAGGCTTACTCCTTTTATTCGGCATCTTCATTCATGTTCTTGTGCAGTTTGTGGAGGAAGACTAGGGAGTGGACAGACTACATTATTTTTAAATTCATTCTTTCTTCGTTCTCATGTACTATTTTTTTGTCAAACAGAAATACTATACTTCTTTGACTCATACTAATGCATAGTACCCTTTAATTCTTTTTTAAAGCTCTCCCTTCTATCATTCTCTGCTGATTATTTTAGACTTTCTTTAATATTAAAATTGAAACTGTCTATTCTGATCTTCCTCAATACCAACATATAAAATGTCTGTTCTTCTGTGTTTTCTATTCTCTCCCTGTCTTGTTAAGTGCACTATCCAAATTGTTGATGTCTTTGAATCTTTCTATTTGCTCTCTAGATCCTGTTCCTTTTCATTTCTTAATTAGTGTTGCCCCTGCCATTTTCCCTTCTCTTCTCCACATTATTAATCTGTCTCTTTCTACTGGTTCATTTCCTTCTGAATTTAAACATGGTTCTCCAAGTCATGTTTCTTCAGGTTTTAAGAAGCTTTCATTTGATACATCTTTGCTTTCCAATTATTGTCCTTTTTCACTTTTGCCTTTCAACTCAAAAATTGTGAAATTGCTGTTTCTATATGTTGCCTTGAGTTTCTTTCTCATATTTATGTAATGGATAACTTTCAATCTGGATTTCACCTTTTGCACTCTACAGAGACAGCTTTCCCCCAAAATCATGGATGATCTTCAGGCCAAATCAAAAGGTCTATATTCAGTCCTAATTCTCCTTGATCTCTCTGCAGCCTTTGACACCAATTCACGTGAAAAGGAAAACACTGAACTGATTACTCCAGCTGGATTGATTTACAGCTTGCTATGGTCATTCTGTTACTGCAAACAAAAATCTCCAACACTCCCTTTGTGACCTTGTCTGTCCTGTCTGGCTTTGTGGATCCCTGAATCTCATCATGTGCATTGACTTACTCATTCAGGTGACTCTTTTTTCAGCTTTGGACTCTGTTTTGGACTGCTTTTCAGGTGTGGACTTCAGACTGTCCAGACAATGGTTCTGCTTCCATTTACACCCTGTGCATGATGTGGGACTGGCCTGGTTTCTCAACTCTCTGTTGCTGTGGAGTATAGGTCCACGTACCTGGGCACTTCTCAGCTTTAAACATGAGATATAACATTGGAAACTATGCACACATGCACATACAGTTGCAAGATGAATGTCTATACAGAAATTAACTTTCCTATAGTTTGAGCTGGGAATAAAGATTTTTTAATGGAAACACAGCATTTCTTCAAGCTGTGGATTTTCTTAATTAGATCTGTAACCTCTGGATACCATTTGAATTTAAGCATCATGCAGAAACAAATGTGAATCCATACTCATACTTAGCTGTACGGTTTGATCATAAAATGATTTCAACCCAGATTTCAGGCATTTATTTTCATGGAGGTGCATCACAGCATCACCTGAAGACAATTATTTAATCTGCCCAAGCAAACACAAGAATTACCAAAAAAAAAAAAAAGCCACTTGTTGAAGTTGTGGGTTACTCAGGTGTCTTTTACATACTGGTGAATTATTATGACAATATCATTTATGTGCCTAGGTCCATCAAAACTAGCAATGTGAAGAAAGACTGGTAATTGTGAAACTGAGTGATGAGTGTTGGAGAAATGTGAATGGAATCCCACATACATTTGCTCAAAGGTATATCTCAATTTACTCAATTGTGTTTACTCACCAGTAAGTGGGCAACTGAGGGAGCTGAGGAAACATGTTTCAATTTTTTGTACAGAAAATTGTACAATTTTATGTAAAATACACTGATTTCAGAAAAAAAAATTGTAGGTGTCTAGAAATGATTTTTAACAAAAGTCCCAACTTAAAGAAATTCTTTGTGGCAATTGACCATTTCTTGACAGATATCTTGAGAAACTGAAACACCCTTTCTTGTCAAAAATCAAAAATCAGTATTTTACAGCCCTATTTTAAATCCATATAAGAAACTTGATCATTCTAAATTTCTCTTCCTGCTTTTTAATTATGCCTAGACTTCTTAAAAATAAATAAATTTATCATCATCACCATTATCACAATTTATGACCTGGGAATATAAGTACAAAACATAACCTAGCATACCTATAGCACATGAGGTATAGCATAAGAAAATAATACATGAAGTTAGATCTGTGAGTGTGTATGTATCAGTAGGAAACCAGTTTCATGGGGAAAGGCCAGGTTCTTTGGAATGTAGATAAAGATAAGAGGTAAGAATGCCAAGTGTGTCTAGTCTCACTCTATCAGACAAGAGGGGGGGGGAAGACCCATAATAACCCTTACCTGACATTCACTAGCTAACCCTGTTGCACTGGAAAATGTATCAGGAGGGCAGACAACAGATTCCAAGTATACAGGGCTTAGCAGCATACATGCATCATAGATTAAGATGTGTGCTTTGATTGGATAGAGATAAGCCAGAGGTAGTGATTACCTTTTTTAAAATTGGAGAAATGATTAACTGAATGAATGAAGGAGAGAACAAAATGAATAAAGATAGAGTGAACTACCTGTCCAGAGTGTTTCCAAAGTATGAAGACAATTGTTTGATAATAGCTACACTGTGCAGCTGTTACAATGCAGTAAGAGACAATGATAACAATGCTTTCTCCAACTAGAAGTCCATGAGGGTATTTTTTTCAGAACTATTTTCACAATTTTTAAAAAATGTTTTTGGGTTTTGCATTTGTTTAAGTGTTTTAGAGGAGGGATTTGGGGGCACTTCTTCTTCTTTTTTTTTTTTTTTCATCAACCACCTGAGGTATTTATTTTAGGTATTATTATTCTCCACCCTCCCATTTTATTCACTTATATGTGATTTCTAAATGTTTGCAAGATTACCATAAGCAACATAAGCAGTGAAGTCATAATTTATGGAATTAATCTACAGATCACAACTTAGGAAATACATGTTATTCTGTGCAAGCATTTTTCAAAATCAGGTTCTGTAATAGTAGAAATCATGGATGTGACGTAGATGTTAAAACATACTGGTGGTTTAATGCTTAACATAATTTTATGGAATATCAAAGGGCTGCAAGATGTAAAAATCCAATGCAGGAACTTTCTAAATTAAAAGAATTTAAGGCTGACATTGCATTCCTACAAGAAACCCATTTGATTATAAAGAATGAGAACAACCTTCAAGGAAAAAACAAAACAAAAACACCTTTCTATGATGATTCATCATGGCCACTTCAGCATGGATGTTTCAGTGCTGCCGCTTCAGCGTAGCTGGTTGATCATGGCCAGTTGAGCGTGACTCTTTCAGCATGGCCAATAGAGCACAGTGGACAGTTCACCACCACTCTCCGCATAGCAGTTATTCCAGTGCTGATTGGAGCTGCTCTGTCTCCTTGCATGATCGAAGCAGACAATTCAATGCTGCTCTGTCTCCTCAAATAGCCAAAAAAGAAAAAGAAGGAAAGAAAGAAAGAAAGAAAGAAAGAAAGAAAGAAAGAAAGTCCTGCTCAGAGTGGGGGGGGGTAAGTAAACATTGCATCCATGCATGCACGTGCCATTACAACTCCACACACAACCATCAGTCCATTTTGCAATGGCAACTAAGAGGTTAACCATTGAGCCTTCAATTTCTTCAGTGTCCCCTCCCATTTGTCTTCCAGTCCTTCCATTGCCCACTTCCAGGAGACTCCTCAGATTGGTTGGTAATCCTACAGTGTAAACAAGGTGCTGGTTGGCAGCTCACCAGTCTGCATTGGTCTGCCTGATAAAAGAAATTACTGGAAAAATTGAAGTTTGGAACTTAAGAATTTAACTAGGGGAGGGCAGAGATAGCATTTCTGTCCATCCACCAGTCCCTCTGTCTACCTTACTATTCTTAATCTACATCTTCCAAAATAACAAATCAAGAGAAAGAAAAAAAGAAGCGTGTATTTTGCCAGCTCTCTTTCCTCCCTTGTATTCCCTTATATTTCCTACTTGTCTGTTGACTAGTAAGTATCCCTTTCTGCCTTTTGCTTCTGCCTCTACTTCATCTTGTCCTTTTTACCTGCCCCTTTTTGATAAGTGAGCAAAACTCTGAGCTCCCCATTCAGAATCAAGTGAAAAATAGTTGGCAAAAATATGTGCTAAGGGCATCTTTCTCTTTTCCCTCTAGGCCCAGCCGGTGGGGAGGAGGGGAGAGAAAGAATGTCTGCCATTTGCTCCTTCCATAGTCCTGGAATGCATGTTCCCTTTACCACCACCCCACCCCCCGCCTTTTGCAAGGAGATCTAATAATGCTTGCAACATTTGAAAGAATGATGTATAGACAAAATTCACAAATGGATTTATATTTGGACATTTGGTCAGTTTTTATAGAAACCTACGACTAATGGGACTGATAGAATCATAGAATCATAGAGTTGGAAGAGACCTCAAGGGCCATCCAGTCCAACCCCCTTCCATGCAGGAATACACAATCAAATCATTCCCGACAGATGGCCATCCAGCCTCTGTTTAAAAACCTCCAAAGAAGGAGACTCCACCACACTAGGAGGCAGTGTATTCCACTTCTGAACAGCTCTTACTATCAGAAAGTTCTTCCTAATGTTTAGGTAGAATCTCTTTTCCTGTAGTTTGAACCCATTGTTTGAAACAAAGAGGATTATTTTTCCTCTTTCGTGTTTTTATTTTCTTGCTTTTGTTATACTGGAACATTATTGTGTGTAACTGAGACCCCTTTTGAATGCAAATATATATATTCCATTTTTTAAACAAAAACACAGTGCTCCAAATGCTACTGTGCTACTGAATGTAGCTTCCATTCAGATTTCCTACAATGCCATGAAGCCATGAAGCTGCAACAGAGACAACATAGAAAATTTAAACCATGGCTATACTCACCTGCTGTTTCCTTGCTGCACTTTCACCAGATAAGAATTCATCAGGCACACTTGTGGAGGGAATACAGACAGGGGAAGACACTCTGATCATGATTCCCTCAAATCTGAAGCCATCCCTAGCTTATATTGCTGACTGCAACCAGTCCTGGGTTTATTTCGCTCTTTCAGTGGGTGCTAATAATACCATCTTGTACCATACAGTGATAAGAGTTTAGATTGCATGTAGACTGACTTGTTCATGATGGCAACCATCAGGAGGGATAATAAAGGAAACTGGCAAAGTTCTTTGTAGCCTTTGGAGCTGTTGTGGGGTTTCTGGGGTGTAAATATTTTTGACAGATGGCATTAAGGGTTAATACAAAATACCCAAATCCATCTATATTGTCACATCCATACTGCCCTAAGATCATGTGTATGTGTGTGTGCATATTGGTGCACATACACATACATACATGATATAATATCTTTTCACAGTTGCTGCGGCAAGCAAAGCCTGCTCTGTCACACTCATTTTTGTTCCACTTGTTCTAAATTGTTCAGTATTCAAGTTGGCTAAATCTATGTCTTTGTCAGTATAATAGCTCTTAGGGGATAACCATGGCATGATGAGGATTGAAGATGACTCCAATGACTGTGGCTGTGCCCCCCCCCCTAAGCAGTTTCAAACCATCAATATTATTGACCTTGGTGGGTGAATCATTTGCTTTATGCAGTACCACTGAATGTGCTGCAGATTTAGAGTAAAGAGTGACTCATCTGATGGCAGATTTACCAAGGGAAGAAGAGGAAGGAGAAGAAGAATTTTGTTCAGACTTAATCAGAAGTCAGGATTAGCTTCTGTTCCTTCTGTGCTCACAGTAGATAGCAAGCACTTCCCTTTATTTTAGAAAAATGTCAGTCAGGATTTAATAACTAATACTTCTTTGGATGAGAATAGCAAGAAATCTTGAATACTATCTTGAACACATCCATGCCAGTTTGGTCCAGTTAATTTGTTCAATGTACAAAGAGAGAGCCAGGATACAAAGAAGAGGAGACCAGAAATAAAAGACTGGCATAATCCAAGCCCATATGTAAGAAATATTATCACTCCAGTGATAAACAGTTGCCTTCTTATTCCAAACTGCATATAGTCATTAATACCTATGTAGGCTCCTGAATGTGTGGATTGTCTCATTCATTTGTTTAGAAAAATCAGTGCTCAATATGCAAAAGGAATGTGTTGCTCATTTGCTTAGTGAAACAAACAAAATAAAACACTTACTGGGGGCAAGGAAGCTCCATATGCTCTTTGACTTGTTCTTCAGATATTAAGCAATGCTATTATTTTCAAGAAAGCATTGCCCACTTTTCAAAGAACTACATGACTGTAGAACTCAGCAGTACTTAGGAATTGTTTCTCAAAACAACAGATCAGTTCTCTATATACAACAAAGCAACCTTATTTTGGTATTATAAAATGATTCAAAGGAATATTGTAACATGTCTGAGACTGAGAAACATAAATTTCTAGCATAGGTTTTTTGTGGACTCCAGTCCACTTCACCAGGCAGATAGGATGACAGAACATATATACAAATGACTGGGCAAGTGTGAATTATAACTGAAACAGAAAACAGGTGGATATGATAAAGGTGGTGGCCTACACATTTATATATTTGTCTGTCCATGGAGGCTTCACTTCATGCATCTAGATTGAAGCCTATGGGGTTGTCTAAACAGTCAAAATAATTCTCATAGAATTCACATGGAAGGTGATCTGTCTAAATGGACATTCCCATTGACACATCTTATTTGGAAGGGGGGACAATCCATCATAAACTCCATCAGGGAGGCCTTCATGGCTTTTCCTGAAGCTTTTAAAAAGCTCCATAGGGAATGCGAATGTCCAATCATTAAGACACTCACATACACATTGTTGTGCTGAGGCAGTGCAAGATGATTGGCCACTGGGCATAGGGTGTTGGGATTGCAAACAGAGCAAGTGCCTGTTGCTGCCATGTTGCATTTTCGGCTAAGCGAGAGATCAGTAAGGCAATAAAACAGCAATCTTTTTCCTCTCTTCTTTTTTTTTTCTTTTGTAAATATGAAGTATCACTTGTGTGCACCATGGTAAACATTTTTTTAAAAAAAAAATTGGCGATGGCAGATTTAAAAGCAGGAGTAATTCACTCACAACAACCTTCTTGGCTAGGGGGGTATGCAAAGTTTATGAGGGCTCTATTAACCATTAAGAGAGGTTGTGGTGCTGTGAATTGCTATTTATTTGGAGCAATCTCCCCCCCCCAACATAGATGAACCCTATAAATGCTTATGCTAGAAATATATATTATATACTTTTTTATGCTGATAACTCACCTATGCCTTGCAATGCTCCTTATTTTGACACTGAGTATATTTTATAGTGATGTATATTCTATAATTATGATATGTTATTTAGATCCATTTCAGTTTATTTTCAGATGTAGTTATAGGATGGAGATCGCTGTGTTCATCTCAATTCATGGTCTAGACCAGGAGCTGGACAGGAGAAATGTGTTGTTTCTGATGGACCTCTCAGCAACTTCGATACAATTGTTATTTGTATCCTTCTGGTCCACCATTCTAGGATCAAATTTGGGGACACTGATTTACATAATTCTAATCCTCTAGAAGGGTGAGTACAGAGGATGTATCTGGAGAAATCCTGTCCACCACCCTGGCCATTGGTCTGTGAGGTTCCTTATACTTCAGTTTTGCACATCATGCTATTTAACACGTATATGGAACCACTTGAATAGGTTTTCTGGAGTTTGGGGGTTCAGTGAGACAAGGATGCTGATGATGCCCTACTTTAATTATCTAATTACAAGAAAGCTGGAAATATTTATCTAGGCAAGGCAGATACTCCTAGCCAGTCAGAAGGTGGAATGGGGAACAGAGGTTTTAGGGAAGTAATTCTCCAATAAGCTTCTTCTCAATAATATGAATTAGTAATTTCAGCAATTTCTTCCTACTGCAAAAAAAAAAAAAAAAGTCTTCAAAAACCACAGTTTTCAAAAGCTATTTGCAATTCAGGCCTTTGCACAAAATTCACACATAATTCTTTTGCGAAGGAAACATCTTCTGAGCAGCAAATGGCATTTCCTGCATGGAAAATGATATTTCAACACAGAAATATTAATTCCTGCATGGAAAATTGTGTTTTCTATAAATAAAATGTTTTCTATGCAACCAAACTGTGTGAAAAATTTATGCAGACTAAATCTCCAATTACAGCATTTTCTGTAGAGGAATTAATATTTCTACATTGAAATATAATTTTCTGCATAGAAAATACTGCTTTCTGTAAGAAAATGCTGCTTTCTGTGCAAAGCAACCACAGGTGAATTTTGCACAGAATAAGTCCTGAACTGTGAAGATTCATATCAGTCCAGGATTCTTCTTGTCAGTGTTAGTTAATAATTAAAAAAAAAACAAACTTGTTTTTCAACCAGTTTTTGAACATTTTTAAATATTATTCCTTTCCTTGAGATATTTAGCACATGCTGTACGTGGTTACACTTACCATGTAATCTTAGGTTTATAGCTTACCTATATTCCTTTACTCAGCTTTGAGCCTGGATGCCAGATTTTAGTAGTGGCTAGAAGTTTCCCACCAATGGCACTATCTTTCTGTGGTGGTGGGGTTTTGTGCTCCTGTTCTTACCCTAAACATGTGGATCTCTTAAGAACCCTCAAAGTGTTGATATTAATTTGGGGAATTAATATGCTCAGCTTGGTGATGTGAGAGGGGGCAACAGAGTGGGATCTTTTAACCTATGTATACCAGTAATCAGGAGGAGACATTAAGCTAGATAGTACAATAATTGGTCTTTATTTGGAAAAACAATAATAATGTTCACACACACATGCTGAGCCTTCAATCGTTCACACAAGACTAGTGAATATAGTAGGAAATATTGTGATCAAGAAGGGAGTTGTTCGTGGAAGACACGACACCTGTCCTGTAGAGCAGAAATTCCTGCAGCAACAGAGTCTCAGTTTACTGAAAGACCCTCAGAGCCCAGCTCTATCAGCATGGATATAGGAGGATGAACTGAAGACAATTTGGTGTTGCTTTGAGGGGGTTTAAATATCCAATAATTTTCTTCAGGGGATGGGATTTAGAGTGAAAGACAATGTTTTTGGAGTTGCTCAGGTGAGACAATAGACAATCTGGATATGCGAATGGTTCTTAATGTGCTGATACTTTGTAATTTAATAGAGGAAGGTAAGAGGTGTGAGGATCCTGTTCAGAGATGGATATCCCAGTTTAGGCTTATAGAATTAGCCCAGTGCTCAGGGTCATAGTTGTCTTGGATACATAGAATCATAGAGTTGGAAGAGACCACAAGGGCCATCCAGTCCAACCCCCCCCCCAACATGCAGGAATAAATGACCAAAGCATTCCCGACAGATAGCCATCCAGCCTATTTTTAAAAAAACCTCCAAAGAAGACCACCACACTCCAAGGCAGTGTATTCCACTTCTGAACAGCTCTTACTGTCAGGAAGTTCTTTGTAATGTTTAGTTGGAATCTCTTTTCCTATAGTTTGAACCCATTGCTCCGTGTCCTAGTCTCTGGAGCAGCAGAAATCAAGCTTGCTCCATCCTCAGTATGACATCCCTTCAAATATTTAAACATGGCTATTATGTCCCCTCTTAACCGACTCTTTTCCAGGCTCCCATACCCGGCCCACTAAGCCACTTTGCATAGAGCATAGTTTCCAGACCTCCCACCATTTTGGTTGCCCTCCTCTGGACAAGTTCCAGCTTGCCCATATCTTTCTGGAATTGTGGTGCCTAGAACTGGACACAATATTCCAGGTGAGGTCTAACTAACGCAGAATAGAGTGGCACTACTACATCCCTTGATCTAGACACTATACTCCTATTGATGCACCCTAGAATCATATTGGTTTTTTTATCTGACACATCACACTGCTGACTCATGTTCAGTTTGTGGTCCACTAAGACTCCTAGATCCCTTTTGCATGTACAGTACTGCCACATGGATGTCTCTCAGAAGGAAGAGCATTTCACCATCCCTTGGAATCCTAAACATCCTAAACTGTGCTAAACATCTAGCACAGATGTTTGCTAAGTACACAGATAGGTCTCTATCCAGCTAATCAGCAAGGGATACAGAGTGATCTTTAAGGACTTTATCACACAATAGATTTGTTGCATGATTGCACTAGCTTAGTTCTGTGTTTGATCTTTCTTTATCACACAACGTCATGAGTTGCATTACATTTCCGTCATTATTGGATTGCATCTTTTCATTGATATTTCTTTGGAATTTGGGCAACCCCTCCTTAGTGCATTCCTGACTGAGTAGTGTTTGTCTTTGCGATTCCTGGTTGTGGAATTTCTCCAGCTTTAATGGCCATACTACATGGAGGGCCACATTTGACCTAATTATTAAATATTGTAAATTTATTATATATAGGGGACAGTGGGTATCATGGTAGGTAATACTGTGAGCCAAGAGACTATGCTGATGGCAGTGCTGCTGGTAGGACCTCCCATGTCAGACACACTTTTGCTAAGCTTCAGTGAGACTGGAGCAGTAGGAGACCTGCAGATTCCACTGTGACCCTACTGCCAAAAAAAAGTCTTTTACAAACTACCACCTTGCCTTCTCTAATCAGCTTTTCGTATGTCTGAGATTTATGTACCATAATTAAAGGGGTCTTTGAGTCTGCACTATCGATTTTACCTCGGGGAGTGTTTTCCTCCTTTTTGGATATTTGGATTAAGAAGAGAAATGGTAAGAACTATTTTTAAGACTATACCATTTATGTAAAAAGCTTAAATTGGATGGTGAAGTAATTACTTAAGAGAGAAGGTTATAGTAATTTGAAAATTAGAAGGTTGAAACTTTTCGTTGTTCTTTTTTTGATGAAAATATGTTAGATTATTCTTAAAGTGTGAGTGTTCTCACTGGAAAGGTCAGTTTGACAAAAGGACTGATTCCAGTCACTGGCATAATGAAACAACAGATAGCTGGCAGCTTGGCACTGCTACCATATTGACTGAAATATAAGCAAAGCTAATTTCTGGATTATACAAAAGAGTTTATAGGGTAGTAAAGCTGACAAGGTCTAAAGAAAATGGAAACTGTTGGGAAGAAGATTTGAAAATCCCAGAGGATCAAGCAACCTGTGAAGAGATGTATAAAGAGATGATATTGCTGAGAGAAGAACTAAACCAGGGGATGAAAAATAGATGTTGGAGGGGAATTTTTGAAGAAGCTGTGGTTTATAGAGTAGAAGAGTCTAACCAAGATGACAGGTGAAATGTGGAGACTCAAGTTGGAATAAAAGTTACCAAGGTAGACAGGGATGGATCTGTCCCTTCAGAGAAAGATGAAAAATTATGTGATCTGGAGGAATCTGCTAAGATTAAGGGATTTAACACTGATGAGAATAAGTTTGTTCTGGGGGACTTTATAGAGACCAAAAGTTTCCAGGATTAAGAAGAGAAGGAGATATGAGATCCTAGAGGAGCTATGAGAGAAGAGATGAAAAGAGAAGGGAGACATCCTGCCTGTCCTGTCCTGTATATCTTGGGGCAGGCTGCAGAGACCCAATAAATTAGCTTTCATAGTTCAAAGGGAGTAGCCGATTCTATTCAGCTTACCAGCACAGACAGTAACACAGTCCAGTCCAATAAGTCAAACAGACAGGAAGCCAATCAAACAGTCCAAAGGGGTAATTCAGAGACAAAGTCACAAAGGCAAAGACAGCGTTCAGGATAACAGGTAGTCAGTCAAGAATTACAATCTGGCATGGCTTTCACCCAAACAAGTCAGTTTTCAGACAGACTCTTCTGGAGGAGGTGCTGGTTATTTATGGGCCAGCTGACTCACACAAACTATTCAAACTACAGGAAAAGAGATTCCAAATAAACATTAGGAAGAACTTCCTGATGGTAAGAGCTGTTTGACAATGGAACACACTGCCCTGGATGGCCCTGGAGTCTCCTTCTTTGGAGATTTTTAAACATAGGTTGTATGTCCATTTGTCAGGAGTGCTTTGATTGCGTATTCCTGCAAGGAAGGGAGTTGGACTGGATGGCCCTCACAGTCTCTTCCATTTCTATGATTGTATGAGTATTTCATCCTAAAATCCATATTTAAATATGCAGCTTGTTATGTTTTAAACCAATATGTGTGTTACAAAATTTTTGAGAAGGGCATAATTTGATGGAAGTTTCATGCTGAGCCATACTTGTGTGCATATTTCAGATTTATTTATTTTGGTTATTTACATGTACTTCCATGTAATTCAAAAAAGAAAAAAAAGAATCTGATGTTTGTAGTTTTCTCCAAATGACAATAAACTGAAAGATATGTGTGAGCTTTTGTTAGCAGGTTACAAACCTCAAGTTACATAAATCATGTAAAACAAATGCCCAGTGCATTTCTTTTCTATTTATAATAAAAAAGAAGTATGAAAGAAGTAGCACTGACTCAGGAAATAAGGATAGCTGCATCTCTTTTTCTGAGAAATTGACTTTTTTTAGTCAATTCAAAGCAAGACCAGAAGTCACCTTGATTTGTGGCTATTGTGTGGGTACCTGTATATCTGTCTGTGTCTCTAGTCTGATTTTCTTCTGATTGATAGGATGTGTGGAATCATAAGAAGTATCAGCTACCTACACCAATTATATCCAAACTGTGTATGTGCAACACTAGGAAGTTACAACATTTTACAATCCACTTGGTTACTAGCTCAGCTTTTCAAACATTCACTTTTTACATCATTTTTTTTAGCAACTGTTACACATTAAACATATCCCCAAAGCACACTGATGTGTCAGCCCCATTTTGCCCTTTTTCACTGTGATACAGTGAATTCATATAAGCATAAAACTTCTATTTCAGTAATATTGCATCTTCTTTCTCCATGTATAATTGGATTAGGAAACATCTGGTACTATGTACCAAGTGATCTTGTTCTGAAAAAAACTGAATGAATTAAGTGGATTTTCCTTGTTTGTGTGCCTTTCCAATCTTTTGCAATTTGAACATATTGCAAGTTTTAATTAAGGGAAACATAGAAAGAGAAAACTGAGGAAAACAATGGTATATTTGGTTTTGGAAATAATCTGAGCTTAAAATCTAGGGTAGTTGCAAAATGATACCCTGGGTTTTTCAGCACAGGAACTTTGAAATTGCTATCCAACTGTTGATTTCCAGACAAGAGATGACATTTGCATCATTTTTAGCCCTTTGGGTGGTTAGCTGCTGCTTTAAAATGTCAAGGGGCCTTCTTACCAGTGCTATATTCCTACCCCTTCACAAGGTTTTTGTTGGTATGAGTATAAAAATTTTATATATATATATATATATATATATATATATACACACACACACACACACATATATATATATAAAAGATTCTAGGGAATGAGCCCTTTGGGAATATCTTCTTAAGAAAAGTTTCTTTTAAAGTAAGCAGAGTTAGCCTAGGGAAAACTGACCAAGCTCAATTTGCATTTGTATGTGTTCTGAATCACCCTGTCATTAAAGTCAAGCAGACAAATTAAGAACAATAAAGACATTTGCTTACAAATGCATATCAAAATGTGTACTGAAGGTATAGCAATCTACATATTCAAAACTAACTAATTAACTAAGAGGATTTCAGGGTAATAGACTCACTCAAACCTGGGAGGTCCACGTAAGGATAAAATAAAACAAATCAGAAGTTTCTAAGTATTACAGAAATGACACCCATATTTCTTCAGAAAAAGGCTGATTCTAGGCAAGCGAGAGCTCATCTCTCTCCTTCATGTATGGAGGTCAGATGCACGGTAGGAAGGGAAGAAAAGGGAATGAAGGAACTCATGGTGAGGCTGCACATTCCAAGAGGGGACAAAGGATCATAAAGTATTTAAATTAGGAGGCCATGTGATGAATGACTCAATGATCACCCCATAGCTTCAAATGGCTAAGATAGCTTGAGAGGAGAAGGGGGGTAGCTGGGTGCGAACTTAAGCATGCAAGGAATTTCCTAAACTTACTAAGAATGTTACATTTCCCAAGAGTTTTTATGTGAGCAGAGATAAACTAATATCCTTCTGGTAACCTCCAGGTTAGACTGGAGTATTAGATATGAGACTGCCTTTAAAAACTGTTCAAACACATTTTCCTCACTTAATTATTCATTAAATGTAAGCTTAAGCAATATCATCCCAATAAAATTAGCACTTGGAAAGCTACCACCAGAGCTCCACAGGAACAGAAAAATCAGTAGCTGGCAGGAAAAAGGAAGAGACAGAAACAAGATGGCAGAACAACAATGACTCTTCCAAAGGCTGGTTGTAGCTGAAGTGACTACACCTCTATTTGCTGAAGTGAATACAGCTATATTAGGAACAGAGCTATATTGGGCCATTTTACAAAAATGCCATTAAACATATGATAGAAAAACAGTTGGCAAATCCTATGAAAACCCCTGCCTTTGTACCTAATTTCTTTCAGAATTATCTGATAGCACTCCTCCAATAATACATACCCACACCAAAATGTAATGGCAAAATCCTGTACTGTGCCTTTTCTAACAGCCAGTGCTCACATGCTGTTCTTGAAATTACCAGGATAATGCAATGCTGTTAAGATTACCAGGTATGAGGATGCTACCTGAAGTCTCAGGGAACTGCAGTGCTTCTTATGTGGGTCTCTAGGCGACATTTTAGGACAGAAGAGGAGGAGTTTGATTTTTGTATGGCTTTAAAGATAGGGCACAATCTCCATGCATTTCTACTTGATGTCAGGGTCCTGTGGCTCAGCATAAAGGTGTTTCTGTTTGTATTCCACTTGTATGACATCAATGTACAAAAAAAATCAAGACTGAAGGGAAGGGAATGGGGAGAGAGGTAGTGGCTGTGTGACATTTGGGACCATCATATCATTTGGAGTAAGATTCAGGGTGGAGTGTCAATGTTAAAACTCATAAGATGTCTTGTACAAGTCCAGCTGTAGGACACAGCATGGATTGGGAGTGAAACTCCAAAAGCAATGCCAGTGAGCCTTTCTAAGACCCTACAGCAACATAGGAAATTTAAAAACTCCCCATGCACTATGTTTGCTGTAGCATGGTGACAACTGCTACAACTACTGGTTGTGCTTTGCTGTCTGTTCAGCCTTAAAAAAACAAACAAACAAAAAACAAAACAAAACTCAACCCACTTCTCCCTACAAGCTCTGTGATGCTGTATTACCTGGTTAGCTGGATTTTATCCAAATTATGGTCCCTTTGGCCTCATGGCCATTTCTCCAGTCATGTGTCCCAGAAACAGTGTTTGCCCTCCTTTCAAACATTGCTTCTTTCATTGTCTCAACCTTTGTAACATGGCAAGGACTCACAGTTTGTGATATCACTTAGGTCTACCCTGTGACATCACAAAGACAGCCTGTATGGTCTGGGTATCTTCTGGTCCAGAACAGTTTCGGGTGGGGGCAGTGTTTTCATTAATTGTGGTTAGTCCAACTAAACCTGAACAATCTTTCACTTTCTAAGTCACCAACTTAAGGAGAAGGCAATACAACACCACATTAGACAGAGTGCTTGCTGTTGTCTTCCTCTGCATGCTTGCCCGGCTTCCATTCCTTTCAGGACCAGCTCCCCCTCCCAGGTAGTGGGCAATCTGCTCACAAATGATCCAGATTCTATCTGTTCTCTCTCCAGAGAGACAGGCTGAGGCAGTCTATGAGAGTAAGCAGCCCTAGAAAATGAGGGAACATCAGTGAAGGACGACAGTCTGTGCTATCTGGTGCTAGAGATCTCTCCTTGTGGATTTCTCTCAGTCACAACTCTATCCCCTACAGGCCCTTCAGGACCAGGATTCTCTTCTTCCTCACATGTTCAGGACAATGATCCAACTAAGAAACAGGCAAATGAATGGATATAGAATTAGTATATTTTATGAGCATATCCTTAATTGGACAGAGACTCATAGGCATAAACAGATGTTTCACACATAGACAGAGACTGCCAAGTCAGTACACTCTTTCAGTAAAGCTGAATTCTCAGCAGTTGGCCCTTGGGGAGGGTTAGCCGAAAGCTGGATGCAGTCAGCTCTTCTTCGTCTTCACATTAAATGTACTATTTTTAAAATGATGCTGATAATAAGTATGTGTTGAACTGGCACCTAGATGATAAGTATGTGTTGAACTGGCACCTAGTTCCATTTCATACAGTAGAATTTATATGTAGATCAACATACCTAGGTTTAGGATGTGGCAACTCAAATACACAGATAACCTCCTCCCTTTTCATACACTCACCACTAAGAATAACATAACTCTCTTTCTTGCATGCACGATTTATCTGCCTTGGGGTGGAAGAATCATGTTTCCTGGTGCCTTTTGTTTCTTGTATATAAATTATATAGCAATTTTTTTAAAAGCACAGAAGCATCTCCCTCTTTTTTTAGTAAGCACAATGACAGAGTGCAGCAATTTCCAGCACTTACTGGCCCTACAAATTACATGTTTTTGGCATCAGCTTCTGTGTCTCTTGCTGTTCCATTGCTTTAAATGAAGGGAAGAAGGAATTAAAAGCAAATTACTGGTGAGACCTTTCAAAGCTATATAATCATATCACCCAAAAATGTATATGCTGATTAAAACTCTTGACACTTCAAAAATTCTCCTTTGCCCATCCTGTTGATGTATGTCATATTTGTCAAAGTAGCAGGAAAACCAGGAACTTGGAATGTTGAGTTGAGCCAAAATATCCCAGAAGGCACTCTTTCTGAGAAAATGTCAGATTCTTCCCCCTCCATCTCTCCACACACCACGAAAAAGAAAGTGGTTTTATAGACTTTTCTACAGATATACCATTTTCTTTGGTGGCTGCCACACACACACCCTGGCCTAGGAGCACAGTTGGTACTGCTGGTACTGAGATAGGGTGAAAGATTTCAAGAAACCATTTGCATGAAGCTGTGTTGGAAGCAATGCACATCAGCCTTCAGAAGGCAATGGGATTCAGGCTATGTCCCTCATCCTTACTGGGATTAAACACGAGGCTAGGTAGAAAGTTGTCCCATTTTTAAGAGCTAGGGCTCGGGGAAAGTTTGGCGGTAAGAGGCAGGGGCTCTACTTCAGAGGCTCAGGAGTGTGCAGCCAAGGCCAGGAGGATTCCCAGCATCCAGTGGAGCTGGGAAGGAGACAAATGCTAAGGTCAAGATACTCATCAGAGATGTCTTGGTGGAGTTCACATAAGGATTCCCTTTTACCCATGAAGAAGCTTTTGCTGTAACAAACCACTTCTCTTGAGCTTCTCCTGATGACTCTGGCTTACCTCTTCAGGCACTTTCAGTCCCAGAGCCTTGATAATTATTCCACTTCTACCTCTAAAGTCAAGCTCCCTTATCCAGATCCCCTGATGGCCCAAGCTCCTCCTGAGTGAATCAAATTTCTCTCAGGTCTTAGGTTGCTCCATGACAATTGATATATATGGGCAGTTCCTGAACACAACCAAGCTCTCCTCTAGTGGGAACATTAAAAAAAGCCAAACCCATGTGAGCAATTAAATGAGGTTAGTAAACTGAAAAGAAAAATTCCTTGGCTTCTTTTTTTCTCCTTCTGATTTGATTGTCCAACATTTGATACCATATGCACCATCCTCAATAAGAGGTTAGCACAGTTGTGTCTCTTTATTGTTTCTTTATTGTTTATTTCACCCCTACTCTTTGGGCTATTCTCAGACAGCTTCTCCAGAAGGAGTTCTCAGGATGGTTAGGCTACAACAGAGGCTTTGCTGGTGAGATGGTGGCACCTAGAATGATGCACAGTGGATGAAAGATGGCAATGGTACAAAGCTAACTATAGGATATGGATCTGCTTTAGAAAACATGCAAAGAAGACAATGATGGGGTAAAGAATCAGGAAAGAGAACAATAAGGCTGCTGACACGCTGCAGAAATAATGGGTTACTTACCTGTAACTATAGTTCTTCAAGTGGTCTTCTGCGAATTCACACAATGGGTTAATCCTGTGCCTGTGTAGAGCACTTCGGAAACTTCCAGAAACCTCAATTCAAACTTTTGGGTGGTAGCTCCGCACCCCTCACCCCTGGCTCATATAAGCCCCCACCTCTCACCAACTGCTCAGTTCCTAATAGCCGCAAGTTAAAACAAAACAAAGCAAAACAAAAACACTGTGAGAGGTAGGACACCAGAGGGGAGGAGGGAAGGTTTGTGTGAATTCACAGAAGACCACTCGAAAAACTATAGTTTCAGGTAGGTAACCCATTATTCTTCGTGGTCTCTGTGAATGCACACAATGGGCAGATTAGCAAGGTCAGAGACACCAGGAGGTGGGGGTGTCCTAATACCAATAAGAACCTAATACCAATATGAACTTACAAGGTTCATAAGGAAAAACAACATTGTATCAAGGAGCAAAGATAGATTGAAACCTGCCAGCTACAGATGACTGAGGATGAAAGTACAGCCATTCGCAGGGCTGAGCCATCTTTTTGGGAAGAGTCTAGTTCATAGTTCTTCACAGATGTGAGCGGTGTTGGCCACATGGCCGCCCTAGAAATGTCTGGGAGAGGGACATCCCATAGGAATGCCATTGAGGTAGCGGTTACTCTGGTAGAATAGCTGCATATTGTGCTAGGTAACGATTCTCCCATCACTTGATAAGAAATAGAAATGGTGGAGACCACCCACTTGGAAAATCGTCCTGAGGACACCGGAAGGACCTTGTTTGGGCCAGAGTAGCAAACATATAGCCTATTGGAATGGAGAAAGCATGTAATCTTGTCTATATACAGTTCTAAGGCCAATTGGATATCAAGAGGGTGGTGAGATCTGGCTTGCTCACTGGTTGAAAGGAGACAGAAGGTCAGTAGAATTATGTCTTGATTCAAATGAAAAGAGGATATAACTTTAGGGAGAAATGTTACATCCGCTCTGAGGACAACTTTGTCCTGATGAAACTGTACATAGGGGGGATCTGTCCTAAGAGCACAAAGCTTACTTGCTCACCTCACCGAGGTGATGGCCATCAAGAAGGCTGTCTTGAAAGATAGGAGGCACAAATCTCACTTGTCCATAGGTTCAAAGGGACCTACAGAAAGGGCCTTCAGGACTAATGGTAAGTCCCAGCTGGTAATTGGGCCTGGTATCGATGGATATAAATTCTTATACCCCTGGAGGAATCTACAAACCAGTTGGTCCTTAAAACATGTCTGCATTCCGAGCCACTGGAAGTGCCAAGATGCCACAGCTACATAGGTTCATATAGAAGAGAGAGAGAGGTCTTTTACCGCCAAGGTGGTGAGGAAATCTAGCAGGGGTGGCACTGTAGCCTTGTTGGGTGGTATATTCTTACCACTCATAAAATGGCAGAACTTTTGCCACTTGTAATGCTATGTTTGCTGAGTAGATGGTCGCTGGGCAGCCTGCAGGATATCTCGAGCCATATCCAAAAAGGCTGCTAATGGCTGATGAGCCATGTCGTCAGTTTGATTGTGTCCCAGTCCGGGAGGAGTATTTGGCCACTCTGGAGTGACAGAGTGTCCCGAAGAAGAGGGAGATGCCGAAAAGTCCTCTGCAATATAAGAAGCAGAGGGGAAAACCACAGTTGTCTGTACCACCAAGAGGTTATTAGTATGCAGTCCGCTCTGTCTTGTCACAGTTTCATCACTACCCTGGTGAGCAACGGGAACAGGGGAAAGGTGTAAAGATGGATTTCGATCCATTTGAGGAGGAACACATCCCCCAGGTTCCTCTGTGAACTTGACTGTCTTGAGTATACAGATGACATTTTGGATTCTCCCTGGGCAAAAATAGATCTATGACAAAATCTCCCCAATCAATGAAAAGTGTTGCTAAGATGTACAATGCCAAGGACAACTTGTGGCTGAGCACATCTGCAATGTCATTTTGTCTCCCTGTCAGGTGAATCACTGTTAGGGAAATCTGCCATTCAACGCACCAGTCCCACATTTGAATCGTTAGATCTAGGAGTGTTCGTGACTGGGTCCTTCCCTGCTTGTTGATATAAAAGATGGTGGCGATAGTGTCTGACACAACCTGGACCACCTGTCCCTGAAGGAATAGCTCAAAAGCCTTCAGTGCCTTGAACACTGCCAGCAGCTCCAATGCATTGATGTGCAGCTGAGACTCCATGCCTGACCATAGCCTACGAATGGCTAGATCATGTGAGTGGGTACCCCATCCTGCCAAGGATACATCCATAGTCAGCAACCTGGTGGGACGAGGTGGTGCAAAAGGTAGTCTGCAAACCATTTCTGGCAGAGTCCACCAGCCCAGCACCTCGAGTACTGGTCAGGGCATGGAGAGCATCTTGAAGGGGTTGTCTAGAAGCAGGTTGAACCTTTGGAAGAACCAAGCTTGCAGAGGTCTCATCCATAACCTGGCGAGGGGAGTAACTGCCATGGTGGAGGCCGTGTAGCACAAGATGCACTGGATAAGGTGTGCTATCACTCTCCTGTGATTGATGCAATGGCAAACTGTGTGCCTCAGTACAGAGAACCTTCCTCTGGTAGAAGCACTTGACCCGAAGTAGCATTTCATTGGACCCCCATGAACCTGACGAGTTGAGATGGCTCTAGGTGGGACTTCTCCAGGTTGACCACTAAGCCTAGTTTGCCAAGTAATGAGAGGGTCAAATCGATCTCTCTGATCACTTTCTCCCTGGATGGTGCCGTTATAAGCCAGTCATTGAGGCATGGGAACATCACTACTCCACTCAGCCTGAGACGCGCTACCACCACTGCCACACACTTGGTAAAGACTCTCGGGGCCGTACACAGACTGAACAGGAGGGCCTTGAAACGGAACATGTGGCATCCAACAGCAAATGCGAGGAAATGCCTGTGTGGTGGTGCTTTGGTGATATGGAAGTAAGCGTTGCAAAGGTCGATAGTGGCAAACCAGTCTCCCATCTGGAGGAACAGAAAGATGGAGGAAAGTGTGACTATTCTGATCTGCTTGGGGGCAATATAGTGATTGACATCTCACAAAATCAAAATCGGGCATAGCCCACCGTCTCTCTTGTTGACTAGAAAGCAGCAGGAAAAGAAGGCCTCTGCCTTCTGATGCTGAGACATGGGTTCTATGGTGCCTTTTCTGAGAAGGGTAGATATATAATCTAGTAGGGGCATAGAAGGTGATGTAGCTCTTTAGACCCCTGAAGGAGGTATGTGGTTGAATTCTATAAAGTATCCTTTGAAGATGATATTCAAGACCCAGCGGTCTGAGGTGATTGTGTACCAGGAATGGAAGGCAGCACGACATCTGTCCGCATAGGCTCCAGTGGTGGATGCCAAGGGAGGGAGGGGATAGTAAAACCAGCTGTTTTTTTTAATAATTTTTATTGAACACATTTCTCACATTCTACACAATTAACACAATTAGTACAAATATAAATTCACTCATAAATTAAAACATACATAACTTCATTTGTTATCTTATAAATCCCATTCCCATTCACATATATTTTACCAATACTCTTCAAGGACTCTTCTTCTCATTTCATACATCACTTCTAAATCCTTCATTTTTCATAATTATCTAAAACTAAATGATTCATTAGTACATCTTTTTCACACTCCTATCCAACCTTTCACCTAATCCATTCTTAATCTCCACCATACTCCAGTCATTACTTCCCATAAGATATATCACCTCTAATCTATTTTCCAGAAGTAATTTGCCTTTCAATATAATAGAAATTCAATTTACAACAACTTCTATCCATTATGCCTTTTGGAGCAGGAAAATAATTCTTTATAATCCTCACATTATATAAGAAATCCTATATTAATCCAGCTACCCCAAATTTCACTAAAATAATCTGTGGTCACTTTCCATTCTTTTTCAAAATATTCCACATTTTTATTTTTAATCATTCTTATCAGTTTATCCAAATATATTAGTTCTACCACTTTAATTGACCATTCCGCCTCACATGTAGTAAACTTCAGCAAAAACTCAGATACATGTAGAACAAGTGGTGGATCAATATAGCAGAAAAGACATAATGCTGTGCACATCTGGGTGATCATAGAGGATTTTATGAAGCTCTTAAAGCAGTGTTTGGACCTACTTATCAGGTCCAAAGCTCCTTATACAGTACAGATGGCCAAACATTAATTATTGATAAAGCCTCCATCTTGAATTAATGGGCTGAACATTTTCAAAGTCTCTTTAGTGCCAACCGAGTAGTCCAAGCCTCAGCTATCCAACATATCATACAAAAACCGATGAAAAATGAATTGGACATAGCTCCCATTTTGGAAGAGACCTTTAAGGCAATACAGCAGATGAAAAATGGCAAGGCAGCTGGGATTGATGGAATCCCACCTGAAGTTTGGAAACATGGAGATCATGCACTCCATGATATATTCCACTTTATAATATAACATTGGTAATCCATCTGGTCCTCGTGATTTACCTATTTTCCCATTTTTAATAGTAGTTAATATTTCTTCCCTCATTAATGATTTAACGAGTTCTGTTTTTTGGTCCTCTGATAAAACTAAAGGCATATTTTTATTTCTAATTTCCATCATCTTTATCTCACTCACTTCTTGTTTCTTAAACAGTTTTGAATAGAATGTTATAAAAGTTTTTTTAATATTATCTTGATCATTATATTCTTTATCATTTATCTTAATTCCAGTTATAATATTTCTTTCCTTTTTCTCTCTTAACTGATATGCCAGCCATTTCCCTGGCTTATTGGTGTTCTCAAACCATTTTTGTTTATTTTGTCTTAATTTTTCCCCATTTCCTCTGCTAACATTATGTCAATTGGATTTTGTAATATCTTTATTTTGTTATTTATCTTTGTCATTGAAGGGTTTTGTCATAATTCTTCCTCTTTATCTTTAATCAATTTATTTACCTTATTTAGTTTATCCCTCTCTTTCCGATTTCTTATTATACCTTGCTGAATGAAAAACCCTGCATCACCACGTTTCCAGCATCCCAAACCATCTTTTTGTCCATCATTCCAATTTGATTTTCTTTAAAGTATAAATCTAAAGTCTCTTTTGCTCTCTTTTGTATTTCTTTATCTTCTAATAATGCTTCATCCAGTCTCCAATTTCTATTCATTTTACCCCCAGATATTGTTAAGAAGATTGCATTGTGATCAGATAAATTCCTGGGTAAAATCTTTACATTTTTAACCATTGGAGCCCATCCTTTTGAAATGAGAAACATATCCAATCTAGCCAGTGATCTATGCCTATTTGAATAGTACAATCTTTAAATCCTCTATTTTCCCCTCTCCATATATCAATCAAATTCAATTCATCCATCAATTGAAAGAATGAGTTTGGGAGTTTACCTTGATCTTTTTTAACTTCCTTGTCTGATTTTCTATCCCATAATGGGTTCACCACCCCATTAAAATCTCCCATCACCAGCAAATGGTCAAATTCGTATTCTTTTAATCTTGCCAGTAAATCCTGATAAAAACTATATTTTTTCTCCAGTGGGCCATATATGCCAATTATTATATATATTTTCTTTTCAATCTTTATTTCCACTACCAAACAATGCCCTCCCTGATCTTTGAAAATCTCTCTAGCTTATAATCTTTTATTAACATACAAAATTACCCCTTTTTGCTTCTTATTTGTGGCAGAAACAAATTCATTACCCAGTTTTCTGTTTTTGATGAGATATTTGTCACTGCTTTTAATCTTAGTCTCTAGTAAATACACTATACCTAACTTTTGTTTATTCAGATTTGTGGGGAATTAAGTCCTTTAATATTCCATGATAATATTCTCATACAGTTCATTATATAATCTTTTTCTTTCCTTTTGTTTTTACCTTAATTTTCTCCCTCTAAATCTTCTTCCCCTAATTCTACTACTTCCTTTTCTAATTCCACACTTTCCTCAACCTCTTTTTCACCTTCAGCACTTCCTTTTCCTAATTCTACTTGTTCTATTCTTTTTCTTATTCTACCTTCTTTATTTCATTATTGTTGTTTCTCACTCTCCTGTACTATCTCCTCTCCCCTTTTCCTTTCATTCCCTTTGTCTTTCTTTTCTGCAAAATCATTTTTATGTTTCTTTCAAAATTCATGTGCTTCCTCAATGTTGTTTATTATTATATTTTTCTGCCTAAATTTAAATAATAACCTGTCTGTTTTGATCCATCTATATCTTATATAGTTATGGAGCTGGATGTTATCAGTATGCTGATGACACTTAGATCTATTTCTCCGTAATTTGTTTGTCAGCCTCGAATTCTGATGGCATCTCTTGTCTCAATGAATGTCTTTGGGCAGTAATGGGCTGGATGAAGAAAAACAGATTGAAACCGAATCCGGACAAGACAGAGGTGCTCACGCTAGCGGCCCCGAAACCAAGAATTGGGTTGCAACTTCCAGTCCTGGATGGGGTCACACTCTCCTCCAGTGACTGTGTTCTCAATCTGGGGTGCTCCTTGACTCGTTGCTCCTGATGATAAATTAGTAAATGTGACAGTCAGGAGCGCCTGTTATCAGCTTCGGCTGATATGCCAGCTGCACCCTTTTCTGGAAGCAAGGGACCTCAAGACCATTGTTCACACACTGGTAATCTCATGCCTAGACTTCTGTAATGCGCTTTACATGGGGCTACCCTTGTGCTTGGTTCAGAAACTACAGTTAGTACAAAATATGGCAGCCAGGCTTGTTTCAGGAACATCTAGGAGGGACCACATCACTCTGGTTTTGAGGTCCCTCCACTGGCTGCCTATTGGTTTCTGGGCCCAGTATAAGGTGTTGGTTATCACCTTTAAAGACCTAATTGGCTTGGGTCCAAGCTATCTTAGGGACCATCTCTTCCCTTATAATCCCCCCCGTGCACTCTCGTTTTGTGGGAGGAATTTGCTGCAGCCTCAAAAGTTGAGGCTTTCGGCTACCTTCCAGAGGGCTTTTTCTGTTGTCGCCCCCACACTATGGAACGGCCTGCCGGATGAGATCCGTCAATTGACATCTTTGGACAGCTTCAAAAAGGCTGTGAAGACAGATCTCTTCCAGCAGGCCTTTCCAGAATAGATTATCCTGGCCTCGGGAACCCCCCGTTCTTCAGGAGAGTCCCCACAGCCTCCTTTGTTAACAGAACTGAATATTGCTGGGGACCTACTGTTATTGCCAAATGTAGATATGTTTTTTTCAACTGTTTTAATTGTTGTTTTAATTTGCAAAATGATTTAATAACTTTTTAAGGCTGGAAGGGTGTATATTGTTTTACTTTTATGGTTTTTTAAGGTTGTGATCTGCCCTGGTTGGATTACCAAAGGGTGGTATATAAATAAATTTTATTATTATTATTATTATTATTATTATTATTATTATATTTTTCTACTTAATTGTGTTGTTAAAAATTTATATTCTTTCCTTCTTAATATTTCTCCTGGTATGTCTTTTAATAAAAGTATATTCTCTCCTTCTATTTGGAACTGATTTTAGTAATTTCTTTGTAAAATTAAATCCCTCACTTTTTTCCTCACAAAATATATGATAATATCTCCTGGTTAACTTCTTTTGAGTAGTCATTTTATTTTGTAACCTAGATTGGGTCCACTTCTTCAAAATATTCTGTTTTTTCCCCCAAATATTCATCTAAAGGTGTTATTATTCTATCTGTCAATTCCTTTTCTCTCATTTCCAATAACCCTCTTATTTTGATACAATGTTCCCTTTGTTTCATTTCTAATAGTAAATTATCTTCCATTTGTTGTGCCATAGAATCATTTAATTTTCCTATTTTCTCTTCCTTTTTTTGTTTTGTTTTGTTTTTTGTTTTCCCTTCCACTATATTCACTTTCTGGTCTGCTTTCTCTACAAGATTCGATACTTCCTCTATATTTTTTCAAGTCCCTGATCTCCACTCTATTTTCCCTTTTATTTCTGCTTTTATCTCTTTCATCTCTTTTCTAAGTTCCTTAGCTTCCTCATGTAAAGCTTGCCCAATTTTCCTAATTTCCTCTAATAACGTTGTTTGATCCCCCATTTTAGGAGGTAACTCTATTGAAGGTCTTCTAACAAATTGTAATTTTGCTTGTTCTGGTTTTTGTCTTGTTGTTCTGGACATTTTCTTTCCTCTGTTACCTTTTAATCTCTGTTTCCTTAACTCAATTATACACTTTCTTGCTTCTTTAGTTCTTTATTATCCCTTTACTTGATCTTATATTCTTTATCTGATCTCATACCCTTTTCCTCCCTTTTATGTTTATGTTGTTTCTTAGAACTATTTCCTCTTCCACTATTTCAGCCTTCTTTTCCTTTTTCTCCTCCCCATAATTAGAATAATCCGTGCACCTATGACCAGAAACATAAACATAAAATCCACCTATTATACCTAAATTGATTATGTCTATGAATATTTGTGGATATCTGTGGATAATCAAGCCTCAAATATTTACTAAGAATATTTGGTATATATCAGTATACTCTTAGTACAGCTCCAAGTATATATATTTTTTCAGTTTTTTTAATCTTCTTTAACCCTCTAACTTCTATACATCTATATATTTTTATTCTACCCCCACTTCTACCCCCAATTGGTTTACCTTATCTAATTTCCTCCAGGTTTGTTATTAATGTCTCCTAATCTTGTACTTAAATCAAAACCATTCAGTCCAAAACTTTTTTAAACCTTCTTTTACATTCAGGCATATACTTACATCAATGTTCCGATAATACTTTGATGTTAAATATTATACTTCAATTTCTCTCAGTTCCTCACCACCAGTGGTATCTATAATTTTACTCAGTTTATGTTCATTTGTCTTTCCGTCTTTTTACTTCTTTCCCCTTTCTTTTTCAATAGTCCTTCTTGCTTTACAGCACTCCTTGCTTTACAGCGGTCTGGCATTTTGCCCTGCCTGGCAATGGCTTCATTCCTCTCTTGTTCTTCCTACTTTTGCTCTCCACCAGCTTTCCCCTTTCTGTTTTGCTACTTGTCTTAAAGCCACCGCAACCTGTAAGTCCAACTCTATTTACTTCTACAAGTTTTTTGTTTCAACTTGTTTATTTTTTTTTTCCAAACCTCCTCCCTTAGATTTTCTCCACTCATTATCTAACCAGATCTTTTTAGCTTTTAATTCAGCTTTCCCTACAGTCTCTCTCTGGTCTTCACTTACTATTCCGCTCTGGTAACCCCACATTTCTCCTTCTTCAGGGTTCTTATAGATTCAAAATAATGTCCTTATAGAGATACTGTCCCAATCATTCCTCCAACCTGCTCTTCTTCTGCTGCTGTATTCTTCAATAGGGAAGGAGTGTTCAGCAATAATTCTTAATTTTTATTTTAAATCAGCTGTGAGGTTTGTGCCATAAAATTGCTACGCTAAAACGTGGTAGCGTTTTGGCTCTCAGCACCTAAGACTCTTACTTCTTACCATTTATCAGGTTATGGAGAGGCTGGAATGTGCCTATATGAGCCTCCTTCGACCCCCTCACTCCTCAAGGGAGATTTTTAGTCAGATCTTTTGACTCTACAACACACTGCACAAAGGTTTTTTTCTTTAGCTTTTCAGAGCTATTCAGAAACCCTCACAACCTCACCATGTTGCTGACCAGAAGTCCTAATCCTCACCTGTTGTTTTGATCTATCAGATTTCTTCTTCTGGAACTGAGACTTGCTCTTGGACGCAGTCGGGAGTTTCCTCTGATGTTGAGGATATATTGAGGAGGTGTGTTGGAAGTGCTGTGAGGTGAGACTATATCTCCTGCAAAAGGAAGGATGAAATTGTCTCCCAAATATCTGCACCATTGGAGGGATACCAAAGTGTTTCATTGTAGTTTGCATCTTGTTTGTATTCTCAAGTTTGGTGTCCATGTCTGCATGGAAGAGATCAGCCTCAGTGAAGGGAAGGTCCTCAATCACTGATCTGTCTCTGTGTGAAAGGACAGAGGACTGCAACACACCTTCCTGCAGACTGCCACCACACTCACTAGGACTTTGCCTGCACTTCTGCCACATGTTTGGCCACTTGCCTCTGATAATTCACTAGTGTAACACCATCATCTCTCATGGTGTGCACCAGCCAAAGATCCTGTTCATGTATGTTGTCTAAGTAAGGCAATATTGTGTCCCACAGCTGCCATTGGTACGTCCCCATACACACACAGTATGTGGCTATTTTTGTCAGTACACAGGCCGAGGAATAGAACTTCCTGCCAATTGCATCAAGTATTTTACCTTCCTGATCTGTTGGGGATGAATGTACCCTATGTGGGGTATATATTTGGGCCATGTCCACTATAATATAATTAGGCTTAGGGTGAGAGGTCAGCCATGGGGCTGCATCTTCAGATACTCAATAGAGATGCTTCAGTCTTTGATAGGTAGGTGGTACTGAGGATGGGGTAGCCCAGCCCACCTTGACTATCTGCATAAGAAAGGGTGAAATGGGAATTGAAGGCAAGGGAGATGCCTGCCACTGAAGATCCTGAAAGATCAGGTCATCTATTTGGATGTCTGTTTGAGTGACCATTAGTCCCAGTGAAGCCACCATATGATGAACCACCTCAGCAAACATCTTGACATTGGCCTTCAGGGTCGGTGGGTCAGGATGCACACCTTTACTGTGTGGCAAAGTCTTAGGGGATGGAGTCTTCAATTGAGATTCATCTCACACATGTGTAGGTGGTAAAAGAGTTCTGTGAGGTATGGCTGGCCTAGGCTGGACTGCTGTGTCAGGTGCAGGGAGCTTATGGGGCTCAGGACCCTTATCCTTAGGCATTGGAGACTGCCTGGGAGGGGAAGAAGGGACATGTCCCAGAGGAGATCTTGAGTGGGACAAGCCACCTCTTCCTCAGTCCCTTGGCAAATCGGCATGGTCAGGCTGGTTTGGCCTTGGACAGTCCTGTGCGTCTTCTGGTGAGCAGTACTGTCCCTGGTCCATGAGACAGTTTTGTCATCTATCCCAACAGTCCACTTGATATATCAGAGAGAAGCCCTGACACTACCATCTTCTGTATTGTCTAGGTGAGAAGTAATCATAATAGCGGTACCACAGATCTACGTCCGAACAGTATCTCTCAGGGAAATATCCCTGAAAGGGGGGGATCTCATATTGGTACCACGCGTACCTGTTCCAAGACCAGTTGGCTTAGTACCATGGGGGCTCGTAGTCAAGAGCGTTGAGAGCTGCATGACCCCAATCATGATCTGGGTACAGCTTGAGGCCAAGGGCGAGGAGTGTGAGATCATCACTTAGGTGGGACCATGAGCGTGGTACCAGTGTCCTTGGTGGAGACTCAGAAGTCAGATGAACTGGAGGAGGCATCCGTGGCCTGTCCAGTACCTTCTTCACAGAGAGCAGGACTGGGAGCAGGACCTGTCACCTGAGTGGGACCAGGAACAATGTAGAGACAGAGACCACAAGTGGGTCCAGGAGCAATGGATAGGCAGCGACCAAGAGCAGGACCTTGAGTGTTGTTGAGGAAGGGACCAGGAGTGGGATCAAAAGCGGGACTGAGAACGGCTCAAACAATGCACAACAGTCAACACCAGTGGTGTCTTTGGAGGAGATACTCAAACCACTTGGATGTCGGGTGATGATTCTCTAACGGTCCCGTCTGAATCTGAGTCTGCTCTAACATCATGGGATAGGTCAGGGGACAGTATTGAGAGTCTTCTCTTCACAGGAGAAATGACTGACATAGCCTCATGTGTATGATCCCTGTCCCCCTGTGAAGTTGACCCATGAGATGGGGTATTCTCCTTCCGTGTCTTCCTATGCTCCAGGCATCACCCTCTGCAAGGGGATCACCTTTTGTCCACTGCCTTAGGTGGTTCACATTCCTCCTCATCTTCATGCTCAGCAACATCTGGGACCTTGGACAATGGTACCAGTTTATGCTTGGTTTTCGACACGGTAGCAGTGTTGCCTGCTCAGGTCTGTACGGTACCCTGCTCACGAGCCCAGGTGGACATCGGGGTTTTCTTAGTAATCTCTTTTCAAGTAGATGGGACTGTTGTGGAACCGTGTTTCTCGGGTGCCTTGGCCAGTTTTGGGGTAGTACTGGAACCAGAGGCCTTAACGGGAGATGATGTTGTAGAGAGTGTGCTCATACAGCAAGGCCTTCAACCTTTATCTCTGTTGCATCAGGCCTGGGGAGTAAAGGCCTTGCAGTGTCTACTAGAGTTGATGTCATGGAACTCCCCCAAACATAGAAGGCACTTAGAATTGCCATCCATCTCAACCATATTTCCCTTGCATTGCGAGCAGGCCTTAAAGAAGCCTGTGGCCGACATCTTAACAAAAGGAAGTGAGGAGGCCACAAAAACAGATGAGGAGGGAACAAATTATTATACCGTGGTCAATATGTCCGGGTCAGAAGCCAGAGATTCAGTCCAGAATACAGATCCAAGGAGTAGTCAGAGCAATCCAAGTGAAATCCAGAGGTAAGTAGCAAAATAAATTCAAAGATTAGTCAAAATCCAGTCCAAAGGTCAGTAACAAAATCCAATCAAAGGTCTAATACAAGCAAAAAAATGCTGTGCTTTCTGCAACCGGACTTGTTTATCTCGTTACCCTTGTTGCCCACACAGAAGCAGCTCTGCAGCATCTAACATCCTGCTTCGCAACAGCGGCAGAGCTGTTTGGGCTGGAAGTCAACCTGAAGAAAACAGAAGTTCTTTACCAGCCAGCACCACAGGACGAACACCACCATCCCCACATTGCCGTCGGTAACTATATGTTCAAGTTCGTTCAGCACTTCACCTACCAGGGAAGCATCATCTCCTCAGTTGCCAAGACTGACAAAGAGATCGATCACAGATTAGCAAAGGCACATAGCACATTTGGAAGACTTCACAAAAGAGTCTGGAGTAATAAACACCTGAGGCGAAGCACAAAAATCAGCGTGTATAGAGCCATTGTACTGTCTGTTCTCCTTTATGGATCTGACACATGGGTCATCTATCGCCACCACCTATGACTCCTTGAACGCTTTCATCAGCGCTGTCTATGCACAATCGTAAATATACACTGGACTGACTATTTGACGAATGTTGTTGTCCTTGAGCAAGCAGGGATCACCAGCATTGAGGCCATGATATTGAGAACACAGCTGCGCTGGGCAGGGCACATTTCTAGGATGGAGGACTATTACCTCCCAAAAATACTAGTCTACAGTGAACTCACCATGGGTCAGCGTAAGAGGTGTGCTCCAAAAAAAAATGATACAAGGACTCCCTGAAACAACATCTCAGGCTCAGCCAAATTGATCACCAACAATGGTCCACCCTGGTCTCACATTGAGAGGCATGGAGATGCACTATCCACAATGCTGCAGCCTTATTTGAGAACTCACGCTGAACAAGTCTTGAAGAGAAACGACAACGCAGAAAGAATCACAACCTGGAAACATCACCCAAGGAAACCTTCTGCTGTGCTTTCTGCAACTGGACTTGTCTATCTTGAATTGGCCTTTTTAGTCATCAGCACACTTGCAGAAAATGTGGGATGAGTCCTTCCTGAATCTTCGTTTGCGAAGAAAAGCCAGAGAGTGTTGTTATGATGTATAATTAACCTGTGTACTATTAGTTTCTAGATATGCTTGTGTAAACAATAACAAAACAACAAGATTTACACTAATAATCCTGCCCTTCATAGTGTATCATGGTGTAATGTTGTCACATTCAGTTGACTGAGTCGACCAGAAAAATACATGACAGTTCTGGTGCTGATTAAACCTGATACTAGAATGCCTACATTATTAAAGAATAATAATAACACAGCCACCTTATTTTCTTTATTATTGGTAGCATTCTGTTCTTTAGAATGTAAAGGATATAAAGAGAAATACCATGTAATATCATAAATGGACTATGCTTAAGAAGCAGTGGAAACATTCTATTGCTGTAACTCACAAGATGTTCCCTGTACCAGTCCCTGTGTACAAAGATTTCCAAAATGCTAGCACAAAATAAAGACAGTAACTTGTCTTCATTCTGGCTCAACATGTAGTTTTAGAATCAATGGGAGAGAAATCAGCTGTGTACAAGTGATCACTTCATGACTCCATCTTTCACTTATATGGGCATTCTGCATCAGGAAATGATGATAAAGGGGCAAAACTCTCAAAAACAGAACAAGCTATGTTTCAAAGCCTGTAATATTCCTAAATCTTACCGGAGGCTACTTATCAAAATCACATCTTAGCTCCTGTCTTAATGATATCCCCACAGCATGATGGTGGTTTGGAGGTAAAAACAAAAGCTTTCTTTTATATTTATGTCTGCATGCAAACTGCTACAGATGTTTTTACTTTTGTGTTTCCTCTTTTTGGCCTGAAGCACAACTCAGCTGGGAATCTTGAGGACTGCATAGTTAAATGTAGTTTCAACATCACTGCTGTTTGTGATAAGCCTGCTATGTGTCCGCCTGGAATTTGATCATGTAGTTCAGTATTTTTTCTCTCTCTTTGCAAAGCCCTGAATCCACCTGCAGGTACCCTCAAAACATCAACTTAACTTTAAAAGATAGAGAAACTCTGTGGTTAGTATCTCTTGAGCAGACAGGAGGAAAAATGCCAACAGTCATGCTATGGTAGCAGACAATCATCATTTTGTTTGCTGGGAGGAACAATTGTTAGCTACGTCCAACTACATAGGAAAAAATAGGCTACTATCATAAGTCACTGTATGCAACTTTGCATTGGTCCAAAGAGAATATGCACACTGTGTGGCCTTCCATGACATCTCTAAACAGCTGCTCTTCAATAAACAAATCCAGGAAATCTATTCTTTACCTTTTCCTCAGGCACAATGATGATATAGCAACTGCCAGCTTTTGAGGTTCACCTGACCATTCAATTCCTTTATGGAGATAGGTTTTGGACTGAAAAAAAAAATATTTGTGAATTTTAGAAACAGAATGGGTGGGATATTTGACATTCAGAGACCATTCGTATAATTATTTCTGGGCTTTCCCAACTCATGGCTGAATATCTTCTTTCCAACACTGCTCAGACCATCACTTCCTGGGAGGCAAGGTCTGATGGGGGAGGTTCTTCCTACTTGTACTCAGGTTGTATATGTGTTGAATGTAATGTGAAAACACCCCTAGAGTTTTGACAACCGATGAAATGGAATGTTGTGTGCAACTGTGTTGCTCAGAGTTGGCAATCAATGTGCCGAAAAAGAACCCCAGATGGCATTCCTCCCAGCACAACAATAAAAATTAAAATAGTGGAAGTTGGTGTGGGCACAGATCTTAATGAATCATGGTTGTGTGGCTTGAAGATACTGACTGAAACTGAGGAACAGGGAAGGCTATGAGGAATTGAACTTGCATGGATGTCCCTCGAGTTTTCTGATGAGATTGTGAAGGATTCAGAGGCATATCTGAGGAGAACTTATTGAAGAGATTCATAGAGGAAGCAGTCTTGAGATTTGGAAGTAACAAAGGGGGACTGCGAAAACAGTGGTGACTTATATCAATGTTATAGAATTATAACACTTAGGTACCACTTTAACTGTAACAGAGGACATTATGTAGTGGTATCAATGTTGGACCGGGGCTGCAGCCACATTGCAGAAATGCAGTTTGACATTGCTTAACCACTATGGCTCTATCCTATGGAATCCTTGGATTTGTAGTTTTCTGTGGCACCAGAGCTCTCTGATGGAGAAAGCTGAATACCTCTGAAAACTACTAATCCCAGAATTCCGTAGCACTGACCCATGGCAGTTAAAGCGGTGTAAAACTGCATTATTTCTGAAGTGTGGCAGAAGACTAGGACCCAAATACCCACTCACCCATGGTAACCCACTGGGGGACATTGGGCAAGCTTCAGTCTTAGAAGAAGGAAATGGCAAACCTCCTTTGAATAAATCTCTCCCCCCTCCAAGCCCTATGATAGAATCATTATAGGTCTGAATCAATTTGAAGGCACATGGCTTATAGCAATGATGACTAATTATCCTGGGATATGAAGAGGTGTTTTTTTTTTTAAGTACTTGCAATTCTCTGTTAGAGAGTTCCTCTAGTACTGTAATTCTGCAGAGTTCAGAAAATTCTAAGACCCTCTCCAAAGTACAGATCCTAGGATCCCCTAAGATAGATCAAACTCTTGTGCAGTGCTCTAAAGCTCTGATACTTGTGCAGTGCAGATATACCAAAAGACCAGAAAGAGCCAGCCAGAGAAGAGAGTGGAGAAATGCTATCTTCTACTCGGATATATTATTTCCTGAACATCAGTTTTATATCCAGGGAATGACAGAAAGAACTGTGGAACATGAGGCAGGAGGTTGGTATCGGTTGCAACTCTACACCTTTATTTTTCTAAAAGACATGTCAGAGCAAAAAATGCAGTGTTCAGCTATGGACAACTCTTAATTGGACTTAATCCTTTGCCATTTTATTCTTTGGAGACTTGCTTTAAACTGTATACTAATGTGAGTTATTAGTCTTTTCCCTTCTTTCCATTTCCTTGTTAAATCAATCAATGTGTGCCTGCTTTTCCTGCACCCCATTCTTTCAGATAAGGTGGTTGTTGGCATGCTGGGGTGACATCTTAAGGCTGAAGCATCCCCCACTCCTCTGTCTTCCTACAGGATGAACCCAGATTCTCTTCATTTCTTCCTAGCAAGGCTAGCTATTGAGGACAGTGAGTATAAAGAGAACTCCTAAAAAGCCTACCTTTCTCAGTAACTGATAAGGAGTTGTGCTGCCATGCACACACCATTAAATTGTTTTACATTACCTTTTTCTTTACTCAAAATGCTTTAATCCCCTGGGGCTCAGTATGGGGATAATTTTGACATGTTTTTATAGCATTCAACATTTCATAGATGAAAACTGGGACACAGGTGGCCTAGCAAAAACAGAGTGTGGTCAACATGCCAAAAGTTATTAATGTGGGAGAATACACATGGTAGGAGAGACTGCAGTAGATGGCTTTTTCTTCGGTCTACATGGAAGGAAGGTAATGTTACATCACCTCCTCTCCTCTCCCTCTTTCTGAGTTAATGGAATACAAACAACTTTTGCACTTTGAAATCTGTTTGAAGCAACTGAAGTAAGCTGAGGCTGAAGCAGGAAAGGGGGAAGGCTATGTGGATTGGAGGACAATTGGAGGATATGTGTTTTCAAGCTCCCTTTAAACTATCCTGGGCCTGGGAAAGCCTTTAAAAATGTCCCTATGCTCCTTTTTAAAAACAGGAATTAAATCAAATGACTTCATATTTGGGGAGGAAGAACAGCTTCTCTGGGCTTAGAACCATCCAAGGGAAAGAGGCCAAAATGTAACAAAATTGTCCTACATAGCTCTAAAGAGTGCAGGGGAGATTTTGATCTTTTTTTCTAAAGTCAGTGAAGAGAGCCTCAGGGGTTCCTAAAACACCCTTGGGGTCTGCATACCACCCAAAGTCTGCACCTTCCCTGTCTCTGGATTATGCTGAATATCACACCCCCATGTTAGCTCTCTTTTATGTCCTGCAAAGTGTGCAGCAACAAATGCAAAAACTAGGCCCACTGAGAAGCCAACTATCAGTACTGTCTGAGGGGCTTGTCCCCAACAGTAGCTAATAACAGCAGAGTGCTGAAGCACAGAACCCTCTAGCAGTATTTGGCAATATGGTATTGACCAACCTTGAAATGAAGCACAAACACACTTGGATTCTTCCAAAGTCCTTGGAGGCTCTGTATCTTCTTGTTGCAGAATATATACAAGATATCAACACTCTTTTGACTATCTCCAACAGTATGATATAATGCAAGTATGGTTAACTCA